>JAWNLU010001388.1:0-1200000 GCA_035042165.1 Drosophila kuntzei | reverse complement strand
GATATTTCGAATGATTGTTTTGAAAAGTAATTCTACTCAAAATCTCTAGAGATTTGTGGAACACAACTGAATGTCTCCTTAGCATATTTTTTGGGATAAATATTATGCATTATAAATATAAAATATAGAAAAAAATTTAGACAATAAAGTGTTGTGAACTTTGATAAATATTAAACTAATCTTTTTTAAATTTACAAAGCTATACAAAAATAAACAAATTTAAATTTATATACTGTCTATAGCACCATATAAACAGCATAGTAAAAATAAATACGGTCATATTTGATATAACCATATTATATTAAAATATTAAACTTATTAAAATTAAATATAAATCACTTCGATTTAACTAAAACATTTTTAATTAGTTCAAGGTAAAATCATATTTATTTAAAAACTGCAAAAATTGCATTAAATTATATTCAAATTAAATATGTTTCATATTATATATTTTCTAATTCAATTTAAGCTCACAAATTTGTTTTCTTATTTTAAAATTCAATGAGCACAACAATTAAATTCAAATAATTTTTCATATTTAGGCAAAACTATTTTTTATTAACTAGCTATTGTTTTCAAATTCCAAATTTGAATATTTAATTCAAATATGTATAAATTATAATATTCAAATATAATTTATTTCTAAGTGCTTAAGACAGTCCGTCTTCCATATTTGGCTGTAGATTATTGTTAAAAATAGTTAATTTAAAGTTTTAATACTAAAATTTGTATGCATTAAATATTTATTTATTTACAAAATTATATTTAATAATAATATCTAAGCAAAATACTAATTAACGAGTGCTAAATATATTAAATAAAATCAACTAATGCATAACTAACCGTAGCTGTTTTTAACAAGTTTTTTTTATCGTGTCACGACACTTTTGCCATCACTAGCACGTGCAATGTGCGATGTGCATTGGGATGGGATCGAAAGCGATTCGATCGATACGAACCGCATAATGGATTTATTGGCATTGATTTACACGTAATCCCTGCCCCGGGGGCAACAGGCATAAAATTTATGGATGGCATTTACCTAATGGCATTAAGCAAATGTAAAATGCTAAATAATATGCAAAAATTTATAGTGTTATTTGTAATTTACACGAAATATAACACAACATACATAGTTTTTCTCATTCTCATTGTTTTATGTTTTCTTATTTTTTACATTATTAATTAACAATTGTCACTGTTGTTTTTGCTATTTCGCAGCAAATTCAAGGGAAATTTGAAATGTCACATGTTATAGGGGAAAATCCAAATAACATCACATTTTTTCCTGACTACAAACACCCACATTTATTATACACGTAAATTAAAAGATTTTATAAAATATGAATAATTCTTTTTAAATTTGGCGCCTAAAATACTACTACACATTAAATTAGCTTTGACTTAACGAAACTGAACGACGCATGTGCATAAGTTCATACGCTAGTTGAGACACACACCCGTCCAAGTTGCTTACTCAACGAACTTGACTCCACACTTAACAGCATGTGCCGCTGTTACTGTAGATGCTATCGATATAATTTAACGTTAGATTAACATTCAAAATCGATCTACTACACATTTAATTAACCTTGACTCAACGAAACTGAACGACGCATGTGCATAAGCTCTCATGTTAGTTGAGACACACACCCACCCAATTTGCTCATTCATCGAACTTGACTCCACTGCAGCTGTTATTACAGTTGCTATCGATATAGTTTAACATAAGGATAACATTCAAAATCGATGTGCGTTTCGATACATCAAATTGGTCACAATCAGTGTTGCCAACTCATCAACGCCTAAAAAGGATATATGAACAATTAAAAATAGCTAGAAAAGGCTGGGAAATCTAGAAGAAAGCCAGATAAAAAGTTTATATACTTCTTAGGTTGACTTTGTATTACATATTTAATATTACAATTATATACAACAGTAATCCAGTAGTAATAATTTGAAATATATAGTAGTTATATAGCCAGATCTGACGAGAAAAAAGCTGACCTGGCAACACTGGCCACAATGTTATTGGCAACTTTTCACACAGTTGGCAACATTCACATTCCCTCTGAAAAGCCGAAGACGACGGCAGCAGGATCGGTCGGTTTAGTTTTAAATTATTTTCCGAATATTTAACACACACACTTAAAAGCTAGTCACAAATTTGTGCAAATAATATTTGCTGTTGTTGTTGTTGTTGTTGTTCTTATTATTATTATTGTTGGTGGCAAGTGACATGGTTATGTATGTATGTGTGTATGTGTAAAGTGCAAGGCAAAAGTTCAAGTGAAATTTATAATTGAATTTCTATTATTTATTGTTTTTATTTTTTTTTTAACAATACTGTTTGAGTGTTTGTGTAAATTGCATAAATACAATGTGTAGTGCAATTGTATTCGTGCTGCCAACGCATAATTAAATTCAAGTGAAAAATCAATACGAGTACCGTTAGTTACACCGTTAACATTTTGTTGTTGTCCATTGCGCATACAAATTGTACGAGTGTGCGTGCGTGCGTGTGTGTGTAAATTTGTTAAATTTGCAAATATGAATTGTTAAAAAATAAAACAACAACTAAGACTTTAAATAAGTATGTGTTTGTGTGTGTGTGTGTGTGTGTATTTGCTGTTGCCAAGCAAATGCAAAAGCAGTTGCCTGCCCCGCCCCACCCTCCCCTTAACTCCTTACCGCCCATGCAACTCGTGCAACGATTTCTTACAGTTATCCGTTATCCGTTCTCCCTTTTGTTCTTCTTTCGTTGTTGTTGTTTTTCTCTTCGGTTTTTTTGCATTCTTTTTTTTTTTGCTCTTCTTTTTAGGTCAGCCAACATTCGGGATTCGATTTTCATCTACTGCATTTTTCACTTGCTGCCGGCTAAGATACACACACACACACACACAAACACACACACACACACGTACTTAGTGTGCATATGTATTGATGGCAGGATGCTCTCAACACTTACGCAACGCTAGCGACATCTGACGGCGACGCTAGTCAACACTAATCAAGCAGCAAATAAAACTTACCAAAAATATAACAACAACAAAAAAGGGGAGCATAAAAGGGAGTAGAAAAAGGAGCATTAAGAGGAGGAGGAGGTGGAGCTATGGCAACAACAAGCAACTCGTCGGCAACTCCATCGCTGGCCACAACACCGGCAACTACTCCAACGGCAATGACAACAGCCAAAAGATTGGGCTACACCTCCCCCCCCTCGGCCACCACATCGGTTATATGCGAGGAGGTATTCGATGAAGCCTGTCTACCGTCTTCAGAAGGTAAGTTCACCATACCGTTAAAAATTAAACTATATTGATATTAAAATTGATAAAAAATATCACATAGAATATCATAAAAATTAATACACCATCTCCAATAAATATCAGAAAAACGGGTTAATAAATTAAAACAATAAGTTAAAACGAGCGCACTCGACAGTAGGATACCCTGTGCTTAGGCAAAAATGTTATATAGAATATAAAAAACTTAATAAACAATATTCAATAAATATTCGAAAAACGAGTTAAAAATAAAATAGACTAATAATTTAAAACAAGTAGGACACCTTGTGCACTTTTGTGACGTTCGGCACGCCGAAGATTTGATGCCCTTGCAGAACGCTGATTTTTCCAATGATATAGTAAACCAATTTAAACCAAATTCGGCCAGGACAACAGATCAAAAAAAAAAAGAAAAACAAACTCGATCTGTCCGACATTATATAAATATATATACACCTTCTACTCCCAGTTTTAAACCGAATATTGTAATAAAATGACTTAAGATATTTTTCAATATAACGTATTAAAAGTCAATGTATCGAACTTATATATATTGATATCATATCGTTTTGAGCTTAAATGTAGCTTTTCTGAATCAATATCACAAAATTTGTATATGTTTTCAAAAAAAATTTCAATTTTGAGTTGTAACATTTTTGAGAAAAGTCATTGATATATTAAAAATGGAATTTATATTTTGAAAACGTAACTTTTAATAGAATTTATAATTGCTATACACAATTCATTAATTTGATTCTTTCCACAAATAGAAATACAAATCTTTAACTATAATATGCAAAATTATTTAAACAAAGAATCTTTCTATCAATCTGTCTATAGTCTTTTCCATAAAATGCGTCATAAGCTTACACAAATGTCTGTAATAGACAGAGGGAGACAACTTCCATTCAATTAAGTCAGTACAGTCAAAATACGCTATGACGCACGTCTGAGTTATGCATTATTTTAAATCATACCAAAAGACATTTATACCACACCAAAAAACTGTATGTGGGGAGTGGTTTTTAATGATTATAGTTGAAAAATTAATTGAGAATCTACGCTTTAAAGGTCAATAAATAAAATATCATCCCTTAAATTTGTAGACAATTCATTTAATAATATTTCAACGAGTTGTTGCTCTTAAGCAAGCTTCACTGTAGCATCTACACATTGCACATTTGTTGCATTTCCTTGAAATGTGGTCGGAAATGAAATGTGATTATATGATATATAAATATGAGACATTATACTCTTAATTATAGTACATAGTATATACATATGTATATGTAATATATTATATTGGGTATCATGGAGTAGTATTTCTTGGTCCTTGGGGTTTGTTATTTAATGCGTTTAGCGCGTTGTCCTTCAGCGTTCGTTTAATGGGTCAACTTGCAACACTTTGTGTACCCAACAAAAATGGGGTGGTTGTTTTTCTCTGGTTTTTCTTTCTTTTCCGTCTCGTTTCCCGCTTTCGGTTTAGGGTTTGGTTTCAGCTTCGAGTTGGGGTTGAGGTTGAGGTTACAGCAACAGCTGTTCCAGAACTGGAACTATACATAACGAGAGAGAGAGAGAGATAGAGAGGTAGTACTTGAAACTTTGAAACTGTTGACAAGCCTTTGCCTTTCATCGTTTTCAGTTGAAACTGTCAAGTTGTCAAGTGACTGGACCTGGCAACCAGCTCCAATCCCAAACTGTGTGGGTGTAAGTCGGTGTGTGCGTGTGTTTGAGTATATTTTTATTCGCTATGACGACGTCTCTCCCTTAAAATGTACACCCTATTGAAGTGCGTGGGCTAAAACGCAGTTCAAATTCACTAGAATAAGTATAAAAGGCAGCTTAATTTCCCTGCAGACATTTTTTCTTTAAATATTGTAAACCAATCTTAAAAAATATACCAAAATAATTTCATTATAAAGAAGAATGTGTATATCATATAAAATTTCGCTCTTCCATCGATTGTTTCTTTAGCATTAATCAGATCCACTCATTAGATCCATCTGATTTCGGCATCATTTTAAATTGAACCAAAAAAAAACCAAGAGCTATCTAATTTCACTAGAATAAGTAAAAAAAAAGCAGCTTAATTTTCCTGTAAACATTTTATTTTTTATTTTGTGTATTTCATATAAAATATCCCATTGTTTCTTTAGAATTAATCAGATACACTTATTAGATCCATCTGGTTTCGACATAATTTCACTAGAATAAGTAAAAAAAGCAGTTTAATTTCCCTGTAAACATTTTATTCTTTAATTCTGGTAAACCTATCTGAAGAAATATACTTATACAATTTCTTTATTACAAAAATGTGTATTTCATATAAATTCTTCCCCTTTATCGATTGTATTTCAAATGTAATAACGCTCTTCCATTGATTGTTTCTTTCCATCCATCCACACTTTCAAATTAACTCAAAAAACAATGCATTTCGGAATATAAAAATGTCCTTTTCCGTCATCCGATTCGCCTGATTTTAAAATATCTTTTAAGTAAGCATATAAAATACAGATGTTGCAAGTTTCATCATATCCTTACGGAGTGCTGAGTTCAGATAGTTCGTTTAGATTGATGGATAGATTTTTAGTGGTTAGACTTAAACATAATCAATCAAGTTTCTTCTAATCAAGTAAATTTTTTTTAATATATGTAAAATAGCTTGTGAGAGCCTGTTAAACCCAGTGCGTTACATTTACAGGGTATCTGAAGTATTGAGAAGTATATTTAAGGCATAAGCAGACTATATCTAATAAAATCAATCAAGTTTCATATTATAATCATTTTAATTTTTAAGAGGCATTCAAGAAATATAACAACTATATCTGAATTTGTCATTGTAATTCGATATTTATGTTAAATAGCTATAAAACTGAGCATACCCAATGCATGAAAAATGCACATGGTATTGCAAGTGGGGAAAATCAAAAGTTTTTGTGGTGATTGTCGTTGCCAAGGGAAACGCTGACCGCTGCTTGAGAAACGAACACAATATTATAGAGAATATTTATGCGGCACATACCTCGTGGTTGCAAGTTGACTCTAGTGCCATTTGGTGGTTCATTGGTTGCGGTGGTTGAGCTGTCAACTGAAATCAATAGACGTAGTCGTAATGCAAAATGCAGGCCACGTCAACAAAGCCGCCACGTTCTTAGCCCGGCTTTCTTTCTTTCCATCTCTGTCTCGTTCTCTATTATGGCCAATGTTTGCCCAGCGAAATGGAATTTTTAAGCATTTAGTTTCAGTTTCGAGATTGAGATTAAAGATTTAAGCTTACAAATTTGCCTCGAGGGTATTTTAATGAAAACGAAAATCTTTCTTGTGATTTGTGATGATTTTTTTTTTTTTTTTTTTTTTTATATATTTTTGTTGACAAGGATTTCCTTTCACTTGCATTGACGTCAACATGTTGGAACGGGTGAGCGAATGAGGTGTATAGTGTACAGTACACTCTGTATACACCATATTCATATCAGGGCTTGACACAGTTTGTAGTGCTTTCATTAGTTTTAATTGCTATTATAAATGTTATGTGCCAGCAACAAACAGTTAAGTGGAACAGCTCGACAAAAGGCGAGCAAAATATTCCAACGAAACGAGCAAACGGCAAAAAGCTTTAGTTCTAGAAATCAAGAGGTACACAGAGACTTGCTAGATTTTAAGTTTGATTCCAGGAAGGCAAGTTAATATAAGAGTCTTATAAAAATAACTAAGAATTA
Organism: Drosophila kuntzei; assembly: GCA_035042165.1. Classification (NCBI taxonomy): domain Eukaryota; kingdom Metazoa; phylum Arthropoda; class Insecta; order Diptera; family Drosophilidae; genus Drosophila; species Drosophila kuntzei. Next base: position 1,192,994 of record JAWNLU010001388.1, on the reverse strand, counting down.
CCAATTGGAAAAATATACTATATTTTCTTTATGAAATCAAGAGTTACACTGAGACTTATGTATTGTGGCATTTCCTTGGAACAAGTTTTATTCCAGGAAGACAAGTTAATATACGCAAGTATAAATAAGAGTCAAATAAAAATATCTAAAAATTACCAATGGGAAAAAGTTACTACTTTAGTTCTAGAAATCAAGAGTTACACAGAAACTTACTATATTTAAAATATCCACAATCTAAGTGGCATTTCCTTGGAACAAGTTTTATTCCAGGAAGGCAACTAAAAATAAGAGTCTTATTAAAATAAACTGAAAATTACCAATTTGAAAAAGTTGGTTTTAAATAAGAACTGTGCTAATAAAGGATTCCAGTTTTTTAACCAATAATAGAACATGATTTTAGACTAGTTCTGGAACCATTAAATCAGCGGTGGGAAGCCCTTGCTCCCGATGCTCTGTGTGCTCAGTTCGTTATGTTTTTGAAAGTGGCGCCAAGCAGACGCACACGCACTTCATCGAACAGGTGTTGAACTCGAGCGAGCTTAAAAAAACAAAATACATGAAGTAATAACAATAACAAAATACACACAGTGCCGATCTCGAGCTCGACCCTCATAAAAACAAACAACAACACAGAAAATGCTCGACCCATTGAGCCATAAATGTGTTCATATTGCTTTAATTTATGACTTCAGAAGTTGTGTTTGTTGAGGATGTTGTTGTACTGCTCTCGATCGAAAATTTCGTGCCCACCGCTGCAATAAATAAAAAGATCAAATCTAGTAGTATTTAAGGAACTTAAAGACCGTCTTGTAATTCAATAGAGAAGCGAATTAAGAATGATAACTTGAAAAAGTCAAGATATATTTCCAATTTCTGTCACTTTTATAATAAATTAATTTTGAAGCTTAATTCAAAGAATTTGTCTTTTTAAATTGATTTCTTGCAGAGATTAACGATTATGCCACATTGATTGGCATCGAGCCGAGCAAGGAGACACATTTGCTTTACCTGGCCAAGGAAGGACTTATGGCCGCATTGCCGCCCGAGTGGAAAATTTGGTAAGTAACTGGAAAATGCATCAAACTGATGAAATTCAAATGATTCTCTCTATTTATAATGCTGACAATAGTTACTCGGAGGAAAAGAGCGGACATTATTATCACAATACGCGAACGAAGCAATCGCAGTGGGATCATCCATTGGATGCAGTGTATCGCGATCTTGTGGAGCAGACGCGTCAAAAGCTACAGACAACAGCAGCGGGAGCTGCCACTCCAATAATTGATAACTCGGATGACGTGTCGCAGTTGGACTCGGGAATACGGAGCATGCAGGGCACAGATGATCTGCTGGACGACATGAGTTCACCATTAAACAATGGGAGCAGCCATCAGCAGGGGACAAAAACCACAACATCAACCGTTTCAGCCTCATTGCCGGCAAATAGTTTTCCGGGTCCAAGTGGCTTTAGCGGAGGCGTCAGTCGATTTCTCGAATCGCGTAGCAAAAACTTTGGACCCATCTTTCAGCCGGTAAAGAATACACGCTTCGAGGTGGCCAAAACCAATGCACAAATTAGTTTGGCCATGAAATTTGGACAGTCGACGACGACGGCAGCTGCAACAAATCCCATAGAGCCGACATTGGAGCCAACAACGCAACGTAAGGGCGTCTTTCAATTGTCCGGCACGGGCGCCATGTTCCTTAAATCCCGAAGGCACTTGGAACAGCCACTGGTAACAGGAACAGGAGCAACTGTAACAACAACTGGAACAACACCTTCGATAGAGATCAACAGTCAGGGAACACATGGGGTGAAGGGCATCTTAAGGGATTCCAGTTTGACGGACATGCGACGTCGTTTCGATAGAGATCGGGAACGGGATGAGGATGTCGTTGTTGGTGGTGAGGATAAGAAGAGCGTACGCTTCAATTTGGAAATGAGAAATTCACCAGAGGATGAGGATAATGCACGTAACAAGAGTCCCGAATTGTCCATCAATTCCGATGATGACGAGGAGGAGGAGGAGGAGGAGCAGGTGGCGGATGAGGAGGATGTGAATGAGGATAACGACGAGGATGACGACGACGATGATAATGATGATGATGATGATGATGTGTGGGACGAGGATGTCATTGATCCCGATGCCATGGAAGGCATGTGCAGTCTAAATCCATTTATAAGCGATGCCAATAACAAATCCATAAGAATCATTAATCTGCCCAAAGCGCAGACAATACAAATGTTAAAAGCTTCCGAATTGGAGAAGAGCAATGAAGCCGGAGGAGCAGCAGGAGGAACCGGAGCAACTGGAGCTGGAACAGCTGCCAGCAGTTATCTAGACAAGCTTAAAGAGAGCGCTACAGTGAAACCCCTGTATGAGGATACAGACTCGGATTCCAAGGGCAGCTCCGTGCGCAGCTTTATCATTAATAAGTCCGAGCAGGAATCGCTGCATGACAACAATCCCTTTGATCTCGATGAGCTGGGACGCAAGCACAGTCATGAGTTGGAGCAACTGCAGCGTAAATCCGCTCAAGCGGCACAAATGGCCACCGATAAGCTCGGTTTGCGCTCCTTGAAGATGGCCAGCAAGTTGGTGGGTCTACTCAAGCAAAAGGATAACAGCACCACCACGAGCACCACCAGTGAGGTGCTCAATGAGGCAGCTGCTCTTCAACAGCTGCAACAGGACATGGAGAGCATTAAGCGGGAGCACGAGGCGCGTTTGAAGAGTTTGCGGCATGAATACGATTTGCGACTGACATCGCATCAACATCAGCTGGAAGAAGCATTCGAAGTGCAACTGGAGGAATATCGCGTCCAGTTGGAGCATCAGTTGCAAGCGAAGCGTGCCCAGGTGGTCAGTGAGCACAAATCCCGCATGGCAACGTTGCAAACAAATCACGCCGAATTGTTGCATGAACTCGAGCGGGATTTACGCAGTGAACAGGAGATTTTGAGACGCGAACATGCCGCCAAACTTAATCAAATGCGGGATAAACTCGCCCATGAGCTGGAGCTGGAGAAGCAGCGACTCCGTGACAATGGCGAGGAGCGTCTCTATGAGAAGGTGCGTTGTGAGAAGCGTTTGCTCGAGGATAAATATCGTTGTCTCAAGGAGAAGTATGTGCGTCTCAAAACTGATGTGAAATTGTCGCTGGAGCGACGAAGTCGTCGTCGTGAAGCTCAAGCAATGCAACAACAACAACACACACATCACACACACCACTCGCAACACCATCACAACAATACAAATACGAATACGAATACGAACACCACAACGGGCTCGGAAACGGAACGTTCCATTTCACAGAAACCATCGATTGGTAACAGCGACAATCGTTCATTGAGTTACTCGGAGCAGGCAACCGCTGGCATCAGTTTGGGTGGAGCAACAACTGGTGGTGGAGGAGCCACTGGTGCCAAGGTGCGACCACCTGTGCCGCCAAAGACGCATCTCAGCAGCAAGCCGGGCATTGCCAGCAAGTATATTAAACAGCTGCAGCTGCAGGATGATACAAACACCTCGCTCAGTCAATCGGATACAACCATATCGAATAATTATAGCAAGGGTCGTTATTTAGCCGCGCCCACACCAACGCCTACGGCCACGCCCACACCATCCGCCTCGGCGGTGGTGCTCAGTGACAATGGCAACTCCGATTCGGAGGCAGTTGCTCTGCAGTGCAATCAGGAGAACAACAACAATAATAATACAAGCAACAATAAATCTTTGGCACCGCCTCCTCCTCGCAAGAAACTCTTCTCACGCACCAAATCCGCCTCGACATCGCGTCTCAATTCGGATAATTCCAACAACTACAAGCAGTTGGAGCGACCGTGCACGCCCGTGGAGAATTTGCGTCATCAGTTGCAGAAACTGGAGGATTTGGAGGATCAGTTTCCGGAGCATACGCTGGACACGACTTATCATCTGCGTTATCCCTTCACGGACATCTCCAACGAGCATGCGGCGGTTGTTGGTTCTGTTGTTGGCTCCGAGTTGGAATTCTTCAAGCATCGCATACACTTGGAACGGGATTCAGTGCGTCGGGCCAAGGAATCGTTGAGAACACAACGCAACAACTTTCGCGCAAGACAACGGGAGATTAAACAGCGACACAAGAGCATTGCAATGGCGGCACCCCGTCATTCCCTCGATCAGCTCATCCAGGAGGAGAAGGAGCTCACCGAAATGGAGGTGAATCTCCACAGGACACGTGCGTTGCTTGGTGAGAAAGTGATACGTTTGCGTCATTTGGAACAAAGTCTATTGCGCATCTATGAAAAGGAGAAGCCGACGTTGGAGCAGGAGCCCAAAGATGATGCCACCACATTAAGTGATCTCTCGTCGCATTCGAGTTCCGGTTTTAGCAGCACGGATTTTGCCAGTGGTGCCGATCTGCACAAGCGCAAGGAATACTTTCAACAGGAGTCCAATGAATGCATACAAAATTTGGAGATACTCAATGCGGAAATCCGTGAAATTCTCGACATTCTCAGCCAGAAACAGCAGCAACAACAGCAACAGGCATCGGCACCACCGACGGCACCACATCATGCCTTGGCTTCTCTATCAATGGGCATGGGCATGTCCATGCCCATGATATCACCCAATGAACTCAGCTGGTCGCACATGCTCAGCCAGCAATCCTCGACAGCTGCTGCCGCTGCGGCTGCAGTGGCTCCACTTCAGTCAAGCAGCTCGGGTCATAGCATGAGTGGTGCAGGATCTGTGGCTAATGCGGTGCATGCACCACAATCGATACCCACACTCGCTGATCGTTTGGAAACATATCGCCAATTGGCCGCTGGACGGATGCACAGTTCCATGGGTGGTGCAATTCTTGCAGCAAATACAATTGTCTCGCAGAGTCCACGGGCGGTGAACTATACAACCAGTTTGGTGGAGCGTACAAGAGATTTACGCAATTGGTTGCGTCAGGCAAAGACGGAGCATGAACTTCTAACCGGAATGGGCATGCAACATGGTCTCTCCATGCACACGGCCAGCGGTGGAGGCATCAGTGGCATTGGCGCTGCAGTGGGTTGCAATGCACCATCGGGGGGTGCAACAGCTAGCGGTGGCAGTGGTGCTGGTGGTGCAAATTGTGCTGCCACCTCAGCAACTGGTGCTGCTGCCACTGCCGCTTCAGCACAAACTAATTTGTAAGACTTCCCATCCATCGATTGCCTTTCCTTTACCCTTTTCCCCGAACCTAATCCCACTCCAGTCCAAACTAACACAATTATTTTTAATTATAATTTAAGAATTTTGTTTTAAGTTTTAGTTCATCATTTTAATTATTTTAATTTTTCCTATTGCCTTTTTATTTCTTTTCCCGCCCCTAATCCTAATTATTTTTAATTAAACTTTAAGAAGTTTTTTTGGATTTACTTTTAGTTACTTACTATGTACTAGCTTAGTTAAGATTTCCACGCTGTAAATAGGCAAACGCCTTTTTGCCTATTGACTTTTTATTTCTTTTCCCGCCCCTAATCCCAATTATTTTAAATTAAAATTTAAGCAGTTTTTTTTTAAGTTTTAGTTTTAAATAACACTTATCTTAGTTAAGATTTCAACGCTGTAAATAGGCAAACGCCTTTTTGCCCATTTGTTCCTGTTCCCGCGCCTAGTCCTAATTTTTTTTAAATAAAGTTTAAGAAGTTCTTTTTTTGCTTTAGTTTTAGTTACTATCTTAGTTAAGATTTCAACGCTGTAAATAAGCAAACGCCTTTTGCTTTTTTGTTCCTTATTCCGCTTCTAATCCCACTTTAATTCAGTTAATAGAATTATTGTTAATTATAGTTTAGGAAGTTATTTTTTTACTTTAGTTATAGTTACTAACGATCTTAATTAAGATTTAAACGCTGTAAATAAGCAAACGCCTTTTTGTTCCCTTTCCCCGCCCCTAATTTCACTCTAGTCCAAGCTAACAGAATTAATTTTAATTATATATTAAGAATTTTTGTGAAGTTATAGTTTTAATTTTAGTTAACAACTATCTAAGTTAAGATTTTAATGCTGTAAATAAGCAAACGCCTTTTTGCCTATTGCCTTTTTGTTGCAAACACACACTTACACTCACATAATAATACCCTGTACTTTATGCACACAAGCCTCTAGTCGAGAAAAATGCCAAGTCTTTCTTATCCTTTTGTTTAAATGTGCATAGTACAGGGTATACTAATAGTCGAGCAGCTTTATATGTTACAAACTTGATTAAACTTGTTTCTAGTCCCCCAAAAACATACCCTATAATTTGCTGAAACACCAGCAAGACATATGTACTCAGTGTAGACTGAAGTCGAATCAAATCGGTATCGAAAGAAAACCGTGTCGAAATCTCAATATTTTTATAAAAGAAAATAAATAACTAATATATGATTATTAAATAATTTAACTAAGTAAATTAACTTAAAGTTAATCTGACTGTCATAGTTAATTAACAACAATTAACGGAAATGAAAAGCTGACTTGATAATTATTATAATTATTGCATTATTCTTAATTGTTGCAAATGTTTGAAGCGTGCAAATGTTTAGACTACAATTCATAAAGAAATGCTAATTCCGAAACACCATGAAACAGTTCAACTTCGGGCAAATCCGTAGAATAAAATACCCTTGCAGATGGTATTCTTCACGGAAATTCCCATTCCGATAGACTAGTTACCATTGTTAACAGATCGTTTAATTGTTCTTAAATATAAAACCATCGAAGAAGAAACATGTTTTACATAGAATTCAAATTTTTCCGATGTTCTGGAACGGAGCGACAGATCATTACCATAGCAACTACATGATATAGTCAACCGATCTGTACGATTCCGACACATCTTCCATAAAAGAACCACTCAAAGTTAATTTACAATAGTCTAGTTTCGATTATAATAAACTCTGCAAGGGTATTCAAGTCTCAGCTTTATATACTTACATATTTTATATAGCTGATAGTATGATTTCTCAATGTGACTAACTAAAAATGCACAACTATAGTAAGATGAAATGCTAATCATATATATATTTCGTATTATCTGGTATTCGAAACGAAATAAAAAATACTAAATACGTATGCGAAGACAACAACAATTTATTCGGAATCTCCAATTGAAAGTTCTATTGTACTTTGAAAATGATAATCGATACAAAATACACAAGTTAGCAAAATATCTCTAAATGTCAACTGAGTTCAGAGCGAACCAACCTTACAGATCTTAAATATATTTGGTATTATCTTTGGTATTTACATATCAGTACTATGTATAACCCATTTGGAATCTGTGAGGTTGGTTTTGTCTCGGCGCAAAGTTAAAAACAATTGTACCAAAAAAAAAAAAAAAAAGAAGAAAAGTTAAAGAATACATTACAATTATTGAATGTTTAACTGTTTTATCTTATAGATATAAACCAGATAAAGATAAAAAATGAAAAGAGAGAGTAAAGAGAATGAGATAGGAAATCTCGAGCACAATTAACGGAATGCAGGAAATATTGTTGAAGGTTGTTTTACTTAGGCATGGATCACAGCATGATATCGATATAATACTTATACAATTTAGCTAAAAAGATACTCTAACAATTAGACGAGAACCACGTACTATTCCCCAACCCCCCTTTCCCCCTCCATCACCCTACTACGGTTAAACCTAGTCTAACAAACTACTTAAACAATATCGACTCTAGCTAATGTTTTTTCTAAATATTTTTACGATAGACCATCAAATGCAGATACAAGATACTTTTCTACTATTTTCTATGGCCTTTCTAGAGTATTACGTCTTAGAAAATTGACATTATTTCAGTTCCTGATCATATACACATTCACATTCATCTAAATAATTTAGAAGGTTAAGTCTGAATCTGAAATACCAACAGTTGTGCCCCCATCAATAGTAAAAGTATCAAAAAAAAATGAGAGTTTTAGAAAGAGAAAGTAAAGTGTGCCCATATATGCCATATATAAATACATCTATATATATATATACTCGTACTTAATACGATTGCCTACGATTATTATCGATCGATTATCGATTACCGATTACCGTTTATAATATATATGTATGTACTTATGTATATGTGATGTTGTGATATTTGACTATATAGCGATATAAGGCTTCAGTTCGAGTTTACTTTAATTAAGTTTCTTCCGTCCCTAAGTTTAAAATTCCCAGCCAATCTCTTTCCTTCCTCTACCCCTAGAGCCTAGAAAAGACGGCGTCAATTGGTTTTCCTAGATATATTCATGTGATAGCTACCGAAATTGTAAAACTTTTAAGACATTGCGAGTTCTGTTTGCTAGATAAGTATTACCCGATATACATATATAACTTTATACATATATATATATATATAAACATATATATTATAATCCTGAAGAATTCTATTCATGCACCGCTATTCATGCAACAATCTATATCAAGTAATACTTATCGAAAATCTATAGTTTTCACATAACTCAATGCGATCCATTAAGCACAATTTCCGATTAGTTAAAAAAAATAAAAACTCCCTCAACTTATAATACTATAATAATGATATACGAATCATTTTTGAGAATATTGAAATTGAAAATTGTTGTTTCGGTTTTTCGATAATTGAGTACAAAAAACGTATTTTGACCTAATGCAAAAATCAAATGAAAAATTATAATGAAAAAACAATATTTATTACTAATGCATTAACTATCTGAATATAAATGTGAACAAATTATTATATTGATTGATTATATGATATATATTACGTATGATATAAGGGTTAACAAGCTATCGATAGTTTTGCTACATTTTCTCGTAGACATAAATTATCGTTAGTGCTATCGATAGTTTGATTAAGCCCATAATATGATATGCAAGCAGCCTTATATGCAGACAGCGGCCAGGAAAAGGAGGGACAAAAATCTGGGCCAAGCTGAATGACAAATTTACCAGTGAATGGATCTATTGACTTTTGCTTGAGAAAATACATAATGAACAAGATAAACGAGATTCCCATAAACCAAATAGAACGAAAAATAAAGAAACCAATTAATAAATAAATAATTAGCACGAAATTTAACATGAATTAGTAAAGAATGGCAAAAATAAAGTAATATAATACAAATATAAACAAAGTCTTTTATTTAATTATATCTACTTTTCTATCTATAGGTAAAAAACTGGATGGCTCTAAGAATCTTGAATCTTGAAACTCAGGAATTCTCTCCTAAAAGTACATAAATTTTAATCATCTAATTGGGCATCGTGTCTCAATATAGTATAGAATGAAAAACTATAGAAATTTTTCCTCCACAGAACCTTAACTGTAGCCGTTCTCGAGAAATTACTAAATCTATATATTACAAAGAATTCTTCAAGTTTTGCCCTTTGCTATTTAATTGTTTATAAAGATAGAAATCGTTGTCCTCTTTTGAGGAAAGGATCTTAGTCCATGTATTGTAGCATATTCTCTGGATCCACGTAACTGCAACAGATGCTTAGAAACCATTTAAAGAGCTGTATAGAAGCACCTAAAATTAAATCCAGAAAGTTCCCATTTTCAACTGTATTCATCACCTGGGTTCCATTCACATTCAACTCGTGATCCATTCTGAGAAAGTCTTTACTTCAGTCTCCTTTATAATATTGGCAATATTTCACTTACCCAAGGGCTAAAAACTTTGAGCTCAAATTTTCATACTGAAAAAATTTAAAATTTTGATTTTAAACATACAGAAACTATGACAATTTCCATATGATACTTCGCCAACTTTATAAGTATACGGATTTCTATTAAATGTATTATTATTATCCTATATTTCTTCCTATTTACATCAACCCATTTTTAAAGCTCCATAGGAAAAGTAAATCCATAATTATGCCACTGACGTAGAAAATCCTTCTACCCACCCTAACAGGTGGTAAATAGAGGTCGAGGACAATTCTATTGTCACAGCTATCGCTTTGCCTATTGTCGTATCATTCTACTGTAGAAGTCTCGTTTATTTATGTTGCTTTTTGTCGCCGCCTTCACTTATCATACTCTTTCATTCATAACCCTGTCTAGAATATTATAGAATTGTCATGAGCTTTGTAACGTTTAAAAGATAGACATACCGAACAATCACTAACTAGATTGTAAAACTAACAAATTACCATTAGACTTATTTGGAAAAGTTTTGAATTTATTTTATTTTATTTAACGTCGACTAATAGCAGTCGACAGAAAGAAAACATAATTAATTAAATTCTAAATACAATTATAAAATTAATACGTAAAATTAAAAATTAAATGATATTATAATAAAGTTTAACTCATCACGGAAAAAAATAGAACAAATTTTAACTCCAAGCTGGCGCTACTCAAAAATGTAATAATTGATCCTACATTTGTTGCAAAATCCCAATTATATCAATAAGTATCCAAAAATTAATGGTACTTTTCCATTTTGTTTATAAAGTTAGTTTTTACCTACTACATCTGTAGATAAAAGTGATTTGTAGATTGGAACTTAATTTTGTTTCCTTATTTATAAATGTTTTACAATTTATTATATATATTATATAAGATCGTAATACTACAGATCTTATTACAATAAATAGAATAAATTATGTAGTAAGGGTACTCAAACTTTGTCAACTCATAGAAACACTATTTTTTTTCCATCGTTTATAAAAAGACTTATTTCAGTTAATGAATTGTTTTACATACTTCCTGAACCCAAGGTTTGGGTTCGAATATTTTATTGTTTTAGTTTTGTCTTGAAAACTAAATTTTTTATTCTCAAAAATTCTAATTTTGTAAATAATCTAAATTAATTTGAATTTTTGAATATGAAATATAATTTTATAATTTTTATTTCAAGCTTAAAATTATTGCATAATATTAGAAAACCATAAGATGAATGTAATAATTTTTATTCGAAACGAAACATTAACTTTAGAAAGTGGTTCGGTTCAGGTTCGAGTTCGCGCCGTAAATAATTTTAAAGGTTCGTTTCATGATCCGTTTTGGGTTGCTTAAAGACCCGAACCGAGTTTTGTTGCCTCGAAGAAGAGTATTCAAAGTTCGTCAACAAAAAGTGAATAACACGATTCACGGTTGGTGTATGTTTTTTATGGCCATTTGCTTGCCAATATTCTTGTCAATTCGATAATGAGCATGAAGGGAAGGTGGTTGGGGGTGAATTTTTGGCATGCAAAAGCTTTTCTTTTTTTATTTCTATTTTTTGCAAACATTCGAACGACACTCGATGAGCCCAAAACAGTCGACATTCGTTGATTACCTGCGCTCACAACAACAACCTGTGCTGTGATTTACCGTTACGCAAAAATAAAGAACTCAAACTTAATAAATTAATAAAAGAAAAGAAAATAAAATAAAAAGCATGAATTACCTCAGTCCATATGAGCACGTGGACGAACAGCTGTCGCAGTCACTGTCACCGTCGCAGTCGCAGTCGCAGCGCAGCAGCAGCAACGCTAGCAGCAGAATGAGCAGCCGTTCAGCTTCGCCGTGTCGCCGCAATCGAGGCCGGGCGAATTCATTGACCCCGTCACAGGACGAAAGCGAATTGCCATCGCTGTCGGCGTCGCCACTGCCGCTGCCTAAGCATCCGCCGCGGCCGACGCAGCTCAATGAGATTTTTCGGCCGCGCTGCAACACGGATCCCACTCGCAGTCGCTGTCGCAGCACAGCAGCAGCAGCAACAACAACAACAATGGTAAAAAGACGACGGCGACGCGAAGCGTTTTGGGTTCGCTCTTGCGACAGACGCTCAAGGTGACGACAGCTTCGGTTGGTTTAAGCGCCAGTGACGAGCGGTAAGTTAGAGAAAGAGAGAGAGCTTTCAGTAGCTTAGCTATTTTATAGCTACTTTTTGCAATTTTCAAAGTTCGATTGTTAGATAGATTTATTGATGGTCTCTCGTGCTAGAGTCGCCATCAAATAAAAAAAATTCCTATTAGCCGAAAATCTAGCTATTTTGAATCAAGGCTGCAATCCTCCAAAAATGTTGGTAAAGGTTCGATTCGATTATTTTAAGATTTAAATATGTATAACTTATTTTTATTCAAAGTATCTTTTTAAATCACTCAAAACTAGTGATTATCATTAAAGAAAAAAGTAAAAATTTAAAAATTATCATTACCAAGTAATTTGTATAATATAACTTATAATGATTACGGTTCCTGCTGGAAACACATGGTTTGAAATACTTACAGCAATTTTTTAACTTTAAAACTAGCTAAAGTTCCCGCCAGCCGCCATTTCAAAATTTATCCCGCGATTGTCAAACTCCAGATCTGGCGGGAAAATCGCTGAGTTGCCAACACTGCAGCTAAGCTGTTGTAGCGAGTTAGAGAGAGAGAGAGTCAAACTTGAGATCAAAGAGTTGACCGCATTTCTCTTACTTACATATGTATGTATGTGGATCCCATTAAGTTAGCGCGTTGCGTTCCAATTTCTGTCTCCCTCTTTCTGCTGGGTCACGGCATTCAAATTTGCATGTAATTGTTGTTGTTGCTTTTATTGCAGTGTATTTGAAATGCTATTTGTTTAACATTTACAATAACATTGCATTTCGTTTTGTTTATTTATCTATCAGTTGGGCACATTTTTGGCAACGCCTCTGGCCCTTTCTAAACAACACAAACACGTGTTTGTACTATGTACATGGTACCGTTAGTCAAGAAAGTGTGCTTACAAAATAAAAATTCACATATGTATTTGTTTTTTTAATTTTTAAAATAGTTAAAATCGATGAAAATTATTTTTAAGACTAATAAAATAAGAAATAAATTAAATATCCATAAAAAACATATATTTCTTGCAAGAGAAATTGTGTAATTTTTAGATTTGGTCAAAACACTTTCTGCACTAACTGTATGTCCGCCTTGTTGCCAATTAATTTATTGCATGCGCTTTTCGTTTTGTTTTTGTTTGCGCAATAAACAAATGCATTCCAAATGTAAACATACAATCCAACACACGCACACATGCATGCAGTGGAAACCATGTGATTGGTTGCGGCTGACAGCCGATAGATGGCACTGCGCAACTTGCATTAGCGGCAACTAATGAGCTTGACCTTTCGCGTTCGCCTTTCTTTCATTCTTTTGTTTCTTTCTTTTCTCACCGATTCCACTTTTATGTGGTCTTTTTTGTTAGAGATGAGCACATGCTGAGATCGTTGCAGTCACGAAAGTCACGCGACAAATACAAATGACGTACATTTGTGTGTACAGTGGTTCACAACTTATTTAACCCATTATATTTGTAATTTGTTTTGTTTTCAATATATTATAAATAAATAAAAATAAATAAATAATAAAGTTTAAACTTTAATTAACTAATCTTCGTTTAAATTTAATTAATATTACCTTCCCATTAGAATATAATTTAAATTCAAATTTGTAATATATCAGAGTTGTGTGTCAAATGAGAGCCACTGTATACACATACATGTATGTATGTATGTGTATGAGCACGTACATGTATACATGCGATTAACAGTGTGTAAATTTACTTTATGCCCAGTCATTTGCAGCCATTAATTAAAAGCACTATAATATAATTAATGTATTACTTAGTTGAGGGTACACGATAGTCGATGACATCACGCGCGCATCTCACAGCCGCGCCCACAACAACAACAATGTTAAATTCACCAAACGTACATATGTATGTACATACAGTTAGTCAAGAAATGTTTTGAAAATATAAAAATTCACATTTTTGTTTTTTATTTTTAAAATCAATGAAAATTAGTTTATATTTATCTATCTTGTTCTTAGAACGAAGTCTGAAAACCGGGGCTGAACCGAACCGGGTTTTTAAGCAGCCCGAACCGGATCATAAACCGATCCTATGAAATTATATTCATACTACGTGAGCAAACACTTGAACCAAACCACTTTCATTAATAAAAGGTTCGGTTCGAAAAAAAAATTATTTCACTATTTGATAAAACTAAGAAACTTTTTGATAAAACTTCAATTATATTTTAATTATTTTTAAAATTCTAATTTGATTTAAAAAAAGTCCCGTGTCCATCTCTACTCCTGACCTCCCACATAATCATATGCATATGTATATATGTGTGTGTGCATGCGCAGATTACGGCATAAAAAAGCCTAACTTCTCTCACGAGAGAGCGTGCGACAAAATGCCGGCCACAGAAGCAGCATCTGAGCGAGGCTCGCCATACTACAGTATGTGAACTAAATGTTTTGACTAAAAAAAAAAATGAAAAAATTTATGTTTTTTTTTGGTATTTACAATTTTTATTTTATCTATTTAATTTAATATTTTAATCTCAAGGTTAAAACTTAAATATAATCAATATTTGCATGCATACTATTTAACTCTGTTGAATAGAATAGCATTAAAACATTAACAGTTGAGCTATACCTCTGCACGAAATGAGCTGTAAGTCACTGTATGTATTCACCTTTTCTATTTGCATACTCTTTGCTGCGCTGCTCTCGTATGCATGCTGACGCTCTTGACAACACTGGGGTGATTCGTACCGCTCTCTCTCTTTGGTGCAGTCGCTTTCCAACACTTTTGTTTTTCTAGCAGGACATAAGTAACAATAACAAAAACAGTTCAACTCACATAAAAGTTTGTCGTAGTCTCGCATGATTTTGTGTTACACTGCACATTGGGCGGAAATGCTGTTTTTTTATGGAATAAACTCTAATTATAATGCAAGAGACTTGAACTTTTGTAAAAAAACTTTTTAACAATATTTTTCTATAGGATGGACATTTTTGCACTGCAAATAGTAAGAAAACCAAGGCTACAAACTTTGTAACTAATTTAAATTAATTTAAAGATTTAAATAAGACATATTATTGTGTAATTTTTATTCGAAGTCTTAAATGGTTGCGCAATATTAGAAAAGCATAAATTGTGTATGATTATTTTATATTGAAAAATAATGTGTAAGCTTATGCCAAAAAAAGTGGCATTTCTGCCCAATGTGCACTGCGTCTTTTGGGGGTTGCTTGCAAGCTTACATTTGTGCCCACTGTAGCTGTGCTCCCGCACAAAATTCACCACCACCCAACGGAGGCAGCGACAGCAGCTGCGACGTCGCGTCGCTGCATGCTAACGGTACTGCTGCTGTGAATGTCATAATGCCGCACAGACAGCAGAGTAAAAGCAGAACTAGAAGCAGAAGCAGCAGCAGCAGCAACAAAAGCAGCAACGGCTTTTTTTTCCATTTCATTTGTGTAGTGAACGCGTCGTGTTGTTGTTACCGAAACGAAAGCATTTGAATACAAATAATTCGCGAATTACATATGTACACACATACATGCATATATTTCAATCATAAAGAAAAGGCAATAAAAACGTGAAAATCTTTTTGTTTTTGTGCGGCATTTAAGCAAAACACGCAATTTCTCCCGCTGCGTTCTGTCCTGTGAGTGTGAGTGCAAGTGTGAGAAGAAGAACCATAGCAAAAGAAAATAAGAAAAAAAGAAAGAAGCGAAAGCAAAAGTTAAGGCGCACGCACAAAATCAACAACAACAATTCACAAAAAGTGCAAAAAGTGTCTGGAAAACTTTTACCAAACGCAACAGCATGTAAAACTATTGCGAAAATTTGGCAAAAATCTGTGTGCGAATGCGAAATCAAGGTGAGCGTACCCCCCTCCCTGCTCCCCCTCACCAACCAACTAACATTCACTCACGTTCGCTCTTGCTCTCTGTGTGTACATACATACAGCTAGTCAAGAAAGTGTTTTGTCAAAATAAAAAATGCACATACATATGTACATACTTGTTTTAATTTTTAAAAATAGTAAAGTTCGTTGAAAATTATTATTATTTTTTAAACTTGTTTTTAGAACTATAGAGAAGAATAACAAAATAAAAATCCATACAATATAAATACATACATTTTTTGCAAGAGAAAATGTATAAATTTTTAATTTTGTGAAAGCACTTTCTTGACTAGCTGTATGTGTGCATGTGTTGATGCGTGCGTGTGTCTGTCGGCGTTTTAGCATAAAGAAGAAGAAGAAGCATTTGCCAGTGTCCACTGAATCTTCTTGTTGTTTATTTGTTTATTGCCGCTGCCTGCAGCTCACCTTTGCCCCCCGCCCATCTCAACCCACCACGCACACACTCACATATGTATGTATTTATGTGCATACATTGACACGCATACTGGGGCTTCCTCCTGATTGTGTAATTGTGAATTGTGACAGTGCAAAGCGCAACCTTTGACTTTGTACCTGTCGTTGTCAAGGTTCGCACAGTGGAACCACATTATAGCGAACCTATTGAGAACGAATTAAAAACGAAATGGAAATACTCAAGTCGAATTTTTACGACAAATTTTCCTTAGCAGGGACCAATAAATAAAACTTACAGAAAAACATTTATTTCTAATTTTTATTTAAAAGTTACTGAATACCAATTATTTACTTTATGTTTAAATAAAAGTTACAGATTAAGTCCTTAGTATTAATAGAGTAGTTTAACTAAAGATAAACACTATCACGCGAAATAAAAGAAATTGTAATCTCATGTAACTCAGAAAGTCTTCGAACCTTAAAACTGAAATTTATTATGTGGCTTCAGGAGACACTAAAAATAAATAATTTATTATATTTGTTTTATATAGTAATTCAGTATATGTTTATAGTCCCTATTTAGAAGATTGAGTGTGCTTGTCTGAATACATGCTTAATAATCCCAGAAAAATGTCAATCTCAAGTAACTCAGAAAGTATGTAAATAATAATGCTGAAATTCGGTATATGGGTTCGGAAAATAGTCAAAAAACATAATGTATAAGTTGGATACAAATGCAATTGGTTTTTCAAAGTGATTTAATTTGATGACAAAAGATTAAATGATTTTTCAAGTGTTTCTTAACTGTCAACTGCTTTCCACAGATTAACACAACTTGCCACAACCGGTGCATTAGGCGACAATGCGAAACGGAAGCACTCGAGGTGAGTCTATAATTGATATGATAATGCGTAAAAAGATTAATCATCATCATCGCAAAAGTGGCTAGTTAATGGACTGCAAAAACACTCGCTAATTGAGCAGCTGTTTTGGTATTATAAAGGGTGTTCTTTAAATAGTTACATGATATTATTATTATATTTAATACAATCTAATTATAGAACTCCAAAGATCTTTCTTTCTGAGAATCTTTATTACTCTTGATATTTTGATATTTAATAACAGAAATATGCGTTTCTTTTTTAAGTACAAGATATATCATCTCATCTATCACTTTCTTCCATTCCTATTGTGTTTTTCCCCTTGACTCGATCGGCATATATACTTAAGAACTGATTATTCTTAAACGAGTAGGTCATCAGATTGGGAATTAAGCTCAACGAAACGAAACAAAACAAATCTCAATTATTGCTATCACTTGACACATTCTACTGAGTAGATCATCTACGTAATTCCCTACCCTAAAACACACACAAACACAATGGGCTATACATCTATCTTTTCATCTATCTGTAGAGCCGTAGTTGTCTGATAATCGAGAGAAGCGAGAAAGACGCTCAAGTGGTGGTATCAACAATATTGTTTAAATATATGTATGTCGTGCTGTGATTTATTAGACCCCCACCATCATATCGATAGATGTACCTATATATAGACCAGGCATTTATAGTATTCCATTGCCGATTTGCCTGCGTCAATTCCAGAGCCAAAGAGCGAGTTCAGTTGATTAAGAAACTCATTCGTCATCAAAATTTGTTTTCTTATTATTATAGTACTTTAAAAGAGGGTATCTCGATTAAGCTAGCTGAAATCAATCAAATATATAAACCAGGGTATCAAACCGTGTCGGTTTCTTGTAAATTTCAAAATACCGGTCTGATTTCGGTAATACGAAATTTTAATATGCAAACAAAATTCTTTCATATCAAAGAAGACTTATTTATATATAAATTTAATAAATATTTAATAAGATAAATATTTAAATTTAAAATCTAAAACATAATTAAATTAAATGCTTGATTGAACCGAAACAAACCGTTATTCATGAATCGGTTATTTCGGTTTGAATAATTTCGGTTTCGTTATAATAAAAAAGTTTTATTTCGGTCAGGCTTTCAGTTAAGGTTACCAATTCAATCGGTTAATACCGGTTAAAGGTTACGGTTTCGAATACGGTTTTAGTCCCTGATAGAAACCAAACTCCTTAATTGACAGATGATTTATTTTTACTTTAAGTTCATATATTGTAAAATAAGTTTATTATTTTATATCTGTTAGAGCATTAAATGGTCGGCATACTGAATAATGTCGTGACCGACAGCATGATCACATCTTTTGAATGAGAGCTCCGAAATGTTTTCGCTGCTCATCAGGGATTAAAACCTTAACCTTAACCGTAACCTTTAAGCGATGAAAATCGATTGAAATTTGTAACCGTAACTGAAAGCGTAACCGACAAGTTTTTTATCCATTGTACCGAAACCCATAAGCCGGTACTCTTTAAACCGAAATAACCGTTTAGTAACCGATTCATTTATAAGGGTTAATTTTGGTTCTGGCCGTCACAGTTACTGATAACTTTGAACTGCCATAACTTTGTCAAAACTCAATCAATTTCCATGCGCATGAGCATGATTTTAGTTCTAAATACGTTCTGCATTTAAATTTTGTTCATTTTAAGAATTCGAAATTTTTCGAATTTTTTGGTTTTTTTCGAATCATGAAAAGTCTTATATGTAAGAATTGTTAATGTAGTATTTTCGATTCCGATTTAATTGATTTTGACATAAGAATACTGAGAAATGCATAGCATACTTTTCAGATTGTTAAAAAGCACAAAAACTTAAGCTTATTTGTTTTTAAAAATGTTCTATTATTTATTTCGACATCAAGTGACTTTACAGTTTTTTACAATGCATTTATATATTGATATTTCACTCTCGGCTGTGATATTGTAGTTCATATATGTACATATAACTCAAATTTTTTAGGAACTATCAATTTTCAAAAATATCATACACCTTGTTAGATATCCACTGTATCTTTTTTATAATATCTACTGTTTCTACGACTCTATTTAACAAACTACGTTCGTTCTTCGCATGAGCAATAGAAAGCATTCCCACCACAGTGTGTGTGCCATTATCATGTCGTGCCACAACCGGGCTTCCAGGATCCCCAACAGATCCGGCTATGGCTGGCATAAAGTAAGACTTCACATATTCATAGGGGTGCACCCCTTCAATCAGTTTTGCTGCAATGTACGACAACTCTTTGATGACATTGTCCCTTTTTCCAGATAATTTACCTGTTCATAAAAGTATAGTTTAGAATACGGATTGAAGGACTAAAATCATACATACGATCAATGTGGCCCCATCCAGATACAAACAGCTCCTGGCCTTTATACTGACTTAAACCACCTTCCTCTTGCAGCTCCGCGGGTTGAATGTAATCATTAAATTTCAGTTCAAATGGTAGCTTTATAACTGCTATATTATTTTTCAATGTTGTAGAATTGTAGTCTTCATGGACCACAAAATTCTCTCTTTTAACGAGCATACGCTCTTGTCCGACCTCGAGATGATCCGATCTGTCCACAGCTCCAAAGTAAATGCGTGCTATATCACTTTAGAATTTAGAAATATAATGAAATTATCATAATGAAATTGCAGTATTAGTTAATATTATACTCAAATATATGGATAACATATAACTGATCAGATCAGAATTTGAATTCAGTTTTTAAGGAATATCGAGTATTTCGGAAAAATTTCAAGTTTAAATTAGACTTACAATGGGGTGTCCAGGCAATGAGCTGTGGTAATGACAGCTCTATTCGACACGATAATACCGCCACACTGGGGAATCCACTCTGAAGATTTATTAGCTATATCAAAAAATACTTGATAAGGCAACTCCTTGGGATCCGCCTTTGTACCGCCAGGTTGGACCTCTGAGGATTCAACTCCGATCTTCGTTACCAGAATTAGAATGGCAAATAAGTTGAGCCACCAATTAACTTGTTTTACCATCTTGAATGCTTGAATGCTAGTTTAAGAACTGACATACCAACTGAGAATCTCTTGGGTCTTTTATAGTTCGAACTTCGAAGTTCCATTAAAGAATGATGCAACTTGATGGATTTATGAGCACGATAATAAAGATAACGACTTCTAAGTTATGTTTAAGTTCTTAATTAGTAAAGTCTAATCCAATTTGCAACTTGCAATATTGTTGCAATCTGAGAAACTGGTTACTTTTCCTACGTTTTGTTATCTGTAACACATATTCAATAAGTGGAAGTTGAAATTATGAATACAATGTATGCTTGAGATGTTCGGTTTGGGTTATACTATAGTACTTTTTTTTTTGTAGAGTTTCAAATTACATATTCCTTCTAGCCTTAGGCCTTGACAATGATAAGTGATTCAGTCAGGACAATGAGTTTTTACACAGAAAAAAAAAGCATAAAATTTGAGTTTGATAAATTGATATTTAGTATGTATTCAGGATATTATTGTTAAATTAATACAATAAGCGGATAAAACGGCAAGGACTCAACATTAAAAAGTCAAAGAAGCCAAAAATATTTGATCTAACTTTAAAAAAAAGTACAGATCCCCCAAAATCAAATTATGGGCGAGAAAAATCGCGCTTCAATTAAGTATATTTTACTTGGTTTAAGAAAATCCGGGATTGCCGTACTTCTGACACCTTCTTTTTCTTGGAATCCCGTAGAAGATTAGATTCAGATATATGTATAACTGATATTGAAAGGTTTTCCAGATTTTACATTAGATATTATATTCTATTATATTATACATATATCTGTATTTCCGCTTTTATATATCAGTCTTAATTCTTTTTAAGCTAAACTGAACATCTGTAGCATACATTGTATTCATAACTCCAACTTTACAGACAACATAACGTAAGAAAATGAACCAATTTCTCAGATTGCAACAATATTGCAAATTGGATTAGACTTTACTAATTAAGAACTTAAACATAACTTAGAAGTCGTTATCTTTATTATTGTGCTCATAAATCCATCAAGTTGCATCATTCTTTAATGGAACTTCGAAGTTCGAACTATAAAAGACCCAAGAGATTCTCAGTTGGTATGTCAGTTCTTAAACTAGCATTCAAGCATTCAAGATGGTAAAACAAGTTAATTGGTGGCTCAACTTATTTGCCATTCTAATTCTGGTAACGAAGATCGGAGTTGAATCCTCAGAGGTCCAACCTGGCGGTACAAAGGCGGATCCCAAGGAGTTGCCTTATCAAGTATTTTTTGATATAGCTAATAAATCTTCAGAGTGGATTCCCCAGTGTGGCGGTATTATCGTATCGAATAGAGCTGTAATTACCACAGCTCATTGCCTGGACACCCCATTGTAAGTCTAATTTAAACTTGAAATTTTTCCGAAATACTCGATATTCCTTAAAAACTGCATACAAATTCTGATCTGATCAGTTATATGTTATCCATATATTTGAGTATAATATTAACTAATACTGCAATTTCATTATGATCATTTAATTCTATTTCTAAATTCTAAAGTGATATAGCACGCATTTACTTTGGAGCTGTGGACAGATCGGATCATCTCGAGGTCGGACAAGAGCGTATGCTCGTTAAAAGAGAGAATTTTGTGGTCCATGAAGACTACAATTCTACAACATTGAAAAATAATATAGCAGTTATAAAGCTACCATTTGAACTGAAATTTAATGATTACATTCAACCCGCGGAGCTGCAAGATGAAGGTGATTTAAGTCAGTATAAAGGCCAGGAGCTGTTTGTATCTGGATGGGGACACATTGATCGTATGTATGATTTTAGTCCTTCAATCCGTATTCTAAACTATACTTTTTTAAACAGGTCAATTATCCGGGAAGAGGGATTTCTTTGATAAGTTGTCTGTTATTGGAACAAGTATTCTTGCAACAGCTGTAGAATTTGTGACGTCATACGTTTTGCCAGCCGTAACCAGAGCTGTTGCGGATCATGGTAGCCCGATTGTGGCCCGACTTACAAGTGGCGCACACTTAGTGGTGGGATTGGTTTCTAAATTTTTGTACGTAGTAGACGTTGCAGAATGTGTAGACTGGATATATGAGACTATAAGAGATTGGTAGTTCCCAAAAAATGTAAATTAAATATGAACTACAATATTCTGGCAGCACGTCAAATATCAATATATATATGCATTGTAAACAACTGTAAAATCGTTTACTGCCTCAATAAATCATAGAACATAAACAAAACAGAAAACGAGTTTCTTAAGGATTCGTAAAGTATGCTTTGCGCTTTTCCTAAAAAATCGGGGTTGAAAAATCAAAAATACTATATTAACTAATCATTTTATTTGGAGATCGAAAGATTGCATTTGTTTAAATAAGTCTTTTCAATATTAGCTCTCAAATATACAATTTAATATAATTATATTTCTCTAATTAACCTCGTAAGATATCTAAATAGGTAAAATGTATTATTCAGAAGTAGATTTATGGATTAAAGTTCGTATTTAGCGTTATATGGTAATAAGTCGAATTGTCTTTCGGAAAGACCCTAACATATACTTTAATATTTTCACAAAAAAATATTATTTGGATGAACCGGATTAACCTAAATCTCGAGAATGAATTCAATACATCATTAATTTTCCAGATCTGCCTGGATATTAATCTCAATCTATATATTTTTTGGGTTGATAAGTAATATAGATATACAGATCGCATTCATTACTTGTAGAAAGCAATCGACCTCTATTACTGGACGACACAACGTTGATTCGTCATGCGATTCTTCCGGGTCTCAATTGGAAATTCATTAGGTATTATCAACTCTACGGGACTGTGTCAGATCGACCACCTGTTCGGTCTATAGCTATATAGATAGCTAAACAGGTGGGTGTGTATTTTTTTTATATTTTTTTTTTCTATTCGGGTAATACTTTGTATGTTCATATCATAATTGGTTTGATTCATTAGCCAGGTGTACAGCATATGTATGTTGTTGTGCTATCTGCCACATTTAACACCTGGAAGGCATTAGTCATATGATATTTTTTTTTTCAGTGGGTACAAAGATTAATTTTGATTTCGGTAGTTTTTGTCGCTTAACGATTACGTCTTACGCAAGGCCCTATCAATGTGACGTATTGAGGGCTCTATCTGAACTTGACAATGCGGAAAAAATGCAACAGTTTTTCACAGCTTTTCTTTTTATTGTGTCGATTTCTCTTACATTTCCTCATCTGGCGTTTTCTTTGTCAGCTTCGATCTTTGATGAACCACAATTGTGTCAATGTCTGAGGTTTTCTTCATCTTCATCTTCGTTCTTTTTAATTACATACTTTTATATTTACTGCTTAGATAGATAAAGTAATATATATTTTTAATGAGACTACTAAACAAAACAAAACGCCCCTTGAAAGTGACGCCCCACATTAAAACAAAGCGTGTGCCAAAAAGCAAGAGTGCTCGTCTAGCAAATACCCTGTAAGTCCCTTCTACAAATGTGAGCAAACATTATAATCATGCTGTGTGAGTTATTATAAATTTGTTTTAGAATTAATCTACTTATAACGCCAAATTTTATATCTGGAGTTCTTTAAATAATTAAGTTCTTATAGATATCTCTCGCATAAATTCCGCAAACATTTTTTCTTTATTTCAAAAACAAAAATGAAAAGCTAGGAATTAAATTAAAAATAAACCAAAATAAGGATAATAAAAAGGAAACCAAAAATTTGAATAATAAAATATTTAAAAAAAAACTTTCAGTGTACAAACATAAGGAAATTGAAATAAGAAAAACATTCAGTGTAGATAAATTGAAGAATTCTACGTCATTAATATTGGGAACATTAGCTACGAATTTTTTACTTGGGTGAAATCCTCTTTTAAAAATTTAAATCGCAACATTTTCTAACAAATATTTTTAGTTTCGACTTTTCATAATTTTTGTCTCTTTGATTTTTACATTACTAATTACTACAATATTCCCAATTTTGGACTTCTAGACTTTAATATTTTTAGTATATATTATTTGTCAAAATTCGAACGCAGAAAAAAACCCTTCTAAAATTTAATTTTATAATTCTTGATTTTATAATGCATTTTTTAAGTATGTATTTAGGATATTCTTATCAAATTAAGACAATATGCGGAAAAATAGCATCGACCCAACATTAAAAAGTCCGCTTTGACTCAAATAGTTAAACTAACTAAAAAAAAATGTTCAGAGCCCTGAAAATCAAAATATTTCTGAAAAAAATCGTGCTTAAATGAAGTATTTTGTACTTGGTTTAAGAAAAGCCGGGATTACCGTACTAGATTATCACAATGGATTGATGTATATTTTTATATTTTCTGTGTATAAACATTTTCAATATGTTGTCACAAGTTTGTAAAACTCGTTTCTTCCGTTTTTATGATTCTAGGGTATCAGATTAAATATAAGACAAAGCAAAGGTTGCCACTCTGGTTGTTGTTGTTGTTGTCAGATTGATGTTGCGGTTTTGAACTGTCTCCATCTTTAGGGTGACCATGACTAGTGGTTTTTTTTATTGTGGTGCGAACTTGACAGCTGTGTGTGTGTGTGTGTATCGAGTTGTGCCATAATGTCACCTCATCCCAACAGTGTTGCCATATCGATAAACAGCCCACACTTATCTTTGGGCTTTTATCAAAAAATTATGTGCTAAAAGTTCAATTACGGCTGAAGAGCACCTCGTTGTGAGGGTGTGAGGGGGACCAGGAAATTCACCACCCATCGGGTGACTTTGTTTTTCTTCCCCCTCATTTCCCTCTTCTGTCATTTTGCATTATTTTAATGCTGTTTAGCTTTTTTCGCCCCCTTTTTTGCAGTCATTATTATTTTTGCAGAATGACAAACTGAAAAAAACTGATAAATCATCATCTTAGGTAAAAGGAAAATAAAAAAGAATACACGTATTGGCCAATAGTTTTAGGGTCAGTTCAAAAAAAAAAGGTTGCGCTAAAAATTATTTGCAGAGCGAAAGCAGAAGCCGCATAACGGTTAAATTTAAAGCTCAGCTGGAGATCTGTCGGTTCCTTAGATAAACTTTACTGCGAGAGAGAGTGAGTGTAAAGAGAGCAACAGAGAGGGAGAGAGAGGGCGCAAAAACATGAGATTGTAGTTTCTGCTGCTGCTGCTGCTTCTTCCTCGTCTTTCTATTCATTGTTAAATTTCTTAACAACAATAACAAAACAGCAGCTGCGACGCTTGCGTTGACGCCAACGCACAGCCGCAAGATAAGCGCGCCGATGAAGAAGTTCAATACACGCGCACACAAACACACACACATACCACGAAAGCATACATATTTATAGTGTCGCACACTGGGGCCGCAGGCCGAAAACGTGGCAAAAATCATTTTTATTGACGGAAGCGTTCGTAAAAGTAATATACAGTGTCTAACAGCTTATTTTACATTATTAGCTTTATGTTGTTTGTTATTGCTTAATTCAGATACAAGATATATTAAAAAAAAATGAGATTCTTTTTTGCCTAAGTTTATATATTATTTACAAAATCTGCTTTTAAATATTATTTATATCTCCTTACCATTAAAAGAGAAATTCATTTATAGTTTCTAATATTTAAAAGTAGTTGATACTGTATGCATTCGATAAATAAATCGTCAAATCTTCTTCTTTTCAATGAAATGCTTTTTAAATTTTTAAAATATCTTTATTGGTTCAAAAGATATGATATTTGCAAAGATAAAATAAATGAGAAATGGCCCCACTGTTCCGTTTTGCCCGTTCGCCGCGTTGCGTCGCCGTCATCGTCTCAGATGTTGTTGTTGATGTTAGGCCTCTGCTGCTAGCGCTGCCACTGCCACTGCCGCTGCTGCTGCTGGACGTGCTGTTGGTCTGGCAGCAACGGTGCTTCAATTTCAAATTCAGTGCGAAAGCGAACGACAACGCGAACGGGCAGTCGGTGAGAGCGAGCGAGAGAGAGAGCAAACTTTTGAGAGTGGTGGCCGCTTTTCCACATTTTGTTACTTTAATCTTTTTTTTATATATTATTTTTATTATTTATTTATTGTGTTGTTGTGCGTGTACATTTTTTTCTTCTTTCGTTTTGTTTGTTTTCGAGCAACAGCAAAAAAATTGATCAACAAATAAAAGCTATTTTTATGTTGAATGTTTATGAATTTCGACGAATTAGTTTAAGCTAGTTAACAACAAAACAAAAGCCGCATTCAACTAACAACAACAACAACACTGTCGATCGGAGCTAACATATAACGGTGTTGAGAGAGTGCGGTCAAGTGACATCATAAAGCAAAAAGTGACGGAAACGTGGCCAAAAATAAATGCAAAAAAATCACAAAAATACACAAACAAAATAAAACAAAATAAGAATTGTACTCCAACAAGAACAAGAAGAAAAAGAGGAGAAACAACAACAACAACAGCATGTGGTAAAAGCACAGAGAGTTTGGTCTAGCCAAAACATAACAACAACTATGCTAAGTGAGAGAGAGTGTGCTTAAGAGAGAGAGAGAGAGAGTTAGAGCGTAGGCAAAGAGAGCGAGTTGTTCAAATGCCGGGCGGCTGCTGCGTGGCGCCATCTATTGTCTTACATAGCCCCAAGGCAACAGCTGATGTGTGGCATGTAAAGAAAACGAGAGAGAGAGAGAGAGAGAGAGAGAGCGCATATTGCGCGACTATTGTTATTATTATCTATTATATTATCTAAATCTACGCAAAACAAATGATTGATAATTCAAATAATTATCAGTTGCGGCTGTTTTAGTCAAAATTATAAATGAGAGAAAAATGTATAACAGTTTACAGTTTGAAACTAAACCTAATGGTAAAATTCATTGTAAAGTTCATTTTGAAAATGTGAACATGAAAAATAAACACATTCTCAACATTTTTAAATGTTGTAATTGAATCTTTAATTCAAAAAAAAATTATTTTTGAATAATTTTTATATTTTTAAAAATTATACTAGGCTTTATAGGGTTTATTTTAATACCATTGACCCGTGGAACCTTTTAAAAATGTTATAATCTCTCTGCTCTCTGTTATTTGAATAGATTAAATTGTTTTTATATACGCACTTTAATTGATTGATGTTAATAGCTTTTATCCTATAATTGTTATACGCAAATTATTGCACTTTTTACACACACACGTCTCATGCTTTTTAGAGCTTTCGTTGTTTGCCTGCCCGTTAAGGCAGAGCTTTCAAAAGCTCAGTAATACTAATGCACGTTCCTAAGTGTAAAAGTATTAGTGGATCGGCCTCTCACTTTGCAGGGTATTTAGAAAGGGAATGAGTTTAACAATAACTTGGGATGGTTTATTATTTTCTAGCAAGTAAATGAATTGATGATGATGCTGTTGATAGTGAAAAGAAGCAACTAAAGAACACTGTGAAATAACAAAAAAAAAAAAAAAATAAAATAAATAAAAGAAACAATAACAATGTCCACAATCGGAGAGAATGTCGAGTCAAATTGGACGGATCCGGATGCGGAGAGCACTTTGCAACAGTTAAAGGCCAAAAAGAACAAATCCAATTTGTTTCTCATCAAATCCTACAGTTTTATTGACAAAACCAACAATAATAATAATAATAATAACAATAACAACAACAATAATAATAATAATCATAATACAAATAACAAAATGTCAGAGATGGAGCTGCTGTCACCGGAAATGGAACCCTTTGTGGATATTGCATCCCTGGTACTCTCACAGCCGGATGGAAAGAAGAAGGAGGCGCGTCCAAAGAAACCGAAGAAACAAAAGCAGCCGAAAACAAAGGCAAAATCAAAGACAAAGCACGAGCAGATGGAGAAGAAGACGGAGCAGAATTTGGATGTGGATATTAATGAGCAGGAAGCGCAATTATTGCGTCGCAATGTCCATGAATATGAAGAGTTATTGGAACATTTGCCCAACAGCTCAAAACATGGCTCATTGCCACGCCCCCAATCGCTGCCAGCCAAGGTTCATTTCGAGACAGCCGCCTCTCGTATCGATATTGATCCCAATGCCGATCCCGAAGCTCCAATGCCAGCGAAACGTTTGGGCGCCAACATCAAACGTGAATCATTTTTGCGACAAAGTTTGCAATCGATACGTCGTAGTTTTGGCTCCAACAAACATTCATCGAAGTTATCGATAGTCGGCACACAAGGCACATCACCATTGCCCTCATCGCGTGTCTCATCGAATGCCTCGACAACGTCTTCCACATCATCGTCGACAACATCGTCGTGCTCCTCCTCGGCGGCCATCAGTCTGTTGACCAAGGCCCAAGCTCACAATCACATCCTGGATGAATTCCTGCCCACACCTGTCGTTCTCCTGCTCAACGATGATCCAATAACAGCAAATGGCAAAAAGTATTTCACCCAAAATGCGAATTTTAGCGATGCGGGGCGTGTGGCAAAGAGGTAAGCGGCGAAAATTCAAGATTCAAATGAGTCTCAGCCTGAATACTCATTTTATATTAAGTCTACTGAATCTTGCAGCTTTTTATATGTGCTTTCGAAGCTTTAATATGATTTTAAGGCTTTCCGGTGCTTTTTAAAGTATTCATTATTTACTTAGTTTAGTTTCTGAGCGTGAATATTCATAAATAAGTTGTAATTATTCTACTAAAGCTTAACATCTTTAATGTGCTTTAAAGTGGTTCAAAAGCATCTACCTATTTAATATTTAAGATTCAGCTGAGATTGAAGTTATAGATGAGTCTTATTCTGAATACTTATAACTAAGTTGTATCTGTTCTATTAAGTATTTAATATATTATAGCTTAACAGCTTTAAAGGGCTTTGGAAAGGTTCAGGAGCTTCTAATATTCAAAGTTCAGATGAGTCTCAACCGGAATAGACATTGTACCTTTTCATATCAAGTAGTTTGTCTACTGGATCTTGCAGCTTTTATGTGCTTTGGAAACTTTCAGATGCTCCTAAGGCTTTGATGTGCTTTTTGAATTATCTTTTAATTATATAATTAATAGTCAAATTTCTTTTGAAAATGTGGATGAGTCTGAGCTTAAATATTCATCAATAAGTTAATGCTTTTCTATAAAATAATTACTCTACTTCATAGTTTATGTGCTTTTAGAGTTTTCAACTATTTCAGGTACTTTAGTTATAATCGTAAACTGAAAATTTCTGATGCTTTTCAAACATTATGTGCTACATGTGCTTTTAAAGCTTCCAAATACTTTTAAAGCTTCCAAGTGCTTTTAAATTGAAAATAAAAAGACGCTTTTGTTCGGCATTGCTTTCTATAAGCAGACGGAAGTTAAACTAAGCCCACATTTCCAAACCACGATCCAAAATCAAAAGCTCCCAAACACAAAAGCTATAAAAGCGAGCTTATTTTAATCAAAAAATTTGAATTGAATATAAATAGGGCTTGTTAAATTATTTTATAGCTTTTACTCTGCTTAATGTGATCTGAAATGATCTTGGTTTTGGATCGGATCGAATCATTCTGTGGGCAATAAACGACTTCCCCAATTATCAGTCGCGAATCCGTCAATGGAGGGCAATTGAGAGCGCTTGATGATATTCCCATTTGCATTCAGTTCATGTCTACAAAGACACACAGAAAAGAGAATGAGCGATTGAGTTATTGAGTGAATGACAAGTCGAGACATCGATAAATAAATACATAGATATATATAAATATATATAATTACGCAAACATCGGCATAATGCCGTGACATATTTGGTATCCATATCTATTCGTATTTGGCCTCTGCAATGCAATTGCCGTTGCCAAAGTTGTGTCTACGTCTGTTGATGGAATTTATCATTGACGTCACACAAAAACAAAGTGTAGTATTATTATTATTAGCAAATTTCCGAGATTCTTATCATATTGAATACTGTCTAGGAAGAAATTAGATAATATATTGAAAAGCATTAAAAAGCAGGGACCGTTGAATAAAAAATAAAATGTGATTTATAATTATATGTTGATTTTTATTAAAAATTTTACAAAATAATTTTTAATTTAAAAATTGATAAAAAATTATTTTTAATTTTTATTTTAAAAATAACTTATTTTCGATTTTTATAAAAAAGCTTAAAGTTTAAAATTATTTGATGATTTTTATTTTTTATTATTTCATAATTTTTGCATTCTTCTAGATAATTTTTATATGTTTTCAAACAGATATCAAGTCAATCTTGAACTGAATTCTAAGCGTATAATCAAGGACCGTTTTATTTTTAAGGATATTATGCTAAAATTGATATAGTCAAATTAGTAGACTTTTTTAAATTTAATAAGTCTAAATAAATCTAAAGAAAATGATTTAATTTTTGCGTTAAAAATAAATGAAGATAAAAAATATTAAACATTTTTATATAAATCAATCAAAAGGGAAAGAACGTATCCAAAATTTCCATGAAAATCGCTTCTGTTTGGATTAAACTCTGATAGTTAAGAGTTTAGATGGAGTCTGAATATTTCATAAATTTTTTTTTTGCTACATACAAATAATTTGATTCGCAAATCTAGATGTAAATTTTCCACAAACTTTATTCTCTAGTAAATCGCTTAAATTTTGACAAATTTATTAAAGGAATTTCCAAATATTTCCGGCTAAAAAGAGTTATAATTTAGAAATCATTTATGAGTTAATTCAAAACTGTTGATTTTAAGCTTTAGGTTATTACATATTTATAAACTATAGAGGTACTGTGTGTATGATTATCTTTAAAGCAACATGATGAGGGGGTTTATTTATAGTAGGGAAGACGGAACAGGGAAATCAACATTGATGGAGCTCCATTATAAATAAATTATAAATGTATACAAAGTGTCAACGGTTTTCCAGTGTTGATATTGTCAAAGTGCCAGCTACAGATACTAGACATGATGGCATTATTACTCGTGAGTCTTTAGTGTGTATTAACCCTCAACCTACCCCCTGAGGAGCTGCATTAACCCTTTTATGCCCCCGCAGAGTTTAAATGCAATCTGCGCAATTGAGCATTAAGATGCGTGCAATTTGTAGGCGTTTACTGTTGTCCATTGCACTCTCACTTGTCTGTGTGTGTGTATGTGTGTGTGCGTGTGTATCTGTGTGTGTGCGAGTCACTTAATATACACTGAAAAAAAAGACCAACTTCAAAGATCAAAAATATGCATCTGACATATGTTGTTTTTAAAATAAAACCATTTTAAGACCAAACTTATAATGCTAAGAATATATATCCAAAAAATCGCAGTTCTTAATATAAGAATAACAAATCTTAAATTGTTAGAAAAATATAAATATGTCATATTTTAATTTGCAACCAATTGTGATCCCGTAGCGCTTTGGTTAGAGTCGCCAATTTTGAAAACAAGCGCGGGTTCGAATCCCACTTTTGGAAGGAAAAAAAAATTTAACCTGTCTTTATTTTTTCTTTTATCTTGAGTAATTAAGAACATTGTATTACTTGAAATGTTCTTAAAATCAAAATGTGTATTCAAACTTTAAGAACTTTAAGTTCTTTACGCATTTTTAGACCAGAATTCTTAATTCTGAGACCAAATTTTCGAACTTTTCTTTTAACAGTGCATGAAATAGTGAAATATTTCGAGTGCATTTGCTTTGATTGAATTTCCAGCGCTTTTGTTATCAGAGGCGTCGTATAGAAACCCCCGTCTTTCATCCCCCCTTCATCTTGATCTTCTTCCTCATCATGACGAACAATGCGAGTGCCATAACATTAACACAATTGGGTCAATTGTTCGTTATAGGTTTTGAATTTCATTGCAATTTGTTGACAACTGTAAAATATGTTGTAAATTTGTTAAAAAAAAAACGAATAACTAAATAAACTGCTAACTGAAGAAAGTTTAATGAAATTTGATAAACTTTAAATAATTTCCTTTTATACGTAATTCACTTAACCAGAATCACAACGTTTTGTTTATTACAATCTGGTTTATTATCGTACTTTGCACGAGTTTCAAGCTGTAAATTTACAAATATAAGCTATGTAGCTTTTAAACTTTAATGTGCAAGAAAATTTACGCAGAATAACCTTTTATTAAAGCATTTAAGTTCAAAATATATATAAGTTACAAGCTATAAATGTTATGAAGCTATTAAAAACAGCTAAATGCTTAAATGTGCTTTAAGCAAAAATAAAAAAATAATTCTAGCAACAAATAAAAATCATAAAGACAAGAAACTTTATGTCAATTCTAAATATATATCAATTTCGAGCTCCAAATGGGAAGAAGCTTTTAAAAGCAAACTAGAAGCTTTAATGTGAAGCTTAAGGCGATAAACATATTTTCTGTTTGAAATATATATTAATTTTGAGCTGCAAATTAGTTGAAGCTTTTAAAAGCAGCTAGAAGCTTAAATGTGCTTTAACCTAAATATATAAATCTTGCAACTAATAAAATCCTTAAGACAAACAAATTTTTTTCAATTCAAAATATACATATGTATATCGATTTTGAGCTTCAAATTGAAAAAAGCTTTCAAAAGCACACTATGTAGATGCTTTAATGTGCTTATTTTATATTTGCAATATATACTAATTTCGAGCTGCAAATTAGTTGAAGCTTTTAAAAGCAGCTAGAAGCTTAAATGTGCTTTAACCTAAATATATAAATCTTGCAACTAATAAAATCCTTAAGACAAACAAATTTTTTTCAATTCAAAATATACATATGTATATCGATTTTGAGCTTCAAATTGAAAAAAGCTTTCAAAAGCACACTATGTAGATGCTTTAATGTGCTTATTTTATATTTGCAATATATATTCATTTCGAGCTGCAAATTAATTGAAGCTTTTAAAAGCAGCTAGAAGCTTTCAGGTGCTTTTCCTTCAAGTTTGAAGTTGCGCCAAATAATGAGATTATATTTAGAAATTGCTTTAATTTGCTCATTTTATTTAAGCTTTCAATCGCTTTCATCAATCATTAGATGAATGAATTCAATGCTTAAGCTTCCGCTTTCAGCTAGTGTCATTTGTTAAGCAAACACTTCAATCGAGAATGAAAATACATATATTTGTTAGACGTGAAAGCGTGTTTGATTGATGTGCTCCAGTTGAAAGAACAATACGATTACTGAACTGCTCGCATCAATCTGTTGTAGTTGTTGTTGTTGTTGTTGATGATGTTGTTGCATGAATAACATGTGTACAGTAAAGATGCCTTCCCATTTCCCCACTTTTCCACAATCTCCACCTTTGAGAGATTAGCGCTTCATCTAAAGATAATCGCTTGCATTTAAAGCAATGCACTTTCAATGCACACCCAGAGACAAGTGTCACACTCTATACACACACACACACTCACACACACTCTCTCTCTGTACTTGCCCCCCACACAGCATCAGACACCCGTCCTGACCCCCTTTACCGTGAAACACACTTCACATTCAATTGACAGCGATACACTCAGTCTCTTTTGTGTAACAGTGTGTGCACAAGGGCGTACCCAGGATAAAAATTAAGGGGGGCCAAAAATTTTTTTTTTTTTATTATAGTGTGTATTTTTGTATAGGGTATTTTTGTAGGTAAACGGTATTTTGCATTTTTAAAATAGTATTATTTTATTGACAGCATTTATTATTGTTTCTTAATTGTATTATAGTCTGTATTTAAGTATTCTTGTATAGGGGTTGGAACAACAAAAAAAGTTCATATTATTCATTTTAAAACTGGTTTTATTTTATTGACAATATTTAATATTGTTTCTTAAGTGATCGCAGGATGAAAATTATTGTAGCAGAAAATTTTTTTTATTATAGTATGTATTTAAGTATTTTTGAATGGGGTTGGGATCGCAAGATTTTTAAATCAAGTAAGAAAAAATGCAATTCTCTGCTTTTGAATGACATCACTCATATAGCATGAATTATGACTTATAGCAACATTTTTGCCGTAATTGCAATATTTTTGAATTTCAAATAAAGCCCAATTATAACAATCTCAACCGAATTCTTCACTTTAAATCGGACAGGTTTGGTGAAATGGTAATATCTTAACCGACTCTTCATAAATTTTAATAATTAATATCTTAAACGCTGCTTAACTAATGCAATTAGGTATATACCGAAAGGAGTAAAAATTTATAAATTTATTTCAAATTTTACTGGAATTTTAATGTCAAAAAATTGAAAATATCATTTTCCTATCATTTTCCTTTATAAGGAGTCAACAACTCAAATTTGGTGCTCTTTACAGATTACAGCATTTATTTTTAGTGGGTCCCTAGCACATTTTGGTCTACGCAAGTGTATTCAAATTTTACTTTTATTTTTTGCCCACTATATTCAAAAAATGTTCCATCATTGCATAGACTTTTCCTTTTTTCTGAGCTGTGATTTGGCATTTACTAAAGTACATTATTTTAATTTGAAATAAAACACTTAACAATGGATTAAAATACTAAATAATTTTCTATAAATTTTCATTATTTTTTGAGGATCTAGGGGGGGCAGCTGCCCTCCCCTGCTCATACCTGCGTACGCCCTTGTTTGTCTATGTGAGTTCATGTATATACATTGTACATATGTGTGTGTGTGTGTGTACTTCTACTTAGATGCTATGCCATTGAATGGATTTTAATAATTTCACATATTTCAGTCTGTCAGTTTCAGTTTCAGTCGCCGTCGAGCAACCGGCGAAATTTGCCGCAAAAAAAAACAAAATTCAAATCCCACAAAAAAAACACAAAACGTATACGAAAATAAAACGAATTAGAATAATAATAAAAAATAGTAGAAAAATACTTACATATATTTTAAAAATTGCAGGCCCCATAAATTATTATTTGGGTATGTTTAATAATCATTAATTCATTTGTATAAATATTTTGACAGCACTTATTATTTTTCATTTTTATTATTTTGGCAACCAAGTGAAAGTGTTTTGCGGTTTTTTTTTATATTTTTTATGAAAGTTTTAAGAAAAGAACTGAGAAAAGAGCAAAAAAATCAGCTGTGTGCAGTGTGTCGAATATTTAATACAATATATAATTATATGTTTATAATATATAAAAACAATATATTGTTGCTATGAAAACTTTAAGATCAAATAATAAAAGTTCTAACTGGTGAGTTAAGTTGACATAACTAGAAAGAGAAGGTTACCTAAATAAAAACTCAAATAATTTAGTAAATTAAATTGAGATTTTTCTAAAATACGCTTAGAGAAAAACATTTGCATGTAATTCTACGATTATTATATGATATAGTAATTAATTCCGATTAGTTCCTTCTTTATCTTCTTACGGATCCCAAAACTAGCAGCTATACCAAGTTCCATCCAGATATCTTTAGGGAGAGTCCAGTTCAGATAGTTGGGTGGATAGACTCCCTGTTTAAGATTATAAACAACTGACTGCAGCTAAATCTCTCTATCTACATATGAATATGAGATGATAAACAATATTTTATTATTATTCTTTTTTTTTTTTTTTTTTTGATAAGCGAGAAACACATACAAATTCCTTGGGAAAAACTGAGCTCCCACACACATCTATAGGTAGTAGTGTTTGTATATATACTGCGAGTAGCTTAATTTAATGTCTTTTGTGCGAACCGGTTCGGTATAAGCTCTATAAAAATAGAAGAGATCACACGGGGTAGAAAAACAACTAAATTATCGCCAAGTGGCAAACAAATAAACAAACAAACAGACGGACGGACAAACTTAGTAAATTGTCGTAATTATATCATCACAATTATAAAAAGAACGTAACAAATATTGTCATAAAACATTTTGAACTTTGTGCTAAACTATTCAGATACGAATGTATATATGTATACTATATATATATACGGAGATATATAGTATTCTATTGTGTGGAGACTAATGGACTGACGTTGAGCGTGAAAGATCATTTTTCATGGTTCTATTTGCTGAATCATTAGCTGAGCCATGTCTAATCAATGGAGCTACTAAATAGTGCGAGAGAGATAGCGATATAAAGAGGGAGAATCAACTTTTTATAATTTATATGAATATTATATTTTAGAGTCATAATTGGAGTTTAACTTAAGAAATCAATTAAAAAAGAGTGCCAAAAGAGAGAGAGAGAGAGAGAGAGAGAGTGAAAGAAAGAAAGAGACGGAGAGAGAGGGAGAACGGAAGACGGTCATTAACTAACTGTTTATATCGTGTATAAAGTAAATGCTTCAAAAAGGGTATATACATTTTGAAGAACATTTAAAAAAAAACATTATCCAAATCTATTTCTGACTGTACCCAACAATCTCAGTAATTTAGTTAACTAAGGATACAAAATACAGATACAGAAAGAAGAATATAAAGAAGGTCCACACTTACTATGTATACCCTGTAATTATAAATAAGAATATTTCGGTCATACTTGACTGTATTTATTTAATTATTTATTTAACTTCCACTAAAAAGAAGTTGACAATTATCCAAAACTAAAATTTTAAATTAATAATTAAAAAAAAGTGTATACAAAATTGAAAACTAAAATAAATTTTTTTTTTATTGTTCCATTAGTTATAATTAATTTTTATTACGAGCACTCTGCATGTTAACTAAAAGTTTTCAGGTAGATTACAGATTTAGAAAATAAACAAAGATTTATTTGGTTGAACTATGGAATTTTTCTACTAAAGGTCTGAAGTGTGGTACAAAAATATATCAGGACTGAGAGAATGAAGGGCTTCTAGAAATTGTGTAACGAATGTTACCGAGGGATCGTCAAAAAGAAGATCTCTACTTAATTAGTATACCTTGTATTTTTGCTATGTTTAAATAAAATCATCTAATAAATATTTAACCCTATTGCTAAGTTATTCCAAATATTTTCAAAATTGTGCTTTGATAAAAACAAAATATATATATAATCGTATATATCTAAAGGATAAATGCAAGTCTATCATTTTTTTTTAACAATTTGATACCTGTGTAATAAAACAACAACAATAAATCGAGCATGCCAATAATATATACAGTTCAGAGGCCCAAACAATTATTTATGATATCGCAATGAACTTCAAAGCTGACGTAAGCGAAAATGGCCAATTATTTTCCCAGCCCTCTAACCCTCTACCCTCTTTCCTCATTCCTCATCTCCTCTTTACTTGCTCTGTTTTGAAAATTGGCAATGGAAAACAAAACATTGTAAATTATATTTGCATCTGCAGCTAGAGATTTTTCAACTAGTTAATGCAAATCTATTGGATTTGGAATATGTTTTTAGAAATCATATCAAATTTACATCAAAATGTATTTTTTTAGTTTAGTGATTATATTTTTGGTCAAACTGTTAACTTGAAATGCAAAAGTAACTGGATAATTTGGATGCCTTAGCTGATACGATAAGTGTTTAATGATTATGACTTTATTGCCAGCAAATTGAATACCCTGTAAGCAAGTAAATAGGGTAAAAAGGGTGGGAAACTTAGTAATTTTATTCTTTATCAACAAAGTGTATATTAGCAATATTTTTCCTACGATTTTCCCAATTCTTTAATAACAATTAATATTAATTTATTGCTGAAAATATATTTTTATTAGGATTTACTTGACTTTTTCTAATAATTTCATTAACATCATAATCTTGAGATATTTAAATAAATTATAAAAAATATTTTACTTATGGCGTACTAATTTAATACTGATAATTACTTATATATCATTTATTGGAATCTAAAAAAAGCAACAATACCAAGTTTCATCAACATAGCTTTTCTAAAAGCTCAGTTCAGATAGGTTAGTGAAAAGTCGTACCTCTCTTGAAGTGAGTAAATGAGAACTGACTGCTGTTGAATCTATCTAACATATTATATATAACATAATGTTACATATTTTTATAGCCTCGTGGATTATAAAGTCTACCTACAGGGTAACTCAAAGTCAGGTTCACTCGAAATTGGTTAATTATTTGTTGGTGTTGTTTGACTTTGCTCTTTATAAATTCACACACAACACACAACCGCTGAGCTGATAAGCAAAAAATATCTGTCTATAATATAGACTCTATATACAAATACTTATTATAAGAGATATACGTATGTATGTATGAATGTATGTATATATACCTGGTCTATGTACATGCTTCTTATGACTCACTGTGCTATTAGTTAATGGGTCAGGGAAAACCCTGAGATATAGCTAAATATTATATTCTATATACATATATCTATCTTATTTTTACTTTGTTTTTCTTTTTTGGCATCCGTAAATTGAATTTGTAGTTTGTTCTTCCTGGATGCTGTTATTGTTTTTGTTGTTGATTTGGGTTAAAATAGTAAATAAGAAATTTTCAACAAAATTTCCAAAATATTTACGAGCAGCGTCAAAGTCAAATTTGCGTACATTTTCTTGAGCCAAAAGAATTTTACGTTTTTGGCACAAAATGAAAATAGGCAGAAAACGTTTGACTATTAAATTGTTGATTTCAAAGAAAATTGCATAGTTAATATACTTACAGAAGAAGAGAATACAATTTGACGATAATTTAGTGATATAATTTCCGCTAACACAAAAAATAAACAAAAGAACAATAAATTCAACAAAAATCGCGCATTTTTCTCACTTTGGGGCAGCATGGGTTAAGGAAAGGGCCGCAAGGGGTTAAACTGGAGACAACGTCGCGTCGTCGACATTTAATTAGTTGCGTGTCAGACTTTTCTGTCTGCCTGCTGTCTCAGTTTTCTATTTTCCCTATGTTAAACTTTTATTGCCGACAGGCATGAAAATTTAATGCTGACCTGTCGCCACAAAATGCAATGTCCAAGCCGGGCCAAAAGACGGAGGCGTCTCTATTGACGCTACTTAATGCAATTTACAATTTTCACTGCATTTCATATAATTCCCTTCTCCCTCTCTCTTCTCTCTTCTCCCTCTCCCTCTCTCTCTCGTTTCCGGCAAAAGCTATGCTCACGCGGTGGTTGCACATGCCACACAATCACACAATGGGTTAATAAACTTTGCCCTTGCACAGCTCAGACTATGCAATTCAATTCTGTCAAAAGGGTTGCGAGGGCGGGCCAAGAAATTGCACAAAGTCATTAAAGATACACAGAGAAAAAAGACGTACTAAATTTAAGTTTGACTTAACTCGAATTAAGTATTTTCGTTACTTAAAAACAGGGATTAAAACCTTAACCGAAACCGTAACCTTTAACCGGTGAAAACAGATTGAAATTTGTAACCGTAACTGAAACCGTAACCGAAAAATTTGTTTTCCGATGTACCGAAACCCATTAACCGAAAGTCTTTAAATCGAAATAACCGTTTAGTAACCGATTCATTTATAAGGGTTAATTTCATATCTGGTCATCGCAGCTACTGAGCAACTTTGATAACTTTGAACTGCCATAACTTTGTCAAAAGTCAATCAATTTCCATGCGGAATGTAAATTTGAGCATGATTTTACCACTTAATTCGTTCTGCATTTAAATTTTGTTCGTTTTGAAAATCCGAATTTTTTCGAATTTTTAAGAAATTTTACAGTGTTACCCCTTTATATTTTTCGAAAAAATTCGAAATTTTCAAATTTTCAAAATGAAAATAATGTAAATGCAAAACGAATTTAGAGGTAAAATTAAGCTCAAATTTACATTGCGCATGGAAATTGAATGAGTTTTGACAAAGTTATGGCAGTTCAAAGTTATTAAAGTTGCTCAGTAGCTGAGACGGCCAGAACTGAGATTAGCCCTTATAAATGAATCGGTTACTAAACGGTTATTTCGGTTTAAAGAGTTTCGGTTTTAAACTTAAGACTTTATTTAATAGAATAATTTCTGTAGTCAGTTTTTTTACACCCACACTATGATTTTGATTTTATTATTAAGTAGCGTGAGTTTTTGCATGATGCTCATAATACTTATTTCAAAAACATTTTGATTTAAGTCTGCAGTATCCTTAAATCAAATATCATGTTCATATTTGAAGATATGTACCTTATAAATTTACAAATTATACATTTTACAAATAGTTGGTTTTCTAAGCTAAATACACTTATTACTAACCTCTTAAAGGTTGATTAAATTAAAATTTAGCATTTATTTTACAAATTGTTTAGATTTTTTGATTTTCATTTAAATTGTATTCTTATTTTTTAAACTGCAAAAATATTACAAAATTATTTTAAAAATTGCTTAAATTATTTGATTTATAATCAGATGATTTACTTATTTTCTTGTCTATGACATTTTAGGCTTGGATGAACTGCTAAATTTGGAAATAAATTTGATTATACACTTGAAAAAAATCTAGTAACGTTTTTTTTTTCCAAATAGTTCAAATTAAAGGTTTTATGTTTTGTTTTTCTAAAATGTTTAAGGATTTTTATTTTGCAACTTTGATAATTTTTGAGCCTAAAAAATAAGAATTTACTTTTATTGAAGATTATGTCCACTTTCTAAAGTAAAAATTAAAGTGTTTGGAAAATTTACGGAATTTCAAATTCTCAAAATTAATCACTGCATACTTTTTGGAGATTTTTAAAACAAGAGATCCTTAGTTTTCTTACTTTTATGCTTAATGTTTTCAAACAATCGACATGCAAGTAATTGTTGCATTTAATTTAAAAATTGTATATTATTTGACTTGGTCAATTACTTGTCGAGCTACCCTCGCAGCTGCTCATATTGCATATGATAATGAAACTGTCAATGTGTTGCATAAGTTGTTGAGGCCCTAAGCCGCTCTTTGGCAATCGATACTCAAATATAACAGTTGACTACTCGCATTTTTTGCCCTCTGTCTTCGCTCTTCTCGTTTCTCCGCTCCTCTTCTCAGTTTTCTTTTGTACATTACAAAAATAGAGAATGCAAGTCACCAAATTTTCAGGGCCATGGAAATTCAGACAGCTGTCGATTGTGTGCGAGGGGACGTTGCTGAGATTTTAGTTTCTCCCCTCAAAGAATTCAAATTAGTGTTGCAAAACGTTCAATTTTTTAAATCTACTGCAGTTTGTAGTGGTTTATAGAATCAGATTTAGCTTTAAATTTTCAACCAAGGTAAAGATAAAATTTTTGTTTACTATTTATTTTTCGCTGAACCGGTTCAAAAAGTGGTTCAGCGTCGTAACGCTGTAAATATTCAAGCTACGTTGCTTAAATTTGGTATGGAAAATGCTTGGACATTTTTCATGGTCTCAGGGTGTAATTTGTCCTGCTGTGTGATTGTCATGTGTGTGTTTTGCCAG
The DNA here is from genome assembly GCA_035042165.1 of Drosophila kuntzei. Lineage (NCBI taxonomy): Eukaryota > Metazoa > Arthropoda > Insecta > Diptera > Drosophilidae > Drosophila > Drosophila kuntzei. The sequence continues at coordinate 1,151,841 of JAWNLU010001388.1, read as the reverse complement.
CCCTGGTATTGACTGGAAGGTGGTATAAAATTGATGTGTAAACTGATTTGGGGCAACAGTCAGTGTCGTGTTCTTGTGCCGTGCTAAGCAAAATTCTTAATTACAGTTGAAAGTATGCGAATACTCGTGAATATACTCGGAATTGTATTCGTATTCGTATTCGTAATTTGCATGTACACATGTAAATGCAATTCGATATATGTAAAACAAAATGCGAGCAAACACGTTAAATTCTTTTAGTCACTGTATCTAAGTGTTTTTGTATCCGTGTCATTTTTGTGTACCTATTAAAATGCTTATCAAAGCGCAGATGACTTAATTTAATTAAGTTATCAAACTGAGAAATTTGATTCATATCTTTGTATCTTTGAGATACTTTTTGGCACAATAAAATGTATCGCACGGGCAGCGGCAGCGCTCTTCTCTGTCTCGCCCAGAGCTTGACTGCAACTCGTGCTACCAATTGGAATAACCACAACAACAACAATAATAATGGCCAAGAAACTGCTAACAAATCAGTCCAAAAATCTGGCTACAAACGCATTTTACTTAAGACCAGGTATGAAACCGTTAAGAATAAATTGGGATCTTCCCAAAGCTCAACTGTTTTGTGAAATTTAAGAACTTTTTATCTCAAGTTTATATTTATGCCAACACAAAGATGTCGATTTTTGACTGAAACAATTGGGAAATGAAACACTGTATAAAAATAATTTAATACACATTTAATTTTTCATCACAATTACAATTTGTATGCAGTTCCTTTATCTTAAAAAGTCTTCATTTATCTGCTGTTTATATTCTTTATCTTCTGGAACAATTGGGAATTGAAACACCATACAAAATAATTTAATACACATCCAATTTTTTCTTACAGTATTAAATTTAATGCAGTTCCTTTATCTTGAAAAGTCTTCACTTATCTGTTGATTATGTTCCTTATTTTCTGGAACAATTGGGAATTGAAACACTATATTTTTAATAATTTTACACTCCTCCAATTTTCATCTCAATTACAATTTTTATGCTGTTCCTTTATCTTGAAATCGTCTTCATTTATATTCTGGAACAATTGGGAAATGGAACACTATAAAATAATTTTAAACACATCGAATTTTTCATCACAATTAAAATTTGTTTGCAGTACCTTGAAGACTTCACTTAAGTTTATCTTTTTCTTTATAGTGTTTTAACTAGTCTCTTAAGATGCCTTATTTTCTGGGGAATGATTTGGGAATGAAACACTTTACAATATCTTTTATCTTCTTTATACGCTGTATCTTCTGTGCCCTCAGCAGCCTTTTTTTTCTTTTTAGTCGTATTTTTAAAGTAGCTTTTCAATCTGTTTAAATCTTTTCGAAAATGAGTTGAAAATGAAGCAATTTAGAAACCTTATAATTTTGAAAAGTTCGAATTACTTTGTGATCATTCTTTTAGCCTGCCAATTTTGTAATTTCTGTGAAAGGAATTGAAATTGAAACACTTTCATAATTTCAGTTATTAAATGCTTTAAAAAATTTCCGAATAGTCTTTTGAACTTTAATTACCTTTGACGGAATGAGCTGACAATGAAACACTTTTGAAAATCTTCTAAATTTTGTAAAAGTCAGAGCCCTTTACATCTGAATGGATTTGATATGAGACATTTTGGAAAATCATCTTTGGATTTTGGATAATAACCTGAAATAAGTTGGAATTGAAACACAATTTTCAAAAAAAAAACAATAGTTACATGTATTTTATTGTCAATCTTTTTATTTTACTCACCCACAATTTGAATAGTTAAAATATTTGTTGAAATTTTTGGTTAACCACAAAAAAAGAAAAGAAATCACGAAAAAATCTCGATAAATCTCGCAGAAATTCTGCAATTTTGGGGCTTTGCACAATGAACTGGAAAATGATGAGAGTACAGATAGAAGAAGAAGAGGAAAGTCATTGGATTGAAGATTTTCAAATACATTTACTCTGTGGAATGGAATGCAATTTGAATTGAAACTTATAAACTTATTGCAAGCGACTTTTTTTTTTTTAACGTTGAGTTGATAAAAGAAATATTATTAAAAATAGAAATGAAAATGTAAGGCTATTTTCGTGCTTCGCTTTTCCCTTTTCCCGGTTACTCCATTGTTTTGTATATATTGTAGATTTGTCGATTGTAGAATTGCTAATCGGATGAGGCTGGAGTATTTGTATGACGTTTGCGAATACATCCGAGAGCCTCGTAGCTGAGCAATGAGGTTGAGGGAACGCGTGTCGAGCTGGAACAATTGTTCCCATGGGGGCTATTGCAGATTTTAATTGGGGATTTACCCATTTGCATGAGAAGCTCATCGATACGCTCCGTTTTGACCTTTATAATGTTCTCCATGTGGGCCAAACGCTTTTGATTTGATTCAATAATTGAATCTTTAGCCTGATTATCGCGTGCCATTTTCTCATAGAGTGAATAGAGTATCATCTTTTGTGGCACCTGAACGATACCATCGCCGACCTGTTTATTAACCACCACCGTTTTCACCTCATCATTCTCCTCCCAAATTTGTTCCTGTGCCAATATCGCATTACGTGTCTCCACAACACGCTGACGTTTCTTCAATCGCATTATCTCATGTAGAAGAACCTCGGCCGCCCCATGGGCTCCAGTTGAAAGTAGTTCCATAAATTCACGACTCAGTGTCAAATTGAATTTGGCCAACACTTTGTAGTTGAAGGTCTCCCAATTGGCAATCTTTAATTGAACGCTGCTTCGCTTTGGAAAATTATTCAAATCGACGAGTCGTGGATGATCCCGTTTCATCATCTCGGCCAGGGGTAAAACATCGGAGAAATCACGCCGTAATCGAGATGTATTAATATCGTTCTGTTGGAGCCATTTGTGAACCTCGGCGATCTCCTCATTGCTGAGGTTCTTGCTACTTATGGTGTGCATTCTCTACCGTCTAAATATGTATATTATTATTGATATGTATATATATCTATATATAGTGTATACACACTGAATATTGTATATATATCTCACGTGTCTGAGTTGGAGAGAACATTGAATGAACCAACTATTGAATTTCCGCCTCAAAGTTTGCTACGATTATATTTTAGGATCAAAAATACTTTGCTGTAAGATATACTTACCCAAATCCATTAGCTTAGAAATATGCACTAGCTGGGGTTTTAAATATAAGGTCTACCAAGTTTCAGCTTCAAAGCTCGACTGGAAGCCGAGTTCGGATAGATAGGCATAGGATTAAATGGATAGTTAGATTTGACTTTATTCACATAATAATTTTACTATTTCATTGTGACAAGCTGAACACAGTAGTTTTTTATCGCCTCTGCAGACAGCTTTGTACGGCACCAAAGCTCTGCTAAGCTTTTATATAGAGCTTTTCTCGAATTAAACTTTATTAGATTATTCATACCTTTAATTTTATCTTTATTGAGTAGTGATATGAAAAGCAAAAAGATATCTAAACTGGAAAAGTTTATTGATAAGCTTTTTATATAAGCTTTTCCGCAACGAACGCACGTTACAGCTTAAACTTATTAGGAATTTGAAAAGTGGAGGCCTTTAGATCTCCAGTTTATTTTTATTTTATATTTATTGAGTTACAATTTGAAAATGAAGCTTTTAAGAAAGACAATAAAGATTTTTAATGTATTTTAGTGAGCTTTTTATCGAGCTTATTAGCTTAAAATATAGCTTTTTGATAACGAGATTTTTCTCAAGTGGCTTACATTTCCTCCTCGATCAAATAAGAATATAATTTTTAAGCACTTGATATCGTTAAGTTCTGAAGCAAAGCTCAATTTTAAGCTTTTAAAAGGAAGCTTTTTTAATTTATTAACATAGTGTTTCACTTTAACCAATTGCGAATTGTAAATGAAAAGCGGATTAGATCGCAGAGATTTTGTACTTATTATGTCGAAGCCAAAACTACATATATAAAATGTATAATAGAATAAAGCTTTGACTAACAAGCTTACTTTTATTTATTTAACATAAATTACAATCAGTTGACAATAAATTATTGAAATTTTATAATTAAATTAGAAAATACAATTTTTAATTAACAATTAAAAAAATATACGTACAACTTCAAATTTAGAATTAAAAGAATTAAAAAAAAACTTGAGTGCATTGTATTGACGTTTAAACCAATTGCGAATTGTTAATGAAAAAGCGAGCTAAAATGTTCATGTTCATGTCGATTAAAAAATAGATGGTCTTGATTCCACCACTGTTTCCGTAAAATCTGTAATATTATTGTCTTGTAAAAATCCTGATATGACACTAAAAATGAACACTGTTAAAAAATGGTTCTAAAATCAAGATTTTGGTCTCAGAACAATAAATTTTGGTCTAAAAAAATGAGACGAGTACATAAAATTCTTAAAGTTAGAAAACTCATCTTGATTTTAAGAACGTTTCAAATAAGATCAAGTTCTTATTTATAGACCAAACAGTTTTATATACTTAAGATACAAAAAAATATGGCAAGTTTAAAATTTATCATACTTTTATTGTTGTTTTATTGTGATATTTCTGATTTGGTTTTTGTTTTTATAAATATTCCGCTTTAACCAGAAGCTTTAACCAAAACGCAACATATTTATATTTTCCTAACAATTAAAGATTTTTATCCTTACATTAAAAACTGCGATTTTTTTGATTAATAATCTTAGGATTAGAAATTTGGTCTTATTTTGAGAACAAAATATGTAAGACGATTGTTCTTCATGGCCTTTTTCTTCAGTGTATTAAAAAAAAAGGATTCCTGTCGATTGTAATTTTTTTTTATTTTGTTGCCAAACGAAATGCGAATCATAACCTAAAATTTAGCACAAATGCATTCAGAAAATGAGGATGAACCCTAAAAAGTGTGTGTGGTTTTTTTTCTTTTGTATGTGAACAGCCGAGAAAGAGAAGAAGATGTAGGAAATGTAGTTAGAAAAGTAAGAATAAATGTGTATATAGAGATAGATTAATGAAATTGCGACAATTTGACGGGGAAGGAAGCACCGGCGATGCCAATACCAGGAATGGGAATTGTTCCCATTTTCTGCTCAATTGAATTATTTGTGTGGCAACGAATGCGTTTTTTAAGACGCGACCGTCGTTTAAATGAGGTGTTGTTCGAGTTGTTGTTATTGTTGGAGTTGTTGTGTGTTGTTGTGGTGTGTGTTGTTGTTGTGTGTGGTGTTGTTGTGTGATTTGAGGACTTGAGATGATTGACAACATTGGCGACCTGCTGTTGCAATTCATCGATGCGTTCGCACTTCAATTGCAGCATATTCTCCAAATGGGCGCTCAATTGATCAAAACGGGCGATCTTGTCGTTTTTTAGCTCCAACTGTTTGACGGCCTGCATGTAATGGGAATAAAGTACCGTACGTTGTTGTTGTTTTTTGTTTTCTTGTTGTTCACCTCTTTGTTGTGGTTGTTGAATACCAGATGCTGTTGCAACATCGCCGCTATTGGGACTGCCACGTGCCCGTTGCAAGATGCCAGCGGTGGCAATACCACGTCCATGACCCATTTGTAATCTCTCCGATCGTTTAAGTGCCGCCTGTGCCAGTTTTAATGTCTTGGGCATATTCGGTTTTGGCGGCATCACAGAACCAGCATCATCATCATCATCATTAGCAACATTCTTCTTGGCATCATCATTAACCTGCTCCGCATTATCTACCTCTTTTACTTCATTTTCATCAACATTTTCATCCTCATCATCATCATCATCATCATCATCGCTGCCTTTAGCCTCGCGTGCCTTACGCTCCGCTGTCATTTGAACCCTCATGATGCTATAGAGCAACAGATCCACAGATCCTGGCACACTTCGTGCCACTCGCACCATTTGCTCTCGGGTCAAATGGAGACCGAGGCGGGCAAGGACACGTTTATTGAATGACTCCCAATTGCACAGCTTATTCTGTACACTATTCCGTGGCGGATAATAATTCAAATCAATCAGATCCGGATAATATCGTGCCAAGAGACGTGCCAATGGCAATACGTCCGTAAAGGATCTACGCAAATTTGTTGAATTGATGTGATTCTGTTCCAGCCATTGATTCAACTCGTATTGCTCCACAGCATTAAGCGATGTTTTTTTTGGGCTATTCGTTTGTCGCGGCATCTCGAGAAATCTCTCTTCTCCTACCTCATCGGCTCCAACTTCACTACAAATTTTTTAATAATATATTTTTTAATTATTTTTATCACTTGTATATTTTTTCTTACCAATTTAAAAAATTAATTCAAAATGCAGACGATTCACTTTTTCAATTCTCCGCGTTTATTGTTTTTAAATACTTGAATTTCTTTTGTTTTATTAAAATAAAGAAAAAACTGAAAACACGTTTAATACTTGAAATTTATTTACTCTTTTTCGGTGCTCTGTGTGCTATTCTCCAAAAGCAACTGTTTTCTGAATATTCCAAAATTTCATTCGTAGCTCGATATCCGAAAGCTAACTAGATGTGGGTATTCTGGTTTTTTTTTTAAAGAAATTGCACTGGGATTTTAGCCAGGGACTGAAAATAATCATTATTGATTCAAAATTCAATTACAAAAAATCAACACTCTTGTTAAATAGAAAGAACAATTTAATTTCCTGGAAAATTAACTAAGTTTTCACCAAATTTATTAGGTTCTAGGAAAACGACTTTCTAAGGATCTGAGGGATCTTTACAATGCAACATATCATGGGTGTTCCAGAAATACAAGCTAACCGAAAATCAATTAGAAATTTATAGGTTTTTGTCATGCGTTTCTATTAAATTTTGATATTTATTTAATTTAATTAAACTCAATTTATTTAAAATTTTATAAAATCGCACATTTTTTGACATTAAAATGCATTCTTTCCTTGTTAGAGATTATTAGAATATGCCCAAAAAAATGAATGTTCCAGAAATATAAAACAATCAAAAACCAAAAAAAATGTATCGGTTTTTGATAAGAATTTAATTTCATTAAATTCAATAAATTAAAAATTTAATGAAATCGCTTAACACATTGAAATGCATTGTTTGCTTGATTATTATTAGATTATTAGAATATGCCTAAAAAATGGATGTAGATAAATGTAAAACAATGATATACATTTCTAGAACACCCCTGATAATTTGGTGTTGATAGAAACCATTGTTATTTTCTGTTATGTGTGTTATTTTCTTTATGACGCCGCCTAAAAGCATGCAATACTTTTTCTTCTCAACGTCTTTGATTGCTGTTATCACATTACTCATACGCCACATTGACTGATTTCTTTTTGTTCTGTTTAAATGTAAATTGCAGATCGACGAGCAGCGTTGTTAATACAGTCGCCAATGGTGGCAACACTGGCAGCAGTGGCAACACTGATGAGCGTGCAACGACTTCCATGGCACCATTGCAATTGTCCGCTAAAGGAGCAGCAGCAACAACAACTACAACCACAACCAAGGACACCTCAGCAACAGCAACAACAAAAACAACACTGAGCGAACAACAACAACAACAACAACTAGAGCAACTACAACACAGACGTCAACAGTATATCCAACAACAACTAAGTCTGCCAGAAACATTTGATCCTGACGAAAGGTATGTAAAATACCCTGTAATTTTATATTCCAACTGAAAAATATTTTTCTCGATGAAATATTCTTTCTTAAGGGATTTTCTCATTTAAAATGATCGATTATACTATCGATTTGAAATATTTATACGTTTATTACAGACAACTTTTAGTATTGATAGTATTTTAAAATTAAGATAATTTTACTTTTTAATAATATTGACTCATTCTGCTTGTAATGCAAAATTATCGATAGTATTTCAAAATGTATTTCAAAAGTTTCATTGTTATCTTTAATAATATTGACTCACTCTGTTTATAATGCAATCGTCGATATAATTACAATATTTATGTTATAGGCTCATTGTTTTTTTTATAACAATATTCAATTAGAATTTTCGATTACACTATTCACAATATTTGAATACCAAATTGTCGATTACGATAGTATTCGTAGTATTTAAAAATTAATATCAGAGATTCTTTCTCATAACCAATATTCACTATATCACTCCTTAAAATGATCGATTTATAAAAAAATGTTTCATATATATTTAGATAATCTTGTAGAGGATATTATGATTTTACAATATTCACTCAATTTATTTTTCCATTATCTTGATAATATGAATACTAAAATATCGATAATACTATCGATAGTATTTCGGAATTCATTCTAGTGAGCCGATTTAATTAGTCGGCATCTAATGCCGTATTATTGATTGATTACACTCATTTTTTTAATTTAAAAAAAAAAAAAATTCAAAATACTTATTAAATACTTATTAAAGATTTATTTTAATTTAAAAGTTACGAAGATTGAAGTTTGATATATATTTTAAAGTGACAAATAAGAGTTATTATTAAGAAGTTTTCCGTAATTTATATTTTAAAATTCAAAACTAATTGGTGTATTACCAAAATAATCTTGATATATTCAATACCTTTCAAATTATACATCAAATGTCTTTTAAGGACAAATATAAAGTATCCAAAAAAATTCTAAAAATAGTCAATTTAACTTTTATTACGAAATAACCCTCATTTGTAACTTTTAAAATAAAAACATAAATATAAATTGAAATTTAATTATTACATTGCATTTTTAATATGAAAATTAAGAATATTTTATTTCGTAACACTTAAATACAAATTTTAAAATTGCAATTTTTATTTAAATGCTTATAACAGTTACGGTCCGTGGTAAATTGAAAATTTCATTGATATTTTTTGGGCACGATTTAATCAGTTAACTGACTTTTATTGCAACTTGTCAAGTGACCCATTTCCCTATTGAGTTATTTGTCAGGCATTGTGATGTGCAAATGCTGGACGATCGCAATTGGTGAATTGTTGAATTGGTGAATTGGTGACCCTCGTCGGTCGATTGGACGATAAGATAGGGCCTAGGCTAATGCGCACCTAACGACGATGATCGGCCCAAAGCGTCGCTTGGCCACCTGTTGGCACACAGAGCTTATCGAACAGCAAATGTCGTTTTTATTTTTGTTTTGTTTGGCAGATGGGAGGCTAGTGGACTCATCGAAGGGAGGTACGAAAAGTACACTGCAAAAAAAGACCAACTACAATCTATAATCAAGAACACTCATCTTACAAATTTTGTTCTTAAAATAAGACAATTTTAAGCTGGGATTAAAACTGAAACGAATATCGGTTTCAATTACGGTTTCGGTTAAGCTCGAATTAAGGTTTTCGGTTATCGGTTATGCAAAATTTTGGAGTATCGGTTTCGTATGGTTTCGGTTCACAAAAAAAAGAATTTAAGATTTTCGGTTGGACAAAATAAGTAGCGTTATTCATTGTTTTACATAAAAAAGACTTAATGCTGGAAAATAATGTTATCTGGTTACTGAAATGGTCCAGTGTAATGTCGATTTTATTATAATTTCACTTCATACATATATATTTGGTTTGAACATTTCGATTATTTTGATTTTACTGATTTTTAATAACTGATTTTTAATAACTGATTTTTAATAACTTACCTCTAAATTCATTCTGCATTTAAATTTTGTTAATTTTAAAAATAAGAAAATTTCGAATTCTTTTAGGAATTTTACAGTGTTACCCCTTATAATTTTTCGAAATATTTCGAAAATTTCGAATTTTCAAAACGAACAAAATTTAAATGCAGAACGAATTAAGTGGTAAAATCATGCTCAAATTTACAATGCGCATGGAAATTGATTGACTTTTGACAAAGTTATGGCAGTTCAAAGTTATCAAAGTTGCTCAGTAGCTCCGACGGCCAGATCCGCAACTAACCCTTATAAATGAATCGGTTACTAATCGGTTATTTCGGTTTAAAGAGTTTCGGTTTATGGGTTTCGGTACAGCGGAAAATATTATTTTCGGTTACGGTTTCAGTTACGGTTACAAATTTTAATAGGTTTTTATCGGTTAAAGGTTACGGTTTCGGTTAAGGTTTCAATCCCTGATCTCAAGTATTTAAAACTGTTTGATCTATAAATAAAAACTTGATCTTATTTGAAATGTGCCTAAAATCAAGATGTGTTTTGTAAAATTCGTAGTTCTGAGTCCAAATTCTTGATCTTAGAACCATTTTTTTTAACAGTGTGTGGACTCATCGTTGGCAGAGAGGGGAGGTACGAAAAGTAGAGTAGTCATAAGGTGTATTATTATTATTATTGATAAAAACGAACATTTCTGAGAATACCAAAAACCTAACTGCAGACTGTTTGCCTCATACTATTATTGTCTGCTCATAAACTTCAATTGGAACCAAAAATCGAGTTGATGCCTTTTCGCCACTTTCCCCTTTCCTATTGGCATCGGTCAGGTGGCTGTTTTCAGCTGCCAGCTGCAAGATACTTTCCACATCATAGATTACGCCGTACAGCCAGCTGCGGAGTTTCACAGCCAAAACTTGGCGTAATCAATTTACAGATAACTTTGCACGGTTTGTTGTTTGTCGATTTCCTTTCATTCGCTTAACAATTTCCGGATAAAGCTGAACTCGTTAGTAAGCCAATTAGCCTGCTTATATTCTTAAAAGGATGTGTCGTGTGTTATCACAATCAATTATTTTAACATTGAGTCGTATTCAACATAATCTTAGATAAACTAGAGATGTTCACAAAGAGTACATGGCATTTACTCGTTGGTTTTGTTACAATAACTTGTTGATTTTGTTAAACTAATTGCTATTTTTGTAAGTATCCAACAATCTAGTAAGTCACTAGTTTGCTTATCACTCGTTATTTCGAGTGGAGTCTCAGTGCAATTCGCTAAAACAAAAATGTAGCTCGTTGATGCCAATTACAAGCAGCGAGTAAATTTTCTCAAAACATTCTTATGAAATAAGTAACTCGTTTATGTAGGCTACAACCATTGAGTATATTATTCAACACTCGTTAATTTTATCCAGCTATTATTTCACTTTTAAACTTGCTACTAAATAAGTAGATCGTTAATAAAGCAGCGAGTAGATGAGTTTATGTTAGTTTTCGTCGACTCCAACTCAATAACAAATCGTCACTCGCTAGTTTTAGTCAACAAATTTGTTGTTCATCAACTCGTCATCCACTTGGCAACTCGTGGATAAAGACTACAAGCAGCGAGTAAATAACTCTTCAAAAACAAATTATCACCCGCTAGTTTAAGTCAACAATTATGTTGATTATCTACTTGTTATCAAATTAGCAACTCGTTTTTATTGTGGTATACACTCATTTAATATTATTAGTCAATACTCGTTAGATTTAGTTTGCAACTTTCGCAATAAATGGAACTCTTAAAAGAACAGTAACTCGTTGATACCAGTAGCGAGTAGATAACTCATCACTCGTTGGTTTTAATCAACTATTTTGATATTTTTTAAGTTACTAATTAATTAGAAACTCGTTACCGTAGGCCCCATCACTCGCTGGCTTTGCACTTCACATCCAGAACGAGATAGACGACTTTTCGCTGTCAAATTTAAATTGAAAACTCTTTGATAAAGAGAGGAATTTAATTTTATTGAAGGCACGTGTGGATGGCGTAAACATAACATATGTAAAGAGATGTGTACATATTTAGTACATTATTTATGTTTGATTACCACTTGAAGTGAATTGCATTCATGTTCTCGTTCGTTTAACGGATTGATAAGGGGTTCACATGATTCACGGCTATGAAATGATAAAAGTAAAATGAGAGGGTGTGGGAGGGGGAGGAGTAGGGGGATATGACGTGCCCCTCCTTCAACGTTATGTGATGACTCACCCAGAGTCGTAACGCTCAAGAGGTAGCCAATTGTACAAACAATTAATGTCATATATAAATACATATATAATCGGTGGCTGTTGTATTTCATAGAACATCACTTGATGATTCATAGTTGCCACCAGGTTGTAATTATTACTTCATATGTTACAGGGAATATATGGTTATAGATCCTTAACAAAAAACTATTCGAAACTATTTCCATTGCTCTTATACTACAAACAATTTCATTAATAAATCTATCACGTAACGAGAGCAGAAATGTTCTTATTTTCACGTACTTCTGATAATACTTTTGTATTATCTATATTGTATATTGTTTGCATTTCATTTTGAATTGCTATCAGATAATTAAATAATTAATTGACACTTCTTTCAACTATTGAAAAGAATTGCACTTTTAATAATTATTATAATTAACTATTATGGTAGAACTAACTGGGCTACTATCTCAAGGTGTCTGCAATCTGAAAAGCAAAACAAAGCACATTCACATGTATGCTGGAATACCCTGTAAGAAGGAAACAGTAGGGTATGTTAGTCTCAGACAGATTTCAGGCAGCTCAAGTTTATTTCGTGCCCAAACTTTTAGGTATACGATAGATATAATGTATTATTTATTTATTTAACTTGATATTTTCCAATTGTACATAATATTTCAGTTGAAACTGTTATTAACTGTTATTATTATTAGCTAACAGTCGATTAACAACTCATTATTTTGTTAATAACAGAGTTTATCGTAAACTTGAAATCCTCTGCTGTTATATTATAACAGTGTCAATAATATTACATTACAGTTTAACATTATAACAGCGAAATTAAGCTCAGTGATGATCGCATTAAAACTCTGTTTCTTACACTCTGTTAAACTGCCTGTTGGTCCATAGAATAACATAATTTGATTAACAGCGCATTGCTGTTAACTTGTTACCATACTCTGTTATATCATTGCTGTGTCTTAGCCATAACATTATTTGATCAACAGCGTTATCCTTATGTATTCCCTTTATTCCCAGCTACAGTAAAGCGGATATCCTGTTAACATCATTTAATATTACTCAACTGTATTATTTGATCAACAGTGTTATCCTTATGTATGTAATACATTCCCTTTAACTGCAGCTGTTAATAACAGAGCTAACTACAGCGCATATCCTGTTAACATCATTTAATGTTACTCAACTACAGCGCGTTAAGAGTGAACAGCGCTGCTACTATCGCTGCCGGCGTCGACGCAGCCGAAAGCCCAACGCCAACTGTCGTTACCGGCGCTGTTAAACGTTTCAGTTAATGCGAGACGCTGGCGCAAATACGACCAGCGAGCGGCAAACGAAGAACACAAAAATTAAATATAATAAAAATAGTGAAAACCAAAAGAAAATAAGCGCAAACAACACAAAACAAACAAAGAGAAGCAACAACAAGAACTGTTGAATGCAAGAGGCAAACGCCGTTAGTAACTGTCACTCAGTTACAGTTTAAAATCTCTCTCTCTCTCTGTTTCTGAGTTATCTTCTGCTCTCTGACTTCGTCTCAGTTTCGACTTCGTTTCGATTTTAGTTTCAGTTTAAGTGCGCGCGCTTTTCAGCTGCACTCGTGAAAATTATATACAGCTGTGTTCATGAAAATAGCAGTGTTTTTGACCTGCACTTTTAAGATTGATAAATCCTATGATAAAGACCATTATGGGACAAAATTTGTTTAATAGTGCTAAATGTATTTATTTTCACATAACTTAACAATATTTTTTTTATTTTTTATTCACTAGTTTTTATATATGGGTTAATAATAACATAAAATCGCTATATTGTGCTGTTCACTGAAATAGCAGTCTTAACAAAAAAAATTAAAAAATTCAACATAACTCATTAAAAAACTTAATGATACTAAATAACATTTAGTTTATGCCCTAATACTTAGTTGTGTATCCTTTTTTCGCTATTACAACCTCGCACCTACGTGACATGGAGTCGACCAAGTCCTGGGAAAGATTTAGGGGAATCTACGACCATAACATGTGAACGCTGCAGCTTAGGAGACGGGGATTGATTTCAGACATAGCGTTTGATGTCCCCCATAAGTTTTCTATCGGGTTGAGATCCTGGAACTGAGCTGACCATGCCAATAAATCAATTTTTGCTTGACTAAGTCAATTTTTAATCAATTTTCAGGTGTGTTTTGGATCGTTATCCTGCTGGAATGTCCTTTTTAATTCCAAATTCCAACTGGCATATGTCAACATAATGTTCCTTAACATATTCACGTTCAAATTTTTGTCCAATATCTCTTCGATCATAAGTATTGGGCCCACATAGAAATATAAATATAAATAGCAGTGCAGCAGAACTGGCCTATTTCAAAGTGGCGTAATATCCTTTAGAAAGATGAGGTCAAACTGCACTTTTTTGGTTCTAGACAGTATATCCGTCGACCCCCAAACCTACTCCACCAAGAAAGACCATGGAGTATCTTCCAAATTATACTGACAAGACAGTTAACCACGGTTGACTTAAAATTTTGGTATGGGTATGTTTTTCGTTTAGCGGTGTGGGCCCAATACTTATGATCGAAGAGATATTGGACAAAAATTTGAACGTGAATATGTTAAGGAACATTATGTTGACATATGCCAGTTGGAATTTGGAATTAAAAAGGACATTCCAGCAGGATAACGATCCAAAACACACCTGAAAATTGATTAAAAATTGACTTAGTCAAGCAAAAATTGATTTATTGGCATGGTCAGCTCAGTTCCAGGATCTCAACCCGATAGAAAACTTATGGGGGACATCAAACGCTATGTCTGAAATCAATCCCCGTCTCCTAAGCTGCAGCGTTCACATGTTATGGTCGTAGATTCCCCTAAATCTTTCCCAGGACTTGGTCGACTCCATGTCACGTAGGTGCGAGGTTGTAATAGCGAAAAAAGGATACACAACTAAGTATTAGGGCATAAACTAAATGTTATTTAGTATCATTAAGTTTTTTAATGAGTTATGTTGAATTTTTTAATTTTTTTTGTTAAGACTGCTATTTCAGTGAACAGCACAATATAGCGATTTTATGTTATTATTAACCCATATATAAAAACTAGTGAATAAAAAATAAAAAAAATATTGTTAAGTTATGTGAAAATAAATACATTTAGCACTATTAAACAAATTTTGTCCCATAATGGTCTTTATCATAGGATTTATCAATCTTAAAAGTGCAGGTCAAAAACACTGCTATTTTCATGAACACAGCTGTATGTATATTTATTTTTTGCTGTGAGTGCTGTGAAATAAAACGAAAGTTGATATAAAGAATGCATTTGGTTAGCGAAAGTGCGCGGGGGGAAGTGCCCGTCTCAGTGTCTACTTTGAGCAGGATCTTTTTAATGACGCTGAGTCGAAAATGGAGCATATTGAAATTCGCCGCATTGCGGATGATTCTTCGCTGGAATTCGCCGCCATTGATGGCAACAACAATAGCAGCAAACATAACGAGAGCAATGGGAGCAGCGAGCTTAACGAAAGCAGCGAACACAACGACAACAACAATGTTACACCGCCGCCGGTAATTCGACGTCACAAAAACAATAACAACAATCGTTCTCAGTCTCGTTCCCGCGAGCGCAGCTTTGTCTATGCTGCCAGCGGCGCTGTCGTCGGCGGCGCACGCACCGTGGCGCGAACATTCAAACGCATGTCGCTCATCGAGTCCAGCAGCAGCAGCAGCAACATCCGAGAGCGAGCAGCGCTGGAGAGCATCGAACAAGATGGCGTCGATCAACTCAAAGCGAATGCAAAGCACAAACAACAATACAACTCCACACCGTAAGTGAGAGAGGCTTAATTCAACTGTCTGCAATTGTCTTATAAGTATAAGAGTTGTAACAAAATTTATATGATTTCGTTTAATATGCATTCTAATTACAAGAGCTGGAATTATATCCTGTCCTAGTCAAATAATGCCTGCAAGTATAAGAGTTGGAAGTACTCACGCAAAATATATGTGAAATATTTGCATAGATGTTATAACAGCTCAGACTTTAATTATAAGAGATGCCATTAAATTCTGGCCTAGTCTAACTTTGTCTCCAAGTGTCTTATACATATACGAGTTTGCAGTACTCTGGTAAAATGTATGAGAGTATTTGTAAAGTATAAGAGCTTAGACTGAATACAAATGGATTTGTTTAATATTTAATTATAAGAGATGGACTTAAATCCTGGCCCAGTCATATTATGTCTGCAAGTGTCGTATACGTATAAGAGTTGAAAATACTTTGCGAATATTTTATGCAATCGTTTATCATACACTTTAATGAAATTTTATTTTAACTATTAGAGATGGATGATTAAATTAAGCGTCTGGAAGTGTCTTATACGTATAAGAGTTCAGAGTATGCTAGTACTGCAAGTATAAGATTTGAGAAGAGCTTATCATACAATTTAACAAATTATAAGAGTTAAAACTGAAAAGCTTGAATTTTTTTGGTTATCTCTTGCAAAAGGATTTACTTATACTCGTACTCTTATATTGTATTAAGCCTTTAAGGGATGAAATATATCTGAAAGTTTTGGGTGATATTTACAAAACGATTCATCAGCTGAAATTAATTACGTATGCCTAAGGAATATATGAATATTTGGGATCCTTTAGACCCTTACGATTTAAATATGTTAATTTCGAAATTGCTTCAATATTTTGTAAGCTCTTGCATAATTTTCGAGTCTACTGCCAAATGAAATATTATCGAGTCATAAAGAGCTTGCATAAGTCAGAAAAGCCTGTTGCCATAAGGCATTTAATCGCTTTCTTTATTCCGAAATGTTGCCTCAACGTTACGAGAGAGTTTATGTATTTCATAAGTTATACCTAATATTTCCCTGATAACCCAATTGACTGACGAACTTTTAACCAGTACGTAAAACATGTTTATTAATGTAAGATGACAACATAAATTATTATAGTTGAGTCAGCGAATAGTAAAAGTTCAGAGCAGGTCATATTTTTGGGTCAGGTCACTTATACTTTGAAATGAACTAGATCCGTGAGTAATAATAACTTTAGAAACAACTGATAAGACATAAATATATTATGCGAATGTAAGTTGGGGATTTGTATTGATGCTTATCATAACTTGAATACGATAATATAATTGTAGTAGTACTCATAGAGAGTGTCTCTCAATGGGGTTGACAGCCAAAGCGTCGGCTGATTCACACTTTTTTCGTGGTATAGATAACAGAATACAAAAAAAAAGTATTAAATCGAAATAAAAAAAAGAGCTTATGGAGCATATAAAGCTTATCAGTTGTATACATGGAATGTAGACAAGTATAAAATTAGATCATTTGAATCCGAGACACCCTGCAGACAGAGCGAGATAGAGAAAAGAGAGTGAGACAGAGACAGAGAGAGGGAGATTGAGATAAATAGAACTTTCATAAATCTTTCAATAAATTGAAATATCACACATGTTTCCATCAGGATTATCAAACCAACATAAATACTAAAATCCATTCATCATTTTGTCAATCAGTCCATCAATACATTTTTGAATTATCACCTTGCAGACTAACACCTGACAATCGAATCGGCACCTGTTGGGCCCAAAGCTATATCGCTAATTGTACCTCTCAATTGGGCTATTAAATGCCATTTGTTACCTCCAACTGTATTTCGTATACCCTGTACTCATAAAACTTGACAATAAAAACGGTCACGACTCAACTTTATGCCTCTTATCATGAACATGAACATGAATATTCGTCTTATATATTTTATTTTTAAAATAAAGCAAATTTAAAAGAAAAAATATATATAAAAAATACCAAAGTACAAATAATAAAATTTTCATATAATTTAGATGTTTTCTTTATTTAAAATGATTTTGAATATCAACGCAAAGTTAAGCAAATTTAAAAGAAAAAAATATAAAAAAAACCAAAGTACAAATAATAAAATTTTCATATAATGTAAATGTTTTCTCTATTTAAAATGATTTTGAGTTTTAAAGTTCTTAAAATTACGGAAAATTTTTTAAACTGAGAAAATTACTCTAAAAAATGAATCAGCAACATTATTTTTTTTAGTGTACTTATTCTATATCAACATTTGTTTATAAATAATTTCACTTATTTTTAATACTCTATAATTTATATACCCTGTAAATTACATTAAAAACGAGTGGTAGACAAATTAATTACACGTATTCCAATTATTATCTTTAGAATTATTTTCACTTATACTTTGTGACAAATTACAGGGTATCTCCCATTCGTTTATCTGGTATTTCTGCCCTTTTTACTGCCCCTCTATAAATGACTGACGTAATTTTCTACTTTGATACCAATTGGCCAATATTTTGGACTTAATACTTTGTTGCAGTCATCTTAACAGATGAAACTTGGTCTTGTCAAAGCTTTTGAGCTTTATCTCTCTCTTATCATCCAATAAATCCAGTTCTGATAAGGCAATGGTCATGGCCTCGAGGTTGTTATCTTTGCTCTAAAAATGTAAGTTTGTAATTTGATAAAGCTTTATTTATAGAACGATCAGCTGAGACTAAAAATAGAGAAATATCAAGTATAGTTCTACTCGCTACACTTTAAACATGAGCTTTAAGTTTTCAAGTTGTATTTCTTCGGAGGAGCTGAGGACTCAAATTTTATTGTAAACTCATACTTTACTCTTTGTAGCTTAGACTAAGATTTCTTTAATCGATAAACTCATGCTAAAAACGAGTTGAGACTTTATAAAAAGCTCTTTACGCTATGCTTTTAAGTTTCACGTGAAGCTTTAAGCTTTAAACTTGCGCTTAAAAGCGACTTCAATTAAAATTTCATTTGATTAATCGATCAGTTAAGTCAAAGCATTTAAGGAACTTCGGTAGTTGCTTCACAAAAGCTTCTAAAATTTACTCTGAGCTTAATGCTTTGTGTTTGGGATCGAAAGTAGCTTAAACAGAGCTTTAATTAATATAAAGAGTAAGCTCAGGTTGACGACAACCCCAAACATATAATCTGTAAGTTTGGTTATGATATCTTAAGAAACAAAAAAGTCATTCATACAAAGCAATTCCCTGAACTTTGACCTGAATTTAACCCACTTACTTGTGGAATTTTGTTAAACGCCGTCTTATTGCACGATGAAATTTTTTAATTGAAATAAAAATATAAATCAGGGATTAAAACCTTATCCGAAACCGTAACCTTTAACCGATAAAAACCGATAGAAATTTGTAACCGTAACTGAAACCGTAACCGAAAACATTTTTTTCCGCTGTAACGAAGCCCATAAACCGAAACAACCGTTTAGTAACCGATTCATTTATAAGGGTTAATTTCGGTTCTGACCGTCAAAGCTACTGAGCCACTTTGATAACTTTGAACTGCCATAACTTTGTCAAAACTCATTCAATTTCCATGCGCAATGTTAATTTGAGCTTTATTTTACCTCTAAATTCGTTCTGCATTTAAACTTTGTTCATTTTGAAAATTCAAATTTTTTCGAAAAAAATCAAAAAAGTCAAAGGGGTAACACTGTAAATTTTCGAAAAAATTCGATTTTCAAAAATGAACAAAGTTTAAACGCAGAACAAATTTAGAGGTAAAATCATGCTCAAATTTACACTGCGCATGGAAATTGATTGACTTTTGACAAAGTTATGGCAGCTCAAAGTTATTAAAAATCAGTAAAATCGAAAAAAATCTAAATTTTCAAACCAAATGAACCAAATTTATATGAAATCAAATTATAATTATTTTGGTCAACCGAAAACCATAATTTGTATTTTTTTGTGAACCGAAACCTAACCGATATTTTTAAACCGCAACTTACAAAAAACCGATAACCGTTACGAAACCGATACTCCAAGATTTTGCACCGTAACCGTAACTGAAACCGATATTCGTTTCGGTTTGAGTCCCTGATATAAATTGAAAATAGTAGATCTCGTTTCTATGATCATCCACCAACAACTAGTATATCTAAAATTTACCCATTCAACTTAATAATTCTGCTTTGATTTTTGAAAACTCTATACCTGATTTCTATAAATTCATTTTGTTTTCTGTTTCGTTTCTGGTTGCAGTTCCTTGCCCACTTCAGGTGCTCCTCTCCAGCCAAGTGGGAGTGTCCACAGTCTCGGCAGCAGTTCCACTCACAGTCACAGTCCAAGGAGCAGCCAGAGTCACAGTCAGAGTCACAGTCAGAGTCACAGTCAGAGTCACAGCAAAGGAAGCGGCTCAACAGCCGGCAACAAAGGCAACAACACGGCCAAGCAACATGATCAACAAACGTCCGCGGTGGCAGCGATCTCTTCAACATCTGCCGCCGCTGGCGTCGGCGTCGGCGCTGGCGTCGCAGCAACTTCACAAGTCGCAGTCGCAACTCCCCCAGAAAAGGAGAAGGAGAAAGAGAAGGAGAAGAAGCGCAAAGAAGTCTCCAGTTCACGTGTTAAGAAATTTCATCGTCACTTCTCTCAAGTCTCCAAAGATGAGAAGGTTATCAATTGTAAGTATTAAGCGACAGGTGGCGCTTTCAGAGAGCTCCACATATATTAATTAGATAGTATATTTAATTATATTATATTTATATATATGTAGGCAGTATATTTAATTATATTTAGATAGTATTATAAGTGCTGAAGTGAGATATACTTAGGAGATATATATATTTCTATATCTTTAATTAAAAAGTATATTTAATTATACTATGTATATTTATATATATATATAGTATATTTATATATATATATATAGTATATTTAATTTATTTATATTTGGATAGTATTATAAGAATTGAATTGACATATAGTTAGAAGATATATATACATTTCTATATCTTTAACTAAATCTTATCAAATTGATTATCTATATTTTAACCTATCCAACTGAACTCGACTCTCAGTGTAGCTATGTTGCTGAAATTGGGTATAGCTGTTTCCTATATTAATAGATATTACATATATCAAAATTAGTCAGATCTGATCACTATATTATATAACTGGCATAGAAACTTCGATAGAAAATCAACTTATTTTTACCCAATAAAGTGTATTACTTGAGTTTAAGTAGCTATAGTAAATCAGAGATATAGCTTCAACTATCAATTTGTTCTTTCTATAAGATCTGATCTATATTATATGGGTACCATATAAATTATCCGTCAATAATTAACTTTTAATATGAACAACTTTGTTGTTTATTGAAATATCTTAATTATATTCACAAATTGTGTATTTTTGATCAAATTTGCTTCAATAATATATTTCGACTGATCGCTGATGAATAGGAATATTAGAAATTATATTCAATGCAACGATCGTTCGAAAAGTTAAAATTTTCTATGAAATCTGTTTTCAAGCTATTTTCACTAAACCAAATAAAACTCTTTGTTTTCAAAAATATTTACTAAATGTTACTTTGAATTAAGACTTACTTTTTTTAAATTTTCAAATTTTTTGCAAGGGTATTTACTCTTCGCTGTTCTTCTTCAGTACGAAATGAATACACTATGAAATATGAAAAACTATAAAAAACAGCTATAGATATGAAATGTAGTATCTTTAATATAAATCTTATTTAAATCGAGTATTAGTACAATATCGCAAATATAGAGAATATATTAGGGTTTCAGACATATTGTCAAGCCGTTTATAATTCCTATCTTTAAACTTCTTTTGTAGACTTTTCGTGCGCTCTAGTTGGAAATATTTACTAAATTTTAATTTAAATAAAGAATTATTTTTTTAAATTTACAATATTCTGCAAGGGTATTTAATCTTCGTTCTTCTTCTTAAACACTAAAAAATATAAAAAACTATAAAATTAAACTTTTTATATGAAAGGAAGTATCTTTAATATAAATCTTATTTAAATCGAGTATTTTTACATTATAGAAAATGTAGAGAATATTTGAGGATTTCAAAATATTGCCAAAGCGTTAATAATTCCTATCTTTAAACTTCTATTTGTAGACTTTTCGTGCGCTCTAGTTGGAGATATACCTCTCCAAGGACATCTCTACATAACGGAGGAACATTTTGCGTTCTATTCCAACGTCTTCGGTTATGTAACAAAGGTGAGTAAATTTGGGATTTTTGGGGTTTATTTTGGTGGCGCCATCTAACGTGTGGAGTTATTTACTCTAGGTTGTTATACCAACATCTTCAGTGACAAAAATCTCGAAGGAGAAGACGGCTAAGATCATACCAAATGCTGTGGGCGTGGCAACAGCCGATGAACGTCATGTCTTTGGCAGTTTCATCAGTCGGGAAGCCGCTTTCCGACTCATGTGCACGGTTTGCACTCAACTGGCGACTGGCAATGAGATTCTTCCTAAGCCATTGCCTGTGGACGTGGAACTGACCGAGGAATATCTCATCGATGACGAAAGCAGTTGCTCCATTAGTGGCAATGAGAGTCCACCACATTTAAGATCCGCTGCTGCCGCCGCTGCCGCTGCCGCCGCTGCCGGAGGCGCCTCCGAATCGGAAACGATGCTCAGGCAACGAAATCTCAGCGACAGACATTCCGGTAAGATTCCCTAATTATTTGTACACCTTTATAGCAGTCGAAAGCTGAAATAATGCAATTATTCTTGTTTCCTCGTCGGCGCTGGCGACATTGTGACACCAATTTGTAAAGCAACCGTTTTGAGTTTCGTAAAGTAGAGTAAAATATTTATATCAAGACTGCAATCGGTTAGTTTTTATTTAAGACTTCGAATAAAAATATTTAAATCTTCTTTTTGAATTAAAACCTTAACCGAAACCGTAACCTTTAACCGCTGAAAACCGATTGAAATTTGTAACCGTAACCGAAAAAATGTTTTTCCGCTGTACCGAACAACATAAATCTTTCGGTCTTCTTTATAGCAGTCAATAGAAGAAATAAAGCAATTATTTTAGTTTCCTCGTCGAAGATGACGACAAATACATAAGTCTATCTCTATGGCTCGAACCACCGAACCGAACCGAACCGAACCTTTACCAACAGCCTATACAAGTATACAACTTATATACTTTATTCTTTATCAACATCAATTGAGATAGATACTACGAAATTGTAATGCCCAATTATAGCCACATAATAAGCACGAATGAAATGCGCAAAAAGCATAAAATGTTGTAAATAATAATAAAAATCAATTTGTGAAATTTCTTATCATGTTAAGATAATTAATTAATTGAGAAATACATATAGAAACCAGGGTATCAAACTGAAACGAATAAATGTTTCACTTACGACTTCGGTTATGTTTGAATTTTGGTTTGCGGTTATCGGTTCGCAAAATCTTTGTTTACCGATTTTTTGTATGTTTCGGTTTTGAAATACCAGTATTATTTCGGTTAAAAAAATGTTAATATGTAAACAAAAATTCTTTGATTTCAAAGAAGAAAAATTAATAAATTTAAAATCTGTTTAATAACATAAATTTTTAAATTTAATATTAAATTTAGTTTTAAAAACGACCTTAACGACATTATTGAATTTAATCGGTTATTAATCGTTTATTTTGGTATTATAAGACTTATATCGGTTTTTCGTTTTCTATCTAATAAAAAATATCTATGCTTTAATGAAAAAAGACTTAATGCTCCAATTAGCCTGGAAAATAATGTTATCTGGTTACTGGAATGGAATGAAAATTTCGATAATTTTGATTTTATTGATTTTTAATAACAAAATGTAAATGCAGAACGAATTTAGAAGTAAAATCATGCTCAAATTTACATTGCGCATGGAAATTGATTGAGTTTTGACAAAGTTATGGCAGTTCAAAGTTATCAAAGTTGCTCAGTAGCTGCGACGGCCAGAACCGAAATTAACCCTTATAAATGAATCGGTTACTAAACGGTTGTTTCGGTTTAAAGAGTTTCGGTTTATGGATTTCGGTACATCGGAAAAAATTTTTCGGTTAGGGTTTCAGTTACGGTTACAAATTTCAATCGGTTTTCATCGGTTAAAGGTTACGCGGTCTCGAAAACGGTTTTAATTTTATTTTGTCTTTCTCTCACTCACTCTCTCTCTCCCTTTCTCTCTTTCTTTCTTTGTAGATCTCCAGGGTAAGAGTACGCTGATTGCGGACAATGGGATGTCGTTGGTGGTGGGTCAAGTGATCATTCGCAATTCTGCACCACCGGTGGTGCATTATGAGGATGAAAATCAGGCGTTGTTGGGCGGCTCTGGAAGTCGTCAATCCACATCACAGGTGTCAACATCCGCTTCCAGTTCAGGTCCAACCTCCAGCTCATCGTCACCCATAACCGTGGTGGGTGTGGGCGTAAATGTGGGTGTGGGCGTGGCAACAGCAACATCAGCGCCCACAACACGCACCACAATTGGCGGTAGATTGAGTTCAATGCGTTCCCGTCTTCGTCTACAGCTGCCAACGTTGACTGAACTGCATGTTCTCTATTTGGGCATCATGTTGGCCATTATGTTGGCCCTATTCTCCGTCTTTCTGCTCTATCGCATTCTGGACATTGAGGCCAAAACACATCTCTACAATACGCCAGTTGATTTTAATTTGGTAAGTGATATTTTCAACTCGTATTCCAAATGAAAATTGTCTTAAGTTTGTCATTACTTTTAACAGCGCTCGGGCAACGATGAAGATCTTTTTGCGGAAGCTCTGCGCTGGCAGAAGGAGCTTCAGGATAAAAGCACAGCCGAAGCTCAACATATTTTATCCAAGAATCTAGAACAAATATCCAAGGTGAGTCCTAATAATATATAATAAAAAATACTTACAGTTGACTGGGGAAATAGATACAGCTTTTATTTATATAAGAAAGATTGAAAGAGAGGGAGCTTTATGTAGAGAGAAGAGAAGCTTTCTGTTAGGAAGAGCTTTGATCGGATAGTGAGATAACGGAAAGTTGAGCTTGAACTTAAAATACTCACAGTTGAATAAGACAAGAGAGAGAGCTTTTATTTATACTATCTTTACTTAAGAGAGAGGGTGCTTTACGTAGAGAGAAGAGGGAACGGAAAGTTGAGCTTGAACTAAAAAAGCTCGCAATTAAATAGGGCAATAGAGAGGGCTTTTATATATGTGCACTAGAAAACTAGAGAGGGTGCTTTGTATATAGAGAAGAGAAGCTTTTTATTAGAAAGAGCTTTGTTCGGATAATGAGAGGACGGAAAGTTGAGCTTAAATAATAATTTAATAGGACTTATATTTAAATGAGAAAGATTGAGAGAGGGAGCTTTATATATAAAATAAAAAGTGCTTTGATCTCACAGTGAGATTGTAAAAAGTTGAGCTTGGGCTTTATTCTAGGAAACTTAAGAGAGGGAGCGTTTTATAGAGAGCAGAGAAGCTTTTTGTTGGGAAGAGTCTTGATCGGATAGCGAGAGGACGAAAAGTTGAGCTTAAATAATAATTGAATAGGGCAATAGATACATCTTATTTTTAATTAGAAAGATTGAAAGAGGGAGCTTTATATAGATAGTAAAGATGAGCTTTGATCTCACAGTGATAGTGAGAGAGAAGAAAAGCTTTTTGTTGGGAAGAGCTTTGAACTGATAGTGAGAGAACTGAAAGTTGAGCTTAAATCAAATATACTCACAATTTAAACAATTAATAGATGCAGCTTTTGCAAGCTTTGAGCAGCAGGTGGATAATTAAGAGAATGAAGTTTAATTTAAGAGTACAGTAAGTGGTTTTTTGAAGAGCTTTTGTCAAGCGACAGATATAAATGGGGGGAAATCAGCGATTATCAGAAGGAACGTTAAGCACTTTGCATAATCTTATCAATGTTATGGGCCTGGCCAACAAACTGGGCTACTAGACTTGCTGGCGGAATTGTTTTGAATGGTTGAGATACTTGAACGAGTTATTGTTATATTTTTTTTGCTTCCAAGAAGTCAATAAAAGAGCTGTCAAGTGATAATAATTATTATCAGCAAAATATAGAATATAAAATAAATGAATTTGTGATTATTTATGATATTTATTTGGATTATCTCGTAATTGTTGCAGGTGCGTCGCAGTCTGGAGACGCTCTCGATGCTGATCCATGACAGGAGAGCGGGTTACGCACAGCCCGAGACGGAGATGGATATGGAAATGGAGGGAACGGGAGGAACGGGAGGATTCGAGTCAGAGCTGTTACCAAATGTCCATGTGGCCAGCAGTTCCACCTCCGATTTTAGTGACTGATTTTGCTTCATTTTTGATTTCCTTTTCCCCTTTTTCAATTCAAGAAAAATCAAAAATCAAGTTGAAGTAACCATTTTATATAGTCATAATGCGATAGAGTATATATATATATATATATAGTGGATTTAACTGAATTATCTGGAATTAGAGCTAAGAAAAAAGGTCGCTTATTGCGTGTTTAGTTTTAAGCTCCAACTAAAATATGCATCAAAATTCAAGTGGCAAGTTGCATGTGTTGCATAAACTCTCTATCTCTCTCTATTTATATATAGACGTATATATTTAATCGAAAAAAAAATAACACATTTGATAAGTAGCCTGATCCTGCTCCTGTTCCTGCTTTTGCTCCAGTTTTGGATTCAAATTTCAACTTGGATTTTACATTTTTTAATTTATTTTTTTAAGTTTCATGAAATAATTGAAATGAAATTAAAGTTTGTATCTACATATAATTAAACGAGCAACAAAAACAATTTCATTTGTATAAATAATAATCCTGTGATATGCATATTTAAGTTTTTTTTTTCATTTTTTTTCTCTATTTCTTAAGTCGAAAACTATCTCTATATAGAAATAATGCTTTATGAAGTGAAACAAGTTGAACGAATTTCTTTGTTTTTAGTTGAATTCTTTTTTGATTATGTTTAACTATTGCAAACTGCAAATACTACTATCTAATTATTATTAATTATGAATTTGTAAATTTGTATTTGAATTACACAAACATTTATGCAAAGCAAAGCTACCCTATATAAATATACAACTACGTACATATACTACAAACTCTATATTTATGTAATAAATAACTAAGTGAATCCTAAAGAAATGCGTCTTTTTATTGGTGAACTATATACCCTATATGTTATCTTACATAGGGTATATCGGACTTAACTTATCAGTTGAATTATCTTCATGAAATGCTTCTCCACAGTTTATTAATTTCTGTTTATGACGACATGATCGACTAGCAGATACCCTGTAAAATTATGTACGACTGAAACATATCCTGGTATCAGTTACCTTGACCAGGATTCATATTAAAATGCGTAACATGATCATATCCTTGCATTCGGTGCGACTTGAAAAATTTCTGTTCAAAAACGAACCAAGAATGGCCCGAAAATACAAAATTGCCTATAACTCGAAAACTAACAGGACGATTTTAATGTCCTTTGGTCAGTCGATAGACCTTACTAAAAGACATCGTTTGGTACTAGTTTCAAAAGAATCCTGCCAAGGATTTAGCAGATATAGCTACTTTTTCTTATAGAGAAAAGTCCTTGTAACTTGCTTATTTTAAGGACTATTGCAATTTAAGTCATAGTTTCTGCAGTGTTATGGTCTCCTTCATCGTTGTGGAAAAGGACATGCGAAAAGTCCTTCAAATGGCCAAGTTATCGGCATTTTTGTGTTTTTGGACCATTTTTTCCATGTAAACCCCTTGACAAATTTTTTGTCAATTTTTTTTTCAAATCCTGAAAATCCTTGAATGCCAATCGATAGTCCTGTTGTCTGTGACTATAAAAAGGCGTGTCCTTTTAAACTTCGCCAGGATATTATCGATTTATCACTATAGAAAAATTATTCTTTTCTCTTATATAAGCTTTAACTGAGTTAAATCTTTTGTAAGAATTCACGGCTTTTGGTACAAAGGACTAACGATTACGTTTTAAGGATAATGAAAAAAAACTAAGTAATATCACAAAAATCTATGAAATATTTCAGTCTGAAACGAAAAGAAAGGCAGGACAAATCTAAAGATATCATCAGGATTCTAGAGAATATATCCTAGTTATGTACAGTTGGCAAATCTCTGTTTTTTTAAGCAGGCTTCAAACTTGGAACAACATTTAAAAAAAGATATACTATAAAAAAGATGAATGGAAGATCTTTCCAAATCCTCTTGAATATTAAACTACAGGATTCTACATGGTTAATTATATAACAACAATTTTACAATTTTAGTTACTTGTGAGTCTAAAGATTATATCCTTAAGACTGTGGTCAAGGATTTAACATGCTGAATCAAATATTGTTTTACAATTCTAGAGCAATTTGATTCTTGAATTCAATTAAAGACATGGATTTAACATGATGAATCAAATGTTGTTATTACAATTAATGTACAATTTATTTGTTTAATCGCTGTGCACATCGCCAGGATCGCACGTCTTCCTCTTCTCGTGTTTACTCTGAAGATGTTTTAACAATTGTGTTTGAATAGATGGCGTTGTCTAACTAACTGGTCTAACTATTTACTTAATTTAATAGCTTAAACTACGTTTACGGCATGTCACAGGCTCTGAGCGGGCGTTCGGATTTTGGCATCGATAGCGAAATCGCATAAAGATGCGCTAGGCAACCGGCTGTAAACCGAGCATATTAAAGATAGTCGGCTCCGTGGGTGGCACCTGTTTGTCCTCGTGATGTTGCAACAGCTTAAAGATGCCCGTGCCAATGCCCGCTGGCATGCCCAAAATGATGCGCTCCGAGACGCCATTGATGGCATCCGTCTGACCATAATAAGCAGCGTCAAACAAATGATCCGCCGTCTTCTCGAACTGCAAGAGAAAAGAGAAACTGTGAGTTGAAAGTAAAGAGTTTTTCGAGTATCTAACGTCGCCTTACCGATGCCAAATTGAAGACACTCTCACGCATTTTGGCCAGGCCATGACGTGTGATGCCCAGAACTTCGCCACGTGCCGTCATCTGGCTGGCAAGTAACATAATGTGACGCCAATCGACACTCATGCCGTGTCCCTCCATCACATCCGTAATCTCGCTCATGATAATCGTGCGTGCTGCCTCAATGCCCAATGTCTGATAGATTTCACAGATATTGTTGCTCCTGGTGCGATTGCCAACGACACCATGTGTCGCAATCACCTCGCGCAATCCGTAACCCTCGATGCATAATTTATAGGTGGGCGGTTGTTGGGCATCATCCACCGCAATGACGGCACGCGCAATGTTCGGCAATCCGGCAACAACCACATTCTGTATGGTCGTGGCGAGACGTGCCAATTCGGCATTAATTGTTGCATTCCTTGTCGTCTCCACACGCACAATGATTCGTGATTTCTTTGGTGCCGCATGCACTTGATGTGGTTTAATGCGCAGACGTGACTTTAAGATGCTAAACACAATGCTATCGAGATCAATGTGCAGTCCCAGCACCTTGATGCGTGCCATATCAATGCCAATCACCAGATGGCAACTGATTGGACCACAAACCAACTCCACATAGGAGGAGAGTTCACCCAGCGTTGTCTTCTCAATTCGCGCCTTCACTTGACGTGCAAATTCCATGCTCTTATTGTTCTTCAATTCCGCCGTAATAATTGGTGTCGATATCGTTTTCGTCGCATTTATAATCTCCACAATGCGTGGCACACCCTGTGTTATGTTCATCGATGCAACGCCAGCGAAATGGAACGTCTTCAATGTCATCTGTGTCCCCGGCTCGCCAATACTCTGAGCCGCAATTGCACCCACTGCAGTGCCGGGTTCGCTCACAGCCCGATTATAACGATCATTGATCCGGCGTAGAAATTCCAACAGTTGCACGGCACTGATGCTTTCTATTTGTTGGCACAACTCCCTGTGATTTGACCCATAACTTTGCTGCAGTTGCCCAATGCGCTTCGATACGGTCTTCAAATGGTTCCTGTGGATTGCAAATTTACTCGTTACTCGTCACTTTTTAAACAGAGGCACTAACGATTATAATTCTTAATATATAAATTATAAAATGAGAATTATTTGTTCATTTCTGTCAAAAGACTATAAAAAGAAAGCTTTTGTTTTTTATACAGTCTTCAAATGGTTACTGTGGATTGCAAAATTTACTCGTCACTCGTTATTTTTTTGAAAAAATACCTTAACTTTTCTAGTTCTTATAATACAAATTACAAAATGAGAATAATTTGTTCAAAAGTCTAAAAAAAGAAAAACAGATTTTTGTATAGTCTTCAAATGGTTAATGTGGATTGAAACTATACTCGTTACTTTTTAAACAGAGGCACTAACGATTATAATTCTTAACATATAAATTATAAAATGAGAATTATTTGTTCATTTCTGTCAAAAGATTATAAAAACGACTCTTTCTTTTACAGTCTTCAAATGGTTACTTGTGGATTGCAAAATCTTCTCGTTACTCGTCACTTTTTAAACAGAGGCCCCAACTATTTTAGGACTGTATATATAAATTATAAAATGAGAAATATTTTTCAGTTTTATAAAAAGTTAATAAAAACTCCTATTTTTTATATAACTTCAACTCGTTGCTCGTCACTTTTTAAACAGACGTCCTAACGATTATAGTTCTTATCAAATAAAAATGATATGTTTACTTTTATCAAAAAAACTACAAAGTAAAAAGCTCTCTCTTAAAGTATTGAAGCTAAAAGGTATTCTATGATTTTTAAATACAAAATAAAGTTTAATTATTATTTCACCATTATTTAAATTTGGATTAAAAAGAAGAGTTCAAATAATTGTGTATTGAAATTAAAATTTTTGTGTTCATGTTAACATGTCAAAAATAAAGTATTTCTGGATTTTCCCATTAATTCAAATGTTTTTGGTTTTCAATTTAGATTTTTTTAAGCTCATAACTCTTAATTGTGATCCCTGCGTTTTAATAATATCTTCATCTCATCTACTCTTTTGCTTACGTTACATCCAGTTTAAAGTCCGCACGCGCTTCAGCAAACTCAGCATCTTTTAACATCTCCTCCGCTTTTCCGACTATTTCCTCCGCCTCTAACGGGGGTTGTTCTCCTCGTGGTTGTTGCGCCCTCAGATTGTCATATTGATGGCTCAGATCGACGGGCTTGTTGCGTGTCTCCATCGAAACGGGATCAAGTCCATCGCCACCGTAAATGGTGTCCACCATTTCATTGATCGCATTGCGTACTGTGCCATCGTAGTGCACCACTAGATCCTCTAGGCATTTGACCAGACGACGCTGTAGATAACCCGTCTCGGCGGTCTTAACGGCCGTATCGACGAGACCCTCTCGTCCGGCCATCGTGTGGAAGAAGAACTCGGTGGGCGTTAGACCCGAATAGAAACTGTTCTGAACGAAACCACGGGCCGCAGGTATTGCAGCTGCAAAGAATCAAACAACGAGTAATAAGTAACGAGTAACGATTAACGAGAGTATTGTGAAAGTATTGAGCAAGGAGAGAAATCGATAAATTCAAGAGTAATGTGAAACGGGAAAAAATAGAATGGATAATAAGAAACGAAATACAAGTATCGAGTAACAAGTAACGAGTAAACAAGTAATAAAGAGTAATGAGAAAGGAGAGAGAAAACGACGAATTCGAGATAAAAGGATAAATTCGAAACGAGAAAAATATAACAAGTGATAAGCAACAAAATACAAAAATGGAGTAATAAGTAACGAGTAGCATACAACGATTAATAAAAAGCGAGAGAAAGGAACGAAATCGAAACGTGACATATGATCAAAAATAAAAAATAAAGAGTAACTTGAAATGAGAAATAGTAATAACTAACGAGTAATAATTAGCAAGTTAAATATCACAGAAGAATAAAGACACATAATGAACAACGAAATATCAAAAGTGTCGGAAGTCTTGTAATGAGTAAATAGTAACGAGTAAGATATGACGCGTAACGAGAGAAGTAACAAGAAATAACAAACTATTTAAGCCCAAATCAGAAGTATCAAGTAATTATTTAAAAATAGTGTTTAATAGGCAACGAATGAAAAAACGACGAGTAACGAGCGTCATTCAAAGACAAAATGAGAAGACATTAAAGAGCTTAAGAAGAACAGTGCTAAGCTTAGTAGCGGCCACTCGCAACGATTTGCATGTGACGAGTAAAATAAAGTGATATTCAACGAGTAACGAGAGAAAAAAAATTAAGAGTGGATTAAAATATAAAAGCGAGATAGAAAGGAACATTTAATGTAATGTAACATGTAAAGAAAGGCATGTTACGAGCCATTCACCAACAACGAGTGACATTGAAAGGAAAATTAAGAAACATGCTACGAATAACGAATGAGATATAACGAGTAATGTGTTATAAATGAGAGAAGTAACAACTAGATATTGCTAAAGGGAAGTCAAGTAACGAGTAGGTAGTAGCGAGTAATAGGAATAACGAATGAGATATAACGAGTAATGTGTTATAAATGGCGTTTGCCGATTGAAAGAAGTAACAACTAGATATTGATAAAGGAAAGTCTAGTAACGAGTACGTAGTAGCGAGTAATAGGAATAACGAATGAGATATAACGAGTAATGTGTTATAAATGGCGTTTGCCGATTGAAAGAAGTAAAAACGAGATATTGCAAGAGGAAAGTCAAGTAACGAGTAGGTAGTAACGAGAGTAATACTTACAGTGTCTGTCGAAATGGGGTAGAGCACGATTTTCAAATCCATTGGGCACTCGCTTGCCACTGATAGCCTGTTGACCGACACAGGCGATCATCTGGGAGATATTGATGTTAGAACCCTTCGATCCACTGAGTGCCATAATTAAAGCGCTATTTGTGGGATGCAGCTCGGCAAAGCACGTCTTGGCAGCCTGTTCTCGAATACCCGAGAGTTCTCGGAGCATGACAGCCTCGAGGGTTTCATCGGGAGTACAACCGGGTTGACATTGAAGAGTTCCCGCCTTGAGTTTATCGATATACTCGTTACATTTGGCATATCCTCGCTCCAACAGGATCTGCTTGTGATGCAACAATTTGGCACTCGGCGTCACATCGCTGATGCCAAAGGAGAAGCCACGATTCTGTATAAAAAACGATGCAATCTAAAAAAAAAAGAAGAGAAAAACCCATATAAAATTATTTACAATTTAACGTTAAATGCTAAAAATGGTTAAATTGTTTAATGGTGACGATTTCCCTGTATTCGCAAAGCCACCCACTAAACAAGGCCGTAAAATCGCGTCATCTTTAATGCCAGAAACAGAAACCGAAACAATTCTGGCGAAAGTCACTTGAAAGATCTTTTTGATAATGCCAAAACCCCAGACAAGATGCAGAGAGGAAAAGAGGGCCAAGGAGCTAGCTAAGCACGTAAATACCCCGTTCTATAACCGTTTAATTGACTGAAATCGTTTGTTGGAACAAGCAACAGGTAACGAGCTAATTAAATAACACTAAACAATAAAATAAGGGGGAAAAGACCAAGGAAGATAACGAGATGATACATTAAATACTTTGATTTAATTAAATTTGTTAAATTGGGGGAGTACTTTATTCTCATTTCAATTTCTTTCTCATTTCTACATTGTGTTTTATTTTCGTAAACGTTTCCCAGACTTCTTTAATAGTTTTAGAAGAAATTTCATGTTGAAATTCGATTTTCATTCATAAAATTCTTTTATTTAATTTATTGAGAAGTATTTTATTTTCATTTCAATTTCTTTCATTTCTACATTGTGTTTTATTTTCGTAAACGTTTCCCAGACTTCTTTTATAATTTTAGAAGGAATTTCATGTTGAATTTCGATTTTCATTCATGAAATAATTTGATTTAATTAAATTTGCTAAATTAATGGAGTATTCCTTTATCTGTTCTCTTTCCTAAACAGCTGTTTTTTTTTCATTTCTGCATTGCGTTTTACTTTCGTAAACGTTTCTCTGGCTTCTTTAATAATCACAGACAAAATTTCATGTTGAAATTAAATTTTCATTCATTCCTAAGAGTTTTTTTCCCCTCGAGATATACATTAGATGAAATTAAAAAAAAAAGGATTTCGGCAACAATTTTTTCCCAGTATTCCACCCAGGGGGAAGAAATTTGTGATATGAGTAAAATACGTGTCAATTCATTTGATGAACTAAATATTTGACCAGATGTTAACAATAAATTTCCATCTAACAAATTTAAATATAAAACTGACTGAATAAAGTACAAGAAAGTTGAACACAATTTTCTATATTTTCCCCCCAAAATATTCCTCCTGAGAGGGTAAATTTTGAATTAGGTAAATAATGTAAATTTATATTTGGCTTAAATTTCAAACTGTTCAAATGAGGAACTAAAGAAGTGGCATGCAAATTATTATCCAACATTTTCACACTATTTCCCACTCAGGGGGAGCACATTGGATGTAATCAATGAAACCTATGTCAATTCAATTTGTGGCAACTGTTTTAACAACTGTTTGAAATTGACAACAAGAAGACAAGTTACATTCAACCGTCTTTCCAAGCAATTTCCCTCCTTGTGGGGGGGGATTACCCGAACTTTGTTAGCTAGTGTAGAAAACAAGTGTCAGTGTTATCAGTGATAAGAGCTGCTTCGTTGTTGGACAAAAGGAATTGACAAGAGACAGAGACATGAGACAGGGACAGACAAAGAGAGGGAGAAGGGGAAAGAGAGAGAGAGGGAGGGAGGGAAGCAGAGAGAGAGAGAGAGAGAAACACAATTGGCGTGTGAGTAATTAATCTTATCGAGGGAGCTGGCCAAATAACAAGAACACAACAGCTCGTGTTAATAACAAATTGTACAAAAGAGACTCGAGAGAAAGAGGAGTGAAGAGGGGAAATGGGGGGTAGAGGGAGAGGGGAAAGGTAGGCATACAGTGGCCTGCATATAATTGCGAAAAATGTCGCAATGTCGCGCAGACGAAAACGAGCAAGAAACGAAACCAGGTGACAAAAGACAAAATACAAAATCAGGGGGAAATGAGAGTAAAATTTAAGGATTTGGTCAGCAGACAAATGGAACAAAGTTGCCACTTGTGGCTGCCACAAGTTCTACTCTTGTTGCTCTTAACCATCACACTCCCCCCAACTGAGGCAGCTCCACAACAGCAGCTGGAATCGGTAAGTAATAATCTCCAACAAAAAACACACAAATCAAAATTCAAATAAATTAATTAAAAAAGAGAAAAAATTTTAAAACTAGAGCCTGGAATTTTATACAGTCGGTCGTGGAAATTTCATCGCGATCGGATAGTAAACTTAATTTGAATAAATTAAAAAAAGTGAAATTAAAAATAAGCAATCTTCGCCAACAATTATTTTCCCTTAAAAGTTTCTTAATAAGATTTGTCTTCTTCGTCAAAAATAATAATAATTAATAAATTTCAAATAGTGTTGTCAAAAATGTGTATTTTATCACCTGTAATAGGAATCAATAATTTATAGTGTGCTTTTGGAGAACAATGATTTAAATGCATTAACGAAATAATTTAAAAAATTTAAAATTTAATTTAGGTCCACAAGTGTTTTTCCATCATCGATTCTTGACCAGATTTCTTTTCTCCAAGATATATGAAAAAAATATAAACGCGTTAATAAACAAATATAAGAAAAAGTGAAATAAAAATTAAGTAATCTCCACCAACAATTATTTTCCCTTAAGAGTTTCCTGAAAAGATTTTTCCTCCTCAAAAAAAAAAAAAAAAAAAAAAAAAACCTTAGTCATTAATAAGCAAATTATAAAAATAAAAAACAAATGCTGTCATCATGCAATAAGACGGCGTTTTGCAAAATTCCACCTGCAAGTGTGTTCACCTGAGGTCAGAGGTCATGGAATTTTGTATGAAAATCTTTTTTGTTTCTAGAGATTAGATGTTTGGGACTCTCTCTTACATTCTGACCAAATTTGCTCAAATTTGGATTACTATATCATATAGCTGCCATAGGTACTATCTAATGCAAATTATCGTTTAGTATGAAAATTGTTTTTGCTTCTTCAGAAATCTCAACCAAACTCATACTAAAGGTTACTTTGACTAAGCTTTATTAACATTATTAACATCGGTAACTAATCAATTTAGAGCAGTGTATTTCACTATCACCTGTGTTAGGATAAAATAATTTAAAGTGCTTCTGGACAACACTGATTAACATGCATTTAAAAACTAATTTAAAATATAAAATTTAATTTAGGCCCACAAGTATTTTTCCTTCAACGATTCTTGAAAAGATTTCTCTTCTTCGGGAAAATTAAAAAATTAAAGGCGTTAATAAACAAATATATAAAATAAGTAAAATAAATATTAAGTAATTTCCTTGAATTCTTAACAAGATTTCTCTCTGTTCTGGCAGCTCCAAGGACGCATCATCTCGGGTAAACAGGCAACAGGTGGACAATTTCCCTGGCAGGTGATACTCAAGCGTGATGAATGGGATGATCTACTGTGCGGTGGTTCCATAATCTCCGATAGTTGGGTGCTCACCGCTGGACATTGTGCGTATGGCAGAGATTCCCTGTATCTGGTCTTTGGCACCATCGAACTCAATGATGAGAGTGCACAGAGCATGACGGCAACGAAGCTATTTGTGCATCCCAATTATAATGATAAGATGAACAATGATGTGGCATTGGTGCAGTTGCCACAGCAGCTAATCTTCTCCAGCAAAGTGCAGCCCATTCAATTGGTGTCCAGCTCACAGTCGGGAAATAATTACGTTGGCACTCAGGCGACAATTGCGGGATTTGGACTCATTGATGATGAGTATCTGGATTATTCGCAAATTCTGCTCTATGCTCAAGTCCAGATCATTGCGAATGACAAGTGTTTGTCCATCTTTGGATCGAATGTGGTGCTCGCATCCACCATGTGTGCCGAGGGCAATGCGGGTACCAATATGTCCACATGTAGCGGAGATTCCGGAGGTCCCATGATCACCTTTAACAGCGGCACAGGTCGTTGGGTTCAGATCGGTATCAATTCATTTGTCGCCGAGGATCGTTGCACCACAGGATTACCATCGGGCTATGTGAGGCTCACCTCGTTCCTGGACTACATTGCGGAGACAACGGGATTGACCCTCAGTTAATTAATAATCAATCATCCGCATCATCATCTTCCACTTGAGATCGCAAATAAAGCGCAAATACATTTGTATATCACTCGAACCGCAAAAACAACCAAAATCCAAAAGAATTTCTCAGCCCACAGACAGATAAGATAGTTCTCCGAATTCTTCCCACTCTCCCCTCTCACTCTTTTAATTCACTCTCCTCTAAAGCATTTTCAAGTGCTAAATTCTCGACATGCACAGCTTATCATCAAGTGTTTCCTTCTCCTGGTTAGTGACAGCTGATCATAATTTCTTAATATCATCATATCGTATTATCGTTATCGGTATCGTTATCATTTTTGCTACCAACTAATCGGGGGCATGGTTTTACATCTATTTCCTAAAGAATAAGCCTTTGTACTCGGCAAGAATTTAATTTTGTCATCTTGCATGTTATCGATAATATATCGATTATTCGTTATTGAAAAACAAATCGCTCAGTTATCCAATTAGCAATCATTAATTATAGTCTATTGGTGATATGAACTTATCGTTATCGACAATCGATTGATAGGGAATATTTAACTGCTTTACAGTTATTAAATTTTAGCTAAATTGCTGTTATCGATAACATATCGAAATGAATTAATCATTGACAAATGGGCAATTACCGAAAAAAAAAGTTTTCTATTTCTTTCCCATTTCCAATGAATAATTTTCAATTCCATAATTTGGATTATCATCATATCCTCAAGGTTTTGTCAAAATATTTATGCCCACTATTGTACTTATGTATATATGTACATATATCTGTTAATAAATTTTTGTTTTCCAACAATTTCAAATTTCAAAAAATTGAATTGATGAACCGGCACGTATCGGACAAAACCGAAATAGGTTCGCTTGTTTGTATTTTGGTTTTCGGTTATAAAAAAAACTTTGTATATCGGTTTTGTAACGGTTACCGGTTTCTTGCGTGTTTTGGTTTTGAAATACCGACATGATTTTGGTTCAAAAATATGTTAATATGTAAACAAAAATTCTTTGATTTTAAAGAATATCTATTTGAGAAGATCAATATATAAATTTAATATCTATTTAATAAGATCAAAATTTAAATTTAAAATTAGTTTTAAAAACGATGATTAACAACGTAATTGTATTTAATGCTTGATTGAACCGAAATGAAGCGTTTTTTATGAAACGGTTATCAATCGATTATTTAGGTTTGAATAATTTCGGTATAATAAAAAGGTTTTGATTCGGTTAGGGTTTCAGTTACGGTTACCAATTTCCATTGGTTAATACCGGTTAAAGTTCACAGTTTTAATCAGGGATTAAAACCTTAACCGAAACCGGAATCTTTAACCGATGAAAACCGATTAAAATTTGTAACCGTAACTGAAACCGTAACCAAAAAAACCGAAATAACCGTTTAGTGACCGATTTATTTACTGATAACTTTGAATTGCCATAACTTTGTCAAAACTCAATCAGTTTCCATGAGAATTGTAAATTTGAGCATTATTTTACCTCTAAATTCGTTCTGCAGTTAAATTTTATTCATTTTGCAAATTCGAAAATTTTCGAAAAAATTAAAAAAGACAAAGGGGTAACACTGTAAATTTTCAAAAAAATTCTAATTTTCAAAAATTTCCAAAATTAACAAAATTTAAATGCAGAACGAATTTAGAGGTAAAATCATGATGAAATTTACATTGCGCATGGAAATTGACTGACTTTTGACAAAGTTATGGCAGTTCAAAGTTAAAAAAATCAGTAAAATCAAAATTTTCAAACCAAATAGACCAAATTTATTTGAGATCAAATTATAATAAAATCGACATTATGTTGGATCATTTAAATAACCAGATAACATTATTTTCCAGGCTAAAAAGAGCATTAAGTCTTCTTACATGTAAAACTATGAATAACGCTTCTTATTTTGGTCAACCGAAAACCTTAATTTGTATTATTTTTGTGAACAGAAACCATACCGGTATTTTTAAACCGAAACTTATAAAAAACCGATAACCGCTATGAAATCGATACTCCAAGATTTTGCATAGCCGATACCCGAAAACCTTAATTCGAGCATAACCGAAACCGTAACCGAAACCGATATTTGTTTCGGTTTTAATCCCTGGTTAATATGTAAACAAAAATTCTTTGATTTTAAAGAAGATCTATTTAAGAAGATCAGTGTATAATTTTAAAATCTATTTAATAAGATCAACATTTAAATTTAGAATTAGTTTTAAAAACGATGATTAGACCTTACAATAATTGTATTTAATGCTTGATTGAACCGAAATTAACCGTTATTCACGAAACGGTTATCAATCGGTTATTTCGGTTTGAATAATTTCGGTATAATAATGCAAGTTTTGTTTCGGTTAGGGTTTCAGTTACGGTTACCAATTCCAATCGGTTAATACCGGTTAAAGTGCACAGTTTAAATCCCTGGTATATACATATAGTAGATCAGAGTGAAAGAGATGGCAAAATACGCACCCGAGAGAGACGCCACATGGCTTTGGTGGCAAATGCCTCGCCAAAGTCGCGTAGTAGCAAATAAAAGATGCACTGCTTGGTGCCAGATCCCATTGTGGCCTTGTCCATGGTGCCGCACATCAGCTCCGAGTTGCGTATATGAATCCCTGGAAGTGAATGAGACAGAGATATGATAAACAGAGATAGATAGATATAGAATTAATGCTTACAGGAATCGTTGGCACACAGATCCATGTTGCCGGTGTAGTTGCGTCCCTTGTTGACCATGTTGAGACGCACCTGGGAATCGCTATTGGGACGCATTAGGAGATTAAACATTTGTTTGCCCGTCCAGAGGCGACGTGGCTTCCAAATGGCCGGCGGTGGCATTTGGATGTGCATCGTTGAGTCCTCATTGGATAGAAAACAGGCGGCCAATTGCATGGCGTCCTCCTTGGTGAGGAACACCTCCTTTTGGGTGAGCAGATAGCCACCAGTGATGAAATCCTGCGTTGCTGCTATCAAAATCTCACCATTCTTTGGCGTCACGAGGTTCGATTGATTGCCCATGAGGATGAGGGCCTCGGCACGTGCCTCCTCCGTCTGTGGCAGATGTAGATTCATCTCATCACCATCGAAATCCGCATTGTACGGCGTGCAGGCGCATTCATTGAATCGAAATGTGCGTTGTGGTTGCACCTTGGCCCGATGACACATGATGGACATCTTGTGTAGCGATGGCTGGCGATTGAACAGCACAATATCCTCGTCCCGCAGATGACGCTCCACAATGTCACCGCACTTGAGCTCCTGGGCAACCTTCTCCCGATTGCCATAGGCCAAATACTTTTTGAAACTCGAGCCACGTTGCTGGACATAATTCGCACCCGGATGCGTGCTGGGACCGTTCCTAACCAACTGCTTCATCTGTCGTATGTTTGCGGGATTCACACGCTCCGGATATGTTAAAATCTTGGCCACACGCACCGGTACGCCCACCTGATTGATCATCAGATTGGGATCCGGTGAGATGACAGTGCGTCCACTGAAATCCACACGCTTGCCAGACAGATTACCACGAAATCTTCCCTGTTTACCCTTGAGACGCTGGACAATGCCGCGCGTCGTCTTCTTGGGTGCCATGTTCAATGGAATCCCACTGATCTCACTGTGGAAATACAAGGCCACATGGAGCTGCAGAAAGTCCCAGTCCTCGTGGATGAGCTCGATCTTGCCACCCGTCGCCATGTGTCGCTGTATCACATCGTTGATCAATAAAATCTCACTCTGCTTCATGGTCAGATCGTCCTCAGTGGTGCCGGCCTTCACCTCCGACAGCACCGAGGGTCGTATACAGGCGGGAGGCACAAAGACACGTGTCACAATCAAATGCTTGGGATGCGCACCACGGGAGCACATGCCCAGCAAGGCGACATCGCTTTGGGGTATCTGCTCGAACAGATCGAGCACCATGAGAGGTGTCAACTCCTCGGCGGCACTGTAACTGCTCAGCGTTAGATTCAAATCACGATTGAGCTCCGTGGAGCGTAGCATCTCATCCATGTGACTGGTGAAGAGTGCATCCTTTTTGCGACCCTTGTACGGATCGTGTAGAATCTTGAGGAGACCGGGTCCCTTTTTCACACCACCATTGGCAGCCGCACAGTGCGGACACTTGGTCACCTTCTTGGCCTTGGCGAGCATCTGTGAGTGCAGCGCCTTTTTGCCCAGATACGAGAAATTCGGATTATGAAGCTTCTTCTCATACAC
The DNA here is from genome assembly GCA_035042165.1 of Drosophila kuntzei. NCBI lineage: Eukaryota > Metazoa > Arthropoda > Insecta > Diptera > Drosophilidae > Drosophila > Drosophila kuntzei. Next base: position 1,110,842 of record JAWNLU010001388.1, on the reverse strand, counting down.
GGCACGATCCTCGGGCTTCAACATGACATGAGCGCACGTCTTGCAGATCATTTGCAATATATTGATGGTGGAACGAAAGTGACCAATGTGGAAAACGGGCAGCGCCAAATCCAAATAGCCAAAGTGTCCAATGCATTCATTTAATCCCTGTCCACATGTCTCGCACACGGCATCCTTGGTGCTAATGCCCATGCGGCGATCCAAGACGCCATACGGCACCGGCTGACGTTGTGCCTGATACAGATTCTTTGATATAATCCTCACCAGCGACTCCTGTTGAATCTCATCGGCGCCGCTTATGCCAAACTGCACATGTGAACTGTGTGTGTGTGTGTGTGTGCGTGTGCCCGCAATAACAAACACAACAAGAATTACAAATGTGCCGACAATTTCAACTGTGTGGGATCAACTTACATTTTCTTGTTAAGCGCCGAGGCGCGAAACTGTTCCTTGGGCATCGTGTTGTAACAATTTAACAAGCACGCGTTGAATACCTTTCAATTCAATTAAATCTATTCAATTTTATTTAAACTATATGACAAACTTGAGCTGCATGCGCTTCTGTTTTTTAACCGTGTTGCCACCCAACAAAAAATTAAAGTCTGGCATCCTTTCAATAAATAGTGCTTTTTACAAAAGGATACATATCTTTTATTTTTCTTCTCTTTTTGAAGCTGCAAATTTGTGCAGAATTTTGGTTAGAATTTTTTCGAATTTCGGATATTTTTATAAGAATTAAATTCGTAACTTCTTCCCCCGAGGGAAGAGGAGTGGCATACTCCCAAAATTCGTAAAATCATACACCTTTATTTTATCTAATTTTGAGTTTAGTTGATTTTGTCTTAATTGCTTGTTGCTTAAATTTGCGAATTCAAATTGTGCGCCGTTTCGTGCCTTTTCGAGCCGGCTACAACAGTGTGGCAGCCTTGGTTCCCAGAAACCTTCCGGCAGCCTTAGTTCCTGAAAAAGGCTACACTCCCATATTTTTAACAATTTGTAAAATGGATTTATTTTTTGGATTTTCTCTAATTATGCAGATAGAGCTTTGAGAGTATTTGCTGAATTTTTGTTAGAATTTTGTCGAATTTTCAGAATAAATTCAATTAAACTGGCTTAAGTAATTGTTTAAAAATTAAATTTCCGTGCGGTCGAACAGACTGTGGCGGTCGGATAATAGATTATCGATGACCAATAATTGCTATTGGGCACTGGCGTAAATACAGTGAGACATATCGATATATCAATGTTTTTCGTGCATCACTAACAGTGCCAACAGTTTGTCGTCGTTCTCCGAAGAAAATCAAGTGTTAAATCGCATTAAATAACCGCAAGTCAAATTAACGTCAAATAAAAATTGATGAATTGAAATCCAGTATCGTTTTGCGTTTTGAAAATAAAGGTAATAATATTTCAAAACATACACAACCTCAAAAAAAAAATGATAAATGGCGTGGCTTCTTTTATTCTCTTATATACATATGTATGTATGTATGGATGTGTGCGTGTGTCTCTGTGTGTGCAGTAAAAATTATAATTACGTGCAATGTTGGCATTACATATCTATGCATTATTTCAACTGTGCGCTTTGTGCTATCTGTTGTTGCACTCGGGCTTCATTTTGATAAGAATTCGATTACAATTTCACAAATTGCAAATCACGTACAATCTAAACATACATACGTACATATACATATATATATATAAGTGTGCATGCGTCTACATGTGTGTGTGTGTGTGTGTAAATCTGCACAGGCCATAAATTATTCGAGAAGGAATACCCCATATGTATTGTATTTTTAGTGTACTGCGCACGTTTCGTTTCATTTCATTTTCGTAGCCAACAACAAATTGCTCAGACACACACACACACGCACGCACGTTTGCACCATAACATAACAGCAAGTTAACAGCAACAGCTGAGGTAGCTGCTGTTAAGTAACATTTGCATATTTGAAACCATTTTATCACTTTTATTATCAAACTATTGAAATAATCCAAATTATTTGTTATTATTTAATATCATTGCAGAGTTCTTGCATCATCTGAAGCAGCTAAAGTTCATAACAATAACAAAAACAGCAATTAAAAGCTTAAATTCGCGTGGTTAGCGTTGCCAGCGGCCATCGCAAAACGCGATTTTTTTTACAGTTGCGCGAAATTCTCACGTGGCAAGAAAAAAATACCGAAGCAAAGTAAAAATTCAAGAAAAAATACAAGAAACAAAGGCATCAAATACAGGAAGAATCAGTTACGGTTATATACAATCTATATAATTTGATTTTAAACCAAGCGAACGATACCAAAACAAAAAAAAAAAAAGAAGGGAACAACAAAACCGCAGATCGTTCGTTGACAATATTTGAAGACCTTGAAGAGATTTTGTTCATCCACTTCCTTATCTAATTCGTGAGATTGTGTTGCCCACCCCAAGCAGGGGAAACATAATATCTTATATGACTTTTGAAAGATTAAGTGGTAAGTACTTACAACCAATTGTCAGTGCCGAGTTGCATATACATATATATACAAACAGTCTGTCAAGTAACTCTTTTAACATAAAATAAATAAACATACAGTTGGTCAAAAAAGTATTTTGACAAAATAAAAGTTTACATAACTATTATTTTATTTTTAAAAATAGTTCAATTCACTGAAAATTATTGCTTTTAACTTATTCTAAGAATGTTAGAGAAAAATAATAAAATTAGAATTAAAAATATATATTTTTTGTGTAAATTAAATTACATTAAAAATCTATTGCTATAGAAATTGTGTAAATTTTTGATTTTGTTAAAACACTTTCTAACTGTGTATGTTTTTTATTTTTAAAATTAGTTAAACCTTATGGATCTTATTTTTTCATATTTTATTTTACTTGTAACAACCACAAGCAACTATAGTAAAATAAGAAAAATAAATACAAAATCCAAGATAATTTTTTTTTGAAAAATAAAATATGCTGCTGTACTTACAGTATGTCAATTAGTTTTTTTGACAGCATAAAAAACATATTTTATTTTGATAAGCAAAAATAATTTCATTGCTTTTTTTCAGTTCTATTGTATCTTTTTATTCTAAGAACAAGTAAAATAGAAATGAATTAATGTTATTCATTGGTTTTAACTATTTTTATTTTTTTTTTTTGTTTGTCAAAACCATTACCTTACGTACTGTACAGATTCCAATTAAGTTAATAAATAAATATACTAAAATGTAAGTTAGTTGTGTAAGTTCAGCGACAGATAACGTAATCGTTGTAATCAAAAATTGCGCTGCAATTCGTTGATTCTCAGCTGTGGAACTATTTATAAAATTCCATCTGTTTAATCATTTGTGATCTGTTTTGATTGGACCCTATTTTTATTTTCTTTCTTTCTGCTTTTGATATTGTTTTCTATTTTATAATGAGTAAGCGCAATTTGTAGCATATTCCAGCAAAACCCACTTTAAAGATCATCAACATGAACATCATTATTATTATCACAATAAGTGGGGATTTTTTTCCGCTTTGCATTGATACGTGTATGTTCATGTGTGTGTGTGTGAGCGTGTGTAATGAGATTTGTTGTAGTCTGTTAAGCTTAAAGTGCGCATGCCGTAACCGATCAACATGATATGTACATGTATAGTTACTCAAGTAATTGTTTTGACCAAGAACAAAATGCAAACGTTTTATTTTGCATTTATTTACTTTATTATATTTATTAAAAAAAATAAATAATAAAGTTAATTTTTCAAAATTACAAAACAAATATGTGATGTTTTCACTTTGAATAAACAATTACTTGACTGACTGTAAATACATATGTACATAACATTTTCGCACACGGAACCAATGTTACTAACCAGTGCTCTGTTAGTGCGGTACTTGTTACCTGTGTATCTACATAAAATGTTGCTGTTAGTTAACAGTGGTCAGTTAACAGAGCAATTGTTATAATTTTATGCACAAGAGACAATACGCAATCAATCTCAATCAAATGAGCCAGCACAACCCTTCTCTCTCTTTGTCTCTCTCTCTCTCTCTATGTCTGCATTGCTCTGCAACAATAGCTAGTTTAGTTTCCAGTGCCATTTGCATTTAGTTTACCAATTGTTGTTGTTTGTGTTTCTGTTTCTTGTTTGGCATTTTGCAAGCGTGCTCAAACAATAACAAAAAGCACTGATAAAAGTCAAAACCAGTTTATGGCATTGGTCGTACTGCCCCTCCGCACCCCTTCCCTTCCCCTTCTTGCAATATGTATCATCTCATCATATGCTTTTGCTTTTAACTGCAATACAGTGTTGCCAGAATATTATGGGATAAAATAGCTAAGTTTATTTATTTAACATCCACTTAAAACAGTCGAAAGAGGGAGAAAATGATTAATTAAATTTTAAATACAATTATAAAATTAAATTAATTAAAAAAATTGCAAATTTACATCAATTTTAAAGAATTAAAAATCATATATTGTAATATTGAGATTATACCTAACTGCTAAGAAAGCATTTAATCATCTTTGCAGGGTCTAAATTGGGGAAGTATATTAATTTTTCCAAATTATTAGATTTCTAACGGATAGCATTTCAACAATTTTTCTAGCTTTTTTATAATCAAAAAGTGCATAATCTAGGAATAAAATAGCTAAAATGGCAACACTGATCAGCCCTCTCTTTCTCTCTCTCTTTATTGAGCATTTACCTTTGTTTTGCAGTTAAATGTCTCAAATATACATAGCTATTTAACTAAGCCGAGTGTCAATGTATTTGCAATTGAATTCAATTTTAAATAGGTTTTTTGTCTTTCACTTTTTGGTTTTCATTTGATATTTGCCGTTAACAGCTTTTTGACTTTACCACTTGTTGTTGCCTCGCGCAATTTTCTGTTTCATTTCGCGTAATGCAATCGCTGCTGTATGTGTGTGTGCGTGTGAGAGTGTGTGATTATGTGGGTGCAACAACAACAACAATAAAATACCTCTTTATGGTTGTCAACAAAGGGGAAACGCTTAAAATAGACTGCGTTATGCCCCCTCCCGCTCTTCATCTCTTCTCCTCCTCCTCCCACACAGGTTGTTTTTTTTAGCCCCATTACTAGTAAAATTCAACTTATTTTCTGTACTTTTTTATTGAAAACAAAAAAAGGGAAACAATGTAAAATTGTCGTAATTTATTGAATTATGCGCTCTGATTCATTCGTTATTCTGTAGACGCTTCTGCTTTTCCACTGTCGGAGATGTAATACATTCTTTGGTCACGCCGTAATACCCGAGAAATCTGGCACAACAATTGTTATTGTATACTTTATATGGAATATGTTAAAAGTACAATACATTTCACCACACTTTAATTACATTTATCATGCAATTCTATAAAAAATAATATAGAAAATCGTAGTTCGTCATGGTTTTATTCAAGTGCATGGAAACAGTGTGGAAATATGAACGGAGATAAGTTCTACAGTTTCTACAGCTTAATATGCAAATGTTCAATATTAGTATGAGTCCAAGAGATTATAAATTGTAATGTAGTGTACCAAATGTGTTGCATTTACAATATTTGCAAACACCTAAAAAACAAATATTTAAGATTTTTTTTTATCACAAATAATTATTAAATTTCATTTATAAAATAAAAGTCTTCAATTAACCATTAAAAGTGATTTGTTGCTTATTTTGCTCACATTTAAGGACCCTGCTAATGCATGCTTGCCCTGTATTACAGGGTATTCCAAGTCAATAAATATTGACTGCAGGCAACTTCGATTGATTCAGCTTCCCACACAAAGGGAACAACAACGACAACAACATCACAAATTGCTCTCAGCTGTTTTTGCACTGCAGCAACAGCCAATGCTCTTGCACTCTTTTTCTCTGTTGCTGACGCACACGCACGCACACACACACTCATGCAAGTTTGCGCTTGCGCTCTCTTAAAAGCTCTCTGCCCGATATGATGTGATGCATGACCTGCAGTTTTCGCTTTAACTTTGCTCCTGCAGTTTCTTTTGATTGATGAGCTTTTTTTGCTGCATACTTTCGGGCTGGCAGCTAAAAAACTTGCAACTGCTCTTTCGCTCTCTCCGCTATGCATATGTCTAAAATAGTGTTGCCATTTAAGCTTTTTTTTATAGATAGACTTAGCTACTTTGTAGCTTAAAAATCTAGACAATTCAAAAACATCTGGCTATTTAATAAAATATTTGACTACCTTTTCAGATTGCCAGGAGAAAATCGATAATTTTTTGTAATAAATAGTTTAAGCACACACAATAATTTTAGAATTTCAATTTTTGGCATATTATAATGAAGGAAAAACTGCTACCTTCAGTTGTTTTCAAATAAAAACGTTATAAAAAGTAAGCGTTGACAGAAAAATGTATCACCAGGATGTAACATTTGTTCTATACTCGATCAGGGGAGTGTCCTGGTGAACGTGCCAAGGAGAATACCTTTTGTGAACAGCTGATCGGCGAAATCAATTCCACAATAAAACCAAATATTCTGTTTCAGGAATACCCATAATCATTTTTGTTGCTATTTCTAGCTATTTTTAAGTGGTTATCAAATTAGTTATATTCGCTCTTGAAATTCTGGCAACACTGGCCTGAAATGTGACCACAGAGTTGCATTCCCTGCCGTTTGAAGAGGGTTGTGGAAGGGAGGGAAGAAGTGAGGAATGGAAGGAGTTGGCAGTGGAAGAAACATCTGTTTGTTGTTGCAGGGCCACAGGACATGCGCAGTGATTGTCCACGAACTGCTGTTCAGTTTATGCTCTTCCATCCCCGCCAGGACAACACACACACACATACACGCACACACACATAGAGAGAGTCAGGACCTCGCTCAGCAGCATCGCTAACTAACGTCAGTTTATTCGTCAGCGTTAAACCCATCGCAAGTTTTCAACAATTTTCCGCATTGTACTCGAAACGTGAAAATTTTCCACGCATATTTTATTTGTGTGTGCCTGTGTGTGTGTGTGTGAAACAAAAGAAAATAAAGCGTTTAAGCCAGCTTTAAACTTTTGCTTTTGGCCAAAATGCAAATAAAACACGCGCTCATCTCAAGTCCTAAAAAAACGCGTGAATTTTCCCCATCTCCCATCAAGTTTTTCTTTTTTTTTCTTTTTGGGGACAACAACAAGAAAATGTTCCCAATTGGCATTGTAATTATTGGATTTTTCCTCAGTTGAGCGCGTGTGTGTGAGGTGTGTGTGTGTGTGTGTGTGCTTTAATACATGTGTATATTCCCTGTTGTTGTTGCTGCTGTTCGTTTTAAATTTGATTTCATTTTGTTTTACACATGAATTTAGTTTTTCATTGAGTTTTCCTACATTTTCCATTCAATTGAAACTGCATAACAACATTATACACATATTTTTTAATGTGAAAACCCAAAATTGCTATAAAAAAAAAATTAAAAGAAATCTGGCAAACCAAAAAAAAATAAAGACACATTGAAGAAAAGACAAAGAGAGAGAGAGAGAGAAAACGTGACGGTGCTTCATCAAAGACAATTATCGATAAACTAATCGATAAACAAGAGCAGCAGCAGCAACAGCAGGAGAGCAACAGTCGAAATATTCTTAAGATCGTCTCTTCATTTCTATTTTATTTTCTCTTACTTTTTTGAATTGATACCTCTTGAATTGACGTCTTTTAATGCTCTTTACGATTTGTCGTTGTGGTTTTCTCAACATTACAACAATAACAATAATAACAACAAATGATATTCTAACGGTCACAACATTGTCGCGAAATCGAAATCGAAAGAAAAGAACAAAACGAAAACAATTGAAATCAACAGTCATAAAAATCGCAATATCAGCTAAAGTTAAAGAAGCAACTGTTAACAAGATCTTGATCCAGATTCAGATCCAGATCGTGTTATTCCTGATAACCATTGTGGTGTTGTGTACGCCAAGTGATCGGAAAAACGACATCAACCTGACGCCGCCGAAGCAATTGACGACGTTGTTGACGACGTTGACGTTGACGTTGCCATTGCATCAATTGCAATTTCTGGCCGCGTTCGTTCAGCTCCTCCAGCTCCATCTGCTCCTCCTCCTCCTCCACCTCGTGACAACGAACTTTCAAAGCGATCTGCGTCATATGCTGTGCGATTTAACAATCCAGCGACATACTGTGGCCATTACCTATGACCTCAGCGGTGAGTTAAGCAATTCTCAACACACAAACACACTCAGACAGACCCTCTAGTACGGCTCACTGGTGAGTGATTGGTTAGCTCACTGGTGAATTTAACATAGGGATGTCATTGGCGATAAGCCCTCGACACCTTTTGCATTACCAATCACCATTAAATTCACTAACATACCAGTTACCAGTGAATACCTTTCATTGGTGAATTCACTGCTTAGTTTTGCAGTACTAAAGGGACATGCACATTTTATCTCCTTTCAGTCGACTTTATATACCAGGTTTATACGACAGCTTAAGTTTCTTTAAGTGATATCACATTTATAAGCACAAGTCGGCTTAAGCTGGAAAGAATTTAAATTTAATTAAGGGGCATCTATTAAAACTTTGTTTAAATTGGATTTAACTGTCGTATAAACATGGTAACAATCAGCTGTCTGACCGTCAGCTGTTAGTTAAAGGTGGCTGCGGTCTGTTAAGATTCTCCTTGTATTTATTAGTTATCGATTAAACCGCTTTCGTTTGTTCACTCTCCTCTCTTAACTCCTCTCTTTAGCTGTTAGTTAACAGCAATTGTTAAAATCGCATTTATCGGTTATCCCGATTTTACTGTCGGCAGTTAGTTAACAGCAACTGTTAAACACGACTGCGGTCTGTTAAGATTCTCCTTGTATTTATTTGTTATCGATTTCGTTTCTTCGCTCTCCTCTTTTCACTCTCTAGATTTTACAGTCTCAGCTGTTAGTTAACAGCGACGGTTAACGGAAGCTGCGGTCTGTTGAGATTCTCCTTGCATTTATTGGTTATCGCTTAATCAGCTTTCATTTTTTCAATCTCCTCTTTTCACTATCGATTTTACAGCCTGTCAGCTGTTAGTTAACAGCAACTATTAAAATAAGACTACAGTCCGCTGAGATTCTCCTTGCATTTATCGGTTATCGATTAATCAGCTTTCGTTTGTTCGCTCTTCTTTTTTTACTCTTTCGATTTTACAGTCTCCCAGCTGTTAAAACAAGCTGCAGTCTGCTGTGATCCTTCTTGCATTTATCGATTATCGATAAAACAGCTGCTGCACAGTGTTGGAAAAACTCAAATGATTTCTTAGTGTCGCTTTGATTTCGCTGTCAGTTTGATTTGAATGTTAAGCACTCTATACAATTCTCAGTTCAGACATTGAATTTGAAAATTATTCGATAACAATTCTATCAGAAATTTTCAGTGTAAATCTTAAATTTGCATTTTTCTGTGTTCGGTTGACAAAACAAGAAATGCAAATATAAATTAAGCGTGAATTGAAGATAAGCTTGTTAATTGATTTCATCGATTGTCGATAGTATCGAAGCAATATCAACATTTTTGATGTGGTCTAATATCTGGTTAAGCTTTCGTTCCAAATTCCTGCGTATGAAAAGAAGAGTGCCGATGCTTTGTTGTTCCCGAAACTCCCGATGAGGCGGCATTGAAAGGCAGGCCTAAGAGCGAGCAAGCTATCGATCGTTCTAGCCCCCCCCACCCCCAACAACCCCAACTCCAACTCACATCCACACTCCTCAAGTCCACAATAATTCCTCTCCGTTTAGTGTTGCTTATTCCTTATTATTTATTTTTTTTAAGTGTTTCGAACTGGGTTTCAAATGTTGTTTACTTGCTATGCACCGTTTCAATCGCTGGCCTAACTGTATGCCTGTGTGGGTAAGCTTAAAAAATGTTAACGAGTAAAAGGGGAATCCCACAAATTAACACAATTTGATGTAGATAAGCTGAATGGTAATTCCCTTGAATTTAATACTAATGATTTGTTCTCATTCTTTTTGCAGAAACACCAGCAAAAAAAGGCGCACCTCCAATTCCACAAAAACGGAGTAAAAGCTTCGAACTGTGCATGAATTCAAAGAGGCGAACTATAAGTCATCGGTAAGTCTTTTACTTAAGGAAACTTTAGAAACAGATTTTTAGAAAATATAGCTAAAGTATGAGATATTACTACCCGTCAAATCTGGTTTTTTCAAAAGTCCAAGTTACGGGAAAAAATACGAAAACAGGCATCGGGAATTTTGCGCTTTTATTATATTATTACGAAAGACAAAAAAGTGGTAAAACACGCGTTATGTCAATAAAAACATATTGATTTATGGATTTTAACATAAGCCAGATTTATTCGTATGTACAGAGCACGATTTCCATCCATTTTATACAAGAAAATTGTAATATGCCAAAAGTTTAATATCGATATAGATAAAATTATGGATTATTTATAAAAGAAATGTACAAAAGTTGTAAAACAAATTATTAGACTTTTTCTGCTTTTTTGCCTGAAATTTCAACTTTTTTTTGGCTACTTCCCACTAAAAACAGCCTTTTTTGCTGCTGTAAAGTTGGCAACACTGAATATGAGATAGGGAATTATGATATATTTTGCATAATTTTTTGAGCTATTTCCTGGAAACATTGATGTCCTTCTAAGAAGCTTTCACTACTGATTTTTACATGTACAACATGTTTTTTAAATGGGTCACACAGATACTAAAGTGTATATACATATGTGTGTGTGGGTGTAAGTGTGCCTGGGGAAAACTGAAAGCTTTTACTCCAATTAGTGCATAGTCTCGTCTCAATGAATCTCAATGAGTTTCTGAATACACCTGCAACATCTGCATCTTTTCCACTGTTAATCGAATGTTAATGTTATTGCTGTAGAGAAATGCAACTAGTGGTAAAAAAAAAAAAAACAAGTGCGCGATAAATGTATTTACAACCAAGATAAATGCATTTAACTCAATTAAATCAGGGACCGTAACTGTTAGAAGTTTTAAAATAGCAACTGTAATCTAACAATTATATCCAATTTATATGTAAGCTACGAAATAACATTGGGTTATAGTTTTTAATAAAAGAAAGTGCCAAACATACTAATTAAATATCCATTTTTATTTAAAAATTACGAAATAACATTTATTTTTGATTTTTAAAATAAAAGATTAACTCTTTTTGTAACTTTTATTATAAAAATCAAAAATAACTTTTGTATTTAATTTTTAGTAAAAAAAAAGTGCAAATTAATAATTAAATTTCAATTTTTGTTAAGAAATAACAAAATAACTTGTTTTTGATTTTTTCAGAGAAGAGTTATTTCGCAACTTTTATTTGAAAAATCAAAAATAAGTGTAATTTCTTAATTTTTAAATAAAAATTGATTTTTAATAATAGTAAAATAATGCTTGGTTTTGTTTTTTTAATTAAAAAAAAATGCAAATTAATTTAAAAAATAATTCTTATTTTTGATTTTAGTAAAAAAAGTGAAAATTAATTGTTAAATATAAATTTTTGTTTAAAAATAACAAAACAACACTTATTTTGATTTTTTCAAGTCAGATACAAGTTATTAATAACAAAAATATGTGTTATTTCGTAATTTTTAAATAAAAAATAATATTAAATTTTTGTTTTGCACTAAATATCAAAAAAAAAAAAAAATTTTGGATTTTCTAGTAAAAAAAAAGGGCAAAACTTTTGATTTGTATAATAAAAGTTACAAATAAGTGATATGATTTATATAATATAAATTGTACATAAGCTTTTGGCTGATATCGCTAATTAAGATTATAAATAATATTATAAATTTGGTAGTATTCCATTCCTTCACATTGATTTATTTAGTTAAGATTTGCATTCATAAAAATGATGTCGTTTATTAAATATTCTATTCTTATTCCTTTTGCAGGACTTCAAGTAACAGACATCGGAAGTTACAGCCGTTCAGGTACACGTGAGCCAACAACCATTGTACCGTTCCAATAGTTTTTTACTAAAAATAAAAAAAAAAATTACAAAAATAAAAAAAAAAATTAAAAAATAAAAAATTCTAAAAAAAAAGAAATTAACTTGAGGAAGAAGGAAAAAAACACCAATAGTTAAGACTATGCCAGATAAATAGAGACAACATATGAAAAAAATACTACAGTAAGAAGGAGCGCACTACAAGCGAAAGAAGAGGAAGATATTGAAAAGCAAACACTTGAAGAAAGTAGACAGGAGTGAAAGAAGAAGATAACAAAGCAAACAGTAAAAGAAAGAGATAAAATCAAATCAAATCCAATCAGTTGCCATCAGCAAAAAGAAAAACAAGCAAAGGAAATAAAAACCAATAGAGGGAAAAGTTGAAAGGAAAAGGAGTAGAATAAAGAAAGAAAGGAAAAGGAAAAGAATAAACCACTTGATGCACGAGTCGATGCCCAGTGGACGTAAAGCGAAATCCAAATCCAAATCAAAGTCGGACTCCGAAACCGAATCCGAATCCCAATTGGAATCATACAACAACAATAGAATTGTGTCCAACTGGATCAACAGTTAATCAATAAATTAATCAATTAAATCAGCGCGAGGAGCAAAGTTGAAGATAAAAAGCAAATTTAATGAACGGGAACGAAAAGCAAAGCAACTGCAACTGCAAAATAGCCGCTAAAGTCAACAACAAATTGACGCTGCCAGCCGCACAATCAGCCATAGACACTTGGAATTAGCCCAACAAATCCCAACAAGAGAAATATATATCCTCAGCCTGAGATCGAAAGAGACAGCTGCACAGAAAGAGAGAGAAAGAGAGAGCCCTATCCCAAACCTCAAACTCTAAAAGCCAGAAAAATATAAATATATCCAATTAAATCAATCGCAGCTTAATCATCATCAAGAAAACAATTAATAAATAAACAATTAATTAATTAACTTAAAAAAATAATAGAAGAGAGGAGTAAAAAAGAAAAGACGCATCAAAATGGCGACCGTTAATGTAAATCGCAGCGTTACGGACATCTTCTATCGCTATAAGATGCCCCGTCTCCAGGCCAAGGTCGAGGGCAAGGGCAACGGCATCAAGACCGTCCTCGTCAATATGGCCGAAGTGGCAAGAGCCATCGGACGTCCTGCCACATATCCGACCAAATACTTTGGATGCGAATTGGGCGCCCAAACTCAATTCGATCATAAGGTATGCAAATAATACATTCTTAATTATTCATTAAATTTATATATTCAATCATTTTCAATCCATACATTTCATATATTTAATTTAAAATGTGATAATACTCTACAATTATCGTATAAATCAAAGTATTCAATGTATTGCTAAATTCGATATAAAATTACATTTTAAATTATTAAATAATTACATATCTTACTCATTTTCAATCTATACATTTCGTATATTTAATTTAAATTGTGATAATACTCTACAAATGTCGTAAAAGTTACAAAACTGGAAGTGTTGTTAAATTCGAGATAATACTACATTTTAAATTATAAATTAATTACACATCCTATTTATTCTCAATCTATTTAATTCGTATGTTCAATTCAATATGTGATAATGCTCTGCAACTATCGTACAAATCACACATATCAAATAATTGCTAAAAAAGAGATTAAATTACATTTTCAACTATTAGCATACCTTATTCATTTTCATTTCATACATCAAGTTCCCATAATAATTATTCCCTTTAATGTTAATACTCTCGGGACTTTTAAATTTAAATCATTATTTCCATTTAATAGATATTATATGTAAATTATTCACATCTGTTCATTTTAAATGTTTTGCATTCGTATACTCAATTTTTTATTCAATTTAACTCATCTAGAAACTAAAACTATCGCAAAAGTCAGAGAATTATAAGTTTAACAAAATTAGATTGCATTTTTTCTTTGTTTTGTTGACTGTCACATCACATTTCAAGACAATTAAAAATGTGAATTTATTATTAATTACATTTCAACCCAAATAAGCTGGATTTATTTCTAATATGACGATAGTACTCTCGATATTTGCAACTATCGTTAAGTCTTAGCATACTGTTGAGAATATGAGTTTAATACAACGTATATGTAACAGCATACATGCCTGTATGTTATTTCCAGAGAAGAACTCTGTTATGATTTTAGTTATGACGCTATGTTAAGTCAGTCGCCATTTATACTTTGTAAAAGACACACGAAGTGTTCTTATATCTTCAATTAAAATCAAATACATACTTTAATCATATCTCCAATATTTTTCTTTTCACAGAACGAACGTTTCATTGTGAACGGTTCGCATGATGTGAACAAGCTGCAGGATCTTCTAGATGGCTTTATTCGCAAATTTGTGCTGTGTCCTGAATGCGATAATCCGGAAACCAATTTGACCGTTTCGGCCAAGAATCAAACCATCTCGCAGTCGTGCAAGGCTTGTGGTTTCCATGGCCTACTTAAAGTCAATCATAAGGTCAATACGTATATCGTTAAAAATCCACCATCCCTTAATCCGGCTGCCCAGGGCTCCTCTTTAACCGAGGGCAAGCGTTCGAAGCGTGTCCAAAAGCAAAAGAACGAAAATTCCGATGGCTCCATGTCCAACAATTCGATGGCCAACAATTCTGGCGGTGAATCCGACGGAGGCAACGGCACCAATCACGCAAGCCAAACGGAGGCTGAGATCAGTGCTGCCATACCAGAGAAGAGCATTACCGAGGATGACGATGACGGCGGCTGGAGTGTGGATGTGTCCAAGGTCAGCTATAATTTTTATAAATAATTATAAGTATATGTATAGTAAGATCTCAACTGTAAACTGGAAATGATCTAAGTTCGATTTTAGCAGAGTAGCTTAGCGCTGTAACTTAACAGAGTGTAGAACAGTGTAGTGTAGTGCAGTTAACAGTGTAGAACTTATCAGCTACTCTGTAATATTAACAGGTCCATAACAGAGAGTGCTGTTGTTGATCAATGTTTAACATTTGTCTTTTACTCTGAAAGCGTAACAGCATTTCAGAATCTTTCACAATATAATAATATTATATTATAAACTTGGAAATGATCTGAAGTTCGATTTTAACAGAGTAGCTTAGCAGCTGTAACTTAACAGAGTGTACTTCTGTTAAATGAAATTGCAACATTTGATACTGTGCAGTTAACAGTGTAGAAGTTATCAGCTACTCTGTAATTTTAACAGAGTGCTGTTGATGAACGTTTAACATTTGTCTTTTACTCTGCAACCTTAACATCATTATATATTCTTAATAATTAATTATGTAAATTATAAATATTCTCAGCTGTTAATTTGGAAATGATCTGAAGTTTGATTTTAACTGAGTAGCTTAGCAGCTGTAACTTAACAGAGTGTACTTCTGTTAAATGAAATTGTAACATTTGATACAGTGCAGTTAACAGTGTAGAACTTATCAGCTATTCTGTAATATTTATTATATATTATAAATATATTATATAATATATTATATAATTAATTAATTATTTATATTATAAATATTCTCAGCTGTAAACTTGGAAATGATCTGAAGTTCGATTTTAACAGAGTATCATAGAAGCTGATATGTTACATTGCGCTGTAACTTAACAGAATTTACTTCTGTTACTTGAAATTGTAGCAGTTGTTTGATAGAGTGCAGTTAACAGTGTATAAGTTATCAGCTATTCTGTAATATTACCAGACCCATAACAGAGAGTGCTGTTAATGAACGTTAAACATTTGTCTTCTACTCCGCAACCTTGACAAAATTTCAGAATTATTCACAATATTATTAAATTAGAAACATTTAAAAATTATCTCAACTGAGCAATTGGAAGTGCTTAACACAGATTATAGATAAATTACAGTGTTCTGTAGAAGTGCTGTACTGTAGACAGCCAGTTAACAGAATTTTTGGCTGTTGTCTCCAAATCTATTACTACATTAATAATTAATTTAATAATAATCTGTAATAATTATAATTATGAGGTATTATCAAGCATGTCTGTTTTATATTCTCAGCTGTAAGTATTCGAAGTATGTAGGTAGATTTTAACATGCAGAGTTGCTTAACATAGACAAAGAGCTTACATTAAGCTGTTAAATTACAGTGATCTGTAGAAGTGCTGTTAACTTAACAGAATAGTGTTAATATTTGTGAGCGTAGTTAACAGAAGAAACAGCGAATTTCTAGTTTACAGACCTGATATCAAATAAAAGTATTTAATTAATTTAATTGACTGCTGATTAATGATAATTGTTATTTGTGCAGGAGGCGATCCGAGCACGTCTACAAGATCTAACAGATGGGGCCAAGGGCATGACCATTTCGGATGATTATGACAAGACGGAAAAGGAGCGCATCGACATCTTCTATGAGCTGGTGAAGAACAAGCGTGATAAGAAGCAGCTGGACGATGTGCCGACGCACAAGGAGCTGCTGATTGAGGCCGAGCGTCTGGATATTGTGAACAAGGCACCATTGGTCCTGGCCGAGCTCCTCTTCACCGAGAATATCATAAATGATGTGCGCAAGAATCGGATTCTTTTGTTGCGCTTCACTCACAATAATCCAAAGGGTCAGCGGTATTTGATCGGTGGCATTGAGCAGACGGTGGAGTTGCATGAGAAGACGCTGATGAGCAAGGTGGCTGGCATCTTTAAGATCTTCTACGATTTGGATATACTCGATGAGAAGGTGATTCTCGAATGGGCGCAGAAAGTGAGCAAACGTCATGTGTCGAAAAAGATTGCAACCGAAATCCATGAGAAGGTTGAACCCTTTGTCCAATGGCTGAAGGATGCCGAAGAGGAGGATTCATCATCCGATGATGATGAGAATGGTGGCAATGATTCCGATGTTGAGATCGAATACGATGATCGTGCTCGGGTCGAGCCATTAAAAGTGGTTGCCGCTGTCACTGCGGTTGCCGCTGCCAACAAGAAGAACGCTATGGACGATGAGGATGGCGATGAGATCGATATTGATGAGATCTAAATGGATTCATTGGGGGAATATTAACGAGTAACATTATTCCCCTATTCCATCCCATCCAATCCCAACCCATACCATCCCATCCATTTCTCGGTGGTCGCTCCTTAAACTTTGATGAATCGCTTCACGACATTTCGATTGTATAATTGCATTATCTTTATCTTTATCTTTACACCCATTTGTAACAGTAAACACACACTAATTAAATGAAATTAAATGCACATATTCCATATGGCGCTGAGTAAACAAAAAACAAAAACCTACAAATTTTAACAACAATTTTGCATTGACAACAACAACAACCAACAACTACAAACAACAACAATGTTTTTAATCAATTCTTCGGCTTTCAATTGTAGTGTATTCTTTTAGTCGTTATCTCGCGGTTTCTTTCTTTCCCCCCCCTTCTTCTTTATTATTAAACAAATCTGATTTTTTTTTACATGTTTTAAATGTTTAATTAATTTTAAGTGCAGTACTTAAGCTAAATGCAGAAAAATCATCAATTCATTTTGTCTTTTAAATTACAATTTTTTCAAATATTTCAATAAATTCACAATAGCAACAAGATATACAAATGGATTCTATGGTAATTCAACAACAACAACAACAACCACAACAATTTTTACATACATTTATTAAATATATATATACATACATATATATATATAAATATAAATATACAACATTAATAACTTTAACCAAAATATGCCTAAATACAACAATTATATACAACTAGCTGCATTTTTAACTAAAATCACAGCAAACAAAAATGGAAAATAATACATTTTATTATGCTAAGTTATTATTTAAAAGAAAAACTCCCTACTTTTTTTTTTGTGCAAACCCGAAATGCTATTTTCAATAAATCTAATAAATAGAGACTTATAAAATGTAAAACACCTTCTATTTATTCTATTGGGTTAATGGGGTGTTCAAATATCAGATGGGAATACAGATTATGTTTTAATTTGGTTATATTGTCAAGAAATGATTTTGACAAAATAGAAATTTGTGTTTTTTATTTTTAAAAATAGAAAATAATTAGTTTTTATCTTTTTTATTTCGTACTAAGAAACATAGCTAAAAATAATAAAATAAGAATTAAAATAAATATCCATCAAATATACATTAATATATTTTTCAAGAGAATTTAAGTAAATATTTGGGATATTGTCAAAACACTTTCTTGACTAACTGTATTTCATTGGCCCATTTTATTTTTACTTTCATGAGTTGTAAGTAAAAAGAAGAGAAGTAGATAAAAAATGTGTCTTCCATCAAAAATAAGCCTGTTATCGAAACAGAAATAGTTAAACAGTTAAATGTGACTGGCAATAGATAAAAAAATAGATAAAAACTGAAAGGAATATAGTTTACAAGAATTAACGCTTTCAAATTCAAATAGAAAAGAAGAGCTATTCTTGATATTTTATTACTTCGACTTTATTGTAGGAAAATTAATACATTATTATTTAGTTTAATAAGAAATTAAAAAAACATTTAAAGCTTAATCATAAAATATATTTTCAATCGTGTTGAAAGTTCATAAGCTTGTTATTTTCTCGTCGACGAAGAAGATGGCGACTTTATGACGCCAATTTATAAAACATAACGTAATAAAATTAAACCAAGGACTGAAAACCTTTCTGATTGATAAAAAATTCATTAAAAAAATCAACTTTAAAAAAGAAGTGCAATTTTTGTTTCAAATATACCAACTTTTTTATTTATAATATCTCTGCAAACAGCTAAAAAAAAGTATACTTCAGAATTTTTAAATTAAAAATAAATTTTAATGGTTATTTAAAGACTTTTATTTTTTAAATCAAATTTAATAATTATTTGTGCTAAATAAAAATAATTGTTATTATTGATTTACGTCTTTATAGAAATTTTTCATGATTTTATTGACTGATTATATCTGATTAATTAATTTAAAAGTCCCATCGGCATAAAAAAGCGTAGTTAGTTAGTAGGGGATAATTGTGTTATTGTGTTAATTTTTAAATGTCTATCTTTAGTATCAGCAGAGTTATTTACAAAGACTTTTATCCTAAAGTTTTTAAATAATACAAGTCTTTAAAGACTTTTATATTATTCCTCAAAAAACAATATTTTTAAAAGATCAGCAAAAACTTTAATAAACGACTGAAAAAATAATAATTACTTTAATGCTTTAATCAAAACTACTTATTAAATTTGATTTGTAAAATAAAAGTCTTTAAATAACCATTAAAAATGATTTTGTTTGCTTATTTCCCATATGTTTAGCTCAAGAAAGAAAAAAAGGTTATATAATTTATTTCAAAAAGATTCTTTGATTATTGTTAGATTCAATACAATTTCAAAAGAATACTCAGTAAAGCAAAGATACTCAAGATATTCGTATAGCTGGCAAATTGGGAATTCGCTTGATTTGTGTATTGGGCACCGGAGATGGAAGCGAATCCAATGCGATTATTGCCCACATCGAATTCCGTATAATATTGTCCAATGAATATATCGCCAAGGATCCAGAAATCGGTGCCCATTGTTTGAATGCCCACAATACACTCGTCATCCAAGAAGAGAACATAATACGAGGGGGAATACCGAATACAGTGCCTCCAATGACGAACTTCAGAACGGGCATCGAACTCACGGTAGAACAATCAACGGATGCATCCGGATTAATGTTGAGGGTACTAAAAAGTTTAGTGTAGGCATCGATGGGCGCCATGATTAATGAGGTGCCCGTATCGGCAATAGCCTGACAATTGCTGCATAGGGTAACCCCATTTAGGGTTGCCTCCGTCATATCGAACTGCCAATAATCATCAACGGAAATGGGAACATACGTCATATTGCCGATATAGTATTGGGAATCCGAACCGCCCAAAATTAATTCACCACCGTTATTGGTAGTGCCATCAATTGATAAATAGAATGAGAATACCGCTTGACTGATCAATCCCTCGGCATACATATTGTAGAATGGTGGGGTGACATTATCCTCGGCAAGATTGGCAAATCCCATGCCCAGAATACCATCAAAGGCGACATTATCAAAATGATCATCCAATTCACTGACGGCCGCTCCAAATGTTTGATTCAATATCATCAAATTATTGACAGTCACTGTATCCATGGCCAGGTAACCGGTCATTCCACCAGTTCCATATTTGAGTGTAATATTGGAACCATTCGGCACAAATGTTGAGGATGATGTCGGATTGTATGTGGCATGGGAGAGACAGGCAGTACTTGTACAATTATAGGATGGCACCCAAAGATTCGCCGATCCTGTATCGAACATCACATTGAATGTAGCTCCAGGTGTTCCAATCAATATTTGCCCATAATAATACATATTCATTGAGTTCGCTAAAGGCTCCTCGCTTATTATATCCCCCGACGAGGCAGCTGGCGACGCAGTTGTCGCCAAATTGTACTTGCCACGCAAATATGACACTTCGGATATGACATTCTTGCGATTCTTAACCGAATTCTCCCACTTGTAGATCGGCATACGATGCAGTTGGAGATCGGCTCCGACTGCGGCGAGAAACGACAGCAAACCGAATACAATAAATGCCTTGAGCATTTTATTTTATTTATTGTAACTTGAATATTCAATTCGATACTAAGGTTTCTTCTGTGCGGACAACACATTTATATACTCCAATTTGTAGTGTTGTTATCAGTGCGGGGAAATCAATCAAATCCATGCAAATCTCACATTGATAAGATTGTTTATATCGAACAACTTAAAGGTAGTCACTGATGGTATTTTAAGCGCCCTCAACACACACAAACTCATGCTCCCAATTTATATGACAATGGCTTTAAACCCGCTCAACGGTTCGTCATCGATGACGATGACGACGACTTCGGATAGATAAAATGATAAAAAATCAATTCAAAAAATGTATACATATATGTAACTTACCTCGTGTCACTCGCTTTAGAATAGATCGCAATCTTCGAAAGAGAGTAAAGTGTTTCTTCAATTGAAAACCAATACAATTCCATTAAAAAAACACTTTTTTGTTCCAGTCTTTGAGGTACTTTCTAAGTTCCTTGCGAATAACAAAACAATATCCTAACACTCGAAACGTTCTCTTCCATTATTATTATGTATTATTATGAGGGATTAAAACCTTAACCGAAACCGTAACCTTTAACCCATAAAAACCGATTGAAATTTGTAACCGTAACTGCAACCGTAACCGGAAAAATGTTTTTCCGCTGTACCGAAAACCATAAGCCGAAATAACCGTTTAGTAACCGATTCATTTATAAGGGTTAATTTCGGTTCTGGCCCTCGCAGTTACTGAGCAACTTTGATAACTTCGAACGTCATAACTTTGTCAAAACTCAATCTATTTCCATGCGCAATGTAAGATCATGATTTTACCTCTAAATTGTTCCGCATTTGAATTTTGATCATTTTCAAAATTCAAAAATTTTGGTTTTTTAGAAATTTTACAGTGTTACCCCTTATCATTTTTCAAAAAAATTTCGAAAATTTCGAATTTTCAAAATTAACAAAATTTAAATGCAGAACGAATTTAGAGGTAAAATCATGTTCAAATTTACATTGCGCATGGAAATTGATTGATTTTTGACCAAGTTATGGTAGTTCAAAGTTATTAGTACCTGCTACCGCCAGAACCGAAATTAACCCTTATAAATAAATCGGTTACTAAACGGTTATTTCGGTTTAAAGAGTTTCGGTTTATGGGTTGCGGTACAGCGGAAAAATTAATTTTCGGTTACGGTTTCAGTTACGGTTACAAATTTCAATCGGTTTTTATGGGTTAAAGGTTACGGTTTCGTTTAAGGTTTTATTCCTTGGTCTGAATACATACCTCAAAAATACATGCTAAAATCGAGAATTTTTAACTTGCATTTAAGAATAGTTTATTTTCCGGTGTATAAGATGCTATGATACGGAAAAAGTAGCAGGAATTTAAATGTTTCGAATACTATACGTTTTTATTAATTGTTTACATGTGATTTTGTAGTTTCTTATTAAAATATATAGGTGTATATAGATCCAATTTCCTGTGATGTTCTATCTGTTGTTTAGTTTGTTAGTTGTCTCCCAATGTCGTGGTACAAGAAATTTCGATCTATTTACGGAACGTTAATAAAATCAAAACCAGCAAATGCAGAACAAAAAATTAAATGAGATGTAGGCTAGTTGAGGATCCTTGAAGATCGTTGAGGATCGTTGAGGATCGTTCAATTTGATCAGAGGATGTTTAACAATTTGCCGTCTCGGTTGGGGGCAATATTCGAGCATCCCCGATCATATTGGTCGGCTGGGCCTTAGGCTGTGGTAGATTCAATGGAAGATTTAATGCCTTTAAAAGGCATCCAAAATCAACGACGCGTCCCTTGAATTGAAATGGAAGTTTGGGGCAGAGTTCGAAGGCGTAATTAATGGGTGGCATATCACATCCCGTAAAGCAGGAGACATCAATGAAGTTCATGAGATCACAGACCTCGATATCATCGCAATCATTGCGATTCAATACAGATAGAATATTATCAATTAGTTCCAATGTGAAGGGCATACGGAAACCGCGTAATGTCGATCGGACCTGAGATTCGGGCATAAATGGTTTATTCGTTGGATTGATGTGATGGAAATGCTCCATTAACTCATCCCGTCCATTCCACAACGATCGCTTGATCTCCAAATGGGCGGCCGCTAGAACTTTATCCCTGGAACAGGCATTCGGAGGCGCCTGTTCCCCGGAGAAGTGTCGGCAAATTGTTATAATCTCATGATCACTGATCGCATTGCCCATTAGAGCGATCAGAGCTCCTTTAAGGCTCTCAAAGGACACAAATACCGCACGTTTCTCCATTTTCTTCTCAAGATCAGTGCAATCCGGAACACAAGTCGACACAAAATCGGCCATTCGAGGCTCCAAAGCTTTGCGGATTTTCTCCAAGATCAGCTCGATATTTGTGTACGTAAATTGCTCGGGATGATGTTCCATATACATGAGCGTAAACTCATCCGCCGACACGAGATGGAAGATAAAGTCCTTGATCGACATGGTGGCGCCAATGAAGAAATTACAGGGTCTATAATACTGCGGCTGTTTGCACGAGAACTTCTCCTGTCCGGGCATCAAAACACGGGTACGTTTCATAAACTCCCCACCGAGGAATCCCGAATTACGGACGGCAACCTCCTGTACCTGCATCGTATCATCGCTCAGATAATAACTGATCACAAAGATGCGCTCGCAATTCTCCCGGATTGTAGATAACATTTTGGCACCAAATCGTAGCACATAACGATCGAGTTTGATGAACTTACGGAAATCGGTCTTTGGTCTCTTGATCACAATGGACATGCAATTGCCAGCGGAATCCTCGTAGCTGCCCCAACCATTATATGGGGGTAACATTCTTCCCGATTTATCATACGGCGCACAGACATCCGATCTTGTCGGTTGTGCCAATGGTGTAAACTGTTCGATGCCATAATGATCGCGATAATATTGACGGGTAAAGGGATCCATATCGGTGATGACCACGGCCCGGCCATAGACATTGATAACGCTACCGATCTGTAGATCACGTTGACTGTAATACAAGATCTCCTTGTTGCCCAAATTCAGGGGATCCACACAATAGCGCACATTCCTCGATGAGCCCAACACATTGAGTAGCGTCACTGGCGTCTGTTGTCCTGGCAGCAACATCCCATCGAACTCCTATAAAATACAAAGACTTATGATCAATTTAGTGATCTTCTTTACAAGATCATTCAAACTCACACGCTGTAGACGTCCACGCTTGAGGAATGTTGTGGGTCCATCTCGTCCCGAGTTGCGTATATGCGCCTCCTTCACCTCAATCGTATCATCAGCTAGATAATAACAGACCTCGAGCTTACGCACATCTCCCATATCGGTGCGATCATCCCAATACGCCTGAAACTTCAGAATCTGTCGATCGTACTTGAGAAACTGAGCAAACGGATGACGTTTCTCCGGCGGAGCACTGGAACGTGCCTGTCCACGTTTTCGAACCGCTTCAGCAGGATCTCTATAGAGTGAACCGATCATTAGAGGATCAGTGATCAATACTCCGAGTGAGGAAATCAAGTATTTCAACTTAAAATAAAAATTACTAAAACTAAGCATCTATATCTTATATAAAATAAAATTTAGTTCAGTGATCATTGAAGCGATCATTAGAGGATCAGTGATCAATACTCCGAGTGAGAAAATCAAGTTGAACTAGAAATTAATAATAAATAAAATTGAAATTACTAAAATTAAGCATCTATATGTTATATAAAATACGATATAGATCAGTGATCAATGAAGCGATCATTAGAGGATCAGTGATCAATACTCCGAGTGAGAAAATCAAGTATTTCAACTTAAAATAGAAATTACTAAAATTAGGCATCTATATGTTATATAAAATACGATATAGATCAGTGATCAATAAAGCGAATATTAAAGGATCAGTGATCAATACTCGGAGTGAGAAAGTCAAGTAAAGAAATTACTTAAATTAAGCATCTATATGTTAGATAAAATACGATTTAGATCAGTGATCAATGAAGCGATCATTAGAGGATCAATGATCAATACTCCGAGTGAGAAAATCAATTATAATATTTTAACTTGATTTCTCACTAAAATAGAAATTACTAAAAATTAAGCATCTATATCTTATATAAAATACAATTTATTTCAGTGATCAATGAAGCGATCATTAGAGGATCAGTGATCAATACCTGAGTGAGAAAATCAAGTATTTCAACTTGATTTCTTATTAAAATATAAATTAAGCATACATATCTTATATAAAGTACGATCATTAGAGGATCAGAGAAGCGATTGTTAGAGAATTATGCACTGATCAATATAATACTCCAAGTGAAGAAATCGTACTTAAGATCACAATTAAGCATCAATATCTTATTTAAAATAAGATCATTCGAGGAACAGTGATCAATGATCGAGCAAATACATATGTATACATAACGAGACAATCTAGTAGTTCGTGATTAAAAGACCACATTTCCAACTTGATTTCTCATTTAGATTGAAATTACTTTAATTAACCATCAAGATTTTATTCAAAGTACGATCATATAATGATCGGTGATCAAGATAATACACCGAGCGGCGAATTCAAGTATTTCTTAGTTAAAACAACACTTTTTAAACGTGACTTCTCACAAAGATTTAAATTACTTATATTAACTACTTAAATATTTTAAGTTTAGAGATATTAATATTTTAGTAGTTCTTAACTTATCCAAAATTCAAAAGGTATTTGACTTAATCAAAATTAAAACTTAATATGGATCTAAAATTGTAGGTACTTAGGAACTTTTACTTGATTTGAGATTCGTTTCTTTTTATATAATTTAAATGTTAATGTCAAGTATGAATGAAATTGCAAATAATTATTGAAAGATCATGCGAACTTAATTTAAGTACGTCTTTTTCTCTTACATGGCACTTGGCACGGGATCAGGTACAACAATTCCGCGTTTGTTGAGGAAATTGCGTGTGAAGTGATCACAGTCGAATATATGATAGTTACGATCAAAGATCTGCACAGTTTTATCCACATTGAGATCGATAATGGATAGAAATTCATTTTCGCAGGGCGGCGGCTTTGGGACACGTTGTCTATGTAGAACACAACCTTGAACAATTCCCGAATTCTCAACCTTTGGCTCGTGTATATCGATGGTACCGTCCTCCAGATAATAATAGATCTTCACATGACGCACCATATATGGGGCATGAAAGTTCTCCTGCAGCGTCTGCTTAAAGTAGGCTCTAAAGCTCAGCACCTTCTTGTCATAGGCCAACCAGGGCGGCAGCCGTGGACCCGACCGAGGCGGATATAGTGCCTGGGCTTGGGCCGGCGGACAACTGATATCGACAACAACACCAGCGGGATCCACGGGCGTCGACTGTAGCCGATCGGATAACATTGGTATGCCGCGAAAATTCAATAACGATTGCGATTTCGGATAGTACACTTTATTAACCTGTTGCATAAATTTAATGTTGTTTGAGTTCTATTAATTTATTAATCATTTAATTATTTTAACTTACATCGCGAAAGAGCGTGCCCGGTAATAGGGGCATGCCTGGTATGCGCAACATCTTGATTAATTTTTGTTATGTATTTCCTGTATTATATGCTTATTCAATTGTGTATTTTAAATATTTGTTCGTGCGACTGATTGTGTAACACGCAACATACTAAGCATGTTTCTACAATTATTTCAAACATATCTTAATTCCCCATGCCTACTCTGCCTTCATCGACATTTGAATGAATAACATTGCGCGCCACTTGGCTGTTAACTCACTCTCTGTAATCGTTACTGGTCTTAACAACTGAACGAAGCTTAACATTTTCATGCCATAACAGCCGCATGGGAAATGTTAAGCTCAATCTCTCACTCTCTTAGCAGATGGCAATGTTTCTGTTAATGTCTGCAATTATTTCAAACATATCTCAATTTCCCATGCCTACATCAATATTTGAATGAATAACATTGCGCGCCACTTGGCTGTTAACTCACTCTCTGTAATCGTTACTGGTCTTAACAGCTGAACGAAGCTTAACATTTTCATGCCATAACAGTTGCATTGCAAATTTTAAGTTCAATCTATCACTCTCTCAGCAGATATCAATGTTTTTGTTAATGTCTGCATGTTGGTCATCTAGATATTATTCTTCTCATAAAACATGATATCTGCAAAGTAATCGCTCGTTAACATTTGCATTTGATAATAATCGATAACATGCTGTTAAAACAGCTGTTCGCCCAATGTTATTGCCTGAAGCGCATGCTCTCACTCTCGCTCTCTTCCTCTCGTGTCGGCAAATGTTTTTGTTTTTGCTGTTGTTAAATCAAGGGAAAGTGTAAAGCTTATTAACTTTTTCACAGTGCTTGCGCAATGCCAACTGAATTAATGCAATAAAAAGAGTAAGTGCCAAGTATCATATTACTAGCTAACAATCATTTTATCATTTTAATTACATAATCAATGTAATTTAGTGCATGTACACGATGAATGCACGCTGAACGGCGCAAAAAAGGGTATACGAGTTTCGGTGTTGCGTCAGACTCTTTTCTTTTCTTGCTTCCTTTTACTTTATTTTGATTCGCAAAACGGTAAAAACGTGCATTGTGAACGGTCGATTTTGTGCTCCGTGTTTTGTTTTTGTTGATTAATTCAAAACGAGAAACATAAAGATTTGAATTTGTTAAAAATTATAAATAAATTGTTGTTGCGACAGACAGTTTTATAAATAAACCAAAAAACGGAAACAATGAATTGATTGTTGATGAAGCGACGGTCGAAAAGGTTTTTATATGTAAAAGAGATAAAAAATATTTAATTAAATACTACAAGTGCCTTATAAGCCAATGCCAAGTGAGTGGAATTGTATTTTTTTTTGTGCTATGTTTATATTATGGCAATTCTAGGGATTATAGAATTCTAGCTGACTAAAATAGTTTCCATTCTCGCTCTTTTCTTTCATTACTCAGCTGACTGAGGGGTGGTGAAAGGGGGGTTGGGGTTAGTGAGTAAGAGGGAGTGAGTAGGAGGGGGATACAAAATACTCTTTCATGTTTTCAGTGCGATGCTCTCATGTTTTCCGCATTTTCTGCTATAAATCAATTAGTCTGGACATGACCATGACATTAACTAAATAATACTTAATTCAGTCGAACATGATATTTACTGTATACAGTAAGTCAAGAAAGTGCTTTGACTAAATCAAAAATTTACACAATTTCTTTTGCCAAAAATATATATATTTAATATGGAATTATATTTCATTATTCTTGTCTATGGTTCTTAAAACAATTAATAAAAAACAAAAATAATTTTCATCGATATAAACTATTTTTTATGTGAATTTTTACTCTGTCAAAACACTTTCTTGACTAAGTGTATGCACATACATACATATGTATGTATGTGTGCCACTCCCACACATTTTCCAATTAGAATGAAAACAACGGAATTGTTGAAAACAAGTGTTTTTCAAAAAAGGTCTACGAATTAATTTACTTTATTAATTGGCAACGCATATAAACTTGAAGTAAACCAATTACCATAGAAACTACATTAATAAAATAGATATTTTCAAACTATGTATACCCCGTAGTCTGAAGAAACTATCATAAAGCATCAATTAAAGATAATATAAAGCTTATAAAATAAATGAACAGTCGTTAGTATAAGAGCTAGACATGGTAAGGCTCTTATACCTGCTGTTTAAGTTCATTTACAATTTTTAACACCAATGTACAGTTGAAGAATAAGTCTTTAGTATAAGAGCTATAGTGGTTACTCTTATACCTGTATCTTTTAACATAATTGAACAGTTCAAGTATAAGTCGTTAGTATAAGAGCTATAGTGTTTAATCTTATACCTGCTGTTTAAGTTCATTTACAATTTTTAACACCAATGTACAGTTGAAGAATAAGTCTTTAGTATAAGAGCTATAGTGGTTACTCTTATACCTGCATCTTTTAACATAATTGAACAGTTCAAGTATAAGTCGTTAGTATAAGAGCTATAGTGTTTAATCTTATACCTGCAGTATAAGTTCATATACAACTTTTAACATCAATGAACAGTTGAATTATAAGTCTTTAGTATAAGAGCTATAGTGTTTAATCTTATACCTGCAACTTTTACCATAATTGAACAGTTCAAGTATAAGTCGTTAGTATAAGAGCTATAGTGTTTAATCTTATACATGCAGTATAAGTTCATATACAACTTTTTACATCAATTAACAGTTGAATTATAAGTCTTCAGTATAAGAGCTATAGTGTTTAATCTTATACCTGCAGTATAAGTTCATATACAACTTTTAACATCAATGAACAAATGAAGTATTAGTCGTTAGTATAAGAGCTAGACGTGGCATAATGGTTACCTATAGTATAAGTTCTAGCTAAAGACTTATTTCATGATTGGCACATTTGTATGCAATTGAAATTTACAGAGTATCTGCAAGTCGATCAGCCTGTTTTTATTACATTCTTGTTATTCTTTTGTCTGAGCTAACAAAAGTCAACGAAGTTTTCTCAGGTTCGTAATCTATAGAATGCTTTATTTAGATTATATGGATGTTTATTGGAGGCCTAGGTATCAGATAAACAAGCAAGCTGAGATATTTCCCAGTATACTATTTTGACCTTATAGCACCTATAGTAAATGCTCACGCTTCACTGACCGCGACTATTTTTCCTATCTTTCTAACCCATCGAAACCCTCTCGAAACTCTTTCATTATTCTATTCCTAATGATGAAATCTGTTGTACAAGTGGTCAAATGGGGGTCTAATCTAGTAATCATACGACTATTGAAAGTTATTACTTTTCTTCTATCAGTGGGGAACACGATTTACGTCAAACTCAATCAAACAATTGTTTTTCGTTTTATTTATTTTTACTTTCCCTGTAAGACATGACACATCATTGATATCAATCAAATCAAATTGTAGTATCACCATCGCAACAATCGAACTGACCGATTATAAATACTGGACTTATTAATTTCTGTACGCAAAATTCTCAACGTAGCCCAAAACTGAAGTGGCCATAAATAGCACATTGTTATGGGCGTCATAATAAAAACCTTATCGCATCGTCGACTATGCCTTTAAGATATCTACGTCGAACCTAACGACGCGACGTCTCAGATGCCGTACTTCCATCATCCAAGTCAATCAGCCTCTAATTTATTAGCAGTACATTATCAAAGTTAATTCTACGCTGTAAACAACTCTCGAGGTATTTGGGAGTTTTTTTGATACTATTTTTCACTGTGATATTGTAAAGAAAAATGTGAGTTACAAAGATAAAGAATTTTGGAATTTTTTGATATTATCTGAACCTTAGGAAAAGTGCGCTAGTAGAAGAAAGTTTCTATAAATAAATTTAAGATGGTATTTTCTATTTTAAGAAAAAATTACGGTATGGGTAGATGACAGTATTACTTATCCAGCAGGGATTAAAACCTTAACCGAAACCGTAACCTTTAACCGGTGAAATCGAAAAAAAATTTTTACGCTTTACCGAAACCCACAAACCGAAACTCTTTAAACCGAAATAACCGTTTAGTAACCGATTCATTTATAAGGGTTAATTCCGGTTCTGGCGGTCACAGGTACTGATAACTTTGAACTACCATAACTTTGTCAAAAGTCAAACAATTTCCATGCGCAATGTAAATTTGAACATGATTTAATCTCCAAATTCGTTCTGCATTTAAATTTGGTTCATTTTCAAAAAATTTGTAAAATTGAATTTTTTTGAAAATTTACAGTGTTACCCCTTATCATTTTTCGAAAAATATCGAAAATGTTGAATTTTGAAAATGAACAAAATTTAAATGTAGAACGAATTAAGAGGTAAAATCATGCTCAAATTTACATTGCGCATGAAAATTGATTGGTTGTGACAAAGTTATGGCAGTTCGAAGTTATTAAAAATCAGTAAAATCAAAATAATCGGAATTTTCAAACCAAACGAACCAATTTTATATGAGGTCAAATTATGATAAAATCGACATAACGCTGGACCATTCCAGTAACCAGATAACATTATTTTCCATGCTAATTGGAGCATTAAGTCTTTTTTCATGTAAAGCAGTGAATAACGCTTCTTATTTTGGTCAACCGAAATAATTTTTATTTTTTTTGTGAACCGAAACCATACCGGTATTTTTAAACCGAAACTTGCAAATAACCGATAAACGTTACGAAACCGATACTCCCTTATTTTGCATAACCGATAACCGAAAATCTTAATTCCCTGCTTATAAGTGTACTTAGATTCCAGGACATTCAGTGGACATTCAAAAAATGTTTGCTTGTATGTTATTTTTAAACAATTTTACAACCAATATTTTTTTGTTAACCGAAACATACAAAGAATCGGGTTTTTTGTAACCGATAACCGAAAACCAAAATAATCATAACTAATATCGACATTTGTTTTGGTTTGATACTCAGGTTGTGAGTGAATCAATATGCCCCTTTGCTTTAGGGTATTCAATAAAATGTCAGCCAATATGGCAGACGAATCCACACGGAAAGCACACGGCCCCGTAACTAGAGATTTGAGAGTTTTAACACTCAATCGAAATCAGTTAAGAACAAGAACGAGAACGGGAACAAGTAACGAGGGTCTCCTTATCAATTTGGGTGAATTGTGATTGTGACGTGGTTCATCAGAGTCTAATCTAATTGCGATTTGGCCATTTTAAAAGTGAGCGTCGGGTAATTCTACACAGAAAAACAAAAATCCGGAATTTCGGAATAAAATCAATACAATACGGTGTCAAAAGTACGCTAATTTTGATTTTCGGAATTCTGCAATTTTTTTTTAGTTAGATCCAATATTTGAGGTTCTTTGATTCTTTGATTTCCAAGATGATATTTTTAATAAGATCAATATATAAATTTGAAATCTTTCAAGATCAATATTTAAATTTAAATTCAAAATTATTTAGAAAAACGATGATTACACCTTAACCACATAATTGAATTTAATGCTTGATTGGACCGAAATTAAATGTTATTAATGAATCGGTTATTTCGGTTTGAATAATTTCGGTTTCGGTATAATAAAAAAGTTTTGTTTCAGTTAAGTTTTCAGTTATGGTAACCAAATCCAAGCAGTTAATACCGGTTAAAGGTTACGGTTCGATTTTGTTTTTATTCCCTGCTATTTAATTTTAAGTCGTTGCTATTTTATCACCATATTGTCTTAGTTTAAAATCAATTTATATCGGATGTAAGGGATTATCAAATATCACTTACAAACATCGAAAATCAAATATTTTATTGAAAATCTCATAATTTTTAACAAAATATTTTTGAATTCCAATTATTTTTTTAAATTTGATTTGTTTTCCAAACTTGAATATTTCAATTACATATTTCCCAATTTTAATGATCCCAACTTTTATTTCACTAAAGCAAACACAGAATTTAAAAATATTTCGTTGAAAACGTACAATTTTTAATACAACATTTTTGAATTCCGCTATTTTGGAAATATTTTTTGTTTTTCCAATATAAATTTGTCATGTACATATTTCCAAACTTTTAGTTTACTAATTTTCTAGTATCTAGTATTGAATTTCAAACTTTAATTTAATCTAATTGCGATTTGGACATTTTAAAAGTGAGCGTTGGGTAATTTTATTTGGTGCCTCTTATCTGAAAGTAGGCAAAGATATAGCTGAGATTGCACATGTATTAGAGTCTAGAGAATATCAGATCTCATATATAATATAATATATCACATATCTGATATCATTTACAGGTCGCATAAAAGCTTAATCAGCGATCAGCGTGAAGAGAGACAGAAAAGGGAACAGATGGTAACGATGTCATCAACGGGCACGGATAGCACAAAACTGGGGGATGTGGGATTGATTGAGGTGCAGCTGGACAGTCTCGATTCGAGTCATAATTTTGCCGTGTCAAATGGTGGCACACCCGGAGGAATTAAATCTCAGCCGGATGGGCAACAGCTGCAACAGAAGAATGTCTTCAAATCGAAAGTCTTTATTATTGCGGTGACATTCTCGTCCGTCCTGATTGTGGCCATGTGCATTGGTTTCCTGGTGCACTACGAGTTCTCTGGGGATGTCAGTGACATGGAGACGGTCGCCTTTTGGCATGTCCAATTGCCCCAGGAGCAACAGGTGTGGTATGATCGTGGCATCGATGAACTGAAGCTCGCCCTGAATCGTGAATTGAATCGTCGTCGGGCCAAAAATGTTGTGCTCTTTGTGGGCGATGGCATGGGACCCAATACGGTGACAGCTGCCCGCATCTATGGATTTAAGGAGGAGGGTCTGCTCGCCTGGGAACACTTTCCACACATGGGTCTGCTCAAGACCTACTGTGCCGACAAACAGGTGCCCGATTCATTTTCCACGGCCACAGCTCTATTTGGCGGCGTCAAGGTCAACTATGAGACGGGCGGCGTCGATGCCAATGTCCCATTGGGCAACTGCACCGCCTCCCTCAACGAGGCGAATCATGTACAGACCATCCTCAATTGGGCCCAGGTCGATGGCATGCGCACGGGATTTGTGACCACGACGCGGGTGACACACGCAACGCCAGCGGCACTTTATGCCCATGTCGCCGACAGACGTTGGGAGTGCGAGGCGGGAATGCCGGCGGAGGCACAGCAGCAAGGTTGCCTCGACATTGCACGACAGCTGGTGGAACAGTCCACAGGCAGGCAAATCAATGTGAGTATCCGCAAAGATTCCCAAAATATCCTTCAAAGTGGCGCCAAGAAGTCGCACAAGCAAAAACCGAAATTTAAAAATATTTCATTCAAAGTCGCACAGCTTTTAATATTAGATTTTTAGTTCCATATCCACAAAGAATCCCAAATTATCCAAAATATCCAAAATCCCAAAATATCAAATCTCTTAATCACTTGCTAGTTAAAGTAATTAAAAATTTAAAATAATATTTAGTAAAACTGATATAAAAATTAAGAATTGAAACTGAAAAGATAAAAATTAAACATTCTATGTTTTGCTAAGTGGCGCCAAGAAGTCGCACAAGCAAAAACCGAAATTTAAAAATATTTCATTCAAAGTCGCACAGTTTTTAATATTAGATTTTTAGTTCCGTATCCACAAAGATTCCCAGATTGCCCTTCAAGTCTCTCTCACTCTCTAATTATATCAAGTCAACTTAAAGCTGTTGACCTTATGTATTCAAAATTAAAAAATAAAAATAATATTTATGAAAATTTAGAATTTAAACGGGAAAGATAAAAATAAAACAAATAATATTATGTTCTGCTAAGCGGCGCCATGAAGTCGCACAAGCAAAAACCAAAAATAAAAAAATAATTCATTCAAAGTCGCACAGTTTTTAATAAAATATTTTTTAATTCCGTTTTTTTTTTTAAATTATTTTTTCGTGTTTGTCATTTTAAATTTCCAATTATATATCTCCCAAGTTTAAGGATCCTAACTTTTATTTCGCAAACACTAAAATTAAAAACACAAAATATTTTTGAGTTCTGATTTTTTTTAAATGTTTTTGGTTATCCCAATTTTTTTTAATTTACCAATTGCATATCCAAAATTTTATTTCGCTCAAGCAACCACCGAAATTAAAAATATTTCTTTAAAAAACGCACAATTTTTAAAAAAATGTTTTTGGATTTCGATTTTTGAACATTTTTTTGTTTTTCCCAATTTTATTTTAGTTTTCCAATTACGCATTTTTATGCTCCTTACTTTTACTTAGCACAAGCAAATGCCGAATCAAAAACATTTCTTTAAAAACGAACAATTTTTAATTAAACTATTTTAGAATTCCGATTTTTTTATGTATAGAAAAGAATGTCGAATTCAAAAGTATCTTTCAGATAAAACTTAAATAACTGGACATGGTATTATTTTCCAACATTCTTGTAGGGGATTCGGAGTTGAATTAAAGTGCACATCATTAAAAAGCAATTTATATTGTAGGTCATCATGGGAGGTGGTCGCCAGATGCTCGTCTCGAATGCCAGCGGTACGGACGCTGATCCTCTGGACACGTGGGCGGGACATTCCGCAGACGGACGCAATCTCATCAGGGATTGGGCGCAGTACAAGGCGGATCAGGGCGTCTCTCATGCTGTGGTACAAAACAATGGCGAGCTAAGGAATCTCGATGGCCAAAATACCGACTTTGTGTTGGGCATCTTTGCCAATGGGCATCTCAAGTACGATCATGAGCGAGATCACGGCGATGCAGGAATGCCCTCCCTAAGCAATATGACACTTAAGGCTCTTGAAGTCCTGGGTAACAGTGATAAGGGTTATCTGCTTGTGGTCGAGGCGGGCATGATTGACCAAGCCCATCATCGCGGCAATGCTCGGAAGGCGCTCAGCGAGGTCTTGGCCCTAAACGAGGCTGTCCAGGCGGTGCAGGCGCATCTCAAAGCCAAGTGAGTCAATTAATCTTTAATTCAGGGATTAAAACCGGAACGAATATCGGTTTCAGTTACGGTTTCGGTTATGCTCGAATTAAAATTTTCGGTTATCGGTTATGCAAAATCTGGGAGTATCGGTTTCGTAACGGTTAACGGTTTTTTATAAGTTTCGGTTTAAAAATACCGGTATGGTTTCTGTTCACAAAAAAATAAAAATTAAGGTTTTCGGTTGACCAAAATAAGAAGCGTTATTCACTGCTTTACATGAAAAAATTCTTAAGGCTCCAATTAGCCTGGAAAATAATGTTATCTCGTTACTGGTATGGTCCAGCGTTATGTCGATTTTATCATAATTTGACCTCATAAAAAATTGGTTCGTTTGGTTTGAAAATTCCGATTATTTTGATTTTACTGGTTTTTAATAACTTCGAAC
The DNA here is from genome assembly GCA_035042165.1 of Drosophila kuntzei. NCBI lineage: Eukaryota > Metazoa > Arthropoda > Insecta > Diptera > Drosophilidae > Drosophila > Drosophila kuntzei. Next base: position 1,075,496 of record JAWNLU010001388.1, on the reverse strand, counting down.
TACCATAACTTTGTCAAAACTCAATCAATTTTCATGCGCAATGTAAATTTGAGCATGATTTTACCTCTTAATTTGTTCTGCATTTAAATTTTGTTCATTTTGAATATTCGAATTTTTCGAAAAAATCAAAAAAGACAAAGGGGTAACACTGTAAATTTTCAAAAAAATTCAATTTTCAAAATTTTTTGAAAATGAACAAAATTTAAATGCAGAACGAATTTGGAGATTGAATTATGTTAAAATTTACATTGCGCATGGAAATAGATTGACTTTTGGCAAAGTTATGGTAGTTCAAAGTTATCAGTACCTGCGACCGCCAGAACCGAAATAACCCTTATAAATGAATCGGTAAAGCGTAAAAATTTTTTTTCGGTTACGGTTTCAGTTACGGTTACAAATTCCAATCGGTTTTCATCGGCTAAAGGTTACGGTTTCGGTTAACCACCCACAATTTTTAAGATAAAATAATCTTTTGGATGCTGAACATTTCTTCTTATTAATATCTATCATCCTAATTAATCGCATCTGGATCGGATAGATATAACGCTACTTATAACTATTTTAAGATCTTAAATCCTAAAATTATGCAGTCATTTTTATACCGTTTGAATTTTAAAATCATGGATTTAATTCAAGACGGTCATAACTCAATTACTGTGTTTTTGAATAAATATTCCTTACATTTTCATTTTGAAATCTTCTATACTCTGTATAAGAAAATCGAAAGATTTCTTCGCTTTACAAATTCTCTGCAATATCTTGGTTTTTTTTAATGATGATAGTGTTTAAATAAATTTTAAACTATAATAATAATGTATGAATTTAGGATGCAGAGATATTTTTGAATTTGATCTGATAACTTTAACTAAACATTGAAAAATGGTCGTATATTGAGTAACGGGTATCTCAAAGTCGTGGACTTGACTATATCGTATTTACTTGATGTATAATTAACACAGGAATCAGCTGGATGAGACGCTGTTGATTGTGACCGCTGATCATTCGCATAGCTTGACCATCAATGGACATCCGGAGCGTGGTGCTGATATTTTGGGTATGGCGGGTAACTCGAGGACAGAGGGAACGCCCTACACAACGCTCACATACGGCACCAGCTACAAGGGCTTTCAGGTGGATCCCGAGAAGTTGCAACGACAAAATCCGCGCTAAGCGATACAACCGATTGGGAATACACGCAACAGGCGGCGATCAATACAAATGAGAATCTGCACGGCGGCTCCGATGTGACAATACATGCGCGTGGTAATTAATATCACTTATTATATTTATACATAAATATATCTTTAACTTAATTGTGCTTTTTAGGTGCCATGTCGTATCTGTTCCATGGCGTGCACGAGCAAAGTTATGTGGCGCATGTTATTTCCTATGCGCTGAGAATTGGACGCTTCCGTGATAGCACCATTGCCGAATCCCTGGCAGAGCTGATGCCTTTGTAGCTTTAAATCTCGCATAATGTTTATTTTTTTTCTTCTTTACTTTAGATATTGTGATAACTTTTTTTGTTTTATAGTAATAAAATTTAAATTTAGAAATATTGTAAAATGCGCTATGACTATTGTATGCAGCCCTTTAGTACCGGCGTTGCCACTTGGTAGTCAGTCTGCCATAGCTCTTAGGCGCGCAATTTAAGTAAAAAATGCATTTTAGCAATTGTGTAATTTTGAAATTTGAATATAATTAATTAAAAAACTTAGTTTGATTTTAATAAATTAAAGGGGATAATTTGTATTAATAAATAATAACATTCGAAATTTGACAAAATATTAACAGCCAAAAAAGGATCCGCTTTAATAAATGACCTAAACTTGGCTATCGTCCTTTTTCTGGGACCCAAGACTGCAAATACCGTTTGGTTCACTTCGGTGAGTTGTTGATCGTAAAACGGGCCTGGCGCGCAATTTAAATTTTGTTTTGTTATTTTGCGAAAGTTTAGCAATAAAGTATTAAATTAATGAAAATTTTTTAATCCAAATTAGATAAAGTAAAGGTGATTATTTTTGAGCGGATTATGGGAATGGAGCTTTTTCCGGAAACAAGACTGACACTGTTTCTGGAACCAAAGTTGCCACACGTTATCTGACGATTCGATACAACTCTACTCGACTGTCTGTCTGTCTGTTCAACAAACTGCAATTATTACAAAAAAACACGCATTGATTTCGAATAAACAATTGTATATTAGCCGCGTTTTCACCGACGTTTGGTGTGAGTTATTATTATTATTTTTCATTTTGTGTTTAAGTGGTGACAAATTTGTAGTGTTCATTGTTATTAAGGTGTTTGAGTGTTGCGTGTTGCGACGGTCGCACGGAAAATACACAAGAAATATATACTTGTAATATACAAATAAAGTTGATTCCCAATTGATAAATAGACGGGGCGCAAAAGCCAGTGAAAACAGTGAAAATGGCGTTGAAAATGTTGGTCGGTCAGAGTAAGTGCAAATGACAATTATTCTAATTGGAGTTATTTTTATTTGCTGCTGTTTGTGACTAACACACGCACACACACACACACGTATATATGTGTAGTCCAATAGACAAGGTTGTGATAAACATGACGCCCCACTTACATACCTACATACATATTTACTATGAGTACGTATATGGCGAAGTTTATTGTTAGTTTGACATTTGTTCGCTGATATGCAGAAATTTCTGCATTTACATATTCTTATCAAATGAGCAGGTTCACAGTGTGTTCCCATCGATTTTTCCCACACACCAACAACTTTGGCAACCCAACCCCCCCGCCCACTTACGCGCAGTCAACGCCAACGCTTCTTTTTATGGTGTGGGTGGGCTTTGTGTGTGTGTGTGTGTGTGTGTTGCGCAGGCGAAGGCAGAGGCGGTGACCTTTGCCGCAGGATAATCAGCCGCATACACCCCCCCCCTTCCCACCCACCTATGTACATATTTAGTAGATTCCTTTATCTGGCAACCTTTTGGAATTGCAATATAATCTCGGATTGAAAGCTTCTTCCATTGGCATAAAATCAATCAGGCAACGCCATTTACTAAACGGCTTATTATTTCATGCACCCTTTCAGCCCCATTGATTGTTGTTGTTGTTATTATTATTATTATTATTAATAGTGTTGTTTTTGTATGCTTTTTATTTTATTGTGGACGGCCTGGTCGTGAGTCATCGTCGGTGCTTATGGAACAACGCTTTGCTTTATGAGTAATACTTTTTTACCTCATCTTTTGCTTGTGACTGAATACAGTCAAGTTGCTTATGAGAATACTTATACCCTTTACTGTCATTACATTGGGTATGATGAGGCATATGCAACAGAAGCAGGCATACCCTATAATTCATTCGTCTCTATAGTACAATTCTATACAATGCAGCCCTTCCGATTACGAATTGATTTAAAGCACATAGTTTTTGAGACCTCATCAATCTCAGAGACTTTAAGAGCTAGAGGTTTCTAAATTTGTTGCTTTCTCGTCGACGATGTAGATGGCGACTTTGTGATGCCAATTTACAAAACACAACGATTTGAGTCTGGTAAACTAAATGTTTCACTATATGCCAACATCTAGTTAAAATTATTTTCAATTTGTTCTCTCAACCCCAAAAAATGTATGGCTATCAGATATTATATGCAGAAGTCGTACGAGAAGCACATTGAAAAACTAATTTCTCCTTGGAGGATTTAGAATCAATTCTGTAAATTAAATTAAATTAAATATAAAGATATGACTTTCTGGTCGCTTACGAATTTACTATAGAATATTTATACTATATGTTAAAAATTATAAATTCTAGTCTGAGATGTTGTCAGAAAGAAAGAACAAACAGCAGCAATAAATAGGTTATTTCTTAGTCGTTTCTAAAGCTTAAAGATGACAATTATACACACTCTGTAATATAGCTTACAAGTACAACTGGAATATATAAAAATTCTCCCCCAACCATTTTTTGATAAAAATAATATTACAAAACTTTCGAAGGACGCAAAAAAATTTCCTCCATTTTATCAGATGTAATTGTAATTTATTTGCTTTTAAATTTAATACAAATATGTTTAAATTTTATATAATGTGGACCGTTTTAATTCAGGAACCATAACTGTTATCATTTTTATTTTTTAAATGGCTATGTACAAAATATTTTACATTGCTTATTGCTTAGTGGATTATACTCATTTTAAATTTGAATTTAAAAATTGCAGATCTTTAATAATACTTTAATTCAAGGCTGCAAACCGGTTCGGTTCGTTTCGGGTCTTTAATCGGAATCGGATCATGAACCGAACCTTTGAAATTATTTACCACTCGAACCCGAACCACTTTCTAAAATATAAGGTTAGGTTTGGAAAAAAAAGTATTTACACAAATCTTTTGATTTTCTAATATCTTCAAATGAATTTAAATTTTTTCCAAATTTGACATTTTTTAATATAAAATTTAATTGGCTTAAAAAATCGTGAAAAAATTAAATCAATAAAAATATTTTTTTGTATAAAATTTAACCAAAATTTAACCCAAATCTTGCTCTAAGGGGTATAAACCGGTTCGCTAACCGAACCTAAGTCTTGCTCGATAGTTCGAACCTTTACTAAAATTTTTGTAAAAAAAAAGTCTTAATTCAGAAGTTATTTTTAGCAAAAAAATCTGTAAAATATATGAATTTTCAGAGTAGTAATTTGTGATGTCGTTTTCAACTTATTGCAGAGATCATGAACGAGGTGGTGAAGTACAAGCCACCACCGCCGAAGAAGGCGGGAGCAGCAGCTGCCACAAAGGCGGTCGGAGCTGGTGGGATCGAGTGGCGTGTCCTGGTCGTGGATAAGCTGGGCATGCGTATGGTCTCAGCATGCACCAAAATGCATGAGATAAGTGCCGAGGGCATAACCTGTAAGTCTATTCATCGATCGATCGATCGATTGATTAATCGATAACGATAAATGTGTTGCATTTACTAACGATCAATTGTTTGTCACAGTGGTTGAGGACATCAATAAGAAGCGTGAACTGCTTCCCACAATGGATGCCATCTATTTGATAACCCCATCGGATGAATCCGTTCGTTCTCTGATTCGCGACTTGAGAATCCGGCACGTCCGATGTACCGTTATGCGCACGTCTTCTTTACCGAGGGTATGTGCCAGTCGTTCAGTCAGCCACTAATATTCAATCTATACATACATATATTTCAATAATAATATCTAACCTAGTAATTGCTGCTACTTAGAACTCTCTTTATATGTATATGTATAATTTTTTGGCGATTTTCCATTTCCCTTTCGATAACTTGTATCGATAATATTTCTTTCTTTTAAATTAAATTAATTTTTTATCATAAACTCTCCATCCCTAAACCCTTTTGCACCTGCAGTCATGGATATATTAGTATTGCCAGTTTTTAGTTATACAGTCAATTATTTATAATATATCGTATATCAAATTATATCAGAAATAGTTTTTAAACTGATTCAATTGAAATTTTAAACGTGGTTTTAATGCTTGATATTTCAAATATATTTAAGCATAGCAACAATCGGTCAAAAAATGAATATTTAAAAAAAAATCGCAATCTAAAAAATAATTAAATAATTTTCAATAATAACAATTTAAAAATATATCATAAATAATTTTAAAACTTATTAAATTGAAACTTTAAACAAGGAGTAAAGGCTTGATATTTTAAAAATATTTAACCAACAATTGGTCGAAAATTGAGTAATATAAATCTCAATCTAAAAAATTATTCTATAAATTACAATAATTAAATTTTTTAAATATATGATAAATCATTTTTTTATAACTAATTCAACTGAAACTTTAAACGTAGTATTAATGCTTCATATTTTAAAATATTTAAGCAACAATCGGTCAAAAATTGAATTTTAAAAAAAACGAAAAAAATTTCAATCTAAACAGTTATTCCAAATTAGCGATAAATTTGTAAATTCTATAATTCCATTTATACATTTATCCATGACTCGTATATATGTTAATATATGCCTCGTATGCCTGCATACCTTTACGATCCATTATTCAAAAATCTAAAAGAAATTATATATATTGTTAGCGATACCGCCCCGCATATTTGAAATGCTCCAATCGCACAAAGACATTTGTCGAAGATATGTGCGCACCTGCAAAGAGATCAATATTGCCTTTTTGGCCTATGAAGCGCAGGTATAGTTTGAATAATCAACAAAGCTTGAAACACAACAAATATAAAAATAATAATAATAAAAACTACATTTGAATTTAAAAAAAATTAAAATAAAAATCACACTCGTTACTCGCCATTCGTTGCTGTCACTCGTTACTCGTTACTCGAATTTATTCTCTCTTTCTATCGATTACTAAAACTGTGCCAATCGTTTTCACAACGATTTGTCCTTCAAAGTGCTTGCAAATAATTTCAAAACTGGGTGCCACACAACAAAAACAACAACAATAATAATCGTTAATCGTTAATCGATAACATTGAATGCTTATCCCTCTCACATCCCAATTTCAGCGTATTCAAAAATGGTTTCATTTGTTTTACTGTTTTACTTTCTGTTATTTGTATTCCTTTTTTTTTTACTTGCTTTGAAATCCCTCTCTGTCTGTCTTTAAATATGTCTATCTCTTTCTCTTACTCAAAACTGAGTTTACTTTACAGGATATAGAACTAAGCAGAGAACTATGGGTACTACGACTACGTATAGAAATAAAAAAAAAAGAAAAGAAAATATAAAAATATCGAAAACTTAGTATACAATACCATATATAATATAAAATACATCAACATTGTAGTAACGATAAGCGAAATTTTATATTATTTATAAATAATTATAGTTTGCCCGGAGGAATTGTTTAACGATTTGTGTAAATCGTGCGCTGCAAGAAAGATCAAAACTCTAAAGGAGATTAATATTGCATTTCTACCATATGAATGCCAGGTGCGAAAAAACAACAAATAAATAAAAAAAAAAAAAAAAAAAAAAAAACAATTTTTAAAACTATTCGTTTAAAACGTGTACTATAGAAATACTCCCTCTCTCTCTCTCTCTCTCTCTGTCACTATCTATCTCTATTCCCCTCTTCACTATTGAGACAAAGATATAGTATAAATTAAAGTCTGAGCGATCTTTAGCATTTATTGCTCTCTCTCTCTCTCTCTTTCTTACTCTCTGTCTGTCTCGCTCTCTTCCGACTTGTCTTTAAAGTCTCTTCAATTCAATGCAATTCTCAATTGTTATTAACTATGTACTATATATGTAACTGTCTCTGTCTCTTTTACACACAATGCTGTCTCTCTCTCTCTCTCTCCATCTGTCTATGTTATGTACTATATATGTATATGTGTTGTACTTGTTGTTGTAAATATTGAGACCACATCAACTAATCTATAAACTGGTTAAACTATTAACTGTCAACTAGTATTTTCCAACACTTGTTATTGTGTTGCTTGCAACACTAAAAAAAAAAAAAATAAAAAACTGTCCAATTAGCCTCTAAATAACAACGATCTCCTTAAGTTTTGTTAAACTTGTTTTGTAGTGTTCAATTTAATGTATGTAAATTGTATACAGAAAAGCAAATCGTGCCTAACCTAACACTAACACATCTACTAAATGTGAATATCAATTAATAATATACTAAAATAAATATATATATCTCATCAATCATAATATTAACAATGGGAACTTGAAAAATCCATTAAAACAATAGAAAATTCCACAATATGTTACTCGTTTCGCTCGACACAAAGTGACCAGGAACGTTTAAGTTCAACTCCAACGAGTTGCTTACTCGTTATTCGTCATGTTGTGATGCGACGAGTACAACTCCAGGGCGCAAAAAGAAACAAAAATACATAATTAATCGATAACTAACTTACTATTCTCATGCTATGTATAAATTATATAAATGTAACAACTGTCAATTGGTTTCGTGTTCTCTCGCTACTTTTTTAATGTAAATATTGTAACTCGTTAATCTTAAGTACTCACACACACATACTTACACACACGCAAACACACTCATACGTATAAATTATGTTTAAGCCTGTTTTCTCATGTTTAGTATCTGTTTTTTATTCTAAAGTGTTTCATCTAAATTTAAACAATTTTTAACATGTTCAATTTGCATTCATTTGAGCTGCGGCCAACTTAACGACTTGGCGTTGCCAGACTGGCGCACAGTGCTTCAACATGAGAAAACTGGTCTCTCTCATTTAACGCTTTCTCTCGCTCTCTCCATATGTGCATGCCGCTCTCTCTGTGTCTCTCCCTGCTTCTTCTTTCTATGTGCTCATAAAATATCGCTAAAAGCAGTTCAGCAAGCAGTAGTTGGGTTAATGATAAAAAATCGATAGTAATTTTTACGCGATATTTTTTCTGACGATAATATTTATTTGGATATATTTGTGGCATATGTTTGAGCGTTGTAAAGTAAAAGTAATATTTTTCCCATCAAAATATCATTCACGTATTTTGACACAATGTATAATACTAAATATTAGTGCAAACTTTGCCAAAAAAAGCTAATAATCAGTGGAAACACGACTAATTTGAAGTCGCACATAGATAGAGATACTATCGATAAGTTTTGTCAAATATATCAAAAAAAAAATAATACTTTCATATGAAAATAACATTCATGTATTTGGACAAAATTTATGGCCTACAACTTAGTGCCATAAAATATTAAAATCGAGTGGAAACACAATTAATTTGAATTCGCGCATAGATATGGATACTATCGATAATTGTTGTCAAATATATTGAGTAAAAATAAAATATCTGCATCAAAATAATATAGATTTTAAAAATATCGATTGACTTAAGCTGTGTATCGATAAACGATAAACTTGATTTTTGAAGAAATTGATGTAGATTTCTAAAAACATATGCTTGCTGGACTCGACACATACATACATACATACATACACATACACACACATATATTTATACTGTCCAATTGACCGAGACAAGTTCCCGTTCATTCGATACATGTTCGATGAAGAATAAATCGAAATCGATATCGATATCGAATTTGAATTGGAATTAATTGAGAAACTCTTTCTGTCGGTTGTCGTCCGGTCATAAAACTTGGTCCGCATGTTCGCCGCAATTCTCTATTCGCCGCAGGTCTTCTCACTGGATTCGCCGGACACGTTCCAATGTTTGTATTCGCCGGCATTTGCCTCAATTCGCGGCAAGCACATCGAGCGAATTGCGGAGCAGATAGCGACACTCTGTGCCACATTGGGTGAATATCCAAATGTGCGTTATCGCAGCGATTGGGAGCGTAATGTCGATCTGGCTGCGTCGGTGCAACAGAAACTGGATGCCTACAAGGCCGATGAGCCGACAATGGGCGAGGGACCCGAGAAGGCGCGTTCGCAACTCTTGATCTTGGATCGTGGCTTCGATTGTGTGTCGCCATTGTTGCACGAATTAACACTGCAGGCAATGGCCTACGATCTGTTGCCGATCGTCAATGATGTGTATCGTTATACACCCGGTCCCAATCAGGCGGACAAGGAGGTACTGCTCGATGAGAACGATGATTTATGGGTGGAATTGCGTCACGAGCATATTGCTGTCGTTTCCACACAGGTTACACAGAATCTGAAGAAGTTCACCGATTCCAAGCGCATGAGTTCCAGTATGTTTTCAATTAATTCAAATCAATCATTCATAATCCTCCCAGTGCCTCCACCTGCCCAGTTTGTTATTAAAGCCGCAATTTATCCTTGCAGCTGACAAGTCATCGATGCGCGATCTATCGCAGATGATCAAAAAGATGCCGCAGTATCAAAAGGAACTGTCCAAGTACTCCACCCATTTGCATCTCGCCGAGGATTGCATGAAGTCCTATCAAAACTATGTGGACAAACTCTGTCGCGTCGAACAGGATCTGGCCATGGGCACCGATGCCGAGGGCGAGAAGATCAAGGATCATATGCGCAATATTGTACCCATTTTACTGGATGCGGTAGGCAACACATAAACATACATACATACATACATACAGTTGGTCAAGCAATTCTTTTGACAACATCATTAATTTACACATTTTCTCTTGCTAAAAATATGTGTACATTATTTATTTATATTGTTTCATTTCTTTTTTAGAGCAAGTTAAAAAGAAGTAAAATACTTTTCATTGATAAAAATAAAAAAAAAACAAATATGTGAATTTATATATTGTCAAAACACTTTCTTGACTAACTGTTATTTATAGATTTTTATTTTATCATTCTTTGTTATGGTTCGTAGAGTAAGTTACAAAAAAAGTAAAGTACTTTTCATTGAATTTAACTATTTTTAAAAATCCAAAAACAAATGTATGAACTTTTAATTTTTCAAAGCACTTTCTAGACTAACTGTACACACAGTTGCTCAAGCAATTCTTTTGATAACGTCAACAATTTACACATTTGCCAAAAATGTAATGGATTTTTATTTGTTTTTAGAGCAATTAAATTAAAGTAAAGTAATTCTCATTGAATTTTACTACTTAAAAAAAAACAAATAGATGAATTCACATATTGTCAACACAATTTCTTGACTAACTATACATTATTTATTTATTTTTATTTCATTTGTTCGATTTTGGTTACAGAAAATAATCTAATTTCAAAACAGAAAATTTATTTATTTTGCTCATTTATTTAATGTCTAGTTAAGATATCGGTTAAATAAGATACAAGATATAATATTTGAACTTGAAAATTTATAGAACATTTACATATATGAAAGTCAAGAATATGGCTCAGTTAAAAATTAACTGGGCTATGAAAATATTGAAACCAATTTGAATTTCGATAGAGATTATAAATTTCGAAAAGAACAAAAATAATTTTTAATTTAAAATGGTTTATTTAAAATAGAGATTATATTGATTTTCTTAAGTATATTAAAGTTATCTGGCAATCTGGAAAACTAGTCAATTTATATTGTAAAATAGCTAATAGGATTTATTTTAATTTTCCAGCTTTTAATACCGATTAAAGGCTTTGATTATGGTAACGATTTGAATTATTTTGAATATCTAAATTTCCAAGGAACAAAAATAATTTCCATTTCCTTTTAATTTTATTTCAATTATCTGGCAATCTAAGTTTTTTAAATTTACTAGATTTATGGCTAATATGATTCTTAAATCAACGTCTTTGATTTTGGTAACGATTTGATTAAACTTGAATTTAATGTGAATTTGAATTGAAATTTGTTCTTGGCACAGAATGTTTCCAACTACGACAAGGTGCGCATCATATCGCTTTATGTGATGATCAAGAACGGCATCTCCGAGGAGAACTTGACCAAGTTGTTTACCCACGCCCAGCTGTCGACCAAGGATCAGGATATGGTGCGCAATCTCAGCTTTTTGGGCATCAATGTCATCGCAGATGTGAGTAGTTAAATTACAATTATTAATTTGGATTATTAATTGGATTGTATATTGGATATAGAGTCGCAAGAAGATCTATTCGGTGCCGCGCAAGGAGCGCATTACGGAGAGCACCTATCAGATGTCACGTTGGACGCCAGTGATTAAGGATGTTATGGAGGATTGCATTGAGGATAAGCTCGATACACGACACTTTCCATTCCTCGAGGGACGTGCCCAGAATACGAATTACCATGCACCGACTAGCGCTCGCTACGGCCACTGGCACAAGGACAAAGCCCAGACGCAGGTGAAGAATGTGCCACGTCTGATAATCTTCATTGTCGGTGGCGTTAGCATGTCCGAGATGCGTTGCGCCTACGAGGTGACCAATTCGGTGCGCAACTGGGAGGTGCTAGTCGGCTCATCGCATGTTCTATCGCCTGAAATCTTTCTCAGCGATTTGGGCAGCCTCTCCAAAGAGGATTAAAGCGAACGAATCGAATCCCCAATCCCAATCCCCCCATAAAATACCCAACAGAAGCAAAAAGAAAAATAAAACCAACAAAGCAAATCAATACAGCATAAAGAAGGAAAACTCAACAACAACAACAAGAACAACAACAACAACAACAACTATGCTTATTACATCTAGCCAATCTGTAATTTGTTATTCGATATACATACATACCTATATATTCGATATATATTCGTATTCGTTGTCAAGTCTTTAGTTACCTTACTACTACTTACATATAATATGACAAATTGAATAAAACTTGTTCATCATTATTGCTCACCCTACACAGGTGCCTATATATATATATATAGACGTCTATATAGTGCACCTCTTCAACTAACTAACCCACAGATCAAAAGAACAATACACACACATACTTAACCAAAATTATTATATACATATATAGTATATACATATAATATATACAGAGATATACACAGTCCAATATATGTAATCTGTTCTGTAATCCAATTAACATAATATAATTCACAGATATATACATATATATATATATATATATATATATATGTTTTCCAACTATTTATGTGTGTCAACTCGTTTATTAATTTATTGTTCGACAGTTTAATATGATCGAAATGATCAACAACCTTATCAAAAAAAACAATTTTTTAAAAATATACTGTTTGTTGTTTATGTACATCACAAATTGAAATTAGTCAAATGTAGTTATGCTAAATGCAAAATTCAGTTTAAAGAAAAAACAAAAAAGAAAAAAAGAGAAGAATATCTGGTACCAGAGCTGTACTAATAGCTTAACAGAGGCCAATTATGTTAAATGCTAGTCTCTGTTAAGCAATAATAACATTATGTTAAATGCTTTGTACGCTCTTGATGTTACATTCAATTATAATTATCGAACAAAATTGCATTCGATCTAGCACCATTAACATATACAAATTCAAAAACTTAACAGTAAAGATGTTAACAGCATGTTATTGAGCTTGTTTTGCTCGCTATGTTAATTTCATATATCGAATTCAAGATACAGCAATATACATATATATATGATCGATTGACACATATATACATATACACAGGACACTTAACATTTAGCTCAGATACAACGCAATGGCGGTTCGCGTTGATAAAACTTGTGATTCGAAATTCGAATTTCGATATATATATATATAAAAAAAAATGAACACACAATTAATTGCATAACAGCATTAGCTTAACATTTTTGAAAAGCAATATTTAAATTTGCAAATAAGTTTGTTACAGTCTTTCAATTGAAAACCAAATCACAAAACTTAAGAAAAGAGAACTCAACAATAAGAAAACTCAACTACGTGTATTCGAAATCAAATGCAACATTAACATTTTTGATGCAATTACATTTTCGAATTCGAACTAACAAAAACAAAACAAAGCTTTAAATGAGAATAAATAGTAAAGAAATACATAAAATAAAAGTAACAACTAATTGAAGGCAACGTTAAACTATAACTATTTACACAATATTCTAATACAAACAAAAATGCTAAATACATGCATATGAAATATACTTATACTTACTCTTATACTTACTCTTATAATTGGCAAAGTAGCGTTAAAATTGCATTTACTGTAGTACAATAATATGTATGTACATATGTACATATGTCTGTGAATGCAATTTCCAACCAAATGCATTTTCTTTCCGAAAATTATTATATTATTATACATATACTAAAATTGTTTTTCGAAAGTATTATGTGTTATTAGTTTTCTCTGCTCCTGTTCTTTTTATTATATACGTACATACATACTATAAATATCGATACTTACTTTTGTTATATGCATATTAATAATAAAATAAAATATATTTAAATTTATATATTGTTTACTTATTTTTCTTTGTTTATTTATCCAACCAGATATCGATAATATGCATATTTATAATAAAAAATAAATATATATATATATACATATATTTAAATTTATATATTGTTTACTTATTTTTCTTTGTTTATTTTTTGTATCTTCTATAAATATCGATACTTTTGTTATATGCATATTAATAATAAATACAAAATATACATATATTTATATATTGTTTTTTATATAATATGCTTTTTTTATTGAACTATATGAATTCAATTTAAAACGTAGCTATGTAAGTTTCAAAAAAGCTCTCTCTCTTAAAGAATAATAACACTTATAAGTACTTAAATTAAATAATATATATTTACGAAATAATTAAAATATACTATGTATGCATTATAGCTCTAGATGACGCCTAATTCGATTCCACTTGAGATCAACACATACACGCACAGACACACACACACACACACCGTGCGCACACATACTCGTGGCGAGCAGGCGTTTACCAACACTGGTGGCGCACAACACACAAACATCAATGCCACCCACCCCACCAACCAGGGGACGTGGCGGGGGTTCAATTCGCACGCACACTCAATAACATCGAGTCATTTAATGGATCACACTGGCGAATTGTCCCAATCACGTGACCGTCGGTCAAACGCGTGCTCGTGAGTGTGCGTGCGTGCGTGAGTGTGCGTGTGTGTTTCTGTGTGTGTGAGTTAGTGGAAATACATACATATACATACATACATTCACATGTATGTATATGTAAATCGAAGTAGGCGACGTATTATTCAGAATTCACGTTTAAATGTTTATTGCTTGTGAAACCAAAGAAAAGAAGAAGAAGAAGAAGGAGAAAGAAAGAAAGTAGGAGAAAGTCAAAGGATCATAGAGTAGTCGTTTATAATTAATGTCTAGTCCTTAAGCAAGTATTCTATACACACTTATACATATACTATATATACATTCTGTAACCGTAACAAAATGGGGTCAACTTTTCGCAAAAATGTTCTCAATATACCAAAATTTAAAGAGAATTCTATCAGTGAGATAAACAGAAATTGACTCTTGGAGAAAGTATATATATATATACATATAACACTTACATATTGTATTCAAGAATTAAGACAAATTTAAGAACTAACAAAATTTAATAACTTTACAAAAAAAAAGAAAAAAAAAAAATTAATACATTCACAAATTCTTAACATAAGAAGTTTTTTCTAGAACGAGAAATTACTAGTAAATGAATTATTATTATAGAAATATACATTCAATATAAAAAGATTAAACAATTTTTGCAAATTTACATAAACTAACAAAAATTTATACATCCATCACATTTTAAATGATATATATATAATTCCAATTGGGGAATACTTAAGAATTGCTGTCAATTTCTTATAAACATAATTAACAATTAACGATTACCTAATCTAGTAGCAACAATTGAAAACTAAAATCAATCCAAATACGAATCTCGAATCTCGAATCACAAGTTCTACCAGAGTTGTTTTTTTTAAACTGGCGGACCGCTTAGATTAGACCGTTAATAGATACGATATTCAAATAAAAACAAAAGTATATACTATGAAAATTAAAGAAATAACAATAGCAACAATTATACAAATTTCAAAGTTAGCAAATTCATATATACTAGTACGTTATACATATATACATGCATATATTAAATAATAATAACATAACATAGTATGTTTTAAATCAATTAACTCTTATACTGTTAACGATAACGTTAACGTTAACGATAACGATACCGATAACAGACACGATCACGATCACTGTGACTGTTCGCTCGTTCGTTCGTTTATGACAGAAACAACAACATCCAACCGATAACAATATTTATACATATATATATGTGTATCAGATTCCAATAACAGTGTACTTACTTAACTAATTAATTAACAACAACATTATAACAGTGAAACAAATAAAATCAACTTTGCATTGCAAAGTTAAATAAAAACTAAATTTTGGGCAGAGCCTCTGTGTTTTTATTATACCCTGTGCCTATTCAAAATGGGTATATTGGTATTGTTGGAATCTTTGTAACAGGCAGAAGGAGACATGGCAGATCCTATACTATAGAACTATCGATTAGCACTCAAGGATTATCAGGATCTGTCAAAAAAATGTTGTTGAATTTTTCCAAGAGGTAGACTGAGAAAAATTTCAACAACAACATCACATGTCCTGTATAAAGCATCCGAAATATACTAAAAATGGTCAAGTTAACTTTTATTTTGATGATTTCAGTGAAAATAAAAAAATAATAGTTACTTCTGAAAATTCTGTTCGCCTGGTATTTTTGGAATTTCCTTCTGTTAGCCCTGAAATTTATTTTAAAGCGTCCCCATCTGAAAAAAACCCTTTCAGTAAAAAAACAATTAATTTTTCAATTTTAAATTCATTTTATTCTTAAAATCCTATCCTTAAGAAGTAACATTGATATATTATTCCTATGCTTATCTTCTAATAGTATATACAAAATGTAAGTACAATATTTTGATATTAGCATAAATTATAAATAAAAGTATAAAAGTATTACATTTGATTTTTATTTCGCGCCGATTTATTTTAATAATAAGTAAGTAATATTAGGTAAGTATTTGGAAAAATCAAAATGCAATGTAATGTATGAAAATCGATTCAGATTGTAATAAGGGTAAAATCCTGAAACATGAATCTGGGAACTTTTCAAGACAGACTTATGTTATTATTGGCTATAATTTTGAAGACAAGGACTAGAAATCAATACAGGAGTGTTTTTTTATACTTAGTTTATCACTTCAAGTCGATTGAAAAAGAAAATAAAAATTTTTAATTTTTTTAAAAATTTTGAAAAATGTAAAGGCTAACCCCTTTGCAAAATTTTCAAAATCATAAATCAACTTTTTCTTTCGAAAAAATTCAAATTAAATATTATGTCAAACTAGTCATAAAATTATGAACAAAAAGACTTTTCGCATAAAAATCGGTTTGGTTTTGAAAAAGTTATGACAATTTTAAGGCGAGAAAAGTTGAAATTTATAAGGGGTAAGTATGTACAAAAATGTAATATGGTAAGTATTTGAAAAAATTAAAAGGGGTAGGTATGGAAATATCGAAATTGTTCGACAAATTTATAATTTTCAAATAAACAAAAAACCAAAATACCAGCTAAAAGAGGTAAGTATTTAAAAAAAATGTGAAGAGGTAAGCATTTGAAAAAAATATAAAGAGGTAAGAATTTTGAAAAATATATAAAGAGGTAAGTATTTTCAAAAATATAAAGAGGTAAGAATCTAAAAAATTTAAAGGGGTAAGTATTTGGAAAAATGTGAAGAGGTAAGTATTTAAAAAAATGGATAAGGGTAAATATGGAAATATCAAAAATGTTCGACAAATTTATAATTTCTCAAACTAAAAAAATTCTTAATAAAAATTGTAAAATTAAGGAAAGTCTGGAAAGCCAAAATACCAGTTAAAATACCAGGCGCACAGAAATGAGCAGAAAGCAAATTAACTTTATTTGAATCTTAATCAAATTGAGTGAAAACGTTAAAATTTAGTGAAAATATGACCTTGAGTTTATGCAGCTCAATTGAAAAATTCACTTGCTACTGATTTCTGTTCGCCTGGTATTTTAACTGAAACCTAGAAACTGGATCTAGAGCCTAGAAACAAGAAACTTTATCCTAGAAATATGAATCAAGTTCCTTAAAATAAGAATCTAAATTCTTAAAATAAGAATATAAGTTCTTAAAATAAGAATCTAAATTCTTAAAATAAGAATCTAAGTTCTTAAAATAAGAATCTACATCCTTAAAATAAGAATCTTCATCCTAGAAATAAGAATGTAGATCCTAGAAATAAGAATCTATAACCTAGAAATAAGAATCTAGGTCCTTAAAATAAGAATCTAGGTCCTTAAAATAAGAATCTATATTCTAGAAATAAGAATGTAGATCCTAGAAATAAGAATCTATAACCTAGAAATAAGAATCTAGGTCCTTAAAATAAGAATCTATATTCTAGAAATAAGAATCTTCATCCTAGAAATAAAAATGTAGATCCTAGAAATAAGAATCTATAACCTAGAAATAAGAATCTAGGTCCTTAAAATAAGAATCTATATTCTAGAAATAAGAGTTTAGATCCTAGAAATAAGTCTCTAGAACCTAGAAATAAGAATCTAGATCCTAGAAACTAGCGAGCTGTTGCTGCACACACCTACATACATTATTTTTACTTACCTATAGCGTGAGGAGTCAAAAAGACCCAAAATACCAGCTGAAATACCAGGCGAACAGAAATCAGCAGAAAGCAACCAAATTTTATTCCCATCATATTTAAATTGAGTGAAAATATGACCTTGAGATGATGAACTGAGTGAAATTGTTTCTCATTGAGTGAATTTTTGAGCTTCAGGTCAATTTAAAATTTTTGCCCTAACGACCTACTGTAGATTCTGTTCGCCTGGTAGTTTTGGAATTTCCTTCCGTTAGTTCCTGAAATTTTTGTAATGTTTCCCCATCTGAAAATAAATCCCTTTCCCCAAAAAATAACAAAATGTTTAATTTTTTTTAATTTTAAATTCATTTTATTCTTAAAATCCTATCCTTAAGGAGTAACATTGATATATAATTCTGATATATGAAGAATGTACAATATTTTAATATTAATTAAGCATTAATTATGAAATTCATAGTTAAAAGTATTACAACAGTTGATTTTTATTTTACGCCGATTAATTTTAATATTTTTGCTCATTTTATATTTAAGGAGTTACATTGATATATAATTTCTAGGCTTATCCTCTGATGTGTAGAATGTACAATATTTTATGATAATAAAAAAATATTAGAATTAATTAAAGTGATTAATAATTTTAATTATAAGTGATATTTTCATATTTACCTCTTTACATTTTTCCGAATACTTACGTCCTTACATTTTTTCAATTTAAATTTTTATTTTAACCTGATTTTTATGTCAGAACTTCACACAGGATATTCCGTTTATTCCTTGTTCCTTTTCAAAATGTCCTCTATATGTATCTAAGTATATTCCTCCCCATTCCAAATGGAAGTCAGCAAAAAAAAATGCGATTAATTTGTTTAATTCGTTATAGTTTTCAACTTTATTTGCATTTGCTTTTTATTTTATAGTTTTCTTAAACTTAATTGTAAAATTAATATGTATAATTGGTTGCATTTGTTTTGTATATAAGTATATAAATTATATAAAAAAATTATTTGTAATCAATTTAGACGTTTTGCCAAAAAGTTATTTAAGTGTAAATATACATACATACATGTCTAGAAGGCGCTGAAACATACACAAATATATATATATATGTATATGTATGTATTTATGGTTTATTTACTGATTTCTACAATATATATATATATATATATACATACACATATAATATATGTATATTTTGGAAAAATTGTGAATTTAAAGCGTTTCATATATATATCATAATAATTATTATTATTTATAACATTTGTGTGTTTTTCTAAATATTTACAATGCACAGAGAGGAATTGAGAAATTTATTTGATTTTTTGGATGTGTTCTCTAATTGTTCTTTGTTGTTTATCATTTGTTTAACGGTCTCTATATAGTATTGTATAATTGTTATTTAACTGTATGACTGTATGACAGTTGAGGCTGCTTTCACTTGCACTTAGTCGTATAACACTATCGTTCTCTATCGTTTAGTTTTAATTACAAATGTATGCGTATGATCTACGTGTGTGTGTGTGTGTATAGGTATGTGTGTGTGTGTGTGTGTGTGTTTAATCAACTACGCTACGGCTATGATATGTCTAGCATTTCTAAGGACCAGTCGAAAGTGTTCTACACACTTTAGTTCACTTTGCAATATTTAAAAAAAAAAAATACACACACACACAGACAAACACACACACATACATACATTAACAATACACATACATAATAATACAAATTGAGTTTTACAGTTAACAATTAACCCATTACTACTCATATATATATACTTAAATATATATATATATAGACACACATATCCAAATCTAACGGTCAGTACTGCTCCATCGATTGTTTATCGCTTGAATGGATCTCGCTAGTTATCGGATATCGATAGTTGGATCATCGTTATGTCTCGCTCTCACTCAATAGGGACGTCCATTGGTCGTATTACCGTAGTACGATGGTCGATCTGGCAACTTTGGTGGCGCATTCATTCCAGGTCGACTGTGGAATATATTTAAAATTAAATTAGTCATTCAATCGTTACAAGTAATTAGCTTAAAGCTTAAAGCATGTTTTGCATGTGGGAACATTTCAAAGAGATTAATGAATATAGTTAAAGATAGTATAGTTAAAGTTATTAGACAACTCACCCAGCAGGACGGCAAACAAATGTTAGTTCTGTATCAATTTCATTTTTTTTTTTTTTTGAAAAGTATGTTTGAAAAGCAAAACCAACACCAAAAACAACAAATGAACAGGACGAAGCAATTCATTAACAGCCTTTTCTCTGTAAGAGTCACTAACAGCGCTGTTAACTAACAGAGCCGAACAGTAACAGCCTCTCAAGCTAGTCATTAACAGCGCTGTTATCTAACAGAGCCAAACAATGTTATCTACTGATGTAACAGTAACAGTCTCTCAAGCTGAGCGTCATTAACAGCGCTGTTGACTAACAGAGCCGAACAGTGTTATTTACTGTAGTAAAAACAATCAACCATCTTTTCCCTTTAATTTGTTTTACTTAATTTTTTTTGTTTATAACATTGTAGTTACCCCTCAGCATTTAATCATTCATTGCAGCAACTTTTAACTGCATCAATTATATTTTTGAAAAGTATGTGTGAAAAGCAAAACCAACATTAAAAACAACAAATAAACAGGACGAAACAATTCATTAACAGCCTTCTCTCTAAGAGTCACTAACAGCGCTATTAACTAACAGAGCCGGCAAGTGGTATCTACTGCAGTAACAGCCACAGTCATTAACAGCGCTGATAACTAACAGAGCCGAACAGTGTTATTTACTGTAGTAAAAACAATCAACCTTCTATTTCCTTTTTTTTTGTTTTTTAATATATATATATGCTTGTTTTTTTGTTTTATTTAATTTTTTTTATTTATAACATTGTAGTTACCCCTCAGCATTTTTGCATTCTATCGTTCTTCATTCATTGCAGCAACTTTTAACTTTCAATTCAATAAACAGCAATTATTAAGTGCTACACATTTGGTTGGGATGTTTTCAGAGAGGGTTATACATCTTTCATCATATAAGTACATATTTAATTATATATATATATATATATTTATGTGTGTATGTAAATATGTCTGATGTATGTAAGTATGAGTGTGTGGTGTGTGTGTGTGTGTGTGTGTGCTATACTAAAACAAACACATAGAGGAGCTAAATACTTGTGACATTTTCTATATATATATAGATATACTTTTTTCTGCCATTATCATAACTCGAGAAGATGTTGGAAAAAACGGTTAATTTCATAGTTAGCATCGATTGATTGTTTATCGATTTAATTATCGTTTATTATGCTGCTGCTGCTGTAGAGATGAGCATGTCTGTCGATATATATCGAATAGAATTAATCCAACAGACGTGCAATGAAATTAAACAATAATTGTACATAGCATAACATCCATATATAATAAATATACACTATACATACATACATATGCATGTGTGGAGTATAAACTACATCAGCAGATCAGAAATATCCTTTAAAAGCTATAGTCATTTATCATTTATGCATATATGCATATTATTTACTTGATTTTGCAATATTTTCTGTTCTATATATGCATGTATGTTGTTTGTACAAAATACAATTACAACAATGGAAATTTTGGAAAGATTTTACACAGTTAGCGAATACACATTCAATATAAATATTTATATATTATATGTATGTATATATATATATATTTCGAGGTTAACTCTTCTGATCAAATATGCATGTGAGTACGCCAAAAAAAGCTGAATATAATATGGCCTTATTTTAGTTGCAAGCTGTTATTCCATTTACATTATCGACTGCTTAACAGCTGTTAGTTGCAAGCTGTCATTTCATTTACAGTATCGACTGCTTAACAGCTGTTAGTTTCAAGCTGTTACTCCATTTACAGTATTGGCTGCTTAACAGCTGTTAAGCGACTCCAATAGATCTCAACTTAACATAATATCATCTGCAATTTACTTTTCGTCTGAGTTTTATTCTCTTTGTTAGTTTTTGTTTGTGCTTATTTCGAATACATTTACATTCACGTATAGTACATACATATTAAATGTAATTTCATTAGCCTTTTCTCACACTAAACACTTCCTTTCTATTTTTTTCAGTTTCGCTCTCTTTATATGTATGATATCATGTATAAATACCATATGCGCTTTTTTCATGTTTTTGAATATTTTTCATTCAAGTTAATTTTGTTTTGCTTTTTTGGGGATATTTTGGTATCTTTGTTAAATGTATTTTTATAGTTGCTGCAGCATTAACAAATACATATACATATACATATATCTATATATAGATATACATATATTTAATATAAGGTGGTTTTAAAAACTACACAAAAACACATTATTTATTTTTTTTTAGCAACAATTACAATTTTTCTGCCTTTAAGCAATTCGCATTATGAAAATTTTCTAAATAAGAGGCTATGTATTGATGTATGTTATGTTACCATGTATGGGTTATGTATGTATAAGTATGTATATGTTTCGTTTGCTCAATTTCGCATTGCTTTATCGTAAAATGTAATTAACAACTTTTAGGTTAGGATTTAGAGTTATTTTTTAGAGATTGTGTGTGATGAATTTAAATGGAATGTCCAAATAATTACAAAATGTACATATTAGAGTTGCATAACAAACGATACTAATGTCGATAGTATTTGATCGATAACATATCGATGCATTTGCAACTCTAAGAAAACAACAGAAAGGAATGTTTCTTTCAAAATTATTCAATTTAGTTTCAACACAGAGGACACATCACAATAAATACGTTTTGTAAAAACACAAAAAAAAACATGGAGAAGGAGGAAACAAAAGCACAAGACATGTACATATGTAAATGTAGTTAATAAATAACAAAAAAAAAACAAAAAACACAATATGAGGATGAGGAGAGAAGGACGCAGGCGCAGACGCAGTTGGAAGCATCCGTTTGCTCGCTCTCTCTCTCTCTCTCTCTTTGTTCTGTGCTTTTGTGTGCGTGACGTGCGTGTTTGTTCTCTCATTTTGCGCTCTCTTGAAAGCTTGCTCTCTTGAACATTCTTTCACTCTCTCACACTCGCTCTCTGTTTGATATCTTTACTTGAATCGTGTGGCAAAAACGTTGGAGAGTTCATTCACCGTCGCCTGGCCAACAGCCTGATTCACTTGTCCGCGCATGCTCTCCGGGATGTATCGATTGGCCCCCGATTGCTGTGTTATCGCTCCGCCGACAGCTCCAGTGACGCGACTTGAAAGTTGTAAAAGTATTTTGTACTGTTGTTGTTGTTGCTGTTCAATTTATTTGGTTTTATTTTTAAATTTGTTTGGTTTTTTTTTGTTTGTTGCTTTGCGAAAAACTAAACTAGGTACAAAATGGCGCTGGCGCTATGTGATCAAACAGTTATCGGAACGCTTGAAACCCCTTTTTATCGATTTGTTTGTTTCGCTCCTGCTGGCTCTGTGGTGTGTGTGTGTGTGTGCGAGTGTTAGTGTAATGTGTGTGTGTATGTGAGGAGTGTGTATGTTTTTTGATTTAGTTACAAATTGTGATATAATAAAAAAGATAAGAAACTAAAAGCAAAAGCAAACAACAAAACAAAATATAAAATAGAAATATAATAATATATGTATAAGAATTATACAAAGATAAACAACAAAGCAAAATATCCTACATACGTACATGTGTGTATGTGTGTATGTACATATGGTATGATCATTCTTTAATTTGATTTCTAACACACACACACACACACACTCTACTCAATGGGAACAACGGACAGAGAGCAAGGAATTGAGAGAGGGCATGTAAAATTGCAGGATCAATACGCGCTTTCCAACACTGCACTGCAGAGAGAGGGAGAGCGAACGAAACTCTGGCCACAGTGCCAGCCAAATAAATGTGAACATCTGTGTATGTCAGTCTGTTTATATAGGTGTGTTGTCGGTGTATATATGTATATGCAGCTCTCTCTTTCTTTCTTTAATATATATATATAGATATAAATGTTATGTATGTTTGTATTAGACTATGTATTTATTTCTTCTTGTTGCGTACACATACTGAACAATTAATTTTTAACCTTTTCTTTTTTTTTGTTGTTGTTTATAATTAATATTAAGTGTGTAGTGGAATTTTTGCTGCTCATATTACATATATATATCATTTACTTTTTCCTTTTTGGTTTTTCTCTTCTTTTTTATGCTTTTGCTTTTTTTCTTGTTTTTTTTTTAGTTTTAAATTTTTTTTTATTTAACGACAACAACAACAACACAAAAAAGGTACTTTAGTTAACTTAAGCATATTTTTCATCGTATATGTATAAGTATGTATGTATGTATGTATGTTAGAGAATGTATTTTAACATTTACAGGATACTCTGCTCACACTCTTTTGGTTCCGTCCATTCGCTCTGTCAATCGATAACAATCGATAACTATCGCAATACTCAACTCAGCTCAGCCTAAATGTCGCGTCGTATCTAAAATATATATATATCTATATATGTATATTTGATAAAACTAACAAACTATGAAATCTAAGGAATAGTAGAGCAGGTTACAGTTCTCACACTTATTATGATCGCCAATATAAATATATCATGATAAACAGATTTCTGTGCTTGGATCATAAAGCTGTCTTCCCACATCTTCAACTGCTTTTTGTGTTTCATTTTATCTATAAATTGTATAATATATAAATATGTGAATATCATAATAATCAGATATCTTTTTTTTATGTATGTATATATAATTGCGAATAGTATTTACGATATTTAAATCATTTAACGTTTGATATAGTATTTAGAAACGACAACTCGTTGTAGTTTTTTTTCATTGCTGAGCGAGCTTTTTTGTAGGAGACTGTGACATGACAGTTACAACTGAGAGAGTAAGAGAGCGATTACACAAAAAGAGAGTGAGCCTGCGCTTGAGTTCGATACGATTATACTTAAAAGAGATTCGATAACGATACAAATTCGACTCAAGTCGATTTGTTGGTTTTTTGTTGGTTGGTTAAAGCGAAAGCGATTTTTGGTTAGTTTAGTTAAAGAGATTAAATGCCTCGGCTGCTGCTGTGGCTGACAACTTAACGACGTCTGTGTGTGTGTGTGTGTGTGTGCGAGCAATTTTAATTTACAGTTAGCATTTGACATTGAGGTTAGGTTTGTGTGTGTGTGCGTTATTTATAATAAATTTAAATTCAATTAATTTTTTTTTTATTATTATCAATCGTTTGTTTGGCGTTGTTGTTGGTTTATCGCAATTCGTTTTAACAAATTTTTGTGAGCGAAATAGAGAGAAAAAAGAGAAGAAACAAAATTTGTTATTTTGTTAAGTTTTTTTTCGGTTTTTCGTTATAAAATATACGGTTGCTTACAAAAAAAAATATTTGTCGGAAAAAGATTTAAAAAAAAAACTAAAAAATAAATTACTGACAATTCTGGCAGCTTGCCCTTTATCTATTTTAAATATCTACAAATATCTATCTCTTTCTAAATTACATTTTCGCTAGCATTTTGCTAAAATTTGTAGAGAAATTTTTTTCGGCTACAAGACAAAAGTATTTCAATATATTTTTTAGTCTATTTCAAAAATTTTTGTATGTTTCCCAAAAAAGTATGCTGAAAATATGTAACGAAAATTAATATGCTCCTCATAATAATTCTAAGATCTCAGGCCTGTTCCGTTTTACACTTTTTATTTTATAGGATTTAAAAAACTAATAAAATAAATTAATTCAACAAATTGTGACTTTGAATTTAGGCAAATTATTGAAATTAATCATTTTTCACTTTATTTGACTTAAATTCATCAACTCTAATTTATTCAATTCGTAAAATTGGTCCAAAATTATATTAGAACAGCTTAAATTTATTCACTTCCAAAAAAATCTTGTCGAAAGTGAAAACCGGAACAGGAATGTATGATTTTTTGTGTTATTTTAATATATCTGTGAATTTTAAAATCAACCTACAAAATATTTGTCACTTTACAAAGGGGTAAGCATTTAACAAAAAAAAAGAAAAGGAAAACTTTAACAAATTATGAAAAAAAAAAAAAACCGAAAGGATAATCATGTATAAGCTATATACATAATAATAATGTGAACAAAAAATGTTAAGCGATTGAGACATACATACATATGTATATTTATGTATATATGGTACATAAAAAGTTAGTATTTAATAATTATGCAAGTATGTATGTATGTATATATATATATATGTGTGTGTGTGTACTTTCGCTGCATAAAAAGAGGTCCCAATCGTCGATTAAATTAAATAAATAATGAAAAAAATTTAAATTTCAAAGAACTGTGACACATTCCAATTTCGTAATAATTTTTAATGAATTCAAATTGTCGATATTGGAATACGAAACAGTTATATAATAAAAAAAAAATAAAAATGAGGTACAATAATTACAAAAAGAGGACGAGTTCTATATAAGTAAGTATAACTGTACAGGTCGCACTTAGCCAACTAAAGAAATACATATACATAAATTTGATAATGGACAACAGCAACAACTGAAAAGCGTTGACGAGATTTCTTTAAACATATAGCATAAATATTGTTACTTACGATGGTAGCAATGGAGGAGGCAGAGCACCACCTGGTCGTCCACCTGGCAACGGTGGTGCACCACCGCCAGGACGACTTGGTATTGCTGGCGCTGGACGTCCAGTCGCCGGTGGCAATGGTGGATTACGGCCACCCAAAGAGCCCTACAACAAAGGTAAGATAGAGCATTGTATTTTTGTAAATTAATAATTAATTAGAAGCAGGGATTAAAACCTTAACCGAAACCGTAACCTTGAACCGATAAAAACCGATTGAAATTTGTAACCGTAACTAAAACCGTAACCGAAAATATTTTTTTCCGCTGTACCAAAACCCATAGAACGAAACTTTTTAAACCGAAATAACCGTTTAGTAACCGATTCATTGATAAGGATTAATTTCGGTTCTGGCCGTCGCAGCTAATGAGCAACTTCGAACTGTTATAACTTGGTCAAAACTCAATCAATTTCCATGCGCAATGTAAATTTGAGCATGATTTTACTTTTAAACTCGTTCTGCATTTAAATTTTGTTCATTTTCAAAATTCGAAATATTTGAAATTTTTCGATAAATGATAAGGGGTAACACTGTAAAATTTCTTAAAAAATTCGAAATTTTCGAATTTTCAAAATGAAAAAAATTTAAATGCAGAACGAATTAAGAGGTAAAATCATGCTCAAATTTACATTGCGCATGGAAATTGATTGATTTTTGACAAAGTTATGGCAGTTCAAAGTTAATAAATATCAATAAAATCAAAATAATCGAAATGTTCAAACCGAATAAACCAAATTTATTTGAGGTCAAATTATGATAAAATCGACATTACGCAAAAGCATTAAGTCTATTTTCTTGTAAAGCAATGAAAAACGTTTCTTATTTTGGCCAACCGAAAACCTTAATTTTTATTTTTTTTGTGAACCGAAACCATATCGGAATTTTTAAACCGAAACTTGAAAAAAAAAATGATAACCGTTAAAAACCGATACTTCAAAATTTTGCTTAACCGATAACCGAAAACTTTAATTCGAGCATAACCGAAACCGTAACTGAAACCGATATTCGTTTCGGTTTTAATCCCAGATTAGAAGTGTGATTTGTGGTTTACCTGTGCGGTGGGTGCTGCCTTTCGTGGGCCACCAGGGCTGGGCGGCGATAGATGTGGATCCAAACCACTTGGTAACCAATCGTTCTTCACTGGCGGCGGCAATGGCGATGATACAGTTGCCATTGAAACGTCACCTGGTAGAGAAACAGGATGCCACATTATTTTTAAAATTTAATTTTATATGGAAAAGTTCAAAGTTGCGACTTATTTTAAAAATTAATTACACACAAAGTACCACAAAAGGCGATTTAACCTTATCCCCATATTTTATATATTTTATTTATACTGCACATATTAATAAAGAATTATAAAAGAAAAAAACAAATCTGGAAGAAACTTAATTTCTTAAGACTGCAGAAATATGAAGCATTCTTCCAGAATTTTTTCTAAGACTTCTCCTATATCTTTCTAGGTCAATAAAAATTCAAGAATTTCAAAAGTTTTCTTCCTTAAAAGCGATTAATTCTGAAGAACCACAAAAGGCGAACTAATCTTGTCCCCATAGTATTTATATTTTATTTATACTGTACATATTAATAATGAAAAAAAAAGGGAAAAAAAATAATAATTCTGGAAGAAAGCTATATTTCGTGTCTTCTTTTTCAAAGTCTTGTGAATTCGCATTTTCGTGTACTCAATTCTGGAAAAACCTCAAAGGCGAGTTAACCGTATCCCCATATTTTATATATTTTATTTATACTAAACATATTGATAATTCTGGAAAAAAGCTAAATTTCGTGCTTTAATTTGTAGAGTCTTGTGAATTTGTCATCTTCGTATCACGAAAAAAAGCACGATAAACGTTCAGCTCTAATTTCTCAACTTTTTAAGACTGCAGTAATATAAAGCATTCTTCCCGAAATTTCAGCAGTTATTTTCATAAAATTTCTTCTACATTTTCATCTCTTTCTAGATCACAAAATATTCAAAATTTGGCATGTTTTCTTTCTAGAAATTGAAGAATTCGCTTTGATAAATGCCATCCTCAGTCTACAATTACTTTAAGCATATTTTTTCAATTGGTAGCAGATTTCTTCGAATTTTTAAGGTTACAAGAATTCCGATTTATACAAGAATTCTTCCGAAAATCGCACAATTTTCCATTTAAAATATCTCTGAGTGTATTCTCTTTGGTTGTCATAACATATCTTAGGATTTTAAGTGAAACATCGACCAATCTTCATCAGTTGATGTCTCTTTCTAAGCCATAAAGAAATCCAGTTTCTGCAAGAATGCAAGCCTAATTTTTTTTTTAAATTCGCCATCCTAAAATCGATTTTCGGTCTAAAATATATTTTAGCGTCTCTTTTTTTTATTTTTAAAATATTACTTTACTTTTTTCATTATTATTTCGTTTTCTCCCCAAGCGGATTTTTGGTCTACCGATATTGATCTGATTGAGCTCTGAATTCTTTAAGTTCTGGGTTATCCCCAATCCTTGCAACAAACTTTGGATCAATTAAACTTTTTCAAACCCTAGACTTAGCTTTTTTTGGTTTCAGTTTTAAATTTAAATTAAATTTTAATTGAAATGTTAATATTCAATTTAATTTTTAGTTAAACTTTTATTTTAATTTTTTAAGCAAGTAATTTTCTTTTCCCTAGTGCTAAATAAATAAATAAATGGCATTATTTCCGGGCCTTACTTACCAATAATTTGCAATGAATCCTTGCAAGCGCGATACATGCGCAGCATTTCCTCGCGTCTTGTTGCCGACTCGGCGGATTCTTCCATCATTTGTGCCTGACACGAGAAGAGAGATGGTTATTAGATTATTCGATATATAGTAATAGTTATAACTAATTCTTACCTGATCACCGGAGGCATATAGATGTGCCAATAGCTCGCCATTGATGAAATCCTTGGCATTGTTGATGATGAGCATCATGATGGCCTTCGGTACCATATCCCGTGTGGTCTTTGTGACGATCTTCATATACGAATCAACCAGATTACGAATTGTTTCCACTTGACGCTCCAGTTGTGGATCCGTAGAGCTCTCCTCACTAGCCGACTGTTATCGTTATCGTTGTTTTGTTTTAGTTTTGTAACGTAACGAAACGTAACGTAACGTATTATCGTTGATCGATAACAATATCGATATTAACGATTAACGCACATTTTGAAGGGTGGGGGGGATTGTAACACATATGTATAATTTGATTGTTCAATTCGGTTCGAAGGGGG
This sequence comes from Drosophila kuntzei, assembly GCA_035042165.1. Lineage (NCBI taxonomy): Eukaryota > Metazoa > Arthropoda > Insecta > Diptera > Drosophilidae > Drosophila > Drosophila kuntzei. The sequence continues at coordinate 1,045,653 of JAWNLU010001388.1, read as the reverse complement.
GCAAAGTAATGGAAAAAAAATACAAAAACAATCAATTAAAATGATAAAAGTGTATGTTGAATATTTCATAATCGAACAAATGCCAAAATGGTGCAGCCGACAAAAGTAAAGCATTATTTATCGATTTTTCATTACGTTTACATTTTCTTTCATGTATGTATAATTCAATAATGGTTTTTGTTTTTTTAATAATTGAATACAACAAATAATAATAAAAACTAAGATGAGATAATAGAAAACAACAATAACAACAGCAATTATAAAGTCAAAAATTAATTTTAGCAAGCTTTACAATACCCTTTTTTCTATTGTGTTATTTATTCGAGTTAATTGTGGTTAATAAATATTAATAAGTGTGTATTTTGTTAGGATTGTCGTGCTATTTAGTAAATCAAAGAGTTAAGTGTCTAATTTAAATGTGGTCCCAAAATGTGATTTCAATTCTACTCGAACTAAATTCCCTTAGAATTATTAAATGTTCAAGTTAGTGAAATGTATCTAAAATAACAGGTGGCAACGCTGTTTAATCATATTAATCAAGAAAGATTATTTAATGATGCAATTTTGGTGGTAATTTGAAATTCAAATAAGAAAGTTGGAAGATTAATTTCATTTTTAGTTTGAAATTTTTTTAGTTTTAATCGTCTCTTGAAAATGTATGTGATGTTAGTTAGTTAGTGATGTGTTTTAGAGCTGTAACTCTATCGATAACTTGTAGTTATCGCGAATTTGACAGCATATCAATTGTAGAATTTGAAAAAGTGTTAACAAAGCGATTTCAATTGGAAAAGGCGATAAACGAGTTTGCTAATTACTTGTACTTGTAATTGATAATTATGATAGGTGTGTAAAGCTTTCAAAGAGTCGAAAATTTAAAGAGTTGTGTGTTAATTCAATGAGTAAAAAGGCCAATATTATTTATCGGGTTTACATTACGAATGCATACAAAAATAATTAAGTAAATTCAAAGTTTGAGAACAATGGGACGGAAAAATGAACATACTTTTTGCTGTGAACGGTTCGATATATATTTTTATATATATTTTCGTATTTCGGTATTACAATCATTATTGATATTGTAATTTCGGCATATATTTTTATTATATTTATATATGTGGTCATTTCGTTTGGTACGTGGACGGGAAAATAGAAGAAAATAATTTAAAAAAAATATTGTAAAATCAAAATTTTATATTTATATATTGATTAATTTTATATATATATTTAGGTATTAAGAACGAGAGAAGTACAAGTGTATACATATATATATTTATTTCAATGCATATAAATATATATATGTATACCAGTTTTAACAATTTGATATTAATAATCGGAAATTAAACAAAATGGGATAAATCAAAAGATCTAAGAGCAAACGAGTTGTTAAATGTATTTAAATGTGTTTAACCCAATCGAATAAGTCATGAATTTGTCACCCCAAATTTCATTGGTTAGTGTTGTACAACGGCGGGAAAGAAACTACAATGGGATGTTAGGTGAGCATAAAGAAAATCAAAATACCAGACCTCAACTGAAATTTGGTTCCACCAAAGTGGAGTCAAGTCAGCTAGACTTGCATATACTCTGTTATCGAACCACTAAAAAACAAATAATTTCGAATAAATATCGAAAGCATAATTTGGTTTTCCAATCAATAAAATTCAATTATCAATGTCCAATTTCTGAGTCAATTTACGATAATGATAACTATATCATAAACTGTTTCCCACTTCAATTGGTAAAAAAAAAAACAATAAACTAAATGTCCTGATCGACTAACAGATACTCTATATACAATTTATCCGCATTTACAAAACGTTCGCTATGAAATTTAGACAAACGGATAGACGTAATATCGGATTAATAGTTTTGTTGCTGTCTGTCAGTCCCCTTCTTCTCCATATAATGTGTACAGTGTATTTTAGTAATATCATAATTTGTTACATAACCAAAACCAAAAAAAATATACAGAGAGCGTAGGAAATATGCAAAATATATGCTAAAAATGATGAAAAGAAACAAACCTCTTGTCCTTCCTGCATATACAAAGAGCATATATAGCACATTTTATATATATAGACGTATATATTTATATATATATATGATGATATTTGTAGTATTTTTATATTGGGGCGCAACGTTTAATTAAAAAAAACAAAGAAATATATGATGAGTTATTTTTCATTATTAAAATCATTTCTTTATGAAAAGTTTAAGTAAATTGTAAAGATTTAAACATAATCCAAAGTCCATTCAGCACACGATATATACGAGTTATATAGATATTTAAGTATGTATATTTATGGATAGATAGGCAATAAAAAGCTGTTCTTGCTGCAACTGAAAACAGCGCTGATTAAAGTTTAAACAGACAAAGAGAATGGGAGGAATTAGGGGGTGGAGAGAAGGAGAGAAAGATTGCTTCATTTAAGGTTTACGAGAGTTAACGACACACTGTTACATTAACATTGACATTTGAATAACAGAAACTGTTATATTAACATAATGAGTAACAGACTATAAGACACACTGTTATTTACAGCGTTGCAAGATCTGTAGAGAGCGCTAAGTAGAATGTGTTAAGCAAAACTGTTAAGTTTACATTAACAGTAGTAAGAAAAGTAACATTACACAGCAGGTTTACATTAACAGACAGGAAATAAAGGTAGCGCTGCTAAGTTAACATAATGTTAACAAGCTGTAACTCTTTTGAAGATTATATAACACTGGGATACTTTGGTATAAATATGTTATACGACAAGACAAAGATAAAAGTCGGAGAGAAAGAGAGGAATTTGGGGGGCTTTTGGAGAGGGAGAGACAAGAGTTAATGTCATGCCACATTGAAGTATTTCTAATTAGATTGAGACAGAGAGAGAGAGAGTCATGTGTTAATTGACCTTGTGTTGTCGCTGTTATCTAATCATATTTTGAATACACGTACACACATACATTGAGGCTTAGACTAAGCTAGGAAGTTTGCACGATAACTAAATTAAGATATTTACTTGAGATATACATAGATAAATATGTAGATATGATAGATACGCACCTCATCGCCATTCTCCTGAGTCTCCTGCTTCTCGGGATAGACGCCGGCACGGAGGAATGATGCCTTCCAGGATTCCACATCCTCGACCGTTTCGCATGACAGCTCCAGTTGTTTATAATCCTAAATGTGTAACAATTTGTGGGTGTGTGTGTGTGTGTGTGTGTGTGCAGGAGGAGAGAGAAAGAGAAGCGTCCAAGCGCAAAGAGAACAAATGGATAGGTATTTTTTGTCAAGCATTTGGTATATGGGACAACGTATTACGATTACGATTACGATTACGATTACGAGTACTTGGACGGGTTGTGGTGGCATTGGTTTGGCTATCGGTTATCGGTATTGGTTTGGTTTCGTTTCGTTTGGTTTGGTTATTAGTTTGTTTTTTTTTTTTTTTAGCTTGAGTCAAGTGATTCGCAGCGTGTGTCTTTGGACCAAAGGTTAGTTAGTGTTTTGTTTGGTATCGGTGGTTGTATATCTATATAAGTATATATATATATATATATCTATATATACATATATTTGGTTAATCGGTATAGCGGTTTATCGAGGGAAATGCCTTTTAGCTAGCGTTTGGTTTGGTTTGGTTGAGTTTCGATTTGTCATGCTCACAAATCAGAGGCACAAAAGGAGTTTCCACAGCTCGAGACTTTTTGCAAGCTCCTTTTATCCTTTGATTTGACTCTAAATGTTGATAAAAACATAGTAATTTTTATCTTATACAAAAAAATTAATTAATTAATTAATTGCATTGCGTTGCGTGCCCAACGATTCTTATCAAATTTCACAAATTCTCAAAACTGAATTAAATTTCAAATTGTGCCGTGGGCAACTTGAAACGCAAAAATTTAATTTTCTTTTCTTTAACGAATTTGGAACAAAAGAAACAAAATATGTTTGAAATAATTGAATGTAAATAACATTATTTCAACTACAACAAATAGTCAAATTGACTATTTGATTATTTGTTGTAGCAAATATTGTATGAAAAGTTTTTTCTTTTTTTTTCTTTTTTTTTTGTTAATTTTTCTGTTTTGTTTCATTCGATTTCTCTTTTGTGGTCTCTTTTTTAACTAGTTTTTTTTTTGTTGTTTTTTCTTTTTGAATTTTCATTTTTTTGTATGCTAACAAAAATTACTAACCTTATAAACATTACGTCCATCGGGACTGAATAAAGCAAATGTAACACGTCTAGACATTGACATAAAGCCCTGTTCAATATCGCGCAATTTCAAACCATCCAACGGCAACATGAATTTCTTCTCCTTCTCATCCTCATCCTTGTACCAGGAAATGCTCGATGTTAGCACAAACCAAGGGATGCGATCCGCCTGCGAACAATAAAAGATATAGATTCTTATATCATCCAGAAGTATCCCATATACTACACATATTACACAGAGTATAACAGATTTTTTGTTTTTTTTTTTTTTTTGATTTTCTCAAATGATATTGATGAAAGGATATGGAATGGAACAGGATGGGTTCGGTTCAGTTCGGTATTTTGGATATAGAATACATATTACTAGGCGTGATTCAATCTCCAAGTTCAAGCATTTCAAAAAGTACAGCACAATAATGTCGTTTAATTTGATTTCTTTGTTTGAGCAAAATTAAAAAAATAAATTGAAAAGAAAATGATTGAATACAAACCAAGTAGGCGTGGCAAAAACCACATCAAAGCTTTCAATTTCAATTCCACACCAAAGTTGTTAGATAGAAAATGGTTCAATAAATGTAGAAAAGTAAACAACATCGAAAGAAAGAAAAAGAAAACACCAATAATAATAATTCAAACAAAAAAAAATCAAAATGATGAAGAAGAAGCACATTAAAAAACGTAACAAAACTCAAGTTACATAATTTTGTTGTAAATAAAAGAAGTGAAAAAATAATTATTATAATATTACACATGCCACATGCCTGACTGAGATTAATAATACGAAAAAGTTGAAAGTTGCTGAGAGATGATAGAGGAAAAATAACATTGGTGCATTGATTGCTTTACACTTTTGTATAATTAAATAAAAATGTTTGGAAGTGAGTAAATTGATAAAGGAAAAAATAGAAATCAAATTATTCCAGTATCATAAAACTAAGAGACGAATATTTTTACACTGTTGTAATGGGAAATATATATAGCCGATATAGTTAAAGTTGCTTAATGCAGGTTATACATTGATATCTATAGTATACTAAACATATTGAGTGATATTTATGGAATTGTATTATATATAAAGTGATTTCTAATTGTTTGATTAGTTGCAGATTAGCAGGATTGATAGACTTAAATGTCAGTTAAGTGCTGAGTGCAATTGAATGTTGTTGTTCTTGTTGTTTTTACTCTAGTTGAGTGAGTCTCTTTACTTTACTGTTTTTATACCCTTGCAGAGGGTATCTAAATATATAGATTGTAGATATATTCGAGCTGAAAGTCGTTATATTCATGTCCTACTGTTTCTGTGTAAACCAAGGCTGCAAAACAGCAAAACATTTTGAAAAGGTTCGGTTCGGCGGTTCGAACCAAAGAGCGAGATTAAAATTCGGTTCGCGAAGGTTTTGATTCGAGATTTGGTTTCACTTAATACCAAAAAAAATTATTTTATTGTTTTCATGTTTTTTTGTATCAATTAAATTTTGTAGTAGAAAAAATTAATTATTAAATTATTTTATGATTCTAATTAGAAGTCTTAAATAGTTGTGCGATATTAAAAAAACATGAAATTTATGCAATTATATATTTTTCGAACTGAACCTGTTGATTTTTATATCAATTAAATTTTAGTAGAAAGAATTAATTATGATTTAAATACGAATTATTATTTTATGATCTTTATTTAAAGTTGTGCAATATTTAAAAAAGCATGAAATTTATGCAATTATATATTTATAGAATCGAAGCTATTATTTAAGAAATTTGTAAATTATATTTAAATAATTTGAAAACAGGTTCTGCGAGATTGCAGCCTTGGTATAAACTAATCTTCTAGGTTGATAAGACTTGGAACAGATTTAAAGAGCCGAATCGGATTACTATATTATATAGCTGTCATAGGAAAAATCTATCGAAATTTGACCTTTAGTTTGAAAAACTCTGTTATTTTTTAAGATAAAGCTCAAGCAATCTTTTAAATAATATTTAATATAAAAAAAAAAAAAAAAAAAAAAAAAAATCCACCTTTAGATTGAAAAACTCTGTTATTTTTGAAGATAGCTCAAACAATCTTACAAATTGAGTATCTTTAAAAGTCCCAATTATATTCAATTAAAATCAGACTACTATATTATATAGATATCATGGGAACTATCGTTTGTAAATGGAAATTTATCATAGATACAATAGGAACAATCGATCGAAAATCAAACTTAAGTTTAAAAAACTGTATTTTCTTTCAATCAAATTTGATTAAAATCGAATTACGATATCGTACAGCACTTATAAGTAGTAACAATCAGTCGTAAATTGAATTGTTGTATAACAAACTTTTCACGTTTATCAGAATATCTTGAGATACTTTTCTGCAAGAATATAAAATCTTCGGTGTGCCGAAGACAACAATTATTTCTTGTTTTTTTTTTTCTTTTTGGGGACAGGCGTAACAATTGCAGCTGCTGGTGATTGGAGCAGATACCACATACCTTTCATAATGCCCAAATTCTGAATGACCATGTGACCCTTGCGTATAACCTGATTGCCCAACTGTCGGGTCCCGGTCTTATTAGCATTCTCAGATTTATTCTGAGCACTAAAAAGGAAAAAGAAAGCACAAGTTTAATAAATGTCACAGATATACATAAGTATCAGTTATTTAAAGATACAACATACTTGGCAAAGCCAATGAAATCCTCGTGATTGGTGTTCATGTAGGCGAGCTCAAAGTCAATCAATAGCAAAATTTGCTCCTTGCAACGTTGCTCACGTTGACGCACATGTGTGGTAATAATACGTTCAGTTTCCTCCCGCAAGCGTGGATAGCGATTCATCTAAAAGAAAGTAAAATAAGCATTAATATTGTTATACAATGAATTGATTGATTAAATCTAGCAACGCATATAAGAGTTATGACTTCAAATTTTAACTAAATAAATCAATGTTCGATTCATCTGAGATAAAAATTAATATTGTTATATAATTAATTGATTGATTAAATCAACGAACACAAATAAGAGTTATAACTTCAAATTTTAACTAAATAAATCAATGATTCATTGATTCATTTGAGATAAAGATTAATATTGTTATATAAATAATTGATTGATTGATTAAATCAGGGAATGCAAATTTTAACTAAATACATAAATTTGAAGAAAATATATTACGGCAACATGGAGTATACAAAAAATCTTAATTAATAATAATCTTAATTAATAATAATATAAATCATTTTTAATTCTTATGTTTAGTTGCGATTTAAAAAATTCAAAATAATTATTTAAGATAAATTTTTATTTAAAACTTATGAAATGATACTTATATTTGACTTTTATTTTAAAATTTACAAATAAGAGTTATTAAATAGAGTTATTCCGTAACTTTTACTTAAGACTTCACAAATAAAAGTTAAATATGAATTTCTTTTAAACCAATTAGTGTATTACCAAATATATTAAAAATATTCTTGATCTATGATTTAATACCTTTAAATGAAAGAAATTAAAGAACAAATATTAAGAATCCAAAAATACGAAAACGAAAGTCAAGTTAAATTTAATTTTAAATAAATGTTACGAAATAGTTCTTATTTGTAATTTTTAACATACAAATCAGAAATAACTTGGTAAAAAAATCAAAATAAGTGTTAATTTAACATATAAATAAAATATAATAAAATTAAATTGAAATTTAATTATTATTTTGCTTTTAAATAAAATTAAATAATTCTTAGATTGCAATTTTTATTTTACATATTATAATGATAATTTAACATATAAATAAATATAATAAAAAATAACATATAAATAAAATATAATAAAAAATAACATACATATAAATAAAATTGAAATTTAATTATTATTTTGTCAATACAAATTGGAAAGTAATTCTAAGATTGCAATTTGTATTTTGAATATTATAACAGATAATTTAACATATAAATAAAATATAATAAAAAATAACATACAAAAAAAAATTGAAATTTAATTATTATTTTGCAATTTTTAAATAAAAATTAAAAGCAAGTGTCAATACAAATTTGAATATAATTCTTAGGTTGCAATATTTTTATTGAATTATTGAATAGTATAACAGATTAAATACCTTATCGGTGCACATGCGCACAACAACGGACAATTCCTGTACGACTAGATCAACACACTTGATCACCGGCTCCTTGAGCAGCGCAATCTGACGCTTTACAATCGCCTCAAATGCCATGTCCGGGGTAAAGAGACCGACACGAATACCATGAATATTCCGAATGGCAAACGAAATCTCGCGACGCAGCTCCTTCTCATCACATGCCATTTTAACAATCTCAAAGCGAAGACTACAAAACAAAATACGTTAGTATACAGCATATATGATTTGTAAATATATATATGTATAAATAGTTATGTATATCAATTCATACCGCTCGTGGAATATGCGATTGATCTTGGCACCGCCAGACAATTCATTTGTATTGACCAAAGCGGAGCCGCTGCCTTCGATAGTGCGCTCAAAGTCCGACTGCAGTTGCTGTATCATTCTGTTTTAGATTTAACAATAGAAATAGTATTCATTTAGAATTAATAATAGTTGCAATATAGAATTTTAATAGTATTCTTTTAGAATTTTAATAGAATTCCATTAGAATTAATAATAGTTATAGTTTACAATTTTAAGAGAATTCCATTAAAATTAATTATAGTTATAATTTAGAATTTTAATAGAATTAATTTAGAATTTTAATAGAATTCTTTTAGAATTTTAATAGAATTAATTTAGAAATAATAATAGTTATAGTTTAGAATTTAAATAGAATTAATTTAGAAATTTAATAGAATTCCATTAAAATTAATAATAGTTATAATTAAGAATTATAATAGAATTCTTTTAGAATTTTAATAGAATTAATTTAGAAATAATAATAGTTATAGTTTAGAATTTAAATAGAATTCCATTAGAATTAATAATAGTTATAATTTAGAATTTTAATAGAATTAATTTAGAATTTTAATAGAATTCATTTACAAATATTAATAGTTATAATTTAAAATTTTAAAAGAATTAATTTAGAATCAATAATAGTTATAACTTAAAATTTTAATAGAATTTATTTATATATAATAATAATTAAAAATTGAATTTTAATAGAATTCATTTAGAATTAATAATTGTTATCACTAAAAAGGTTAATAGAATTCATTCAGAATTAATATTAGTTACAAATCCGAATTTTAATAATATTAATTTAGAAATACTAATATAATTAATTTAGAAGTAATAATGTGTATAATTTAGAATTTTAATAGAATTTATTAAGAATTTTAATGGAATTGTTTTAGAATTTTAATAGAATTCGTTTAAAATTATTAATAGTTATAATTTTGTATTTTAATAGAATTTATTTAAGTTAAAAAAATACATATTTGTTTAATATTTTTTTAAAATAGTTAGACTCGATGAATCTTATTATTTTTCTTTTCTAACTTGTTTTAAGAGCCATAGGAAACTTAATTAAGTGAATCACAGCTAATTTGACCCACTACTCTTACAAGCTACAAATTTTAAATGAATTTATTTTTTAGTCGGAAGGAGATATAAATAAAATTTAAACGCAAATTTGTTAGTTAATGCTTAAACTTAAGCAAAATATCTACATCATATTTTTTATACACATATTATATCTAAATAAAGCAATAAAAACAAAACATGTTTATACATTTAAATGGGTCAAATAAGCTGAGAGCAAATGTAGCACAAAGAAAATTAAATTTTCTGCTTATGCAATGTAAGTTATACATATTATTAAAATTATATTTATTAAAATTTTTTGAAAACCCCTAGAATATTTCAATATTACTTAATAAATTTTTGTTTATTTTCTTTGAGTTTTTCTTTAATTTAATTGTAATTTGAAATATTATTTACACTTTTGACAATTGTATGGCAACTGTTTTAGAGTTGACGTTAAATAAATAAATGAATATACATATAGGCAATACTTACTGTAGCATAGCCTTTGTCTTGATGCTGGCATCGCCTGGCTGGAAATGCTTAAACTCCTCGACTTCCTTCTCGAGTGTGAGCATTTGCTTTTGCAATTTATCCCGGAGACCGGGCAATGTGTCCCGAATGTGATTCGTGAGCTGTTGATTGAGGACACGCTGCAGATATGGTGTGCCAAGGCGATCGGCCATGTGCCGATACGATGGATGGCTGAGGAAGAATTTACGCTCAGCGGCCAGCGCCTGATGGATATCCTTGCGTCCCTCGATATCCTTTTGCGAACGATTGACAACGCCAATATAACCACGTCGCAGTGGCAACAATTTATTCTCGAGAATATCCCGGGCATCGGTGCCCTCGTCCATGAGATCGAGCTTGGTGATCACACCAATGGTACGGACACCCTGTGGATCCACCTCTTTGGCCAGCTTCAATGCATCCGAATTGGCCAAATCGGTATTGGCCGGCGTTACGGCCAATATGAGACATGTCTCCTTGCGTATAAATTGGAATATCATTTGCTTAATCTGCTGCTCAATATCCACGGGCTGATCACCAATCGCCACCTTCGTTAAGCCCGGCAAATCGATAAGCGTCAAATTGAGCACATACGGCGAATAGACGCGCAAATTAATCGGAATGTTTGAGATGCCCTTATTGCTACCCGTTACACGATCCGTCTCGTCCTCAATCTCTTTTCGTATCTCATCAAAGCTTGAGAACTTTTTACCCTTACAATGCAGAAATTCTCCATATTCTATAAATGCAAAACAAAAATAATTCATATAATTATTAAATAATTCTACAAATTCTTATCGAACGAGAGTTATCGATACTTACCGGTAATACCATTGATCAATTGCAAAATCAAAGGTCTGCGCGTTACAATGCCCGAACCTCGAGGTAAAAAGTCTCTGCAAATAAATGAAAAATAAAAAACCATTAAAGATAGCTCTCAAAATGCAATTGTTTGGAAATAAAAATGTTCAAGTTTCTTTTTTCTGCAGGTGTTTGTTGTAATGAAATAGCTCAATTAATTTACTCAATTCAAGTGTTTATCGAACTATCCCAATTTACTATCGATAACGAGAGCTTGACCTTTCTGTGCCGTGCATTTAGAAGAGAGTAAAAGACGAAGGAGAGAGAGAGATGCATAAGTCAAACAGAGTTACCAGACCGGCTACTTTTTTCGTCAACTCTAGCTTTTTCAAGCTCAATTGTAGAAAAATTAAATACAGCGGGAATTATATAATTCTTTTAAAGCTTCTTTAATATTGATAAATCCTAATTATCATGATTACGTTGAAAGATCAACAAAAGCGTATATGATTAACTATGAGAGAATATTAGATAAAATTATAAAAACTAATAATAATAATGTAAACAACACTGATAAAAACAACTATTTTGAACACTTTTTTGTTGGGAAATTTTGTTTTTCCACCATCTCTTCCACTGAAAGTTGTATTTTGCCTAAAAATGTTTGCCCTCCACAAATTTTGGGTTTTTATTCATACATACAGTGAATATAAAAATATTTGTTTTTTTGGCAGCACTAATAACTATCTATCTATGATATGTTATCGCTAGTGCTTCAAGATTTATTGTGAATGAGTCATGAATATAACGATTATCAGTATTCGGCTACACTCAATTGTTCTAATGATCAATTGTTTTGATTAGCTTTAACTGGAGTTGTGGGAAAAGTCATCGAAACCAGCGGGCAACATGTGCGATTAATTGACTGGGAAGCACAATCAGTAAAATAACAATGGGCCAGCACACATCTAACATACATACATACATACATACATACATACATACATACATATGTACATATTGAGTTTTAGGCTTATTACAAAATTTGACCTGTTTTCTTGTGGCAAACAAATCCCAACCAAAGTCAACAAAAGCCACAATTTATTAATATCAGCAACAAATAACAAGGCTCTTATCGATATCACACACAATATCAATTATAATGACATAAACATGAATCATCGATAGCAATTTTAAGCGCAGCCCACTTAATAATAAGTGGGTGGAGTGTGTGGGGTGTGTGGGTGTGGCACCGACTTTTGATAACAAAAACACAAAAAACTTAAATTTGGTTTCCTGCTTGTTTTCAGTTTTATTTCTAATCGCGTTTGCAGCACAAAAACAATTGTCCACATTCCAAGCATACATAAAATTGCATGTGATGAGTAACTTTACATACGTACATATGTACATACTTATAGTTAGTTAAGAAAGTGTTTTGACAAGAATCAAAAATTTACACAATTTATCTTGCAAAAATATTATATATATTTTTGTTATGTACTTTTATTTTATTTCCTTTTTTTTAAATAAAAATAAATTGTACTGATTTTAAGTGTGAGTTTTTATTTTGTCAAACTACTTTACGGGGTAACTGTATGTTCAAACGTAAGCGCAAGTTGCAAATTAGTTTGATGATATCAACAGCTTTTCTATATAAAAAAGAGAAGCAAAAAAAAACAAAACACGCACACAGCAACAAAGTGCTCCCCATCAGCGATGACTCAAAAGCAAAAGCAAATGTGCAAACTCTGCTTTTATTATAAATAAATGTTTGTTTCTTTCAAGCAGTAAATGCAAACAATTAGTTAAAAAGAGGTCAAAAGCAGCTGCTAAAGATAAACTCAAACAACACTCTCTCTTTCCTCACGTATAATGCAATGCATGCCGGCTGATGCAGTTGACCGATCGCTCTCTTTAGTTGCTCTCATCGCAGGAAAGCTCACCACTAGAGGTGGAGAAACAACGATGTTTGCGAACCCCAAAACTACAAAAACATCAATGTTTCTAAAAGGAAAACTAGTCTTAAATTGATTTCAGTTTTAAATATACATTTTTATAAAATATAAATTTTAGTGATTAAAATTAATAAACATAACATATTTATTGATTCACGGAGCATTTTTCAAATGAAAAATAATATTCGTTACATTTATTTTGTGCATCGCCTACATCGCCAATTAATTGCTCCACATTTATATAAACGTTATTACATAGAAAATAAGAAATTTCATTAAGCTCTTATTTTCGGCGTTTAATTTTTCTCATTTGTGTGGAGATGTAACAAAAAAACATCGATGGTCGCAATCAAACATAGATATTTAACAACAACAAAATTATGAAAAACATCGATGTTTCTATCTATGTATCTCCACCTCTACTCACCACACACACCGAGAGACACAGAGAGAGAGAGAGAGACACACATACAAGATCAGCTGCTGCTGCTCTGCATTCTTTCCCCATTTTTGCTTTCGCTGTCGTTTCATGTTTTTGCAATTTTGATGTGATGCGTTTTACCATCTCGTGTTTCTTTATTTGTTTTATTTAAATTGAATTGTTTGTGTAATTGTGTGAGTGTGTTTGTGTGAGTGGGGGCATGTGGCAGCCAAGGCTAATACTGTTCATTTTAATAGGCTGGTTGCTTTATTTGTTTACTTGTCGGCACAGTGGTGGCCAAAATATTGCCAGCAATCAAAATGCGTTGCAAAAATTTCTTTGTTTCTCATTTTCACCTACTTCTATTATTATGTTCGCAGTGTAAGAGTATGTGTCTGGAAAAAACACGCATGTATGTACTTATGTATGTATGTAAGTAGGTGGCATTAATTGCCGCAACCCACTCCACAAATATCACAATTGCTAATGTCAAGTAAACGTTACATTCATACATACAGCTGTGTTCATGAAAATAGCAGTGTTTTTGACCTGCACTTTTAAGATTGATAAATTCTATGATAAAGACCATTATGGGACAAAATTTGTTTAATAGTGCTAAATGTATTTATTTTCACATAACTTAACAATATTTTTTTTATTTTTTATTCACTAGTTTTTATATATGGGTTAATAATAACATAAAATCGCTATATTGTGCTGTTCACTGAAATAGCAGTCTTAACAAAAAAAATTAAAAAATTCAACATAACTCATTAAAAAACTTAATGATACTAAATAACATTTAGTTTATGCCCTAATACTTAGTTGTGTATCCTTTTTTCGCTATTACAACCTCGCACCTACGTGACATGGAGTCGACCAAGTCCTGGGAAAGATTTAGGGGAATCTACGACCATAACATGTGAACGCTGCAGCTTAGGAGACGGGGATTGATTTCAGACATAGCGTTTGATGTCCCCCATAAGTTTTCTATCGGGTTGAGATCCTGGAACTGAGCTGACCATGCCAAAAAATTGATCCTTTCCTGCCTAAGTCAATTTTTAATACATTTTCTGGGGTATTTTGGATCGTTATCCTGCTGGAATGTCCTTTTTAATTCCAAATTCCAACTGGCATATGTCAACATAATGTTCCTTAACATATTCACGTTCAAATTTTTGTCCAATATCCCTTCGATCATAAGTATTGGGCCCACATAGAAATATAAATATAAATAGCAGTGCAGCAGAACTGGCCTATTTCAAAGTGGCGTAATATCCTTTAGAAAGATGAGGCCAAACTGCACTTTTTTGGTTCTAGACAGTATATCCGTCGACCCCCAAACCTACTCCACCAAGAAAGACCATGGAGTATCTTCCAAATTATACTGACAAGACAGTTAACCACGGTTGACTTAAAATTTTGGTATGGGTATGTTTTTCGTTTAGCGGTGTGGGCCCAATACTTATGATCGAAGGGATATTGGACAAAAATTTGAACGTGAATATGTTAAGGAACATTATGTTGACATATGCCAGTTGGAATTTGGAATTAAAAAGGACATTCCAGCAGGATAACGATCCAAAATACCCCAGAAAATGTATTAAAAATTGACTTAGGCAGGAAAGGATCAATTTTTTGGCATGGTCAGCTCAGTTCCAGGATCTCAACCCGATAGAAAACTTATGGGGGACATCAAACGCTATGTCTGAAATCAATCCCCGTCTCCTAAGCTGCAGCGTTCACATGTTATGGTCGTAGATTCCCCTAAATCTTTCCCAGGACTTGGTCGACTCCATGTCACGTAGGTGCGAGGTTGTAATAGCGAAAAAAGGATACACAACTAAGTATTAGGGCATAAACTAAATGTTATTTAGTATCATTAAGTTTTTTAATGAGTTATGTTGAATTTTTTAATTTTTTTTGTTAAGACTGCTATTTCAGTGAACAGCACAATATAGCGATTTTATGTTATTATTAACCCATATATAAAAACTAGTGAATAAAAAATAAAAAAAATATTGTTAAGTTATGTGAAAATAAATACATTTAGCACTATTAAACAAATTTTGTCCCATAATGGTCTTTATCATAGGATTTATCAATCTTAAAAGTGCAGGTCAAAAGCACTGCTATTTTCATGAACACAGCTGTATATGTATCTGTGTAGGTGTTTATGTATGTATGTATGCATGTTGCAAAGAGAGAGAGAGAGAGAGAGAGAGCGCGTCTGCTTTCAGCATCAGCAGCAAATGCCATGAACTATTGACATTTCGGACAGAGCTTTCAGCCAATGCTACTGACATTGAATACTCTCTTCACTTCTCTCTTTTAAGCTGCTCTTCAGCTTGACATGCACTTGCAGTAGCAGCAGCAAGAGCAGAGCATCATTAACTGACATTGATGACAACAACAACAACAACACAGCAAAAGCTGCATCAGCATAAGTGGCATAAAAAAGAATAAAACTAGGTCATTAACAACACATGTACATATTGTATGTATAAGCCTCCTACTATGTATAAGTATATACATTTTATATAAGCATATACATATTTATATATGTATGTATGTGTTTTATGTAAAGCCGGCGCATGCGAAAACGAACTGTGCTTGACTACAGCTGTTGTTGTTGCTGCTGTTGTTGTTGTTGTTATTGACTGCAACGGGCTTATGTAAGAACAAGTGCATGTCAAACTGTATGTAAAAGGAAACATTGTCAGTTATATATGTATGTACATACATGTATACATGTGTTAAAATTAACATGGTCATAGCTACTGATACATATACAGTCAGTCAACAAAGTGTTTTGACAAACTACAAATTCACAAATTTTCTTCCGAAAACTTTTTCAAGTTGCTTTAATTAATTTACGCACGAATTAATTCCAGGGATGCAAAATGGCAAATGTTCGGATCGCGAACCGGTTTATATACCCCTGAACCAAAGGCATAGGTTCAAGCCTTGAATCAATTTAATGCACTAAAATTATTTATTGATTACATTTTTCCATAATTGTACAAACAAATTAAATTTTATTTGAATTTTGTAACTAATCAAAATTAACTAAAAAATTTAAATATAAATTCTTAATTTATGATTTTTATTCAAGGTCTGAAAGGGTTGCGTAATATTAAAATAGCATAAAATTTATGTAAATTATGTAATTAAAACCCTTTAATGCTCATAATAAAGCTGATTTAAATTATACTTTTTAAAAATTAACTACTTAATATTTTTAAATGAAATAAATATCAATATTAAGATACAGCAAGGCATAACATTTTATAATAAGTCGCATCAAAATATTCCCGCAGGTTTCTGAACTTTGACTTCTGTTTTTGTCGCATGCGAATAGCTTGGTTTTTTTTTTTTTTAATTATCTTGAAAACAATTGCCCAAAATAAAACATAGTACCAATTATAGTGCTAATCAAACTAAATACAATTCTTTCAAGTAAGCACAATAAAAATGTCGATAGTATCGATACTGGTTCGATACATTTGCATCACTAAAAAATTAGTTGTAGGTGGAGCCACCGTCGTAAAGGATTATATCGCAACATTATGTAATTTTTGCATAGTACAAACATACAAACACCTACACACATAAATATGTATGTATGTGCCTGTGTGTATGCTAGCGAGAGAGAGAGAGAGAGAGCACTGGTTCCATTCATTAAGAGTTACAAAAGTTACAACAGTAATGGAATGGGGGTGGGATAGAGGTCTGGCAAGAAGCAGCAACTACAAAAATGTAGGCTAGCGTCAGCGTCGACGTCAGCGACAACAGCGATAGCGACAGCATTGCATAAATGTCAAAGTGAAGTGTAGCAGAGAATAACGGGGGGTGGGGTGAGGCGTTAGGAGGGGGGACTTTAGGTAGGCAGAACGAGCGCACAAAAGGAAAAGGAAACAAATAGCATGTGCGCTGCAAAAGGAAATGTCAACGTGCATTGATTTTTTCCTCTATCGTCAACTTTTTTTTTTTTGGGGCGTAAGTATTTTTGTGGGTTATTGTATTTGTTTTTGTCGTAGCATTTTCAAGGGGCGGGCGAAAAGCCGATAGATAAAAACCGAACGAAGCGCAATGAGCGGCGCGCAGGCAGTAAAAGAGAACAGACAGAGAGAGAGAGAGAAAACAAGGAAAGCGTACACAGTATATCGTTAAAAATGTTTTTCTGTTTCTTTTGTATTTTATTGGAACTGAGTTTATCGCACTCAAGACAGAACTTCAACTGGCAGCAACAAATAAATAGATATACATTTGTATGTCAGTACTTGTAATATGTAAGAGTAACTTTAAAGTTTATAGTTAAAGTTTACAAAGCATTCATCACGAGTATCGTCCCTATTAGAGATGAAGAAACATCGATGCATCGATGTCTTATATATTTAGATAAACATCGAGGTTTGATTGTAACCATCGATGTTTTCCTTGTAGATTTCTGCGGAAGAAAATAAGGGACACAAAAGAGACACGCCGAAGATAAGAGCTAAATGAAATTTCTTATTTCCTATGTAATAACGTTTATATAAATGTAATAAAGAAATTTTTGGTAGTGTAGGCGATGTATACAAAAAAAAATTTAGTAAAAAAATATTTGAAAAATGTTTATGAATTACCCGTGTATTAACAAATATGTTATGTTTCTTAATTTAATCATATTTTCTATATATTTAAATTTCAAATCCAATTTAAAAATTTCTTTTAAGAAACATCGATGGTCGCAAACATCGATGTTTATCAATCTCTAGCCCCTATTCCTATGCAAGTGGGTGTCACTGCAAGTGTATATATGTGTGCGTGTGTATGTGTTTGTATATGCATGTAAGGTGGTTGTTATGCTGCCAATGCTCTGCCGACGTCGCTGTCGCTGCTTCTGCTGCGCATTTACTTCGACTAATACATACATGCGATAGGGGAATTATTGATGGCCACCTGCTCGCACCGCAACACCCACTGACCAGCAAAAGAACAAAAAAAAATAAAAACCAGGAATGCTGCTTCATTGATTATTCACCAAAAATTCACACAAGCACAGGCACACAAACACGCATATATGTATATGTATAAGCGAGAGAGCGCACACATACACATGCATAAACACTTGGAGCTCTCGCTCTCTCTCTCTCTCGCAAGCACAGAGAGAGAAGAGCTTTCGAGCAAAAGAATTATGGATTTTCCTTACATTTGTGTGTATTTTGGTTAAGTTATATTTTGATGATTGATGACCACTTACTTGCCCACAAAGTTCTCCAACACGGAACTTTTGCCTGCAGACTGTCCACCAACGACGGCAATCTGTGGCAAATCCAATTGCATGTGCACTCCAAGCGATGTGAATGCATCCTGCAGCTTATTCACAATCGGTATCAAGTTATCCATGGTGCCGACTCTTTTCTCACTCTCTTACAATCACAATTGATCACCGAGTTTCTCTTAACTTTTTTTGTTGTTGTTTTGTTTTATGTTTTTTGGGTTCTTGTTTAACAGTTAATTGCTGCTAGTGCGAGAAAGGCGACAACGACGCCTACGCCTCTGCCACAGCCTCTGCCCGCTGCTCGTTGTTTGCTGCACGATTTGATTTGCACTCTGCTTTCGGCTGCGGGCTTTTGTTACGTTTTTTTAGTTATCAAATTGATGTGAAATGTATTTTTCTCTTGATGCTCTCTTACACGCACACACACACACATATACGCGAACGAACGAACGCTGTCTTTCTCCTCTCTCTCTCTCTGCCGACACCAACAAACACTGCCACTTGTGTTTTAGTTGTTGTTGCTGCTGCTGCTGTTGTTGTTGTTGGTATTGAAAGAAAGAAAATTAAATGCATAAGTCGCGCGCAATCACAGATATTAACAAAACAAAAAAAAATTTACAAAAATTATAGATGGGTAAAAAAGTTTTCTTATAAGAATCGAGCACAGTCAGAAAACACACACACACATAAACGACACGTTAACTCAGCGGCATCGATACGCCAAAAGCGAGCGCGTAACGTAAGCGTGAATTTGCTTTTGATTCTGTTTCTGCTCTTGGTGCCTTTTGCTTCGGCCTCTTCTTGGCTGCGCTGCTTCAGATGCTGATGACGACGACGACGGCGACGCGTTGGGGCGGGTTTTAATGTTGCTGCGCTCTTGCATATGATTCTTCTTTTTTTTGTGTGTGCGCGCAGGGTTGTTTTTGTTGTTTATCAAAAAATATACTGCAAAATTTAGCTAACCGATACCGATAAATTAAAAAAAAGTTAAAAATTGTATTTTTGATTTCAGACACACAGTCTGACTATATTGTACAATATATACGTAAAAAAAATGTATACAAAAAAAAACCAAAATTAAAACACAAAAGTAGAATTTGGCAAAGTACACACACTCGCACAAACACACAATGGAAAAAGGTGTTCGTCAGACACGAAGCAGCTAAAAATGATTGAGCCAAAGAAATCTTTGGCAATTTTTGCAAAAATATTAACTGCTACTGCTGTCGTCGACGGTCGACGCAACTTCCGAATAGTTTCTTAAACGACAATGATCAATTACAAATAAATTACGCGTACCGAGCGCTTTACGTCCGCCCCTTTTGGCTTTGTTTTTGCTTCTGATTAATCGATGACAATTACTTTTTGGTTGCGCTGCAATGTCATCGATAATGACCACCACCAGGGAAGATAATGCTTAATATCGGGACTATTCCAATATCGACTGGAATACAAATTTCTAAGGTCTGGATCGTAAAATGGCACCGGCGCGCAATTTAAATGTGAATTTATTTTTAGTTTATTTATCAATGAGTTAGCTACAAGCTAATGATTTAATTTGCATTTTTAGTTCGAAATGAGACAAAAGAAAGGTAATAATTTTTATGAATTTTCTCCACCCTTCAGGGGTGAAGTTGCATAATTTTATTTAAAAAAAAAATCCGAAACTCGACCAAATTCTAACAAAACTCTGCGAAAATGTTCAAATTTCTAGCTTTAAAATCACGAGATATAACAATAAAATATTTTAAGAAAAATACTTTTTTAACATCGCACTTTTACTTAATTAAATGGTAGACATACGTTCAAATTATCGGTAATAGCAATTTGATCTGAAAATGGGAACAAGGGCGGCTTTTTCTGAGAATTCAATGCTGCCACACTGTTGTGACCGATTCGATAAAGATCTCAAAATGCCGCACGATTTAAATTTACAAATTTAAACAGCAAACAATTGTTTAAAAAATCAATAAAAGCAATTATGACAAAACCAATTTAATTCAAAATTAGATAAAATAAAGGCGAATGATTCTATGAATGTCGGGAGCTCGTCAACACTCGGGAGAAGAAGTTACACATTGAATTAAAAAGAAATATATCAGAAACTCGACAAAATTTAACAAAAATTGTTCCAAAATTTTCAAAATTTTAGTTTGAAAACTAAATGTCACTTTTTTATTGAAATTTAGATCTAGATATTTTCACTACCAATAAATATTTTTGAATACTGTAAAAAACTTATTGAAAGTTGTGTGAAAAAACATCGATGGTGGCCCACAAACCATCGATGGTTCCGATGATGTGCAAACATCGATAACATCGATGTTTCACTCGATGTTTCTGCACCTCTACAAGAGAGTGAGTTTTCATTGCAGTAATATTTTCAGTGTTCGAACGGTGGAGCGTAAAAAGTGCGAGAAATAATTAATAAAAAACTTGAATCAATTCATAGTGCAAATAAGTAAATAAAAAGGTATGTAAATATTTTTATTATTTAAAACTAGATATTTACAACAATTTTGCTGGTCATTGCAATTGCGTTCAAGGGGCAACAAAAGAGAACAAAGAAAATTTGTGCATCCAATGCATACACACGTATTGTGTGTGTGTGTGTGTGTATTACGACTGATAGTTGCTGCAGAAAAGACATTCTATATGACAATTGGACAGCTTTTTGCTATTACTTCTTTAATAAATTGAATTTTTCACTTAATTTATGTCTTAAAATTCATTAACCCTTTGTTCCAAATGCATTTTTCTTGTAATGCACACACACACAAACGTACTTAAAACGCCATTTTATAGTCGACTTCAAAATGGCGACGCACAAAGAAAGAAATGCAGTAAAAGTAAATATGTATGTGTGTGTCGTGTAGGGGATGATGAAGAAAAAATGATTAGTCATCTTTTGTTTTAAGCGATTAAAGTGAGTGATGAAATTAAAGTCATAACACAAATATGTGAAATAAACATTTGTGCATACAGTAAAACCATAAAGTATACACACAATTTATTATGTACTGCGCAGGGTAGAAAAACGTCGATGCTCCAATTAATAAAACTAGGTCACTACGCAGGAAAACTTGCTGCGCACTTTCTTTTTAACTGTGTGTATATA
Organism: Drosophila kuntzei; assembly: GCA_035042165.1. Classification (NCBI taxonomy): domain Eukaryota; kingdom Metazoa; phylum Arthropoda; class Insecta; order Diptera; family Drosophilidae; genus Drosophila; species Drosophila kuntzei. The sequence continues at coordinate 1,023,875 of JAWNLU010001388.1, read as the reverse complement.
TGTGTATTCAAAAAATGAAAAAAAAACCAACAACTTTGTTGGCACCAGTGCTGCCAGAATTTTGACAGTTCAAATAAGCTGGAGTTGAGGAAAAGATAATAAAGAAGAACCAAAGTAGAAAAATATAAAAATGGTTAAAAAAGGCAAAGTTCTTAAATGCACTTAAAAATACCAATAAGTTTTTTTTACATAAGAAAATTGAAAATACGCTAAATTTAACATATTTAAAGCTAAACTGGCAACACTGGTTGACACTGAGTGACCGTTTTTTTTCTTGTTCAATTTAAATCGATATATTCCTTTCATAAATTAAACCTCAACCTTTTTTCGTCTCACAATCTCAATAGGAACAGGAAATATGCAGATCTTTGTGAAGACCTTGACTGGCAAGACCATCACCTTGGAGGTGGAGCCTTCCGACACCATTGAGAATGTCAAGGCTAAGATTCAGGACAAGGAGGGTATTCCCCCAGATCAGCAGCGTTTGATCTTCGCCGGAAAGCAGTTGGAGGACGGACGCACCTTGTCCGACTACAACATTCAGAAGGAGTCCACCCTCCACTTGGTGCTCCGTCTGCGTGGTGGCATGCAGATCTTCGTGAAGACCTTGACTGGCAAGACCATCACCTTGGAGGTAGAACCCTCTGATACCATTGAGAATGTCAAGGCTAAGATCCAGGACAAGGAGGGTATTCCCCCAGATCAGCAGCGTTTGATCTTCGCCGGAAAGCAGTTGGAGGACGGACGCACCTTGTCCGACTACAACATTCAGAAGGAGTCCACTCTCCATTTGGTGCTCCGTCTGCGTGGTGGCATGCAGATCTTCGTGAAGACCTTGACTGGCAAGACCATCACCTTGGAGGTAGAACCCTCTGATACCATTGAGAATGTCAAGGCTAAGATCCAGGACAAGGAGGGTATTCCCCCAGATCAGCAGCGTTTGATCTTCGCCGGAAAGCAGTTGGAGGACGGACGCACCTTGTCCGACTACAACATTCAGAAGGAGTCCACTCTCCATTTGGTGCTCCGTCTGCGTGGTGGCATGCAGATCTTCGTGAAGACCTTGACTGGCAAGACCATCACCTTGGAGGTCGAACCCTCTGATACCATTGAGAATGTCAAGGCTAAGATCCAGGACAAGGAGGGTATTCCCCCAGATCAGCAGCGTTTGATCTTCGCCGGAAAGCAGTTGGAGGACGGACGCACCTTGTCCGACTACAACATTCAGAAGGAGTCCACTCTCCATTTGGTGCTCCGTCTGCGTGGTGGCATGCAGATCTTCGTGAAGACCTTGACTGGCAAGACCATCACCTTGGAGGTCGAACCCTCTGATACCATTGAGAATGTCAAGGCTAAGATCCAGGACAAGGAGGGTATTCCCCCAGATCAGCAGCGTTTGATCTTCGCCGGAAAGCAGTTGGAGGACGGACGCACCTTGTCCGACTACAACATTCAGAAGGAGTCCACTCTCCATTTGGTGCTCCGTCTGCGTGGTGGCATGCAGATCTTCGTGAAGACCTTGACTGGCAAGACCATCACCTTGGAGGTCGAACCCTCTGATACCATTGAGAATGTCAAGGCTAAGATCCAGGACAAGGAGGGTATTCCCCCAGATCAGCAGCGTTTGATCTTCGCCGGAAAGCAGTTGGAGGACGGACGCACCTTGTCCGACTACAACATCCAGAAGGAGTCTACTTTGCACTTGGTGCTCCGTCTGCGTGGTGGTTACTAAATTTGAACACAATAATTAAAAAATAATGCTATAACATAAAGCTGCAAACTATGTATTCACAATAATTAGTATTCCGTGGTGTAGTTCATGTTAATTGACAAAAATATGCTCTAAATTCAAAAATATTTAAATATTCAATTAATAAAGTTCATTTGTGTGCATTAAATAACTTGAGATCTTTCATTCATTGGGCTTTGTATATATCGAATGATTTTCTTATGGTGGTCTTATATTGGGGTATTGGCAGTTTCTCACCCACTAGTCAAAGTGTTCACACTGGCGACACATAAATTGTGCTTCACAGCGCTGTGGCAAGCCAAAATGACTGCCTTCAGTGTGAACAGTACTTGTCATTTTCACAGAGCGTCACAGCATTTGGGTTCACATTGTGAACTGTCAAATATGATGCTCTGTGCCCCAATGTAAGCCCACCATAACAACACTGAGTCAACATCTTGCGCAGGGTTGTATTTTGTATCGAGCTATCGATTATTATTCAATCAGTCAAATCAGCTGTAGTTCAACTAAAGCACACAACAGGTTAAAAAGGCTGCCAGAAATTGCTCAAAATTGGTCGCAAAATATTTTTATAGTAATAGTAATTGAAATGAGCAAGGAAATTACTTTGGCCACCGTTAAGGAGCACAACAAGCCCAACGATCTATGGCTGGTAATCGAGAATAAAGTCTACGATGTGACTAAATTCCTAAATGAAGTAAGCTTCAATGTAATTGAATTATTTACACATAAATAAATAAATAAATGTTTTCAGCATCCTGGCGGTGAGGAGTCTCTGACATCAGTTGCGGGCACCGATGCCACAAAGGATTTTAAGGATGTGGGACATAGTGCGGAAGCGCGGTAAGAGAAAATAAAGAAAACATGAAAATGTGAAAATACTTAAATTAATTGTACGCTTTTTTTAGTGAGCTATTGAAGAAATTCTATATTGGCGATCTGGCAGCCAGTGATATTAAAAAGAAGCCGCCGGTTGTTGGGTGAGTTGCCACCGAGATCAAAAAATTCCCCAAGAAAAATTTTCGCATCCAAAATCCATTGTATTGAGAACATAACCAAAAATGTCTTCATGGAAGCGTGTCGAGAGCGAGATAAGAACATTGTATATAATAGCTGCATTCCATTAACATCATTATCGTTGAACTAATTAACACATGGTTAATCTCTAATGCATGACTCAACTTGGAACTGGTTTCGCTCCGGCTTGCTGTAAATTACTTGCTCTTAACATTTCAATGTAACTAAATTTTGTGTACATACAATGTATATAACAATTCAATTTTGACCTGCAGCTTCCCCCAAACATTCCGCATGCCTCTCTTTTATTTGCTATATTATTACTTTTTTCACATATTTATGCGAAGTAGGCATAATTATTGAACTAGTTCAAGGGCAGGTTCATTTGCTCCACTGTGGAGCCTGTGGTTGCTGTGTGGCATGTGTGTACTGCATGCACTGCTTGCGTTTTATATACAGTGCCTCTCAGCTTATTTGACCCACTCCTCTTGCATACTACAAATTTTAAATGAATTTATCTTCTAATTGGAATGTGATATAAATAAAATTTAAACGCAAATTTTTTAATTAGTGCTTAAACTTAAGCAAAATATTTGTAGCATGTTTTTTACATATATTATATCTGAATTATGCTATAAAAACGAAACATAGTGGGTCAAATAAGCCGACAGCCACTGTATATACAATCCAATTGGATAACTGCAGAAAAAGTCGCTGGGTTTGGGGAACTCATAAATACAAATATAGAATCCAATTTCCCAATAGTAAATTAATCATGCAGGAACTAATTATACAAAATTAGCAAATGTTGTGTATTTAAATTAATGAATAATAGCAAGAGCTTAATTTGTATTACAGTTTTTATGTAAACTAATTCCAAACAAATTTTTTATAATTAATAACGCGTAAAAAGTAACATTTATTTTGGAAGGAAATTAGAATATTTAACTGTATTATAATAAATTGATTATATCAGAGACCGTCGCTATTAAAACTTTTTTAATATAAATAATTTACTATTTATTTTATTCAACAAATTTCAAATTAAATTTTATTTTTGAGTCTGAATAATAATTCAATATAAACTTTTAATAAAAATATAGTATTTTTCTTAATTTAAATTTTTATTATAAAAATTAAAAAAATATATTCTTTGGAATAATAAATAAATTTAAATTTTTAAAATTTTAATTTTTATTATAAAAATTAGAAATATTCTTTTGAATCTGAATAATAATTAAATTTAAACTTTTAATACAAAATATAGAATATCTCACATTTTTAATTTTTACTATACAAATTAAAATATATATTAAAAAAATATTTTATTAAATTAAAAAAAATGAGATTTTATTATTATTTCAGTATGCTGTTAATCAAAATAAGATTTAAAATTAATTTGAATAATGAAAACAGGAAATACAAGTTTGTCCAGGATATCTGATCCAAAAATAGTTATATCTAAGATTTTCCAATTTCTTTAGATATATTTTTAAGTTAACTGATAATCGGGATCATAATTTTTTTCTTTTTGCAAGCTACAAGTGCTTCTCAAGCACCAAAGTGAGATTCTACAAGAGCTAGAAGAGAAAGAGAGAGTTGTAAGTGGGCAGATCATATACATATATGTATAATAAAGTGTATATATAATAAACTGTAGAATATGTGTATATAAAAAGCACCACAGCATGTTATATATGTAGATTGCACGATACTTTTCTAATTCTCTTTTATCTTTGCTCGATTCTATTTTTTTATTTTATTGTTTGTTTTTCTTATTAATTAACTAGTGCCACGCCCACTGACAGTGTTACTGATGCCAGTTTTGAGCCAGCCGCCCCCAAACAATGTTGCATTTTGCATTAACCCAAAATCCTGTTTTCCCCGTCCCTCCTCACGACCCCCCACAATCCATATATTTGTATATCTAATACTAATTAATTGTACATATTTTTTGTGTATTTTATAATTTGTTTCTGCAAACAGTTGCAGAGAAATTGGACTCGCTGTGGGCGCTATTATACTGGGCATGGCCCTCGTCTATGTGATCAAGCGTGGAATGGCAAAGAACTGAACTCAGGACTCAAATCCCACTCGATTATTCCGTATTAATCAGTGTGCTTAACCTCATTCCGATTACGATATCGATTAAAGTCACGATGCATGCCGATTAGCAGCTGCAACTACAACAAAATAAAGTCTAATGTTCTTGATATTACATTTGTAACGTTCGTTGATGTTTTATAACAGTCTAATAAATCAATTTTTAAATATGTTGTAATCGATAACTATTATCGAAAGTTTTATTATCTCTCTGTCTCTTTCTAAACGATGTTGCATTTAAAATATATCAGAAAAAAAGTTGAAATTTATTTCATCTTTGGGGTTTCCATTTGTTATCGGCTTGTCACATTTGCAATCGATTATATTATCGATACGAACTTAACATAGATATTTTGTATTGTATGTGTTTGTTAATGTAATGTTAAATTTAACTTGACAGTTCTATGTAATGTGCAGCTTAACATAAATGTTAATATGCGCTTATGTTATGAAGTGCAGCTTAACATAATGTTAATAGCCGCAACATTTGCTTTATTTATATTTGCTGTCTCTCTGTCTCTGTCTAAACGATGTGGTGTTAAAGAAACGCAAAATGTATCAGAAAAAAGTTGAAATTTATTTCATCTTCGGGGGTTCCATTTAGTTATTTATATTTTTCACAACAGTTTTGCATATGGGCAGATTGCTGTGTTATCGCCTAGTCACTTTAGCAATCGATTTAATTATCGATACGAACTTAACAGAGATATTTTGTATATTGTATGTGTGTGTGTTATGTTAAATTTGCAGCTTAACAGAATGTTACTATGCGTTGCAGCTTAACATAATGTTAATGATAATATGCAACATTTGTTGTTTGTTTGTTTGTTTTTTAATTGGTATTTTGTATGTTTGTTTATTTATTATTTATATATTTGCTGTATTTAATGCTTGTTGTTGTTGTTTTTGTTGTTGTTGCCTGTTGCATGCATTTAGGAATTGCATTGCATTTAATTTGTGAGTGTACAGAGGAGTGTGTAATATACTTATGCCTTATGTATATTATATTATATATATATATATAAATTCCACGATTTCCATGATTAGTTCTCATCGTAGAGGGGCGTGGAGTCGCCCAGATTCATGGAGTGTGGCGAGGTGTTTGTGCGCGGCGTACTGCGCACCGATGACTTGGAAGATGCACTTGCTCCGCCTTCAGCTGCGGCGGCTGCAGCGGATGAGGCGGCAGCGGATGAAGCGGCAGCTGAGGAGGCAACATTCCGACTACCGCTGCTCGTATGATACTCATTGGTGGGTGTGGAACCGGCGCCAAATCCTGACATGCCCAGACCAAGTTGTTGTTGTTGTTGCTGCTGGTGTTGTTGTTGTTGTTGTGTGGGTTTGCGACGTGCCCAGGAATCATTTGCCAGCTGCCAGTCGAGGTTCTCTTTGGCACGTTGCTGTTGTTGTTGCTGATGATGTTGTTGTTGCTGATGTTGTTGTTGGTGTTGCTGATGTTGTTGCTGCTGCTGCTGTTGCTGATGATGATGATGATGTTGCTGATGATGATGATGATGTGGCAAATTGGCAGCATTATTATTACTACTACTATTATTATTATTATTATATGCACCAGCCATGTCATAGTAACGTGGTGTGCCACCATAATGATGATGATGATGATGCCGCTGACTGCTGGATGACTGTGAGCTCGGACTGGGCACATTGTGGCCATAACGTGGCGTCTGTGTGCCATGTGGCGTGTATGGCGTCATGAATGGCGTCTGTCCACTTGGCGTATACGGTGTATTGATGTGGGCACCATATGTTGGCGTGCTATTGCTGCCATAATGACCACTGGATGCTCCACCACCGCCACCGCCACCGCCAGCTGATCCTCCACTTGCACCAGCACCAGCTGCACCATAACCAGCAATGGAATGCGTTACGGAGTAGGCGCTGGAGCTGCGCATATCGCTGCTGCTGATGCCGCTGCGTGGTGTGCCGCCCGAGATGCTGCCCGCGCTGCTAAAGGCGCCACTGCCACCTCCTCCACCAGCTGCTGCTGCGCCACTCAACGAACTCAATGATGCAGAAGGCGGCGGTCGCATAATGCCATGTCCATGACCATGACCATGTCCATGGCCATGACCATGTCCATGTCCATGATTTGTGGGCGTATTGCTGGACGGTGTGTTGCTGATCGAGCTGGCTGACATGCCGCCGGTGGGATCGAGCCAATGCTCCTTGAACCAGCGCAACAGGCTGCTCACCGAATCAAAGATCTGGCCACGAAATCGATAGCCTTCGGGCATCACCGTCACATACTCGTGTCGGACCTTTGTCTTGGGCAAATAGGAGAGTAGAAACTTGCCCGGCATGCTCTTCGATGCACTGAAGAAATAGTGTATCTTCTTGGGATCCTTTGTCTTCTCATCCCGCAACAGTTGCTCCATGAAATCCCGCTCATTCACATTCGCCGGAGCCGTATTCGGTTTGTAGTATTTGTATTGCAAAAGTTCGCGGGCAGCGACCGCCATGGGATTAATATGACGGGCAATGATCTCGTCGAGATCCTCGAATTCCTCGGTGCCAATCCATAGACTACGACCCAGACTATAATCATTCTCTTTGCCCTCCTCGCGCACATCGATGTGCTGGAAAATGTCATCGGCCACCTTCCAGGTGGCTGTCAAATGATCCTTTGATTTGCTACTTGGACGCAGTGCCACCTCACCCTGATCCGCCTCGGCGAGCATGGCAATAACCTCCGCATACGATTTGTTAAAGAAACTCGGATGCGCAATCACACGACGGGCATAAGTTTTACGTTTCATGGCCTTGGCTTTGGCATCCGTCACCTTGCGATTGTCCAGCTCCTCGGTGACGAAATCGTAGAAGGCATCGCGACGTGGTCGCCACTCGTTGTTCACATCCTTGAGATCCGCCGACTTGGAGCTGCAGTCAACGGAGAAGCGATCAATGTCAATCTTAATGATGCGCACATGAATCATTTGGGCAACACGGACACGCTCCTCCGGATTGCGCACCTGTTTATCCGATAGATTCTTAATGTGTATGAATCCGGGCAAACCGTTCTCGAGGCGGCAACGCACCCCGGACGCTTGACCCGGACAATTGTTATCATCGAAATGATTCCACACATCGGATAATTCGGGAAAATCATCCTTATGACAGAATGGACATTGCCAGCTGCCCGTATTCTCGATCCGCACCGGATTCGCATTGTCCAGCTGATCGCCCTGCGGCCGTCGATAGGTGAAACCCGTAACCATGGCCGTAACACATTTGCCCACATAAAATGAATCCGGCGTCTCCTTGGTCAGCATATCGAAGAGCTCCTCGGCACTTGGCTTCATGTATGCACAACGATAATCCTTGTAGAGGCTGCTCAACTCATTACGGATGTCATACAATGTAATGCTCTTGCTGCCAAATCCCTGACGTTCCAGCTCAACGGCAAATGCATCCAAATCGAGATCCTTGAGACGCTCCGGTGACTCGAGTATCTCTTCGAGTGCACCCGCGGGATTCGTTTCCTCATCATCATATTCCATGGCATCGATGGCCATTTTACGTGCCCACTCATATGTCTCCGGATGCACACGAGATCCATCCAAGACCTCCACATATGCCTCGGTGCTGTCACCCAATGAACTCGTATCGATCTTGATGAAGCCACTGCAATTGATAAACACCTTGGGACCCAGATGACACACGGTTACCAATTGGGTGCGATTCTCCAAACGTTGATTGCTCTGCTTTAGGAGCTTAAGGAGCGCCTGTCCCTTGCGTGGTCCCAATCCGCAAATATATTGCAATAGATTCACAGTACGTGAATTTTGTACCATCAAATTAATATCGAGTCCCACTTCGCTGGTGCGATTGATAAACTCAAGACTGAGCTGCTCCAGCAATAGATCACGTGGCACACGCTCCTGCAGCGGATGATAGCGTAGACATAAGATCTCATCATCGGCATCGCACAATTGTGAATATTCCACGAGAGGATCTTGCATTTTGCGGGCCAACGATGCCGCCTGCTTCAGTAGCGGTGGATACTCTTTAAAATCGGCTTCACCCTTCTTTGAATTGGCATAGATCTTGGCCAGCTCATTGTCAATGATCTCCACCTCAATGGGCGGAAATTGTTCATTCGTCTCCAGCTCCTTGAGTATCTCACGGATATCCGCCTGTATCATTTGCGCATCTCGCGACTCTGCGCCAATAACAATAATATGTGGTTTCTTCATTTTAATGAAATCACTCAATTTCCGGAGATCCGCAATCTTTTGGGCCTTCTCCTCGGCATTGTGGGAGCTCTTGCGCTTGAGAATGCTGGGCAATCGAAGATAATCGGAGATGTCACCCTCAACGCTGGAAATGGCACAAAATGCCGCAACTGATTGATCCGGATCATAGGCTAATCCCAAGGCGCGTATGCCACGCAATGTGCTCCACTCTTCGGAATTATGATGCTGTGGCAATTCGGGTTTATACGGTGCCACCTTCAGCCATTTGTACAACTTGGCAATGCAGGAACGCAACACAAACTGTTGCGCCTCCTCGTGCAATGTGGCCCGCAATTCTTTAATCAGATCGGGAATAACCCACTTTTTTAGCGCCAATTGTACGCACTCCGATCTCAGCGAATTCCATTCGAGCACATTCTTGGCAAACTGATCCAGATGATATAATTGTGTCGCCTCTGTCACATAATCTCCGGGTGGTCCATTCGCATTCGCATTGCCCTCGAACTCATCGAGAAACGTAATCTCCAGCAGCTTCTCCTCCTCGGCCATCAGCAGCTTGATAAACTGATCACCAAATAGATCTCCCACCGGCTTCTTGGCCACATATTTCATTGAATACACTGGGGAGTTCTCATCAATTAATACCATGCCATTTTTAGTAGGTCTTATATTAAGTCTAGCTCGATCAAAGAACACTTCCCGCATGGTCTTGCGGAGCAGCGGCTCCTGTGCCAATTGTCGGGCCACAACATATTTGGCCGCATGGAGCACCTCATCGACGGTCATAAAGCGTGGCGATAGATATTGTTTGGCCAGCTCTGTGGGACTGAGACTCTCCTGATTCACCTCATTACGTTGATAATTATCACGTAGATTTTCGGCAAATTGTTCGGGAGTTAATCCCACATGTTTGGCGAAGCCACAGATGCCCGCTTTACGGAATACCGCATAGGGACTACTATTTGGTGCCTGTTTCAATTGCTCATCGGCAGCCAGTTCCAATTCCTCCGCTGCCTCGGCCGCCTCCAAGTCAATAACATCCTGTGCACCAGTTCCAGTGTCGCCATCATCGCTATTCGCTGCATTTGCCGCCTGTTTACGGGCACGTGCCTCGCGACGTTCCTGCAGCTGTTTTCGCCTCAATTCCGTTTGCATTTTGGGCAATTCATGTGAATAATTGAGCAGGAAATACATGTGAACATCTTTGAGCTCCTCCATCGATTGCACATCATTGAGACGCTCAAAATCGCTGTCCAACATGAGGCGGACATCATCCGGCAATGGTTTATCGGGATCATCACAAAGTGTTTCCAATTGAAATTGTCGCATCTTTTCAAATAATTGCTTCAATTTGCGTTTCCTCTCGTTGAGTTGACACCAACGTTCGTCGTAGTAATAAACCTTCCATAGATCATCAATATTTAGCTCCGGCTTCACATATTCCTTCCGATAAAATGCTATAAACGGCACCTCCAACTGTTGATTGCGTAGAAATTCCAATGTTTGTTTAATTTTATTAACTGCCGTCGGTGGTTTACGCAATTTCTCTCGATTATCCGCTTTCTCCTGCTCGGATACGGTTTGTTTGCAGAATGCAAAGCGATATATCCAATTGGCCTCGTCATCCAATTCATGGGATCCTTCGGGAACTGGCGTCACCGGCACCTGACGCAATTGCATACGCTCCGGGATGTCCGTTTTGCGTATCTCATTATCCAAATCCGTAAAATGGCCACGTTTCAATTCACTTGGCTCATAAATATCAAAGATCGTCTTTTTCGTTGCCTTCTTTTTCGGTGATTTCTTCTTTTTGGCCGTACGAAAATCATCGCCACCCAACAGATCCTCATCATATTCATCGCCCTCGGATTCCTCCTCATATTCATCCTCCTCGGGCTTGTAGAAATCATCATAGTCAAAGTCAACGCCAAAAATATCTTGACCCTCCTGCAGTGATCTGTATTAAGAAATAATACAAAACTTAATTCAAATTAATCTATTATAAATCAAGTGGTTATAAGAAATATTAAACTAAGAAATGCCAGAAATTAAAGTGACTTAATAATAAATTTATTAAAAATTAGAAATTACACAAATTATTTCAACTAATTATTAAACAAGTTGTTATAATAAATATTAAACTAAATGCCAGAAATTAATTTAAGTGACTTAATTATAAATTTATTAAAAATTATAAATTTCATTAATTAATTCAACTAATTATTAAACAAGTTATTGTTTTAAATAAAAGACTCCTTCATTCATTTATTTACTGATTTATTGTGGAGCCAAAACGATAAGAGACTGAAATTTCCAACACATAATATGAGAAATATGTCAAACTTTGGGAAACGTTGAAAAATTCTCATTCCTTTCCTTATAGAAACTTATATTTTATGAAGTCAATTTATGCAGGAAAAACTGGCTATATAATATTTCCAGTTCCAAAAAATGCTTATCAATTTAAGAGAAAGAATTTTAAGTTAAGGGAACTCTGGAAAACCTCATCATATACCTCATGGTGTTATTTAAACTTATCTACCCCTGAATACTAAAAAATATGCACATTTATTTCATACTTTTTAATATTTATAATAATAAAATCGTTAATATCGTTTATAATAATAAAATCGTAATTATATGCTTAAAAAATTCAAGGACAATTGGCATACAATCGGGAAAATAAAACTACTTTAACTTTTTAATAACTCGCAATTAAATATGATATTTTAGCTAAATTATTTTACTACATATGTATTTCTCAAATCTATTTAAAATTTAAAAAACAAATTAAATATTTAATTGGGTTTTTCTGGGTTTTCTCTAATCCTTGCAGTAAATGTGGAATCAATTATACATTTTTCATCACAGAAAAACTTGCTTTTGTTTCAGTTTTTAATTTAAATTTAATTGTTAGTTCTTAATATAATAATATAATGAATAATATAATATAATGAAAGATTAAAAATGTATAGAAAAATCTCAATTTATGTCAAAAATAAAAATCAAGTCGATTTGATGGCAGTTTCTTAAAAGAATTGCTTTAAAAATATGAGTGTGGAAGATTTGCAAGTTAAAATCATTAGGAATCCTCAAAAGTTGTCTGGGAATCTGAAATCTATTGACCAAAGATTGTTCTTAAACGTCTGGAAACTCGTCAAATTAATCGACTGGCAAAAATAATATGTATTACAAAAAATATAAATTATCATGAGATTGGAAATTCTCCAGAGTCAATTGAGAATTAAAATATATATTACAAAATATCAATAATTATAAGGGAAACTATTAGGAATGCAAATCTTATACGCTGCATGCTCCACAAAAGTATCTCAAATGACAAACTAAATTCTACATTTAATGTGACTATTTACAGGGTATTATCTAGGTGTTTATCTCCAATATACTTACGCATCTGTAAAAATGGGTCGTCGTTTCTTCTTCTTCTCAGCGATGGGACGACCATTGTCATCGACTATAAAATCATCGGCATCCGATTCGCTGTCCTCGTCATCAAATGCATCCGCCTCCCGAATGCTCCGCTCGCTGCGTCTCTCGATGCTTTGCTGTTTTATATTATATATATATATAATTATTAAATATAATTGTAATGAGATAATATTCCATTTTTTTGAGCAGCTTACATCATCATTCTCATCAAAGAGCTGCTCGGCAATTTGTTCACGTGCCAATCCTTCATCCACGTGCTGTTCCTCGCCATCGCTTTCGTTGTCATGAATGCGTCGCAGGCGCTTAAAGCGTTTCTAATGATAAATAACATATTTATAATTATACATAAGTATATTTGTAGTTTGATTAACATTTGACTTACGCGTCTTTCAACTTTCACGCCCAAATTCTCTTCAATTAAATCATAATCATCATCTTCCAGGCGATCGTCCAAATCGTCATCCTCATGCTTTTTACGCTTTTTAGCACTGCTACCTTCCTCATCGCCGCCGCTTCCCGTATCTGAATCATTCTCGCTGGCATCCTCCTCAATGGGATTGTCATCAATCAGATCCTTGAGCTCCTCACGCAAACGTTCCTCATCATCTATAAAAAATATATTAATAAAAAACATAAATAATTTGTAAATTATCAAAACTTTGGAAAGGTTTCTGATATCAAATCATAGACCGGAATATTTTTATATCAACTGATTTTGTAAATAATTTTTATGATTTAAATACGCAATATTATTTAATAAATTTTTAATTATTATTATGAATTAATTAGGTAAATTTATTTTTATTATTTATTATGCATTATTTAGTTTTGGAACCGATATTATTATTTTAATAATATTTTATTATTTTCAAAGGTTCGGTTCATGATCTGAATCGAGTAGACCAAAAACGCGAACGGAACTTGTTCAGAAAAATATAAACTTCATAAATATAAACATGTTTTGTGTACACAGTATGTCCAAAAACTGTTCTGACAAGAAAATTGAATTAATGTATTTAATTTATTTTATTCTTTTAAGCACCATAAGCCAAGAAGTCCCAATTATTTATTGGAAAATAAAGTAAACGAATTTTGCAAGTTGTCAGAAAAGTTACTTGACTAACTGTATTTACATAGTAAACAACTGGGCAGGCACATTTGAATATTAAGTAATGAATTAAGTGGCATGACAAAAAATTTCTATTTTTTCGTGTTTCTTTTTTTAGTTTTTTTGAATTGCAATTGAAAATTTGCAAATTGTATTTTTTTTGCTGTGCGCGCACACAAAGCAAACATAACCTCAAAGTTGTAAACAAAACGTCGACACCTGATTTTTATATACATATATTTATGTACATATAAATATCATCAATTGTTGACACGAATATTTTGCGTACACTGTATACCCGGTTTAGGGGCGATGTCGAAGGGGGGGGGGGCGTGTCAAAAGTTTGCCGGCGATCAAATATGCATAACATTTTGCATATGGTGAAATTAGGCGGGAGTTGGGATTGTTTGATTTTTCATTTCATTGATGTACGCACCTTCTTCCTCCTCGCTGCTGTCGGATACGGCGGCTTTTAGCTTTTTGAGTTTTTTACGTTCATGCACATCCAATTCTTCCTCATCCTGTAATAGATAAAAAAAAAAATGCAATATATATACACATACATACACATATACAGACACACGCACGCACACTGGCACAGGAGCGCATACAACGCGTACTCCATGCAAAAGTGAATTTGGGCATTTAGCGCGCTTTAAAAGTATGCAAACATACATACCTCCGATTCGGCGGCTTCGGAATCAAGGAATTCAGCCATTCTAATAAATTAAATAACTAAATTATATGCTAAAAACGAATTTAACTAAAATTAACACACAATAAACGTCGCTTGCAGTGTCACAATAAAAAAAACTCAGATCAAGAAGCAGAAACGTCAAAACTTGTATGTAGTAGTGTTGTAAAAGGCCTGCTGTAGTAATGTGAAACATTCACATATCGATATCTATTCGGATGCCCTGACAAGAAAAATAGTAATCGATAGCTATCGATTTCCACCGCAAATATTGCCGTTCTGTGGCGCCACCTTTTGTCAGTTTTGCGAATCATACGTATCGCTCACCAAAACATGTTCACCTGTTTCTTTTTATCGAGGCTCCGGCGCGTAAATTAAATTTAGATAATTATGAACATTTTCAATTAGATAAAATGAAACTAATAATTTTTATAAAGGTTTGAAGCTCGTCACAAGTTACAAATTTTATTCTTAAAAATTTGGTTGATTTTTTCTGAGTGGCAGCTCAGTATTAATATACAGGATCGGTTTCGGATCCTTAAATGGTGCCGGCGCGCAGATTAATTTTATTTTTACTTATTAAGGAATAATTTAACAAATATTTTTAAATTAAAAATTCTAGCTCCAAATTTTGAAATTCCAAAAATAATCCATTTTCCAATTTGATCGGAATATGGAAATGGATCCATTTTTGGGAACCAAGCCGGCCACACCGTTTTTTGTCCCCAAGGTGGCAGCACTATTTGGTTCACTGTCGGCGAGTCGATAATAATACATACAACTCTATCTACCATTCATCACACGACACACGAGCGATAAATAGTAAATAAGCGGTTCGTGTGTGCGCGCTTGTTATATAGTTATAAACACATATATACCTTTTATAATAATTACAATTAAATTTTTTTTTTGTCAACGGTTGAACATTACTAAGCTAGTTATTGGTTTACATTCATAACTGAAGTGTAGTCCTCATTTCTTAGTATCCCTGTGTGGCGGCCTCTGGTGTTTGTCATTTTTCGGCGCGTTTAGTTCTAATAAGTGCGTAGGTGTGCGTGTGTGTGTGAGTGTCAACGCGTGTTGTGTGTGTGTTTCTTTTTTTTGTTGTTTGCGGTTTGCTCCAGAATTCCAAGTGCATGCAAAAAAAAAACCACACACGAATGTACATATTTATAAATTAATTGACAGCAAGAAAAATCACATAAAAAAGAAATATGAAAAACATACAGTCATAGGTAAAAGAAATCATTGAAACACAAGTCAGTAAGAAGTCAAACCAAATATAATTAAAAGCAAATCAAATAGCAAACCAAATAGAAGCAGGCTGCGTCCGTCGTCTATAAAAGTCAATAAAATTAGAAATTGTGAAAATATTCAAACGAAAAGAAAGGGGTAAAAATAACGAATCGGTCTCAATATGAACATAATCAATAAATTCAATAATGCATTCTGGAGTACGGATATTTGGCTGCCGCCAAATACAACATGGGCGGATATTGCGCCCGGTTCCCGTCCAGATGTTGTGTATGCCGATTATCGGGATCTTATTTGGCCAATTCCGTTGGCCGCCATCGTTATGCTCGTGCGTTACACATTGGAGCGGTAAGTTCAATTTATCATAAGTACACATACGCCCTTTTTCTTTTTTCTTATTCAGTTTTTCCAGTGCCGCAATTTATTCAACTTATGCGGCGTCTCTCCCTGTCTGTGTGTGTGTGTGTGTGTGTGTGCTGGTTTATTTTATTGTCGCGTCGTTTTCAAGCACTGGCATTGTGCACACAGACACACCTACGCACACACACACACACTTGCAAATACATATTTCGTGTTGTTTGTGCATTCTGTGCAATGTACAGTTAGCAAACACACACACGCATGCATACTTTTTTTTTGCTCTTTAAGCCAAACATAACCTCACGTGGAAACGCCCAACATTATTTGTATGCATGTATGAGTGAGAGAGTGCGTGAGTTTTTATTATTGTTGTTGTTGTTGCCTTGCCTCTTTTACTTTGCAACTTTATGTTTGGCTTCCATCCACTTCTTCAATTTCAATTCCAACAACAACTACAACGCGATCCAATAGAGAATCTCAATTTCCCACAATGTATACAAATATGAGAACGCTATGCGATCCACATCATCCACACCTCCCCTCCCCTCCCACCCCTTTATATGTCGGCAGCTAGTACAAGGCTTACTAATTGTTTAGTTAAAAGAATGCTATTTGTTTATAGTTGTATGCATTGTACAAATACTAGCATAACAATAAGAAGAACACAAAAAAAAAGAAAAAATACAACGATGCATGTGCTTTTTTATGTGGGCCGCACAGTGGTTTCAAATCATGGGAATGAATGATTGCACAAATCGGACATTAGATTAAAATAATACGAAAAATATATTCTTAAGGGTTTTTTTATTTCACTTTTACTTTTCCATTACTTTTTATTAATCGAGTTTATAAAAAATGTATTTCAGTTATTTTTATAATTGGAATATGCATAAATTACAAATATTGTTTCTAATTTAGTTGTATCTTCTAATTGGCTTCCTAATATATAATAATATTTGTACAAATTTTAAAATTTGCATGGTATATGAAATTACTTCATTTAAAATTAGACATATGCACCTATTAAAGCCAACTATGAAGTTTATTTCTAAAAATGAGACCTACTGGCCTCTTTATTTTAAATACTATTAACCTTCGGTTCATACTAAAAGCTCACCTATGTATATCAAGCGTTTTTATTTTAACGATATTACCTTCAAAATTTATATTATTTGGCCTTCCAAAGGTTGAGTGGCAATATCAATAGGATTCCATTTTTAAAGTTTTCGTTAGTTTTCGTGGGTCAAAAGAGTCTTATAAAAATTTACATATTGTATCTAGAATTTTGTTGGTATTTTGTCACAGTGTGCAACAGACCATTTGCCGCTTTTTGGGCCGCAATTAACAGTTGTTTAGCATATAACACAGACAGCCTCATACATATAGAGGAGTTGTGTTTGTTTGTGTGTGTGTTGCGTGTTGAGTCGCTTGCATTTTGCATTTAATTAACATAATTACAAATGTTTCACGTGAGTTTTTGCAGACACACACACACACACACTCATACATATGTACATATATATAGTGGGCGCACCTGGCCTTCGTTCCATTCCGTTGTTTCCCCCAAATTGTTTGACCATCCTGGCAAAGTTACAACTCAAATGGCGACACTTTGCCGCAGCCAACTTCACATTTAAAAGCTTCTATTGGCACATTTGGTACATTTTTGCCAAAAATTGGTACATTTTTTATTTGTTGATATTTTTTTTGACAAAATGGTACAATTGTTTTAGACGGCGAATATTTTTAAAAACATGTTTGCTTGAAACTAAAATAAATACAATTATTTTGACTTTATATTTATTTGTTTATATTGTTTTTTATAATCTTTAAAATAAGTATTAAAAAATATGAAAGTTTGTTTTCTATTTAATTTTTGTTTCATAAATTTGTTAATGGCAATTAACGGAACATTTTGTCCTAAAATCTAATACCAAAATATTTTCAGTAGTAAACGTGACTGTAACACCGTCTAATACTTTTATATTTTTCATGGTTGTCTGGTTTTTTTTATGATTATTTTGTTTCTTTACTGATTTTTTAAGTTTTTGGTTTTTAGGTTTCTGCTCTTAAACGAGAATTTGCTTTTCAGGGTTGCCAACAAAATGAGCTTATGAATGTGTGTGTGTGTGGCATCGATAGAAAAAAACTTGCTCTTCTTCCCCCTTTACCCTAATGGCCAACATTTTATTTGATAAGATTTGCGAGCAAGATTTACGTAAAAGTGAAATAAATTTGATAATGCTTGCTATCACGATTACGTTATGCGTTATATGACTGTGACTATGTGTGTGTGTGTGTGTGTGTTTGTCTGTGTGGGTGGTGGTTGTTTGTGTGAGTCATAATGAGTCAGCTTTAGTTCCATTCTTGGTTCTATCAAGTTGTTTTTTTTTATTCCAAATTGCCACACACTGGAATTGGAATGTTGCAGACTTAATCAAAATCCGACAAACATACAAACACACACACACACATACACCATATGCTCATTTTACATACATACATATATGTATGTACAGTTGGTCAAATAATTGTTTTGACAAATGAAAATGTACATACATATTTCATTTGATATAGTCAAAAACTATTCTAGAGTTTTTCTTATTTGTTTTTTATATTTTATTAGAACAAGTTTAAAATAGAAATAATCAGAAGTATTGTGTTTAATTATTTTTAAATTTAAAAGTTAATATGTACACATTTTTGTTTGTCAAAATAACTACTTGACTAAGTGTATATCTTTTATGGTATTTTGTATCAGTCGACAGAAAAAAATTAAAAACTTTTCTAGGATTTTCTTTTTTTTTGTTTTCATATTTTATTAACGTTGATAGAATTATGAGTTTAATTAAGTTTAATTATTTTAAAAATAAAAAGCAAATGTGTGAAAATTTATGTTTGTCAAAATAGCTGCCTGACTAACTGTATATCTTTTATGGGATTACGTATCAGTCGACCGACCCTCACAATGCGATATACAAATTTAGAGTTCGCCATTAAAATTGGCCTACACACAGCTGCAGCACACACACACAGTTACACACACATTTGCATCGTTTTTTTGTTTTTTTTTTTTTTTGTAATAGCTAAATCTAATCAGGGTCAGTAAGCCGGCAACAACAACAACTGTATATGCAGGTGTGTGTGTGTGTGGACTGCATCTTGTGGATTGTGTCTTGTCACTTCAATTTCCAAGAATACAAATACACTCAAGAAACACATATTCACACATATGTACATAAAACAAACATGACACTTTTAGTTGAAGTGTTATTTATTGTTGTGGCTGTTCTCGTTAGTCTACTAAAATCCAAACTAGTTTTTTTTATTATTATTTTTTTTTTTCCTTTTGTTATCGCTGTTGCCGATTGCTCAACAGAAAAGGCCAAAAAGTGCACGTGCTATACAGAGAAGGCCATAAAAACCCACACACATAAATATATATGTATATACATATGTACATACACACACATATATACACACATACATACACATGTGGAGCTGGGGGCAGCACGGCTTAATTTCCATTGCAATACGTTAAATCATTTAACTTAAATGTCCAATTAGCATGCATAGATTTCAGTTTTTGGTTCTCTCTCTTTTGCTCTCTTCTTTTTTGGAAATCAGCTGTTTTGTGCGCGGCCTTTGGACAGCAATCGATAACAGCATTTGATTCAAATGATGTTGTTATCGTTGTTGTTGCTTTTTTTATTTTTGAGGTTTTCAGTGAAAACTTTTCACGCTTTGCCCGAGGTTCATTATTTGCAAGACACTGAACATGAGTCATATTAAAATGAAAAAAAAGCAAACACTTCAATCTATGTACATATGTATGTATGTACTTTTTTATTGTTATCATGCAATCATTTGCGTGTTGAATTATCATCAGCCGAAAGTAAATGAGTCTCCCTGTGTAATTTGCCAAAAAAAAAAAATCAAAAAAACAAATCCAAAAATAAAAAATACAAGTGTGCATGTTGCGGCTGATAAGAACGGCAATTGCTCAACTTGCCTTGCAGCCAGCTCCGTACACTTACCACATTTGTAATGTCCCCCGTTTTGCTTTGTCAACAACAACAACAAAAACAACAAAAATGGTTAAATAATTGTAGCGTTTATCGCTAATTGCTAATCGAGTAGTCGCACTCACACACACACATGCATCGAAATTGTACGTAACTGCCATTAAATGCACGCACATTCAGGTTGTTGATTAACTGCCGGTATATCGATAAGTATTTTTGATCGATATTTCTTTCTAACGTTAAAATCAATATTGGTATAAAAGTAAACATAATAAAATTGTAAAAATCGTAATAATTACATTAATATTTAAATAATTACAATCAGAATCGATATACTAATAAGCTAATTGTATCGATATGAAAAAGAAACAATATCGATACTTTAATATTTTGGAAATATGTACATGTTGTTAAGATAGAATAAGAATAATTATAATAAGCAGTAAAGACTGCAAACATTACAAAATATAAATATTAATTTATATATATCGAAATTTTATCGATACTCCTCATGCACTTCGATAGACTGGAAGGACGTGTTATCATGTTACACACACACACTCTAGACAATAATCGTTAGACATTTTATTCTTATCGATTTTATTTTATTTGTATAAAATTATTTTTTGTACATAATTTATTCAGTTGATTCCTGCACTGGACGATATTGTGGTTTAAGCCAAAATTGTTGTTGCTCCTCCTGTTCTTCTGCTGCTTCTGCTTCGTCTGTCATTTGTTGGTTCCCCCTCATTATTATAATAAATAGCTCATGATCGTTATCGGGCAACAGTTGATGACGTAGAAATTCTAAAAATTGAAATTCATTGCCAATGCGTCGTGGATGCGTCAACTTGGAGTCAAGATTGTAATAATTACTTTCGATGCAACGCAATGCGATCCAATGACGTGCACGCATCATCATCCACATGGTAATGTTCATTGAGTGGGAAGTGGATCCTATGTTCATAATAAAGCCAAAGATGGCATCCAAATTGAGGCAACTGGGATCACGGCGTCGATCAAACCAAATTGCCTCACAATTGCGCTGCTCCACCGCATACATAATGACATTCACATCATAGTTGCCCCATCCCAGCCACGATCGATGCGGATTTAGCCAAGATCGCGGTGTCAGCTGATAACAATATGCATCCAGTTGTTCCTTGGTGAACATTTGCGCACGTTGATACAAATTGTTGAGTGCATGCAGAGCGCACAGTTGCGCCACCTGGCGTTCGTGATAAATGCTGGGCGGCATCTACAACAAAATTCCCTCCCCCTTTTTTTGTTGTTGTTGTTGTGGATTGTGTGTATGATTTGATATTTGAATTTTGTATGAAATTTAATTTCCAAGGTTACTTTATTTTCTATTTTTTGTTACATTAGAATTAATTTGTATTGATTGATTGGCAGCAGGAGTTATTGTTGAAGCACGCACTGACGACGCTTCCTATAAATGAGCATTATGAATTCTAAACTTGTCGACAGCGACAAAAAAAAAAAAAATTATAAGAAAATTCAATTATTTATGTTCAAGCGGGCAGACACACATACTTTCATACATATGTACATATGTCTTATGTATGTTTACTTATGCGGGTCCAAGTGTAAATTCAATCAAAACCAACTTGTGGTACTTGATACGCTGCAATCCAATTCGTTGTGGAACATAGACATACAATACACATTGCACATGGATCATATTGTTAGTGTCCAATTGGATATGGAGATTAACATGAAAATCAAATGCATGGATCATATTTGGCATATCCAATTCGATGTGGAGTCTATAGTTACAACATACAATCCACAGCAAGTGGATTATATTGACATGTATGCAATTCAATTGCATGTGAAGCATTTGTTAAAAATAATAATTCAGGTGCTTAAATAATCCAATTGAATATGGTACAAAATATGGTGGATTCTATTGAGCAAAACCAATTCGATGTGGAGCTTATACATACAAACAATCCAAAGCAAGTGGATTCTATTGATATGTGTAATATGCAATCCAATTAGATTAATTCAATGCGCATGGATTGTATTGAGGCATCCAGTGTCCAATTCAATTGGATGTGGAACATATAAGCAGACAAACATGCATTCCAATAACTGAAATGTTATCGATAATCCATCTCTTACTATCGATAGATAAATTAAGTGTTAACAGACAGTTTAAAATTGTGGTGGATTTAAAATAACTATAAATATAGAGCATTAACTAGTCGACGCAATGTAATAAATAAATCTAATATTGTAGCTTGAACCTGAACAGCTGAGGTCAGCTGTGTAATAACTCTATTGTTAGGCATTAAATCAAACCGAATTGTTGTAAATTATCTCGAAATTAAACCAAAACGAACAGTTGATTTTTGATGACCCTTTGACCCTCTGACTCTTTGACTAATGCTAATGGTTGGGAGTACATTACATACTTACATACATTATTGGACTCTTCCTTAATTCCAATTATGAACGCGTGTATGCTTTGCATATATGTATGTACACATAAAAGAAAATATAAAAAGGGGGAAGACAAGAAAACAAATCAAAAATAAACAAGCTCATCAGTTGAGCGCACTCGACATTAGGATACCCTGTTTGATTACCTCATAGACTCATGTACTTTTTTTACAGCGATCGCAAATAAGACTTATTTTTATTATAAAAATTACTTTCAACTCTTATTTTTCCATTTTTTTAATACAAATCAAAAATAATAGTTAAATTTCAATTTTTATTTAAAAATCAAAATTTATTTAAATATAAAAAAATTATATATCAGATGAAAGGTATTGGACCATGCATTATGAATATTTTTAGATTTTGCAAATACACTATTAAGATATTCACATTCAATTTTTAATTTTTATTTTAAAACTTGAAAAATAATTTTTATTTTGTAATTTTTATTTTAAAAATTAGTCGCTGCTTTTTTATAAGTATGGGGTCTAAAAAAAAATTTAAAATATATTTACATATGATAGAAAAATGTTCAATCAACATAGTCTAATATATACTTTATTATAAGATGGAAATAATGTCATACATACTTATTAATAAACTTAATATACCCGCATAGGGTATAAAAAAAGAAATAAGAAAACTGAAATTGATTTTGAATGCCAGACACAATCTATTGTCGTTGTTTCTTGGCTGCTGTATGATATGAGGGGGGAATTATGTATTGACTTTCAAATTTCAATTTCATTAGTGAATTAACTTCCGAAATGCGTATGTATATTTGTAGGCAAGTTACATACATATACATACATATATACTGGTACTTGATTATGCATGGGCGCGAATTGTCATCGACATCATCAGTTCGTCAACGTCTTTCCAGTGTTGCCATTCTTCACACGTGCCAGACACAATACATAGGAGCGGGAGGGGGGAAGACTCCGAGTTTTTGGTGCTGAATTCCAAATGCGCCCATTTTGGCACTGCGTTCAAAATTTCCGCATTTTTATGTATGTAAATTGTTGGGCCTAGTTGAGATTATTGCTAAATTGCGTCTTGGCAATCTAAATTTTATTAAAACTACCCAGTGCGCTGTTGCCAAACTTCATTCACTTGTAAATAATGAATATACAGCTAAAATACCAGAATTATGGCACAATTTTTCTATATTTTATAATCAAAAGCAGAGTCTGGAAAAAGTAAATGAAGCAAATTAAATTAAAGTAATTTTTTCTCAGTGTGCTGTTGCCAAACTTCATTCACTTTTGCTAACTATTAAATATACAGCTAAAATACCAGAAATATTTCACAGTTATGTTTATTATATACTAAAAAAAATAGAGTTTGGAAAGATAGAAATAAGGCTTATTATATTAAAGCGATTTTTTCTAATTGCGCCGTTGCCAAACTTCATTCATTTGCCAAATAATGCTAAAATGCCAGAAATATGGCACAATTTTACTTAAATTTATGACAATAGTCAAAATTAAGGCCTTAAATAAATAAATTAAGCTCATCAAAATGGTAATTTTTTCTCAGTGCGCTGTTGCCAAACTTCATTCAGTTTCCAAATCACAAATCTACTGCTTAAGTAAAAGAGTTTGTAAAGATATCCCAAGCTTATTTTCAAGTTTAATAAATGTCAAAGCGATTTGCCTTCTTATTAAATTTAGATTCTTTGGGTTTTCCTAGAACATATAACGCATTTCTTTACTCCTAAGTTATGAGACTTTTCCTAGTTAATTTATGAATGAAATTGCACATTTCCATGTGTATTAATTTTTATGATCATTCGTAGGTTTATTAATAAACTTTTTTTGGGTTCCCGCCATTAAGATATAATGAAATGGCCTATCTAATCCAATAAATAGCTTTATTAGCGTCAATATATGCATAAATACTTACAAATTTGTCGTTTTATTTGGGTTTATTTTAGCTTTTGGATATCACCAGTCGGCAAATCTTTGGGCATACGTAGCTCTAGACCTAAGAAAGCGGCAAATGTTCCTACATTAGAGGCGGCATATGCCAAATCATCGCGTTTGGATCACAAGTGGGTAAGTACAGATAAAGATTGATATACATAAGTAGATAAATCGAACAAAAGACTGCAAATAAGGGCAATGAGTTTAAAAATAAGTCAAACCTGAGATAGATATGCTATTTATTGTTGCAGTATTCTGGAAATAGGATAAACTTTCATTTTAAATATGTCTTATTTTTTTATCTTTATTAAAAAGATTATGATATAATAGTAAACAAAAAATTTTTATTTTAAAATTATTAAATTTGTATTATAAAATTAAAAATTAAAGGTAATTTTGTAATTCTTTTGATAAAATTGAAATCCCCATGCCATAATATAAAATTTACCAAAAATACTAAAATACAATTGTTTGGTATTTGTGTAAAATTTTGATATATTTTCAATGTGTATACCTTAAATTAATATATTATTATAATATATTTCTCATATTTAATTTGATTTATAACTATTTTAAATTGAAATTTTGACATATTTTCAATGTGTATTCAATATAATTTTTAAAATTGTATTTACCTTAATTTAATATTTTATTATAATATATTTAATTTAATTTATAATTATTTTAAATTTAAATGTTGATATATTTTCAATGTGTATTCAATTTAATATTTAAAATTCTGTATATCTTAAATTAATATATTATTATAATATATTTCTCATATTTAATTTGATTTATAACTATTTTAAATTGAAATTTTGACATATTTTCAATGTGTATTCAATATAATTTTTAAAATTGTATTTACCTTAATTTAATATTTTATTATAATATATTTAATTTAATTTATAATTATTTTAAATTTAAATGTTGATATATTTTCAATGTGTATTCAATTTAATATTTAAAATTCTGTATATCTTAAGTTAATATATTAATTTAATATATTTCTCACATTTAATTTAATTTATATTGTAATTTTGTAATTCTTATGATAAACATTGCAAATATTAAATTTATCAAAAATACTAAAATACAATTTTGTGATATTTGTGCTCAATTTTTGATGTATATCTATGTACTTCAAATTAATAATTATAATCGTTATAAATTTAAATATAATCTATGTATTCTATTGATTTCTTATAGCTGGCTCCGCTGTCCAAACAGGCGGACATGAGTGAACGTCAAATTGAACGTTGGTGGCGTCTGCGTCGAGCTCAGGATAAACCATCGACATTGGTCAAGTTCTGTGAGAACACATGGCGATGCATCTATTATCTGTATAGCTTTATATTCGGCGTAATTGTGCTGTGGGATAAGCCCTGGTTCTGGGATGTCAAGAGCTGTTGGTATGGTTATCCTCATCAGGTAAGATTCGATTAAAGAAAGATGAGAATTAAAAAAGGAAGAGAAACCTTTCAAGCATTCATAAACTTCTTTATTAAAAATGAGAGAAAGTGAGAGAGAAAGTGAGAAAAATACATACGGAACATTATTGTTTTGTCAGTGTTGCCACCTAGTCGGACTACTCTATAAGAAATAATTCCTTATTTATACTTATTAACTTATCAAGAATGTATTTTAAGCATTGACAAACTTCATCATTATTAAAAATGAGAGAAAGTGAGAGAAAAATACATACGGCACATTATTGTTTTGTCAGTGTTGCCACCTAGTCGGACTACTCTATAAGAAATAATTCTTAGTTTTACTTGAATATATTTTAAGCATTGACAAACTTCTTTATTAAAAACGAGAGAAAATAATAGAGAGAGAGAGAGAGCGAGAAAAATGCATTCAAAACACTCTACTTTTTCCAGTGTTGCCACTTAGACTAATCTATAATAAATATAGATATGTATATATATATTTATACTTATAAATATATCAAGAATGTATTTTAAACATGGACAAACTTCTTTATTAAATAAGAGTAAGAAAGCGAAAGAAAGGCAAACACAACACTCTACTTTTGTCAATGCTGCCACCTAGTTGGACTTTTCAATAGGAAATATTTTATTACTTATACTTATAAACATATCAAGAATATTTATATCCATTCTATCTATTACTGATTCAGATTGAGATAAAAAGAGAGAAATTCTTTTAACTTATGAGCGTATACTTAACATTCTTTACTTGCCAGTGCTGCCACCTAGTCACACTTTTTTTGTAAGAAGCGAATCTATTTTATGAGAAATATTTTAATTCATTATCAAACATATCATGGAAATATGAATGCCAGTCTTGATAAATTCATTATAACACTAAATTTTCAAGAGCGAGTAAAATCAAAGAAGAGAACGGCTGCAACAGTCACTCTCATTTATCGCAGGCGTTGCCACCTAGACAAAAACTTTTATATAACACAAATAAAGCTTTGGAAATATGAACTCTAGTTTTTAAAAGAGAGAGAGCAAAAGAAAGAAGTAAAAGTGTATACTCTCTTTAAACAGTGTTGCCACCTAGAAAAATACAACTTTGGAATCAGACCCTGGTTTCTAAGAGAGAGGGAGAGAGATCGGGGGAAAGAATTAGAAATTTATACTCTCTTTACCAGTGTTGCCACATACTCAAATAAAGCTTTTGCAATATAAACTAATTTCTAAAAGAGAGAGAGAGAGAGAAAGAAATAGAAGTGTATACTCTCTTTTAGCAGTGTTGCCACCTAGGCAAATTAAGCTTTAGTATTATAAACTCTAGTTTGTAAAAGGGAGAGAGTGAGAGATAGAAGTAGTACTGTATGCTCTTTACCAGTGTTGCCACCTGGACAAATAAAGCTTTGGAAACATAGACTCTAGTTTCTAAAAGAGAGAGTGCGAGAGCGAGAGAAAGATGTTTAAGTGTATACTCTTTTAGCAGTGTTGCCACCTAGACAAAAACTTTTATATAACACAAATAAAGCTTTAGAATTACAAACAATAGTTTCTAATAGAGAGAGAGAGCAAAAGAAAGAAGTAAAAGTGTATACTCTCTTTTACCAGTGTTGCCACCTAGTCATTTCCTATATGATTCAATAGTAATTATCTTGTTATTTTCCGCATTTCTTTTACAGTCGGTGAGCGGTGATGTTTGGTGGTATTATATGATATCGATGTCGTTTTATTGGTCGCTAACTGGCACTCAATTCTTTGATGTGAAACGCAAAGATTTCTGGCAAATGTTTATACATCACATGGTCACACTGTTGCTGATGTCCCTCAGCTGGGTATGCAATTTGCATCGTGTCGGTTCCCTCGTCCTCGTTGTTCACGATTGTGCCGATATATTCCTGGAGGCCGCCAAATTGACCAAATATGCCAATTATCAGAAGGTCTGTGATGCCATATTCGCCATCTTCACCGTCGTTTGGATTGTCACACGTCTTGGGTTTTATCCTCGCATTATCTATAGGTAAAATTATTATATATTTTAAAAATAACTTGAATTTAAATTAAATTTCTTTATTTGCAGCTCATCTGTTGAAGCACCGCGCATTCTGCCCATGTTCCCAGCATATTATATATTTAATACGCTACTTTTGATGCTTCTGGTGCTGCACGTGATCTGGACCTATATGATTCTCAAGATTGTGGTCGACTCATTGCAGAAGGGACTGGTAGGTTTCGAGTGCAAGCATTATTCTATTGTATTCCATGTTAAAAGTTGGGAAAGACGGAAAAAATATCAGTTTCTTCAGTATTATATGTATTTAATTACTTACTTAAAACATAAAATGTCGAGATGAAAGTAAAAGCAAAAGAAAGGGAGATAGTAAAGTGAAGTGAAGTAAAAGAAGAAAAATGTCAGTTACTTAAGCTACGAAGCTCAAATTACTTAAAGTTGGTGTCACAATGTCGCCATCTTCATCGTCGACGAAAAAATATATGTATATCGTAATATTTTATATAAGATATAAAATCTTATAGAAAAGCAGGTAAATTAATTAAATTAATTTAATTATTAATTTAATAAATTAATAAAGGAGAGAGAGGTAAATAAATAAAGAAAGAGAGAGGGAGAGAGGGAGGAAGAGAAATACATAATTATATAGAAATTAGAGAAATAAGAGAGGAGAAACATAAAGTTATTCAGATAAATAAAAAAAGAGTGACAGAAAGAATAAGATAAATAAAAATATATAAATAAAGAAAGTAGAGAGTGGAGGGAGAGAAATACAAAGCTATAGAAATTAAAATAATTGAGAAATAAGAGGGTTCTAAATAAAGAAATGTAAAAACAAATAAATATAGAGAGACATAGAAAATGAGAGAAATAAAAATATATAAATAAATATAGAAAATACAGATTGGTTAATGAAAATATAAATACCTAAAGGTAAACTGATTTATAAGTAAGATTAATATAAAAAAAGAAATACAGATAAATAAAAAGAGAGGAAAAGAGACATATGTATAACACATTTTTCGAGCACATGAAATATAAGTAATATTTCAATATAATCTATAATATCTCAGAAACTATAGTGTTATAATATGCATTAAACTAGATGATAAGTGACTTTTGAAAAAACTTAACTTATAATAACCGCAAATAGAAAGAGGAGGAGATAGAGAAAGGAAACTTTTAGATTCGAGTTTATTATCAAAGTTGCCTAATTGTTCAAGGCATAATAAATGATTCTTTATTCCTCAATCAATTTACATACATTAATTTATTTGCTCAACTGCGAGAGAAAATTCTGGATAGTTAAATACTGAGAAAAATCTTCCCAGTTCTTCATCTTTAAAGGTTTTTTAAATTTCATCTTATATTTTCGGATTCTTTTTGGAGTTAAGATTAGCTACAAGTTAACTTCATACATTTAAATTATGTCATTAATAAAATCAGTCGTCGAAGAATTACTTAAAATTTATATTAAAATAGGAAAATTAGATTTTCAATTAGAATAAATATATGATTTTAAATAAAAAAATGTAAAGGATCAAAAAAAAAAAATAATGCTTTAAAATGTATAACAAAATTATAAATTCAGATTTTCAATTTACAATTTTAATATATGATTCGGAGTGAAAAACTGAAAGAATAGAAAAAAAAAAATAATTTAAAAATGATAAAAAATTCAATTTTTAATTTACAGTTAAAATAAATATATTATCTATATATATAAAATTCTTTGTCCTGACTGACTGACTGACTGACTGACTGACTGACTGACTGACTGACTGACTGACTGACACATCAACGTGTAGGCCAAACGGCTAAAGGTAAAGAGCTGAAATTTTCACACAACATAGCTGAGACAATTTCATCGTGCAATAAGACGGCGTTTTGTAAAATTCCACCTGGAAGTGTGTTTACCCGAGGTCAAAAGGTCATGGAATTGCTTTGTATGAAAAACTTTTTGTTTGTTAAGATATCTTAACCAAACTTACAGATTAGATGTTTGGGACTGTCTCTTACATTCTGACCAAATTTGGTCAAAGTCGGATTACTATATCATATAGCTGCCATAGGAATAATCGGATGAAATTAACCTTTAGTATGGAAAACTTTTTGTTTGTTAAGATATCTTAACCAAACTTACAGATTAGATGTTTAAGACTGTCTCTTACATTCTGACTAAATTTGGTCAAAGTCGGATTACTATATTATATAGCTGACATAGGAATAATCGGATGAAATTAACCTTAAGTATGGAAAACTTTTTTGTTTCTTCAGATATCTTAACCAAACTTACAGATTAGATGTTTGAGACTGTCTCTTACATTCTGACTAAATTTGGTCAAAGTCGGATTACTATATTATATAGCTGACATAGGAATAATCGGACGAAATTAACCTTTAGTATGGAACACTTTTTTGTTTCTTAAGATATCTTAACCAAACTTACAGATTAGATGTTTGAGACTGTCTCTTACATTCTGACTAAATTTGGTCAAAGTCGGATTACTATATTATATAGCTGACATAGGAATAATCGGACGAAATAAACCTTTAGTATGGAAAACTTTTTTGTTTCTTAAGATATCTTAACCAAACTTTCAGATTAGATGTTTGCGACTGTCTCTTACATTCTGACCAAATATGGTCAAAGTCAGATTACTATATCATACAGCTGCTGAGTTTTTCATACTAAAGGTTAGTTTCATATGATATAGTAATCCGACTTCGACCAAATTTTGCCAGAATGTAAGAGACAGTCGCAAACATACAATCTGTGAGTTTGATTTGGATATCTTAAGAAACAAAAAGTTTTTCATACTAAAACCTGATTTTCGACCGATCTTTCCTATGACAGCTATATGATATAGTTGACCGATTTCGATCAAATTTGGTCAGAATGTAAGAGACAGTCGCAAACATACAATCTGTGAGTTTGATTTAGATAACTTAAGAAACAAAAAAGTTTTTCATACTAAAACCTGATTTTCGACCGATCTTTCCTATGACAGCTATATGATATAGTTGACCGATTTCGATCAAATTTGGTCAGAATGTAAGAGACAGTCGCAAACATACAATCTGTGAGTTTGATTTAGATAACTTAAGAAACAAAAAAGTTTTTCATACTAAAGGTTAATGTGCATTATATTATATAAATTAAGATATCTTAACCAAACTTACAGATTATATGTTTGGGATTGTCATTCATCATTCTGACCAAATTTGGTAAAAGTCGGATTACTATAACATATAGCTGCCATAGGAACAATATAATGCAAATTATCGATTAGTATGTAATATGTATTAGTAGTAATTATCGATTAGTTTTTCTTTCTTAAGAAATCTCAACCAAACTCATACTACAGGTTACTTTGACTAAACTTAATTGACATTATTAACTAAATTTCATTTCCGCGAGCGAAGCGAGCTGGGGGTTGGCGAGCGAAGGCAGGGCGGAGCCCCTAGTTTTAAATAAAATACTTAAAAGATACAGAGAAAAAGAAGTATTTCGAAATTATAGTAAAGTTAGAAAATCAGATTTCAAGTAACAATTCAAATAAGTAAATTATATTAAATGAAAAATACAAAGGATACAAAAAAAAAAAACATTTAAAATTTATAGTCAAATTAGAAAATCAGATTTACAATTAACTATTAAAAGAAATATCTGATTTTAAATATAAAAACTGATAGTCTATTAAAAAAAATGGAATTATAGAAAAAGAATAAATTAAAATTGATAAAAAATACAATTTTTAAATTACAGTTAAAATAAATCTATTATTTTAAATAAAATACTGAAAAGATACAAAGAAAAAGAAACATTTAGAATTTAGAGTATAGTTAGAAAATTAGTAACAATTCAAATAAATAAATTATTTTAAATGAAAAATTGAAAGGATACAAAAAAAAAACATTTAAAAATTATAGTAAAATTAGAAAATTCAGTTTTACAATTAACTATTAAAATAAATATATGATTTTGAATAAAAAAAACTGATAGGCTTTTAAAAAAAATGGAATTTAAATGAACTATTAAAAGAAATATATCATATAAAATATAAAAACTGATAGGCTATTAAAATACATGGAATTTAAAAAGTTGTAAAAACAAATGAAATTAATTTAAATTAATCATCTTTGTTGTTTCGTTTGCAGATGTCCGGTGACATACGCTCCAGTGATAGTGAGGATCTCACAGATAGCTCCGGAAATGTGCGTGTGGCCAATGGATCGACGCGCTCAAAGTCCAAATCTGGCAGCGCAGCAGCAGCAGCAGCAGGAACAGGATCAACAGGAGGAGCAGGAGGAGGAGGAGGTGCCACCCAACGCAAGGTGAACAACCACACGGCTGATGCGACAACAGGAGCAACAAAGTAAAACACTACAACAACACACAGCTGGCGGGGGAGAGGAAGAGATGAAAGAGGATTAGGATGAGGAGCAGGATTAACCAAACCGAGACCAGTAAATGAGGATTAACAACAACAATCTACAGCGACAGCAACAGCAACAAAAACAAACAAAACAAAACAAAAACCAAACCAGTTCAGAACGTTTTTTTATGTTAATTATTATTTTTTATATATTATAAAAAAAAGTATATATTTTTTTATTGATAAAAAAAGAAAACAAAATTTGAATAAATGCGAGCTAATTAAAGCGCAATTAGCATTTCAAATTATTTATTATTTAAACCAAAAAAAAAATAAGAGAAAATAATGGTAGTTAATTATATATTAGTTGAGTCGAAGGGCAAATAAAGGTCGATTAATAAATTTTGCAGCAGCAGCAACAAAAACAGCAAGAACAACAACAACAACACGAAATAAAAATTAAATTCTTAAATCGCTTAGACAACAATTTAATAAATAAACTAACTAAATGGAGAAAAAAACCAAATGCATTCAAATTCTATTGTAAATAATTTATCTGTATGTTTCCCAAAGTAAATAAATAAATGTATGCGAAGTAAACGAAAAGAGAATTTGATGTTTATGGCAATAATAATGGAAGCATATAAAGGAAATATATATATAGAGGAAATATATATACACATGTATATATAAATTTAATTTCAGCTTTATTATGTAACAGTGGAAAAATTATAAAATCACTAACTGCATTCAGATTCTTTAAGAAATTGGGAAACTTTTTATTAAATACTTTTATAGAAAGAGATAATTAAGAAAAAATTAAATAGAATAGAAATTGAGAAAAAAATCCTTTTTTCGAAGTATCTTCATAAATATAATAAAATCGAAAGTTACTTTGAAGTGCAGAGATGCTATAAGAAAGACATCAGAAACTATATCCATAGCATATTATTCGGATTATCTACATTTTTGCCTTTTCCATTTTTGCTTCCCAATTTTAGTTTCTTAATTTTTTGTAGTTACAATTTTCCCAATTTAGTGTTGCTAATTCTCTTTTTCCTTCTTAAATAGTTGTCAACTATTTTATGGGGATTCATTTCATTGTTCTTAAAATAGATGGACACACAAATGTATCCCATAAATGTACTTATAGTAAAGTATAAAAGTTTTCTCGTACATCATCATCATCGGTTTTATTGGATCGTCTAAAATTGTATAAACTACATGCTAGGCGTCTTGGATTGAGTTAGTTAGTACTGATAACCATCTGGTTGATAGGGACGTGCAAATGGCGCCGGGGCGAAAGGCACAGGCGGCGGACGCCAATTCGTTGGCGGTGGACGCGGCGGTGGTGCGGGCATTCCAGGTGGTGCCCACGCATTTGGTGGCTGGAGCATGCGAGGTGGCGGCGGTATGCCCATTGCCGGCGGCAGTGGCGGTTGTCCACCGCCCATTGGTGGCAACGGTGGCGGCGGTATAGTTGCTGGGAATGGTGCTGGCTGTGGCACTGGCGGCGGTGGCGCAATCATGCTCATATTTGTTGAGGAAACGGGCACCACGGGCGGCGGCGGTGCCATCATTGGTGGCGGCATCATTTGGCCAGGCATACCCGGCATCATATTCTGTACGGGCGCATCGGCGAACAATTGATGCGGACGATCCGCATGCGCTGATGGATTCTGTGCGGCCAACAGACGTTCCGCAGCCGAGCCGTGACGTTCGCCCTTGTGATCCTTCTTAAATGCATACGACACGGATATGGGACGATTGCAAAGATATTGTCCATTCATGGCATCCATGGCAGCATCACTAGCCTCGAAGCTGGCAAAGTTGATAAATGCAAATCCCTTCGATTTGCCCGTTTCCGGGTCACGCATTATCTTTGGCGTTTGCAGGATGACTCCAAAGGCTGAGAACGTATCATAGAGCAGTTTCTCATCCACCTCCACGTCGAGATTACCAATGAATATGTTGGCGCCCACATCCAGATTCTTTTGATGCGCCGATGCCTTATTGACACGTATGGGTTTACCATATAGCTTAATCATATTCATTATTTTAATCGCGTAGTCGGCGTCCTCCTCGCTGAGGAACTCCACAAAGCCATATCCCTGATGCATCTGTGTGACACGATCCTTGGGCATGTGCACATTGACTGCAACAGATAACACATGAAATGTGAATGTGAATCCGAATAAGGATAATAACAATAGGTTGCTTACCAACTGGACCCGCCTGCACAAACAGCTCCCAGAGCAAAGTTTCCGATACCTTGTCGTCCAGTCCGCCGGCGTAAATCGTGGCGTCTGCAAATGGGAGGTAAATATGTATCAAATTCATACGGAATTACTGCATTCATCAATTACACACCTTGATTACGTTCAGCAATAGGACCTGCGGCCATTTTGCTCGTCGAATATTCGCCGAATTTACGCAAAAATTACAAATTACAAATCTATCAGTCAGCAGCAGTCAAACCAAACCATACACGGCGTTTCAGTTGTCAATGTTGCCCTGGCCCTGGCAGGGTTGCAAATCATATCGATACAGTCATCGATATGCCGATAATCATTTAGTTGGCGATACATTTTGAAATGCTTATATCAATTTTAATAATTACAAACCAATTTACATAAAGAGTTGTGTATCTATTTCAGTAAATATTACTACAGTTACCAGTTTTCAACAATTTGTATTTGCAAAACAATATTCATACGATATTGTTGCATTTTTATCGATTAGTCTCATCGATATGCTCGATATTGCGCATTCGATAGCCAGTGTTTTGTTCAAATTGACTTTCAATCGTTCAATGTAAAAAATCAACTGTGGGAACAAATTATGAATACATATATATAAATACATAAGGACATACAGAAAATGTAGATATCAAAAAACAATCAGCAGGAAATAAAAAAATTAAATTCGAATCAATTGAACTACTATCAAGAATTTAGTTCGTTTGCTCGCTCGTTCACTTTAGTATTAGTTCAATTGAACATAATCCGAACGATTTTGATACAACTCTGCGCCAATAGTGATTTTGGCCTACATTTTTATGTAATGTCACCTCACTTTGTTGTCGTTTTACAAAGAAAAAATCGTGCTAGTAACCAAACCAAAGAACCAAGAATATTACTTTGTGCGCTGTGATGTGATATCCAATAAGAACAAATAATGAATTGTCATCAAATATTGAGCGGTGCCTGCAATGCAGGTGACCGGTGCTTCGCAATTGGCTCCGTGGAAGGCATACCTTTTACAGTAAGAATACGAGCGATTACGATTACACTCTGCTATATAGCCAAGTTTTTTCTTCCATTTTTTTTTCGTTGTTTTGTTATACGTTTTCGTTTTTATCACGCATCTATCATATTGTTCGACCAATACATCAACGCATACACATACAGTTACAAATGCGACAGTCATACATGGGTGTTCTGTATATAATAATGTATGGTACATACTCTCTCGTGTACGTTAGGTACTTAAAGGGTACAACTAGTATGTACACATTTTCCAACACGGTTGGCATTTTTGTTGTTGTTGTTGTGTTTGTTGCAAATTCCAATTGGAATATCTAATTCCGATCAGACAGACAGCCATTGGGGGATTTTTTAATGTTTTTATTTACATATTCGTACTTGTATATTTATGCATGCATGTGTTGTGTATGTGTGTGTGAGCACATATAAATAAATGTGATGCTTGGCTGTCACTGTCGTCCGTCCGTCTGCCTGTCTGTCTGTCTAACTGTCGCTGTGTGGTCAATTAAATCAAAAGCAAAAGGCGAATGATGAGTTTGAGAATTTATTTGTTGCCTTTTTGTTTTGTGTAAAATTCGATATCAATAACAATGGGGCAAATTCGATAACTACGTGTAAGGGCAAGCTAATGTTTAAATAATTTCCATAGTCGATTTGAAATCAATGTTTTAACATGTTTTCTGGGCTATTAATTACATTTAAAGGTCAAGTGCCTGCCTGGCCGTAAACAAGCCTCTCACGTTGTTGCCTTTACGCACTCGCACACACACACACACACTTACACGCACTTGCATGACGATACATACATACATACAGACGCGTGCAAATTAATAAGAACAGCATAATTTGCCCAATAAGGTTGTTAAAATAATTATTTTCTCATATAATCTCTTCATATTTTTATTAATATTTAAATTCGTGTAAAATTTTGTTTTATTAGAAAAGTTTACAATGAAAAAAAAAACAAATAGTAATAGGAGAAAACTAGTTTTTAAACGAGCCAAAATAGTGACAAGTTGCATAAAAAAACAATATAAAAGATAATTTTGTACGAAAGTTTTAAAATTCAATATTAAAAAAATTAGTTGAGATCCTCAATTAATTTTTATCTCTAAATTCATGATAAATCGTCCACTATTTGTGATGGGCCTTTTTTTTCCATTTTGAGTCTTTGGGTAGCAAACAGAAAATAACCAAAATTCTTTAGTGTTCATATCCTGATATGTT
This sequence comes from Drosophila kuntzei, assembly GCA_035042165.1. NCBI lineage: Eukaryota > Metazoa > Arthropoda > Insecta > Diptera > Drosophilidae > Drosophila > Drosophila kuntzei. The sequence goes on along the minus strand of JAWNLU010001388.1, from coordinate 987,190 downwards.
CATATTTTACAATCCAAATAATTTTGTTGGGTTTACTCAAAAGTGTCGATAAATAAGAATAAACAGAGAAATCGACGTATGATTCCATTTTGAGTACACTCTTAGGTCCCTATGTTCAATATGAAGAAGCTCCCTCCTTATTTCCAATCGTTTTGATTTATCTGAACTTTATAGAAGCGACTTTTGAAAATTACATATCTATCAGGTTTCTCATTTTCTTGACATAATTCTTAAGCATTTTGTGGTCCTGAAATCTTCACTTCTTTCATAATATCTGTTCATTGGATAATGATCTGGCGATGAATTCGTTCCCTAAATAAATGCAATTTTTCTTGTGAGGTGCTCTTATTATTTTGCACACGTCTGTTTAAAATTCGATTGGTCAAATGGCCTTTGATGCCCTAAATTCAATAAATATACATATGTACATAAGTGCACACATTTACTGTTGTAGATATGTCGATATAATGTACTTTAAGATTATTTATTGCCTGCAGCCTGCAAATCCTAACTGACAAAAAAAGAGACACATTTTATTTATTTTTTTTTGTGCCAGAGACGAACAAACGTCAATAACAAATAAATTATACACGGGCCATAAAATGCTGCAAAAATTTGTCGTGAGCACGCATTTATAATGTGTGTGTGTGTGTGTGTGTGTGTGTGTGTGTGTGTGTGTGTGTGTGTGTGTGTGTGTGTGGTGAGCAGGGGGTGGGGGAGGCGGCACTGGAGTCGTTTATTTTTATGATCACATACATACATACATATCAAATATTAATTACTAACAGTCAACACTCCCCCAACCCCAATCCCACCCCCACTCTCATTGGTGTGTGTGTGTGTGTGTGTGTGTTTGCATTGATATTTGTTTACCGCTATAGCGCCTGAGGTCTGTTTTCCTCTTATTTATATATGCATACTATACGTACATATATATGTACATATGTATGTGTGTGTGTGTTTATGTAATTTACCAAAGTCACAAGCATAATTAACTGTGCTGCTAAGAAAACTTCAAGTACAAAAAAAGTGCTAAACAGTCAGTATCCCCCCCCACCCAACTCCCCTTGGCGAACAATTTCATTTAAAAAGCCAACAGCTGCCCTTACTCTACATACAGTGGCTACCAGCTTATTTCACTCACTAGTCTTAAATATTTACACAATATACACAGAAAAAAAAGACCAACTTCTAAAATCAAGAACATTCATCTTAAATATTTTGTTCTTAAAATAAGATAATTTCAAGACAAAATTATTAATACTGAGAATATTAATCTAAAAATTAGCAGTACTTTATATAAGAATAAAAAAATTTTAAATTGTTAAGATAATATAAATATGTCATATTTAATATGAAGACAATAATGACACCGTAACAATTAATCCAAAAAAAGTATAAATAACAATAAAAATAAGCTTAAGTTTAAAAAAACACCTGCCTAATTTTTTTATTTGGGTTGAGATTTTAAGACAAGATCTTATTCTTATTTGAAATGTTTTTAAAATCAAGATTGTGTTTTCTAAATTTAAGAATTTTATGTTCTCGACGCATTTTATAGACCAAAATTCTTAGTTTTGTGACCAAAATCTTGATTTTAGAACCTTTTTTTTATCAGTGTACAGACCTGTTTCGTTTTTCACTTTATAATTAATGGATTTAATTTTTCACGTGGAAAGTATTTAATATTTATCGTTTTTCACTAAATCAGACTTGAATTTATCAGCTCAAATTGAATTCATTCCACAAAATTGCTCAAAAATTATATTACAACGCGTTAAAAATATTCACTTGCGAAAAATCTGGCCGAAGTTGAAAACCGGAATAGACCTGATAATTAAAACGCAAATTTGTTAATTATTGCTTGAATTTAAGCTAAATATTTTATATAAATTATATCACATAGTGTAAAACGTAGTAGGTCAAATAAGCTGTGAGCCACTATACTTATAGATAGTCAAGGAATTGATTTTATAAAGGACAAAGGAACAAACGGTCGTACAGCATATAAATAGAATATAAAAGTAATTTTTTCCTAAGTAAAATATTTATGAATTTTAAGTTGCCAAAAAAGTTACTTGACTAACGATAGTTGTTTTTTTTTTTTGAGATTGTTAACCTTAATAGATGTCATTATTTATATTTTTTTTTGCTTATTCTCAGAACCATAAATAAATATAATAAATAGGAAAATAAATCTAAAATAAAATATGAGAATTTTTTACTACCTCTAAACAATTACTTGACCAGCTGTATGTAAGTACAGTAAATAAAAAATGTATAGACAGATGATTTAAGATGATTTTATTATAACTAAGCGAAAAAGTAAGGTTGCACTTTTTTAATAGAAAACATTTTATAAAATAATTTAATAAAATTATTGATTTACGTATTAGTTGACTTAAAAATACTAAAGAAAGATTTTTATATAGAAGAAAAGTAATTTTAAAAGGTCTTAAAAATACTGTGGCTTACTGATTATTTCAACCAGCACTTAGACAAGTTTTTAATCAGTTATAACAACTAAACTAAATAATATATTAAAATTAAAATATATTAACTTATTGAATACATTTAAATTTATTTTATTGAAATATTTTTAGGCAATCTAAAGCTGAAAAATAAAGTGGAAATAATGTCAGAGCTTATTTCCGATCTAAGATCCTTTAGATTGCAGAACAATGGTCGGAAGTATTTTTCCTATGCTTTAGTTATTATATTGGGGTGTTCCAGAAATGTAAACCAACCAAAAATTTATGAATTTTCGGTTGGTTTGTAATTCTGGAACACTCTCGATTATCACAATACGTTTTAGTGATTTTCGTTTCATTTATGAGTAGATTTATTGCTTTTGTAAGTTCTTCAATAATTTGCTGATGTGCCAATACTTTTTAGATTCACTGCATACATATGTATGTATGTATGTATTTAGTATGTGTGTGTGTATCTGCATTATATTCTGTAATGAGCTGCGAAGCTCGAGATCTGTGTTGACATTGCCACCCATTGTACATTTAACTAAATGCCATCATTTCAATTGTTGTATTAGCTCAACTTGCTCTACTCTTGAGTATATATTTGCATATAATATTTATAAACACGTTGCGACATGTTCTATCTGCTACAACAAATACATATATATATACATATTATTTAAAATAGGCACAGGCGTAGTTGAACTTGAAAATAGACAAACACACACACACAAGCATAAATATGTACATAGACCTAGTGGCGCCATCTGGCAATGACGTAGGGAAGTGTCGGTCGATGGTTCGGTTGGTGCCCAAGTGCCATAGCATTCAGAGTTTTGTCAACTCAACAAATGTCCGCAGCGATATCATCGTCTATTTTTTAATCGCCTCACACTTGAGATGATAAACATATCAAAAAACGAAGACAGAACAACAGCAACAAAAAGGAGAACAAAAAAATGCCTTCATTTTTCTAGCGCGACTAGAAAGATACCCTGTATTTTTATTTTATTTAAGGCAGTTGACCGAAAATTTTCAAAAATTATAATAATATTACAAATTACAAGAAAATAAACAAAAAGTTATAAGTTCTGGGGGTATTCAAGATATGTAATTTTAATTTAAATGATCCAACATTTTTTGCCTGGATTGGGAAAGAGCCAGAAAAACACAATGAGATCACTAAGTATTAGTATTTTATTAGTATTGGAAGTAGAAACTGCTTTTACTGTAGGGTTTATTATGGGAGAATTTATGCAAATTATTCAATTATTATGAAGTTTCTCAGTTCCGTATATTACATTAAATTGCACGACTAACAGCAATCCCTGTGAACAGTCGAAAAAATCAATAGATAATGGTATAAATTCTGGGAGAAAAATGGCATATAAATTTTATTAAAATACAACTTTCTAATTTCTTAATAACATACCCTGTAAGCAGCTTAAAAGTCTATAACTTAAGAATTTATTATCTTAAAATCAATGAGAATTGTCTGATATATACTCTTAGTTTTATATGTCACCTACAGTTTCACAAGTTTATTATAACTCAGCTTATTCGATTTACAAGGTATTCAAAATTATCGTAGAATTGGGCAAATTTCGCACACATATTTCTCTCTTGTAGATAACGTCGCTTTTGATAGGCAGCGATAGTCCCAAGACATAAAACGAGTTTGTTCTATAGACATATACTATGTATATATACGACTGCAATTTTTTCCCGTGTGATCCGGAATCAATTCAACATTTTTAAACGAAATTAGATTTGGCACGCGTTGAAGCTCGTAATTGAGGGTTATTTAATAAATGTGACTCAGATAAGATATGTATGTACGTCTTTGCCCCGATTTCGTTGCTCTGTTGATTATCCTGGACATGTGCCAACATTTTGTGCTCCATGGTCACTTGATAATAATTGAAAAACCTATTATTATGATATAATATATTATATATAGTTTATATATTGTATATCCTACACACCAAATAAGTTATTCCATTTGTTGGCTTCAACTATTTAGGTAACAGATTGACAGATAAGTTCTTTATCATTGAGCCTCCATGGTCACTTTATTTCATAATCATGAGAAAAATATCTTATATAGATAAGTAACTCTATAATAGATTGCGTATAAAACTAATTATATTATTAATCTCTGATAGCTGATAGAACGACTTAGATATTAGTCCTCCATGGTGACTTTATTTCATAATCATAAGCGTAGTCCCTTTTAAAGATAAATAACTCTATAATAGATTACGTACTATTGTAAATAATTAAATTATTAATCTCAGCTCATCAATTGACTCAGTTATTAGTCCTCCATGGTCACTTAATTTATTTATATGTTCTGCAAATAAACAGTTGTATACATATGTCAACTGTTTTATTATCAATTTGAATCCTATTAGCAAATATGCATATTTTATCCTCCATTGTCACTTTTTTCAGTCAGCTGATAGCTGACTAACAGCTCTAATCACATGTCATCCTCCATGGTCACTTTATTTCTAAATAGTTTCTCTAAACTGTTTTATTATCAATTTTAAACCAATCAGAAAATATGCATATTTTACCCTCCATTGTCATATTTTTCACAAACAAAATTATAATTCACTTTATTTCATAATCCTAATCTTTTTCAAACTATTTTATTTATAAACTAGTTTGTTATAAATCTACAACCCAGAGAATTACACCTAAATTAGACTTGATCCTCTATGTCCACTTTATTAAATAAGAATAATCATAATCCCTTATCAACTGTGTTATGTTAATAATCTAAAATCCATCAGCTGACAACTGACTAATCAACTCTAATCACATTTCATCCTCCATGGTCACTTTATTTCTTAATATTTTAAACCAATCTGAAAATAGGCATATTTTACCCTCCATTGTCATATTTTTCACAAACAAAATTATAATTCACGTTATGACATAATCCTAATCTTATGTAAAGAAGTAACTTTATAAAATTACTTTATCTATAAACTAGTTTGTTATAAATCTACAACCCAGAGAATTACACCTAAATTAGACTTGATCCTCTATGTTCACTTTATTAAATAAGAATAATCATAATCCCTTATCAACTGTGTTATGTTAATAATCTAAAATCCATCAGCTGACAGCTGACTAATCAACTTTAATCACATTTCATCCTCCATGGTCACATTATTGCTTAATCATAATCACATGTAGATAAGTGGATAAGGCATTTATTGATAACGCTTAAATGTATTGAATTCTTGTGATTGACAGGCATATGCTGCCGGCTGCAATGTGGTCATCCTGGCGAGCACCTTCGAGCGTGTCCAGATCATTCCCGGCGCCAATCATGGCTATGTGAAGATATCGGCACTGGACTGCAGCACCGATACCGGCAAAATAGCCGCTGCCTATGAAAATAAGATATGCATTTTTGAGCCCACGCCGGTGATTGAATCGAGCAAGCATAACACACACTTTCTAGACTACAGGTGGGTACAAATGGGGATTTTTAGAGTAATTCATTTAATTATTCAAGGCTGTAAACCGGTTCGGTTCGGTTCCGTTCAGGTTTTTAAGCAGCCCGAATCATATTTAATATGAGATTGCTATTTGAAAAAAAACAAAAACTTTACCGGTACATACGGTTTGGTATTCGGTTCTTGAAAAATTATTTATTTCGGTTAAATGTTCGGGTACCGGTTTCGAAATTATTCTCTGGCTAAAGCGCTCTTTTTGATGGTGTAGTCTACTTTTTCTGATTCTGACTGACAATTTCTATTATAGTCCGCTTTTTATAGATCTTAGAATATACTTAATTTTTAAAATAATTAATGAAATTAAATATGAAAAATACAATCAAGTACATCTTGGGATTAGTTCAAGATACTTATGTAAACTAGTTTGTCTCGATCTTTTTGGAGTAAATCCCAAAACGTATTTAAAGTATCCCAGAAAAATCGTATTTTAAGATTACCGAACTTGAAATATGAACTTTGTTCTCAGTTCTAGAAATCCCGAACTCGGACAGTTTTTGAGATCGTTGGCACTTGAATATTCTCGAAAATCTAGATTTTTTTTTTCAGATTGTACTAATATCTATTATTATCAGGGATTAAAACCGTAATCGAAACCGTAACCTTTGACCCTAACTGAAACCCTTACCGGAACAAAAAATTGTTATTATACCGAAACCGATTAATAACCGTTTCATGAATAACGGTTAATTGTGTTCAGGTGCAATCATCGTTTTGAAAACTAATTTTGATTTTAAATCTAAATATTGAACTTATTAAATAGATTTAAAATTTATAAATTGATCTTATTAAATAGATCTTCAAAGCATTTTTGTTTACATATTAATATTTTTTTTAACCTGAAATCAAACCGGTATTTTGAAACCGAAGCATACAAAAAATGCGATGCGAAACCGATATACAAAGATTTTTCGTAACCGATAATCGAATGCCAAAATACGAAGATAACCGAAATCCTAACTGAAACCGATATTCCTTTCGGTTTAATACCCTGATTATTATTCTTAAAATTTTAGCATGATTTCACCTCTTAATTCGTTCCGTATTTCAATTTTTTTCATTTTCAAAATTCGAAATTTTTGAACATTTCGAAATTTTTTAGTGTTTTATAAATTTTTCGAAAAATTTCGAAAATTTCGAATTTTTAAAATGAACAAAATTTAGGTGCAGAACTTATTTAGAAGTAAAATCATGCTGAAATTTGCATTGCGCATGGAAATTGATTGACTTTTGCGACGGCCAGAACCGAAATTAACCCTTGTAAATGAATCGGTTATTAAACGGTTATTTCGGTTTATGGGTTTCGGTACAGCGGAAAAAAATATTTTCGGTTACGGTTTCAGTTACGGTTACAAATTTCAATCGGTTTTCATCGGTTTAAGGTTACGGTTACGGTTTCGGTTAAGGTTGTAATCCCTGATTCTTATTATTATTTCTATTTTATTATAATTTATATTTATATAATATTTTATTATCCTTGGTTGTAGATGGGTGCAGACAGGATCCTTTACGAGTCACTCGAATGTGGTGACATTGTCGTGGAATTTGGAGGGGACACGTCTGTTGACCGGCGGCACCAATATACAGCTCTGGAAGAGCAAATCGCCGACACATCAGGCGGAGGAGGAGCACACAGGTGAGAGGAAAAAAAATAAAGATGGAATATAGATATTCAATAATTAATTATGAATGATTTAAAAGGTGTTAAATTTGAAATTGGTGAGAGCAAGGAGACAAAGCAGTCAACGAATGCTCAAGGAACGGATGATGTGTCGACGTGGGAGAACATTTGGTCATGCCAGACGGCGATACCCATTTACCATATGGCATTTAGTCCCGATGGCACACTATTTGCCACCTGTGGACGCAACGATCGTCTAGTCAAGATCTGGTATGAGAATAAGCAGGTGCTCTTTCCAGCCAAAAGTAGTAGCAATAATGCAACAACAACAGGAGCAGGAACAGGAGCAGGATCAGGATCAGCAGGAGGTGGATCAACTGGAGGAATAACAACTGGTGGTGATGCAACTGGTGGAGATTTAAATTTCACATATGTCTACATCGCACATCCTCGTGCCGTATCCAATATTGTGTGGAGAAAGACGAGCAAATATATGCCAAAAGGATCCGTTGCGAATATGCTGGTGACATCCTGTTTGGATAACATTTGTCGCATTTGGATTGAGACGGTGCTGCCGGATGATGGCATGGTCAATATGACACAATATGATCCGATGGCCTCGCAGAATCCCAAATTTCGTACGCATCGTCACAAGCATCGATTCATGCAACGTTTGAAGCATATGAAGACCTGTTTCCATCTACGTCGTCACATCAAAGCCGGCGCAGCAAATGCCCATTCAACTGGTCCTGGTGGTGGTGTTGGTGGAGGAGGAGGAGGAGCAAGTGGCTCCATTGCTGGAGGTGGTAATAATCATGGTGGGAATAGTCATGGTAATCCCACCATGGGCAGCTCCCCGGCCAGTTTTAGCAATTATCAAGGACCGATACCATCGCTACCATCCTCTTGTAGTGTCCATGATTTTCATTCATATGGTTTCCATGGATCGGGCGTCACGCCGGGCATGCATTTCCATTTGGCGGCATCGATAAATGCGGAGACGGATATACCATTGGTGCCATCGATGCAGACATCGGATCCGAGCAATCAGAATGTCTTCATATTGCATTGGCTGAACAACAAGGAGATGCATTTCACACTCCAAGCAGAGGCGATACTCCAGGAGCTAACCAAAAAGGTCATCGACGAGGAGAACGGACAGCATCATCAGCATCATCAACATCAACATCAATCCTCGACAGCGGCAGCGGGAACAGGAACGGGAGCTGGTGTTGATCTGCCCGATGATGCAGTGCCGCATAAGAAATTTATGCGCAACTCAAAGTCCGTATCGGTGGATGACAGTGGTGAGGAATATAGTAAATATTCCCAGCATACGGCAGCGACAAATGCCGGTGGCATCCATTTGAATTCCATGTCGAATACGACATCGCAGAACTCTTTGAATCATGATCAACAGAATCCCATAACACAATTGGTCGATTCACTGGACAATAAGATTGAATGCCTGCTCCGGGATTGGCATCAAAGTCCAGATTTATTATTTGCCATCCATCCGGTTGATGGCAGCTATTTGATATGGGTCATCGAATGGTTGGATGACTACTATCCGGGATCGTATAGGCAGGCGCAGGTGTCGTTCTCCACACGAATACCATCGGCATTCCCATTGGGCGATGCCATGTCCATGTCCACGACGGTCAGTCTCTTCAATACGGGCACACATCCATTGGCCTTCCGGGATATTGCGAACAATGTGAGGAGCAAGGATGAGTTCCATAAGACCCAAAATGGCAGTGATCAGAATTCATTGAGGAGTGATCAAAACTCTGGACAGCAGCATTTTGATAAGCATGATGAGCACGATGAGGAAACGGATCAAGAGCAAGATCGGGATCGGGATCGGGATGATGAGGATCATGAGGCGGATCGCAGTGCAGCAGCTGGCGGAGCAGCGAGTTCCAGTTCACAGGATTCGGCAACGAACCCAGCAACGGGTTCCGCATTGCCATTGAATGTGTCGCCATCGGTATCGATGGTAACGAAGCATTCAAATGGCACCCTGAATCTTTGGCAGCTCACATTCGCCTTCAAGACGAAGTTCACCCAAGTATTAAGCATTGGCCATGTTAGCCGTGCATCCGGACATCGTTTCCGTGTGAATGACATCACATGTCATCCGGTTTTGCCGCTGCTCGTCTCCACATCACATCACAATCTGCCGGACTCGGAGGCCAAGTCACCGATGTCACCATTTGAACAGCCGCTGGCGGGCAGCACAGGAGTCGGAGGAGCAACTGGAGGAGGAACTGCAACTGGAGCTGGTGCTGGTAGTTGCTCCTCCACCAGCAGCAACAGCAGCGATAAAGATGTATTTACACCCACTGGTTTCTGTTCCGAGTTGATCTTGTGGCGTGTGGATTCCGTGGGTCCATTGTGTCACTCGGGTGGCGTTAGTGAGCTGGCGAGGATTAACTCACCGGAGATATCGGCATTTAGCAATGTGGCTTGGATACCCACGCTATTGCCGAGCACCACATTGGGCAGTTATAGCAATTCCCCATCCGCGTGCTTTGTGGCCAGCGATGGTGAGAATCTAAGGGTCTATCAGGCGGTAATTGATGCACGCACATTGCTGGCGGAGATCTCATGCTCGGAGAACTTGAATACGTTGCACAAATCGCATTCTCTGTCATCGATGATGTCAAATGCGTCATCCACATTGAAGGCACAACGTTCCGCATTGCATGACAAGCTCAAGGTTGTCTCCCAACAGTCGACAGCGCGTCCTGGTTGCATACTCCAACTGGATGCCATATCGGATGCCAAACACGATTGGCAGAACACACAATTCCTGCATGTGTTCCAGGCGCAATTGATCACCGGGGGACAACGTGCTGCCCATGTGGATATGCATGATCTGGAGGAGCCAAAGATGAATGCATTGCTCGAATCGGATATGGATGCGATTGTGGATCTACAACGGAATGTGGACTTTGAGGAACCCTTCTACATTGTCAACATTGAGAAGACCCTGCGGGGCAGCACCATCCACATGTGGCGCATTGTCATCAGCTCCAAGCAACAGAATTCGTTCCTCTCCGAGACGGCCATGTATGTGCCCGATAGTAATCTCACCCAGGAGACGGATGATCAACAGGATCAGCAGCAGCAGCAACCACGTCGCATGTCCCAAGGCGCTGAGACTTTAACGGGTGCGGAGCAATTTGGTGGACCGCAAGTGGAGGCGCCACATATATCGATAACCACAAAGAAGGTGTGCACCCAGGAGCTGCCACTCCCCGAGGGTGTGGATGTCATACACGCCTCCCCCGCTGCCGGACATTTGAGCAGCTCGAGCATTTATCCGGCATGCTTTGCTCCTTATATCATTGTGACCGCTTGCTCCGATTCCATATCACGTTTCTGGAAATGTGAACCCGTCGGCACGGATGCGTATCATTGGTCCGAGTGGAAGATGCTGAGTCGCATTCAACAGTCGGCAATTGAGATACCCGGACAACCGTTGAACATCAGTGCCGCCTATTCTGGGAGGATTGCCTGTGCCTACAAATATGGCAAGAGTTTTACGCGTCCAAATCGTGGTGATCCCGATTCCCGCTACGTCAATCTCTGTGTGGCCATCCACGAGTGCGAGAGCTCCGGCGGCTCCGAGTGGGTCCTGGAGGATACCATCCATTTGAAGAATGTCCATCTGCCGAGGATTAACATTGGACATGGCATCGATTTGAGTTATCTGCATGATAATCGCATGCTGGCCAAGAAGCAGCGACTTAACCAAGTGCTCCACACATTCGCCCACGATCCGGAGAGTCGTTCACCCCGGAGTGGCGAGACTACGCCGGAATTGACCACCGTTAAGCCGACGGCAAATGTATCCGGATTATTGACAGTGCCCAGTTTCAGTACATTGCAATCATTGAGGAAAAGCATTGCAGAGAATGGGAATACATGTCCATTGACACAGAAGCATCTGGTGCAGCTGGATTGGGTATCCAAGGAGGATGGTTCCCATATCCTAACCGTCGCCGTGGGCAGCAAGATTCTACTCTATACGCCGGTTAGTTCGGACATTGCCCAGGCGAACATCAAGGCGATGAAGGAATCACGTTCCGTGAATCGTCCAATTCTGCGGAAAGCCAGCTCCCTGGCCCAACCGAATTTTGTGGATGAGATCCGTTGGATGAAGTTGCGTCAAATTGATTTGCAGACGGCGGACGGATTGCCGCCATTGCCCATGCAGATCTCTTGGGTGCGGGATGGCATCCTGGTGGTGGCCATGGACTCGGAGATGCATGTGTATTCCCAATGGAAGCCACACTATGGTGCACACTTTATGTCGGTCAGTGCAGGAGGATTGGGTGACGATGTGCCCGATACACGTAATCTAAGGGATGAGGATTTGCGTTCCCTGGCCAATGAATCCACCCAGCTCCGATTGAAGAATGTGGCATCGATGCCACTAATTAGCAAAGTGTCCACGGCCAATTTGCAGCTCTTGAATCATGACAAGAAACGTCGCCTGGCGGCCAACAGCAGCATGGCCAATATGAATGGAGGTGGTGGTGGACACCAGGACGGAGCAGGAGGATTCAATAATGATCCTGCTCCTGCCAATGATGATTATATGACCGACTTTGGACTGTTCCAGGCATCACGGATTGCCTGTCCCGTGCTCCCACAGTATCATCCCAAGCAGCTGATGGAGCTGCTCAATTGCGGCAAGATCCGTTGGGTCAAAGCGATCCTGGCGCATCTGGTGCGTTGCATGAGCGGCGCTGGCGGCGTTGGCAGTGCCAATTGTGGCATTCCGCATGATGATGATGGCAGCACTGGCGGCGGAGCGGGTGGAGGAGCTGGAGGAGGTGCTCAGCCTGGTTATGGTGCCCGGCAACGCAGCTGGTCAAGATCGCGTACATTAAGCATTAGCTATACGGCGGATACAAGCAATATACAGGCGGAACATCGTGGCAGCACCACCCAGATACCGGAGGAGCTGATGCTCGACTATGCGGAGATCAATTCGATACCACCGTTGCCACTTTGGGTGCTCCTCAATGCGGATCGGGAGCAGCCGGGTGGGAAGGCGCCGAATGCCGCCGAGGGCGATAAGGATTACGATGAGCTCTTCGATATGCACAATTCGGATGACAATCTGGATGAGCTGCTCTGCGATGGCGAACAGAAGCGTCAGGAGCGTCGTCTGTCGCTGCCGGAGAAGCAATCGATATCACACTTTGGTCCACGACAGGGACAACTGCTGTCGCGTCTATTGACGCACACCCATCTCCCGGGATTATCCTCGCTGGATCAGATGCATCTGTTGGCCTTGGCGGATACGGTGGCCACCTGTAATACCGATTTTTCGGATAAATTTGCCGCTGATCTTGGCAAGAATCAAGGGGTCGGCACTGGCGTCGGAACTGGCATTGTGGCTGGCAAGGAGCAGGGCACCGATTCTCTCGATGATTGTGGTCTACGCTTTCTGCTCGCCATGAAGCATTTCACGTATTTATTGCGCTGTCTGCCGCTCCAGCAACGGGCGCAATTCCAACGCCAGGGAGTCGGAACCGCCAACATCGTTTGGGCCTATCACTCGGAGAGCGAGGAGGAGCTACTGCATCTGATACCCAGCTACACCAAGGGTGACCTCCGTTGGGCCACGCTCCGGGATCTGGGTGTGGGCTATTGGCTCAAGAACATCAATACATTGAGGAGATGCGTCGAGAAGTTGGCCAAGTGTGCGTATCAATTGAAACAGGATCCTTTGGATGCGGCCATCTATTATCTGGCCATGAAGAAGAAGTCACTGGTTTGGGGTCTATTCCGGTCCAAGCGGGATGAGAAGATGACCACGTTCTTTGGCAACAATTTCAGTGAGGATCGTTGGCGCAAGGCGGCATTGAAGAACGCCTTTGTCCTGCTGGGCAAACAGAGATTCGAGCATGCTGTCGCCTTCTTCCTGCTGGCCAATTCCCTCAACGATGCCATCGAGGTGTGCATGAATAAGCTGGAGGATTTCCAGCTGGCATTGATCATAGCTCGATTGTATGAAGGAGATGCCGAAGGTTGTTACTATCATCGACTGCTCAATGATCATATATTGGGCACGGATGTGGAGACGGGTCGCTGTGACCTGACACGTGCTCATCCCGATCCCTTTTTGCGCTCCATGACGTATTGGAATCTGAAAAAGTATCAGGACAGCTTGAATACGTTGCTCCTCAATGGTGTGGGCAATCTGCATAGCAGCTATCGGGAGGAGGATCTATTGCGTCCGGATTTGCCACATGCCACAAATCCGAATGTCTTCAATTTCTACATTTATTTGCGCACACATCCATTGTTGATTCGCCAGAATATCGCGCTGTCGGCGCAGGAGAAGCGCATTGCCCATGTCGTCCTCTCCGGATTCAGTTACGCCGGTGAGACGAGAAAACCGGAGGCGGCCAGTGATAAGCAACTGCAGCTGGAGGATTCAATTACACCGATTGAACGGCAATTGTACTTTACGACGGCACATGGACACTTTAAGTCTGGTTGTCCAGCGTTGGCTTTGGAGGTGCTCAACAAGCTGCCGATGAAGATTAGCGATAGCGATGCCACCACATCCAGCATGGCACCCGATACGGATCGGGATCGGGAACAGGATCGGGATCGGGATCGGGAACAGGGTGTCAATAAAGATGATTTAATCAATTCGGGCATCATGGATCAATGGCAAACCACGTCGGATCAGTTCGATTGGAGTGCTCCGGTTGCCTCCAGCAGCGCCAATGAAGCCAAATTCGAAATCAAATGGGATGACGACGAGGATGAGGAGAATGAGCATCTGGAGGATCTGGATAATGATGCTGATGCTGATGCTGACTTGGGTACACCACAACCAACTGAGACTGCTCCTCCTGCTCCTGTGGGTGAAATCAAAATGGATATTATGGCACAACAATTGAAATTCGTTGCCTGCCTCAAGATCCTCATGGAGGAGCTGTCCACACTGGCCACCGGATTCGAGGTCGATGGCGGCCAGTTGCGTTACCAGCTTTACATGTGGCTGGAACGCGAAGTGGAGGCACTGAAGCAATTGTGCAACTATTGCAGCTCCGAGCAGACAAACGATCCCAATGATCCCGATGCCGGGGATGCCAAGGATAAGGACATGAATGCCAGCATCTATCCCAGCACGGAGAGGCCAACACTCCACGAGATCCTCATGCAGGACAAACAGGACTTTGAGGCCAAAGTAATGCGAGCCGCCAAACGAAAGCGTTGGCTTAAAGGTCAGTTACACAATTTCAAACTCTTTTTTTAAGTCTAGAAATTAAAGAATTTGCTATCGATAGAGATAGAGATATAGATAGAGATTATAATAGATATATATAGTAGATCATTTGGCAAGTGGTGCCAGAGAGTCGCACAAGCGCTCGAGCTTTTATTTAATTTATAAGATAAATATAAATTTATTCAAAATAAAAAAAAATGTGGTAAAAAAAATATGATAAATATAGAATAAACATTTAAACTTTAAATTTAAATTTTAAAGTGATACAAATTTAAATTAAAGGAAACTTACGTCCTTAAAATTGGAGAAATTACAATTGATAGAGATAGATATAGATATTAAAATATATCCGTACATATGTAGATCAGGGATCATTGCTTTTTCGGCTCCTAGAACTCTTTCCGTTCTATTTTGGCAAGTGGCGCCAGAGAGTCGCACAAGCGCTCGAGTGTACAATTTTTATTAAACCTGGTATATATAAATATATATAAATAAAAAAATTTAGTAAAAAATATGATGAATATAGAATAAACATTTCAAGTGATAAATTTAATTAAAGGAGAGTTACGTCCTTAAAATTGGAGAAATTACAATTGATAGAGATAGATATAGATATTAAAATATATCCGTACATATGTATGTAGATCAGGGATCATTGCTTTTTCGGCTCCTATGAACTCTTTCCGTTCTATTTTGGCAAGTGGCGCCAGAGAGTCGCACAAGCGCTCGAGCTCACAATATTTATCAAACCTGGTATATATAAATATATATAAATAAAAAAAATGTAGTAAAAAATATGATGAATATAGAATAAACATTTCAAGTGATAAATTTAATTAAAGGAGAGTTACGTCCTTAAAATTGGAGAAATTACAATTGATAGAGATAGATACATATATGTATGTAGATATTTAAATATGTATGTACATATGTAGATCAGTGGTTATTGCTTTTTCGGCTTCTAGAATTTTTTCCGTTCTATTTTGGCAAGTGGCGCCAGAGAGTCGCACAAGCGCTCGATTGCACAATTTTTATTAAACCTGGTATATATAAATATGTATAATATAAAAAAATTGAGTAAAAAATATGTGATAAATATAGAATAAACATTTCAAGTGATAAATTTAATTAAGGGAGAGTTACTTTCTTAAAATTGGAGAATTTGCAATTGATAGAGATAGATATAGATATTAAAATATATCCGTACATATGGAGATCAGTGGTTATTGCTTTTTCGGCTCCTAAAACTCTTTACGTTCTATTTTGGCAAGTGACGCCAGAGAGTCGCACAAGCGCTCGAGCTTTTATTTATATGAATATATATCCATAAATATATTCAAAATAAAAAAAAATGTAAATATGATAAATATAGAATAAACATTTAAAGTGATAAAAATTTTAATTAAAGGAAACTTACGTCCTTAAAATTGGTGAAATTACAAATGATAGAGATAGATATTAAAATATATCCGTACATATGTAGATCAGTGGTTATTGCTTTTTCGGCTTCTAGAATTTTTTCCGTTCTATTTTGGCAAGTGGCGCCAGAGAGTCGCATAAGCGCTCAATTGCACAATTTTTCTTAAACCTGGTATATATAAATATGTATAATATACAGAAATTGAGTAAAAATGATGTGATAAATATAGAATAAACATTTCAAGTGATAAAAAATTTAATTAAAGGAGAGTTACGTTCTTAAAATTTGGTCATGTCTTTATTTTCGACTTGCACAGTGTAATTTTAGGGATTTATTTGAATGCTTTAAATAGCATTTAGTTTTAATTCCGTTGACTCCTCAGCACACGTTTTGAAAACGGCAATTCTTGTCGATTTGCGGAATTCGGAATTCGGAATTCCACTCGTTTTCGGAATTCGGAACAGGACCGATTATTTTCCTTTATTTATAAGCAACTTGTGACTTTAACTGAATCAATATTAATTTGTAATGTCTATTTTTTCAATTGATTTGCAGCTAATGAGACGTTGTTGCGAACTTTGCTGAGTTATTGCTCGTTGCACGGGGCAAGTGGCGGAGGATTGGCATCGGTGCGGATGGAGTTGGTGTTGTTGCTGCAGGAGCTGCAGCAGGAGAAGACGCAACAGCAGCTGCTCAGCCCGTTGCCATTCCCAACAACGTTGCCGCTGCTCAGCGCCTGTGTTGCCGGCAATAAGACGGTCATTGCCGATCCCATTAAGTATTTGCAATCGCAGACGGTGGATATGCTGCAGAGCATCATTAAATTGTTGCCATTCCCGGGCATTGAGTCGAGTGCGTTGAGTGAGATCTTTGTGCTGAGAGATTTGGCAGTGGCATTGTCATCGTGCATCTATCAATCGTTGTGCGATTCCGAGAGTTTTGTGGTGAACAATTCAACATTTAATGGTTATCCCAGTCCTGGTATTGAGAACATTGCCAAGATCAATTCATCATTTGAATGTAGCTATTTGGTTGGCAGTCGCAATGCCTTCAATCGACGTCGCAAGTATTCCACGGATGAGCCGGCGGGCATTTGCACCACGCCCTCCAAGTGGCCGGGAGTGACCAATTTGCGGGCGTTGTTGGCACGCGAAAAGGATGAGGATGTGCCCAAGTTGAATGTGCTGCTATTGGAATCGTTTGTGTCCACATATATGGCACTCTTCATCTACTCCCTGTCCACGTGCGACAGTCGTTTGCTCTTTCGCCTCAGCGGACACAATTTCACCAATGACACCTGGTCCACACTCTTTGGCGGCGGCATGAAGAAGCTGCTCATCAAGCCGGCAGCACAGCCACATGCATCCCAGACTCAGGCACAGGCAGCACTCCAAGCTGTAGCTGGTGGTGAGGAGTCGGCGGATGAGAATAGTGTTTGGAATACGGTCACGTCCATAACGAAGCAGCGCATGAAGCTCAACATGAAGATCCTGGGCAGCTTCAGTCAGAACAGCACATCGAGCAACATGAAGGAGGATAAGCCCACATATAGGGAACAGTTTATGCCCCCAGAGACATCGATGCTCTCCTATTTCCTCACCAAACCAACAACCACAGGTGAGTCACGCATTTTTATTCCACTCCTTTTCCTATTCCTCAATTAATAATCTATTAATATTAATTAATATTGTGCTCTTTAAATTAAATTAATGATATGAAAATTATTTTCAACTCTTATTTTTGATCTAATAAAATAAAAGTTATTTTTTAATTTTACTAAGAATAATAATAAATAATAAATTTAAATTTAATTAATATTTCATATTTTTTATTAGATCCAATATAAGAGTTAATATTTTTATTTTTTATATTAATATTTGCATTTTATAAGAATCTATTTTGTAATTTTTATATTTTTTAAAATATTTTTGGTCGTTCTTTCAATTCATGTTTTTCACTTCTTATTATAAAAGTTGAAAAAAAAGTATTTATTAAATTTTTTTAATGAAAATTTTAAATTAAAAGTGTAAATACAAATTAAATATATACAAAAATAAAATACCAAAACAAATTATTTAGTAATTTGGTTCAATTTATATTTTTACTTCTCATTTTGCAAGCTGAAATCAAAAGTAATTTTTAAATTTTATTTTTACGAAAAATTTCTTTTAAATAAGTGTAAATTGAATGGAAGAATCGAAAATTTCAAAAAAATAATTAAATATATTTTTAGTTTTGTTTTTTTACACCCGTTACTTAAAGTACAGATATGAAAATTATTTTACTTTTTGTTTGATCTAATAAAATTAAAGTTGTTTTACAAATTAATAGGAGAATGATAATAATATAATTTTTAGGCAAACATCTGAGTTTAATTAGTATTTGAACCCCACTAAAAAAAATGGAAATAAGATACTAAAACAAATTATTTAGTAATTTTGGTATTTTTCAATATTTTGGTGAATTAAAAGAATCAAAAAATTATTAAATAAGTTTTTGTATTTTTTTAAATCGTTGCCCAAAATTAAAATGGTATATTAAATTTGTTATTTTAAGTGATAATTTTTTATGCAAAAAATGCATATATTTATTAATTCTTAAATATATGTTATGAAATAAAAGTTATTTTTATTTATTTATGATCAAAGTCTGTAAATAATTTGTAATTTAGAAATAAATTAAATTGTAATGCTTTCTTTGAATTTTCCTTAATGAAATCTTAAACCTTTTTTTTTGTTTATACAGATTGCGATGATTATGATACAGATGATTCGCATGAATCGGATGGCGAGGAGGAGGAGGATGATGATGATGATGTTAATGTGAGTCGCTCGCAATTAAAGTCAAAGGACAATACCGAGCATGCCAATCCCATGTCATACTCATGGAGCATTCTCCGTCTGGCGCTCATCAAGAATAGCACACATAAAATCCAAGAGTTTGTCAAAGTTGCCGGCATCGAGTTGCAGGGTGAGTTGATCACATTCAATCCCAAATCAAACAAATAGTTAATCTCTATGTATTTACATCTTTTAGATCTGCCCGTAATCAGTCCATTGTCGCATGAGGTGCTGCGCACTTTGAATCGCTGGCAGGAGTTTGCCTTGAATGATTTGATAAGTCGTGGTCCACCGTCACGGCATTATATACCCGGTTGTTATGCGGAGAGTGGTATTAATGGCCTCGCCATACACAAGTATCGTTCGCTATTGAACAAGGATAACACACCGTTCATCTCGGGATCGGCGGCGGGTCCGATACGTCGCCTGTGGAATTATCTGGTGCGTCAGGAGCCCACACAGGAGGTGTTCATCAAGAGCATCTTTGGCAAGAGCACGGAGGCAAGCACACGGAGCTCACATCACACGCATCAGCACGACAACGAGACCGATGAAGGTCGGTATTCCATTTTATTTCTTATTTGTTGTTGCAATTGATTTTTATTACTTTTTAATTATGAACCTAGTTGAAATTTAAAATTTTTTTTTTGTTGCGTAGTATTTCTTGCACAATTAATTAGTGTAACATGCATTTTAGTATCACCATTTAACTACATTACTTTTACAACAACAAACACAATATTTGATAGCTTTTAATTATTAATTTTTTTGGTTTTTGGACATTTTTGCACATTTTGATTATTGTTTTAAATTTTTAAATTTAACCAGCAAAGCAGTTGCGCACTGCTTAACAGTTGACAGCTGCTTGGCACTGTTAACAGGCAATTGCAGTGACAGCGACTGCTGTTAAATTTGCACTGCTTTGCCTGTTAACGTGCCTTGCTCTGTTAATGCAACAACTGCTTGCTGAAGCTATGTAAATATATATGTACAATTGATGTATATTAAAATTGCGATTCAAACAAATTGCCAATTGTATTATGTATAGTGTATAAGCAAATAACAAAAATTGTAGTCAAACAAAAAAAAATATATATATTAGTAGTAGCACATGCACACAACATAAGTATGAATCCAATAAAACCAACACACACACACACACACAAACACTTTATACAACACAAACATGCACAACAACAACAAGAAGTTAACATAGCATACACAAGTTAACATTAACATAGCATACACACAATAACAGTATAAGATTAAGCTAAGAAACGTATAAGAATAAAGTATTCGATGCCTGCGACAGCGAAACTAATGGAATTTATTTAATTAATGCTGCACAAATTCACAAATTCACACATTTATTTATTAATCACGGCCACAAGCAACAGCACAATAAATTGCAAACATTTTAACATTTCACACACACACACACACACATCAAATTAGAATAGCATGCTAATCAGATAGCTCTCTATCTCTCTCTAACTGGTGCCCATATTCACCTCTATCCCTCTCTATCAATATTGCTATCTCTGTTCTCTCTGTCTGTCTATTTTTTTTGTCTGTAGGTCAATCGCATTCGACCAACGAGAACACGGATCACATTCGGATCATCCACAAGGATCATGAATCGATATTCACATTCTGTTTGAAGAACAACAGCTCATCGATGATCGCGTTCGCCAATCCTCGAGAGATTCAGGAGTTTGACATCTCGTTGCTCTTGGAATCGCCCAATTGGTATGAGGATGAGTGCGACTACGATATGATGAATCTATCCAAAGATGCCGACACAAATAGTTCCGCCTTCCTCATCATCCAGTCGCAGGAGCAGTGAGTTCCCTTCCTATCTCCACTATTTCCCCCATTCTCCCCCAATAACCAAACCAATTATAATTCTCTTCTCTTTATTATTATTCCATATATCATTTTTTAGGGCTCAATTTGGGGCTGGAACGACGTACAGTGAAGCCAGCGCAAGCACACAAAGCGCCTCGCAATCTGGACGTGGCACATCCATGGTGAGTTTACCCTCGAATCCTCTCAAGAATCCTCTCAAAAAAATATCTGTTTAACTGAAATGAATATCGGTTTCATTTTGGATTTCGTTTATCGGTTATGCAAATCTTTCTATTTCGGCTTCGTAACCGGTTCACAAATAATAGAAGTAAAATAAATGTTAAAAAGAAAACTTGTAAAAACACGAATTCATAGATTTCAAAAAGGACCTAAGGATTTAATAACATCAATATTCAAATTTAAAACACAAAATTAGTTTGAAAACGATGATTATAACTTAGGAATATAATAATATAGTAATTTATGCTTGATTGAAATTGTAACACATGAATCGGTTATTTAGCGGTTATTTCGGTTAATCGGTTACGATTTCGATTACAGTTTTAATGAAAAGAAACCAGATGATATACAATACTTTTTTTTTAAAACATTTTTATGAGTTAAAGCTAAAATTATTTAGTTGAATTAAATAAAATCAGATGTATTAGTTTTGAATAATTCATACTGGTAAAGAACGAGTTTTCAAAATATTTTTTAAGAATTGAAAAAAATAAATAAAATCAGATGTAATAGTTTTTTATTTCAAAATATTTACATACATATATTTTTCTTGTAGATAAACTAATTTCAACTTTTAATTTTTTTAAACTAAAGACATAAAAATATTAAACTGAAATTTACTAATTTCAAACTTCATTTAAATTGTATAATATTGTTTTATATAAAAATAAAGAAAATAAAGATTTTTAATATAAAAACTTGTTTGCTAAAAATTGTAAAATAAAACCTGAAAGCGAATATCCACAATTTCAAAACCTTACTAATATTTTATGGTACATTACATGTGCTACAATAATAAGGATCCTATAATAAGTAAATAAATATATAAGCATGACCCCATATGGTTACAGAATATCACCCATTAACTATTTTTATATTTTAAAAATATATTATAATTTTATTATAAATATTACATATATTTATCTTTTATAAATTTTTGCAGGTGTTGCGTCATAAGGTGGACAACGTGATGCGGATGAGCGCACATCCTCTGATGCCATTGTATTTGACTGGTGGACAGGATGGGTCTGTCCAGATCTGGGAATGGGGACATCAGCAGCCGGTTTGCTCTCCCCGCACCTCGGGCACCTTTGCCAAGGTGACACGTTGTCGCTTCTCCGAGCAGGGCAACAAATTCGGAGTCGGCGATGGCGATGGCAATTTGAGTCTCTGGCAAGCGGGAATCGCATCCCAGAACAATCGACCCTTCATTGTTAGTATATTGTTACTATATGATTGCAATTGTTGTTAAATTATCTTTGATTTATTTCTAGACTTACCAGTGCCACAATAAAGCCCTCTCCGATTTCGTATTCCTCGGATCTTGCAGTTTGCTAGCAAGCGGTAAATTTACATATTCTCTTTTAATTTTATTAATCAGCTCAACTTATTTAAAAATTTATTTCATTTATTTTCTACAGCTGGACAAAGTTCCGAGAACAAGAACATCAACATTTGGGACACACTGTTGCCGCATAAGAAATCCTGTGTCTCCGGTAAGTGCATACAGTTACTAAAGAAAGTGTTTTGACATAATCAAAAATTTACACACTTTCTCTAGCAATCAATAAATATACAGTTAGTTATAGAAAAAAATTTGATTCATTTTATAAATATATATTTTTTTTAACTTGTTCTAAGAACCATAGACAAAAAAAATAAAATACGAAATAAAATAAATATCCATAAAAAATAAATAACATATAAAATAATGAGTAAATTTTTGATTAAGTATATTTTTATGGATTCTTAGTGTATTTCTTATATTCTTATTCTTGTCCATGGTTCTTAGAACAAGTTCAAAAGAATAAAAAATTTTTTCATTACATTTAACAATTTTTCAAAATCAAAAATCAAGATATTTGAATTTTCATTTTGTCAAAACACTCTCTTGAACATTTCCATTCTTTGAATTTTGGATTTTCATTTAATAATAGGAAAATGTAGTTGTCTTATTGTTGTCATCATTTAGAGCTGAGAAATAGATCGCTAATGATTGATTTAAATATTAATTATTATAAAAATTAAGTGTCAGTATCTTGCAATGAAACTAAATATAATAATGAAGAAGAATTTCAGGAGAGAATAATTAATAGAAAACTTAGAAATTCAAGAATTCAAGTAAAGAGTAACTGGATAAAAATGGTATACGAAATAAAAGTTAAAGGGGAATTAAAGAGACGCAGAAAATTCGTAAACTAACATTATTATTTTAATTATTATTATATATTTGTAGAAAATAAATTAATTCTAAATTACAAATGGCTTTTAAGGATAAAGCAACTAAGGCCAATTAAATAACATATATTTATTTATTTAATTATAGAGACAGAGAAGATATCTTTAATGCATAAACTTAAACTTAATTTGATTTTTTTTTTTGTTTATAATTATATTTAAAATTTAATTAATAAATAAATAAATATAATAGTACACATATAGCAAATAATAGAAATATCAAATTTTAAATATTTAAGACTTCAAGTTTCAAAGAAATTCCCTTCAAAAGCTAAAAAATTCGATAAATTAAATTCAATTCAACGATTTATTTAAAATCTGTGTGATACTTTACTTCACTTTATAATAATAATATTAATAATAATAATTTTATTGCAATATTTGGTAATCTAAACTAGTTGTAGAAATTAAATAAGACTAGTTCAATCTTTGCTAGAGTTTTCTCTACAAAAGAAGCAAATATCAATAGTTTATGCTAATTTGTAGTAATTTCTTTTTGTGTGTTTGTTTTTTGCAGCATTCACCTGTCATGATCAGGGCTCCTCCTGTTTGGTATTTGCACCACAGCACCAGGTGCTCATCTCATGCGGCAAACGCGGCGATGTCTGTGTCTTTGATGTGCGTCAACGTACGCTCCGACATCGCTATCAGGTGAGCTTATTGTAAACCATTAATCTCTTGGAATGAATAACTAAATTATTAAATTTTACAGGCACACGATAGCACCATCAAATGTATTGCACTCGATCCGCACGAGGAATTCTTTGTCACCGGCTCCATTGAGGGCGACATTAAGGTAAAAAAATGATAAATAATAATTAATTAATAATTATAATTGATATAATTGCAATTGTTTTGTTTACTTGACAGATATGGGATATGAATCAATTTATGCTAATCAATACGTTCCCCCATGAGCATGCCAAGAATGGTTTCTTCAAGCACACTGGTCAAGGTGTTAGCCAGGTTTATGTGGATCCATTTGGTCGTCTCTTCTCTTGCGGCTCCGACGGTTGCATGAAAGTCCGTCTGCTTGTCGAGAAGGATAATATTGTTCACTCCGTGTATTAAAACAACAACCACAACAGCAACAACAGCAACATTATAGTATAATTAATGAATTAATTATGTGTCCATGTCCATTTCCATTTACGTTTCCGTTTCCGTTTCCATATCCGTGTCTGTTTGTCAACTTTAATACTTTAATTCTTATTATATTATATGTAAATTGTAGCACGTGCTCTGTCTGTGTGTGTGTGTGTGTGTAGTGAGTGTGCGAGTGTGTGTGTGTGTAGTGTGTGTGTGTGCACGTGTGTGTATTTTATTACTCTATTTTTTTTTTGTTTGTTAAACGTTGATTATTATATTTCATTATTATATACATACATACGATATATATATTGATATATATATATATATCTTAATATATATTTTTTTTTGCTGTTTTTCCAACCACAACAAAAAAACAAACAAACAAACAAACAACTAATTAAACGAATTAATAAAATGAATTCGTTTATATTCGATGAGTATTTCCTAAACAGACTATATACATACTATACTTATATAATATTACTATATACCAATACATATAAATATGCATAGATATGCCCAGATATATATATACATATATATACTTACCAGTCTGTATATATATATATATATATATTTATGTGCATGTCTATCTAATGTATACAATACTATATGCTTTAAATCAATTATTAATTATTATATACAAGACATTCTGCAGTATGATAAATTATATATGCTTATCAGAATACATATATATATATTCGATATTCTATATCTACATAAATACTATATATATATATAGATATGCATATGTATGTCTTTGTGTTATATACTTACTTACTTTGTGCAACAATTTTGTCTGTTAAATCAAATCAAGATCTATGTATACCTAAATCAATTACCTAAATAAAGTGCAAAATAAACAACACACGAAAAGTATTAAACAAATTCGCGATTTGTGTTTCAACTATTGAGAATCTTCACGCATTTCAGGATTATGTGTTTAATCAACTTTAATGAGTATTAAAAAAAATGGTAAGTTTCTATATTTCTATATTATACTATAGTTGTAAAATTAACAATATAAGCAAGTTACATTCAAAGTATCAGTAGAATATCTCCATAGGCAGCTGAGTTACGTGAGGTGGCAGAGGGATTCAAATGAAAAGTATGGGAATGACGTTGTAGTAAGCGGCCAAATTAAAGAATATAACCATATAATAATTTAAGGTACATATTCTAAAAGTTTCGGCAAAATCTCTTCACAGGCAGCTGAGTTACTTGAGGTGGGAGTGGTATTAAATTGAGTAAAAGGAGTAGATATAAGTCAAATCGAGTAGTATGTCTGTATAATATATCCAGCTACATTTTCTGAAAGTTTCAGCAAAATTCCTTCACAGGCAGCTGAGTTACTTGAGATGGGAGTGGTATTATATTGAAAAAAAAAGAGTAGAGAGAAGGCAAATCGAGTATTATGTCTGTATAATATATCCAGCTACATATTCTGAAAGTTTCAGCAAAATTCCTTCACAGGCAACTGAGTTACTTGAGGTGGGAGTGGTATTATATTGAAAAAAAAATAGAAAAAGGAATAGAAAAAAGGCAAATCTAGTAGTATGTCTGTATAATATATCCAGCTACATTTTCTGAAAGTTTCAGCAAAATTCCTTCACAGGCAGCTGAGTTACTTGAGATGGGAGTGGTATTATATTGAAAAAAAAAGAGTAGAGAGAAGGCAAATCGAGTATTATGTCTGTATAATATATCCAGCTACATATTCTGAAAGTTTCAGCAAAATTCCTTCACAGGCAATTGAGTTACTTGAGGTGGGAGTGGTATTATATTGAAAAAAAAATAGAAAAAGGAATAGAAAAAAGGCAAATCTAGTAGTATGTCTGTATAATATATCCAGCTACATATTCTAAAAGTTTCAATAGAATATCTTCATAGGCAGCTGAGTTACGTGAGGTGGCAAAGGGATTCAAATGAAAAGTATGGGAATGACGGGGTAGTAAGCGGCCAAATTAAAGAATATAACCATATAATAATTTCAGGTACATATTCGAAAGTTTCAGCAAAATCTCTTCACAAGCAGCTGAGTTACTTGAGATGGGAGTGGTATAAA
This sequence comes from Drosophila kuntzei, assembly GCA_035042165.1. Taxonomy (NCBI): domain Eukaryota; kingdom Metazoa; phylum Arthropoda; class Insecta; order Diptera; family Drosophilidae; genus Drosophila; species Drosophila kuntzei. The sequence continues at coordinate 960,558 of JAWNLU010001388.1, read as the reverse complement.
ATTGAGAAAATGGAGGAGATAGAAGGCAAATCGAGTAATATGTCTGTATAATATATCCAGCTACATATTCTGAAAGTTTCAACAGAATCTCTTCACAGGCAGCTGAGTTACTTGAGGTGGGTGAGAAATATAACTGATAAATAATAGGCAGAGGGGCTAAAACTTGGTTAAAACCATATGTAAAGTCTCTACAGTAAATACCCAAATGTTTTTTTCAGAATGTTAACAAACTAAGCATTATTTATACAATTAAGTAACTCTATACTATAATTCTCCCTATAAATGTCAACTTTTATAATCATATTCTTGACCCGCCCTCAATCCAAATGCAAATCTCTTTCGATATACATATATTTCTTGTTTGTATGCATGCATGTATATCATATACATATATATCATATACAGATATGAGGGGATTATATAAATTCAGTTTACAGGTTTTATGTTAGCAAACGAGTTAAGAGAAGTGAAAAATGGCTTAAAATGAATTAATTGAATTAGTTTCAAAGCTCATTTCCGTTTGCCGTTGAAAAGTGTTTTTCTTATTTATTGTTGTTGTTGTTGTTGTTTTTTCTTTATTTTTTTATTTTTATTTATTGTTAGACAATCGAAACAAATTAGACGCTAAGCCTTTTATGGGCCATTTAATGATAAAAAAAAAACTAGGCAAAAAAAAAAGAGTTTAAAAATATTATAGATTGTTTTTGTTGAAGCCAAAAGAGGAATTATTATATTATTAATTTATAGTAGTTGTTGTTGTTGTTGTTGTTGTTGGCAGCGGAAATCCATTGGGTTCCATTCCATTCCATTCAAATCAAATCAAATCAAGAGAAACTGTTTAGCCGGAACATGTGGGGGGTTTGTCATCATCATCATCATCATCATTATGATCATCACCATGATCATCATTGTCGTCTTATGACCTCGGCGGTTTAATTAGCTTGCTTGTGGGTGGGGGCAACTTGCAGAAGCCAGCGGCATCAAATACGGGCAAAAGTTCGCGCACACGCCCCGGTATCGACCCATCGAGCATGCTTAAAAAGAGACGGCAATAAACGGAGCGAAAGAGAGGGGAAATTGGGGTAACATCACCTACCGACGTTTATAATCAATTTTGGCGCCTTTTAGGGAGATGTTCGCCTCAGTGGGAAAGAATGTGGCATCATAAAAGTTGAGACCATTCTGGAGCAGTATATTGTACTCATCCATGGAGGCCAGTGTTATGCGTATTACGGCCGGTGGCAACTCCCGACGCTCCGGACGCTCCGATTTCTCAATAGCATCCGACACAATGCTACCAATAACGCTCTTGGCGCTGCTGCTGCCTGGGAAAAGGAACAAACATGGAAATGGGAATCGGATCGGACAGAGAAGGAGCTCACATTAGTTTACATTTTATAGAGCTGTGTGGAAAGAGCTAGATGTAGGGAATATACAACTATGCCTCGGTTAACTTGTAGCACAAGAAAAATAAAATAGTATAGAAATTCTTTTCGGCATGCCGAAGATCTGTATACCCTTCCAAAGCTCTGTAACTTTTTTTAAAATAATTTCAATATTAATTACAATAAATACACAGAAAAAATATGGGATTCTGGGATAAAATCAATCCAATGGTGTCAATAGTACGATAATCCCGGATTTTCTTAAAGCAAGTACAAAATACATGTTTTAAGCATGATATTTCTCATTAATTTGATTCTGATTTTCGAGAATAATTTTAATAGGAATAATTTTTTTTTCTGTGTACTTAGTTTTTTTAATTTTTTGTAATTTTAACGAAAAAACGAAAAAAAAAATAAACAAAAATTCTTTGAAAATCATTTTTACCAAAAAAAATTAAATTTTCGAACCGATTGTTGCTATGTCAGCTATATCATATAGTTATCCGATTAAAAAAAATATGCAATTAGGTTGGTTAAAATATTTTTCATACTAAATGTTGATTTTTCCCCTATATTTCCTATAATAGCTATATTATATTGTAAATCGAGTTAAAAAAAAATTAAACGGGTGATGGGAAATATTATTAAAAACAAAATCTATGAGTTCAGTTGAGATATAAAAAAAACAGCTAAGTTTTTCATAGATATATATTAGAAATTATTAACCAGGTTGTAAAAAATATTATTAAATACTTAATACTTAACTTTTATACTAAAGCTTGATTTTCCCCGATATTTTCTATGGCATTTACATAAATGATATAGTAATCCGATTTAAAAAAAAATTAAGATAGGTTGTATAAAATATTATTAAATATAAAATTTATGAGTTTGGTTAAGATATCTAAAGAAAATCATAAAAGATTTATAAACATAAGGTTGATTTTTATCCCATATTTCAGCTATAGAAAATATGTATGACAGCTATATGATATAGTAGACCGATTTTGATAAAAATTTGGTCGGGATAAAGCAGACAATATGAGAAACAGACAGACATGGCTGTACCGATCAAGAATATATATGCTTTATAAGGTCTTCTTAATAATGAGATATTATTTAATAAATTTTAGCAGAATTTTAATATATTTTTGAATAATATTTTGCTAAAATCTCGAACCCAATAGAAAAGGCCGCTAACCGGAAAACGGAAATTGGAAACCGAGGCATAGTTATAGTGAAAGTTATTTGATTATTGGATTTGTACATTACTTCGTATGGCCGCTCGGCGGAGTGTCTGCATCTGGGACTGACTCTGACTCTGGCTCTGGCTCTGAGTGGAGGACATCAGCTGCTCAGGATCGAGGCCCTTGTCGATGTTGCCAGTTGGGATGTTGCTGCTGCTCGAGAGACTTGGACTCGAATAGATGTGGAGTCGGACGACCTCGACAACCGAATCGAACTTGTACATCGCATGTCGTATATCCTCGACGGGCAAATCCTCTGGCACATCGAGCACATAGAGCGTAAATGTTTTCCTTGGTCGACATGGTATGGCAATCTATAGAATCAAATTGAATCAAATATACGACTCAGTCAACGGGAACGGAGGGAGGGAAAATTAGTAATACAAATATATACATATAAATACATATAATATATGTTATTCTATATAAAACATTATTTATATAATATTTGATGATTGATGATGATTGATCTGACGAGGTAGAGTCTATGTAACGCCAATATTTCAGAGTGTTATACACATTGATTGATTGATTGATTGATTGATTGATTGTTTGATTGATTGATTGAGTACTCACACTTCGCGAGAATGTTTGCTGCAAAAATATATATTTCATTTCAGAATTCAGAATTTACATACAAATATATGAGAGGTGACTTTTTTTTATATTAAAAATGAATACTACTAATTACTACGAGCAATTAAAAATTACCATTATTATTTACTACTACTATATTATTATATATATTTTAATATTAAATCACCATTAAATCATATAAATTTAGTTTTATTATCGTTCAATTCTATTTCTTGTACCATATATAGATCTATTAACTTCCAGCTCGTATATCTTAGATATATTTCTAACAAACTTATTATTTTCGTTCGTATTTGACTCCTCTATAAAGTTTAAAAATTTTTACTTTAATTCAAAAATGAAAATGAATCATTTTCTTTAATATTTTCAGACATTATTATTTTTATTTTTTATCATATTTTTTTATTAACATTAAATTAACTATATTTTTATTAATAATATTTTTATATATTTATGTTTATAATCACTTAAGGAATCACAAATTTTTAAAAAGAATTTTTATTGTAAAGCGCCTTAAAAGTTTCATGTGGCATTTATTTAGGGAAATCTACTCTATTTTTTTACCTTATATTATAGTTTAGGATATTTACGATACATTTTAAACCAAAAACCAATTATTTTGTAAAGCTTAAATCGAATTTATATAATATTCCAAATACTATTAATAATCTATGATATATCGAATATGGAATGTGCCATATGGTAAAGAACAAACCTTTTTCTATTGATGATCTATTATATGACATAATCTTTTACACAGAAAAAGATGAATAACAAATTCTAATAATCAGTAATATTATTCAGCTTTTAAACTCCTATATTAATCCCTTAATTCTTTTCAGTATTGCTCAAAATCAAATTAAAGTTTATACCGAATTAAATTTAAATTTAGAAAATAATGTGCTCAGTTCAAGATCCCCCTTTATATGGTGTAGCATTTCTTTTTTTTGATAGAACTTACTTTGCGATAGAAACGTGCACCTGTCACTTTGTGGAATCCCTTCTTGAATACCGCCTGATAGTCATCTGGATGTGAGAATTTAAATAGAATTCCTGTAGCCGTTTTCGTCAAGCTGAAACATCCTTTGAAACTCATTTTTTCACAAATTAGAGCAGCTCGTTCCATGGATAGTTCATAGGAAGGTGTCAGTAGAAATGCGCCTGTAAGTTTTTATGAAGTTTTGTTTATTTTTTAACTCAGTTAGTATGATATTGATGATATTACGATATTACAGGTAGTTCTACTTTTCTAGCATGCCGTTTATAAAGTTAAGATCACTTTTAAATCATGCATTCAAATGGAAAATAAGTGATAGACTAGTAGATACTCTATAACTTCCAATGCCTGCTGATTATAGTTTCTTTCATAACTTTTCTCATTTTTAACTTATCACTATAAAGTTTTTAGAATGTCTTGAAGAATAATGAAAATTCACAATAAGTTAGCTAATATTGGAAAATAAAGCTCTACTCGTAAGTGTTAGACTAGTAGATTCTCTGTAAGTTGGAAAACTTGCATAAATTTTCTCTTTTTTAACTTATCACTATAAAATATTTAGAATATCTTAGAAAATAATGAAAATTTACAATAAATTCACTAATAAACTTCAACTGCAAATGATAGAGCAGCTTTATAACCAATTTTGGTAACTGCAGCTCTACCAGCTGCCGAGTTCAAATAGACCATACACTTTATAGGGTTACAGTATAAATTCATAGTTAAGAAAATTAAAAAAAAAAAACGTTTTTCTTGAACTTTGAGCACCTTTGGTTAGGAAATTATCGGGCGAGGAAATTTCCGAGTCGGAATCATCCTCCCGTTTATCGGTCCACTTTGGTTCCGATGATAACTTGTGGGCGGCCATTTTGGTAACGATGCCCGTAGGACGCGTTTGCCTTGGGAACTCATTCTTTTCACATTCCAAATCCGATGCGTTGCCGATGTAAGACATATTTCGTAATATATATTTTTCGATTCACACGATCAATTTTTGATCCAAAAAAAAATAAATAAATAAATAAAATAAATTAAATTAAATGAAAAGAAAAACGTTGAAATTTGTGGGAGACTTGAAGAGTGCACGAAAATTTGGAAGCAACTGAAACATGGAAATGTTTCTCCCATGGCTTTTATATGCTTCGTTGAGTCGCGATCGTAGTTAACGAAATGAAAGTCGAATCGAACACACACACACACACACATTTACACACACACACGATCTTGGTGTGGCAAAATGTCGTCGTCGGTTTTTCTCAAATTGGAAGTTCTTACAATTGGAATTAGACGCACTTAAATATTTCATTTCGTATTGATCCTCGACTCGGCCGAGTGGGCGGACATGGCCATAATAAGGGGCGTGGGTGGGTAGTCACTCTATGGAGGCGGGAGAGTTACAGGGGGGACTTATAATGATGCAGGTTGACGACATCGACAACATCGTCAAGATCACGCGTCTAAAGAAGCGCCAAATGTTGCGTAAATTTCAAGAACACGACTTTATAAGGGCAATTGGCAAAATTCTGATATACCTAAGCGCATCTGGAGCGTACAAACTCAATATTAGCTATATATACGTATCTCTAGACATTTAATATCTATATAATATTTTATAATTTTGATCAAAGAACCCATTTAACTAATTTCATATCTGCACCTCTGTTTATCTTTGAGTTTTTAAAGACTAGTTGACGATAGATCATTTTGCTGACTTAAGATCCAATTCATTCTTGCTAATCGAAATTATATATTAATCAAAGAACCAATATATCAAATTTCATTTCGTTAGCTATTATAATCTCCGAGTTCCTAAAGACTATTTGTCAAAAGTTAAGGCTAATTTATTTTCAATGCTGCAGACAGAGAATATATGGATCATATATATATAATTATGAGATATTAAATGATTTTCCCCTTTAAATATCTATAATATTTTGATTGGAGAACTCTTATACTAAATTTCATGTATGTAGCTTTCTTAATCTCTGAGTTCCTTGGGATTAGTTGACGCTACAATGATTTTCTTCATGCAAATAGATTATATATCGATGGAAGAAACTACACACCAAATTGCGAATCTCTTACTTTGCTAATCTTCGAGTTCCTTGAGGTTAGCTAGATATTATATAGTTTTCTTTTTTACTAATCAATAATATTTTGATTGAAGAACCCCTAAACTAAATTTCATGTCTGTAGCTTTCTTTATCTTTGAGTTCCTTGAGATTAGTTGACGTTACAATGATTTCCTTCATGCAGATAGATAATACATATGTACATATATCGTACCTCTTACTTTGCTAATCTCCGAGTTCCTTGAGGTTAGTTAGACTTTGATCATTTCTGATTGCTGAAATCCCAAAGTAAAATAAATAGACAGTGGTTTGGTTTTATGTCATTTCATAATATGTGGTTTATTAATAAATTATTTTATTTAAATTAATATTTCAGTTTTTGAATATTTATAGTATTTTTTATCTTTCAATTTGTTGTGTTGTTGTTGTTTGTTTGCTTCGAATTGATTTTTTTGGATCGTTTAAACAAAATGTGTATGTGTTGTTCCACTTAATAATATTATAATAAGTATAATAAACTACTAAAGTGTTTACATGGCAACTATAATTTCATTTCATTATCATTTTTTGTTTATTTGTTTTTCATCTTGTTGTATACATCTTTTGCAGTATTCTTTTATCTTTGAATATTTTTACTATTTTCTCATATAGATAACAGAATTTTAAATTGAAAAGAGAAAAAAAAACAGAAATATATATTGATATATATATGTATATATATGTTTACATATAAAGAAGCCAAAAAAAAGAGAAAAACTATCGAAATCGGATGAGCAACACTTAAGAACTGAGTACAGTTGAGGCAAAAGGCAAGCAGTTGGTGCTTAAGGGTGTAAATGGGGCATATGATATATGGACTATATAGATGTACCTTATATATGCTGTATATATATGTATATTTATATATATATATATCGTTATATTTAGAAGCATTCTTTGGGAGATCACCAGGAAATGGGGCAAGGTGTAACATTGACAGAAATTAAATATCGAAATGTAAAGAAAAATCGGAAAAACAAATATATTACGCTAGTTTTGAAAAATATATAAATTATAGATAGATACATATGTTTGTATATATCAATACTACCGATACTTGAAACACATGCGCTCCAAAATGAAGACAAAGACTTAATCGAGTTATCGATTTATCGATAAGTTCGATTATTAGCTTTACACAGACCTTACATACAAATACATACACAACAACTACGTAATAACTGATACAATGTTAACAATTATGCGGCGGTTTCTCTTTTCATTTTATTTTATTTCATTTCATTTCATCATCTCATCTTCCTCTTCCCCCATTCGTTTCATCTCTTTCTATAATTTATCGTTTGAGTTTTCGATTACTTTTCCTTTTCTTTTTTTTTTTTTGTGTTTTAGGTGCAAATCAGCAGCGGGAGGCGTTCAAAAGTGGGCGTGGTATTTTAGGGGGTGGGGTGGGGGGAGTTATACGAAAAGCGGGATGGCCAGGCAGGTGGGACATTCATGGAACTTACATACTTAACGAATTTCGATAATTATTATTAATCGATTAACGATTACATTTCGTGTATATGTATATATGCATATATCTATATATATATCGATAACATTGTCATTGCCATCGACAAGTTTTGTTATTTAGAAGGGAGGACTTCGTAGTACTTTTATTTTTTCTTTTTCTTTTATTATTATTATTTTATTAGTAGTCTCGTGTGCCAAGCGAACTTTTATTTTTTTTTTAGATTCTTACGTCATCGTTTACGTCTGTGTGTGTGTGTGTGTATCCTATACACACTATACATACATATATATCATTATATATATATGTTTATGTATATATGATTTGCAGTAAGCAGCTTAAACAATTGCATTTCCATTTTGTATAGGTAGATAATTAGATGTATTACGATATTTCTTGCTGCCTCTTTTTTATATGTATATATATATATATATATATGGCTCCATATATCGATATACATATGTATATAATTCCATCGATATATATTTTTGTTTTTTCCGTTTCTTTCATATTAACTATTATTATTTATGATTTGTTTTAGATTTAGCTTAAAAAGAACACACAAAAAAAAAAGAAAGGGAAACAGAAACAAACAAATGATATAGAAAATGCAATTTTCCCTTTATCAACTTTATCTGCTTTTGATAATACAAATAGTACATTTATATATGTTTATATATTATATAATATATAGCTTAGCCTTAGGATTGTGTGTGGTTTCATTTTCATTTTCTTTGTTTTTTTTTTAATTATTTATTTATTTAATTGTTTTTTGGGCCTGGTAAAAGCATGGCAAAAATAATGATTGATACTACAAATACATGTACATATATGTATATGATGTATGTAAGTTTGATGTATGTATGAGTGTGATGTATTTTGTGGGTGTAACAAAACGATTTGTACGCTTCGAACTGACTAGAAATTCGAAATTGTCTTATCATATAAGTATAATAAATTTGTGAGATAAACAAAAATAATTAATAGTAGAATTTAAATAATTCATTATAAAATATATTTCTAAACATAATAATAATAATAATAATAATAAAAAAAGTCTTTGTATTGGAATCGATACACACGATAATTGTGTGTGTGTTTGTGTGTGTGTGTTTGTGTGTATGTATATTTGTTAAATTTGCTAAAATGTTACAATCAATGTTGATTGATCAATCATTGGTCATCTTGAACGATTGAATGGTGTGCCAATGCGACTGTTTTTGCCTAACCATCTCAATCAAGCATCAATCATGATTACATTGATTTCGTTTGATTGATCAATCATAGCTTCCTAAATCGATTAACAGAATGTTAGAAGTTTACAATTCATATCGATTCATTCTATTTACAAATACAGCTATTTTTGTTTTCTTTTTTTGGCTACCATCAATCAGACTTCAATCAGCCAGCCAGCCAGTCAGTCAGTCAATCTTTATTAAATGATTTAAATCTACGCATATAAAGTATGGAGGGAGAGAACAAGCGTTTAGCTCGTGTTAAGCTCTAGGCACATACATACATACATACATATGCCAAATGATTGACGTCCTCTACGATGTGATTGATTTAATATGGCACTAGCACATAGCACTGGGAGGGTTTAAATAGACATATTTGTGTGTCAAAGAAATGCCCAAGTCTATGCAGAATTTGAGATACGATACGATTAATAAAAAACATATAGAATAGATCGAAACTAGTTTATAATCAAAGTGATTGATAAGTTTGTCTTCATATATATATGCATATTTTTATAATACTCTGTTCTTCTTAATTTTGCTCAAAATGTGAAAGAGAGATAAAAGAGAGTGGCGTAAGTGAGAGAGAAGGCAACATAAATATTACATCTATATATCGTAATGTTTCTCTATATACAATATGTGCAATTTGTAGACAGCAGTTGTGATTCTTCAGATCTTCAGATTTAAATATTGATTCCTTTCTGATATAAAATATTTTTCATTTACTTGATTTCGGTTCTTTCTCATATGTTTTTCTGGAACAGTTCGATTCTATAGATTTGATTTAGAATCTAATTTAGTTATTTTAGAATTCTCTTAGTTCTTTTTAATTATAATCGTTACAATTCTTTGATCTTTCAGTTGTTCAACTTATTACAGATCATTTATTAAGATCTCAAACTTTCAGAAAGTTTTCTTCTGATACATATTCCTTTCTTACATTGATTCTTTCCAAAAAAAAATAGATCTATTCAGCAATTCTTTAGATTCTTTATCGATTTCTTCAGATTCTGTAGATATTTTTATACTGATTATTGTATAATAACTACAGATCTGTGGATCTAAAAATCACAACTGCCAAAAAAGCTGCTGTGATTACAGAGTTGAATAAGGAAAAATATCCATATAAATATGAAGAGTTAGAATAATAATAGATAGTAATAAAAGATATAAGTGTGTTTTTGTTGTTGTTTGATGATGTTGTTGTGTATAAAAAAAAACATAAATTGTTTTTGCTTTGCGCTTATTTAGTTTTTAGTTTTTTTTTTATAATGATTTCATTGTTTTAGTTTTTCATTAGTTTTTGTTTTTTTCTTTTGTTGGACGGAACAATTTACAACATATGATTATGAAATAATGTTTAAAATGATGTAATGATGTAACACAAAGTAATACTTGAACTTGATTGAAACTAAACACAAAAATAAAACAACAAACAATCTAAACAATATATCTGAATATATATATATATATCCAAATAAAATTACAATGAGTTTATGTGCGATAAAAAAAAAAAAAAAAAAGAACTTTTGCTAATGGAATGAATTAGCTCGGGTTGCTATATACTACATATGTATATGTATATCAAAATAATAAGTTACAAAAAATAATAAAGCTTTAGCTCTTTTTTTAAACACACACATATATAAATATATACATATGTATATATATATAAATATATAAGGATATGCGTATGCCATGGATTTGTATATAGAGCGCGAGTGAGTTACACATATATATAATTAATTTATACATACATACATACATATATATATATATATATAGCGAAACTGTAGCATGTGTTATTACATATATATGTATATTTTTTTTTTGCATCAGCTTTCGAAACTTTTTGTAATTTGCACTTGATTTTTGTTATTTTAATTTTTTCTTGTTTATATAATAATTGATTTATGTTATTTTATCGTTTTATGTTTACATTGTTAAAATTTTGCTCAATGATAATCATAATAGAATCAATTATAATAATAATAATAATAATAAATATGCATGTAATCTATAAATAGTTTAATATTATATATAAAGCTTAAACGCTCGATAATATCATATAATATTTGGTTACACATTTCCCATACTTTATTTGTTCATCATCATCATCTTCTTTTTCTTCATCTTCATCTTCTTCTTCATCTACGTCTTCGTCTTTATGCAAATCTTTCAAATAAAGCTCATAAGCGTCTATATACTTTTCTGTTCTGTTCTTTATCTCTGTTCATTTCATTTCATTTCAATCTATTTGTTATTTGGGATTATATTAATAATTATATTATATATTTGTTTGTTATGATTGCGTCAAACTTATACAGTTATAAAGCGAGCGATATTTGTATTATCATAGCATTATCATTCTGAACTTTCTCAACTTGCTCGTCTGAGATATTTAGTTATACATACAATTATGGGGATTAAATTTCGAACTTAGACGTAGCACAAGTGGGTGGATACTCCATATATATACACATATATATGCATATATATATATAAATATATTTCTTTTTTCTTTTTTTTTTTTTTTTGATAAAGAAACACGAGAGTTACAATAACAAATACAAATGCAAAAATTCAGCACGAATCTTTTTCTTTCTTTCATTTTTTTTTTTTGGGATTTTCTTCATATTTTTTTTTGTTATAGTTCTAATAAGAGAGATATGCATATGAGGCCGAAATCTCGTACAAAATATGTTGTTATTGTTGTTATATTTTAACTATACACATACATACACAGACACAGACACATACACATACATTCACACATTATTATTTTATTTATTTTTTGGTTAATTAAGTTAAATATTCATATGTTTTATGTTTAGTTTTTTTGTTGTTGTTGTTGTATTTGGGTTCATTTGCAAGAAGCGTTCATAAGCAATAATTGTTTGAGTTTGAAGCAATTGGAACAAGCTATGCTTTCAGATGCTTTCTTAAGTAAAAGCTTTTAAGCAGCTTTCAGCTTTTTCACTTAAACACTAGATGTGTGTGTGTGTAATGTGGGGAGAGAGAGAGAGTTAAATATGAAGAGAGGGAGACAGAGTCCAGAGTCATCCACTTGTGCTAGGTGTGCGTTTTTAAAGGGGGGAAATACGATATTGATATCGATATTATAACTATGTTTATATATATATATATGTATATATATATGCTTTATATATGAACTTAGTCTAGGCAATAAATACCTTTGTTGTTGTTTTTGTTATACTTGTTGTTAAATTTGCTTTGTTTTCTTTTCTTTTCTTTTTTTTTGACTTGATTTCAGCGTCGAGAGTATTTTTTTCTTTAAGTTTTGGATTGCTAGAATTGCGTTTCATTTGTTGTGTGTGTATGTGGTGTGGGTGTGTGAGTGTGTGTGTGTATATTAGTTACCCATTGGTTGCATCTGCATTTGGTGTTGCAACTGCAACACCCGCAACTGCAACCTCAACGAGCTGATCAAGCAGATTCATCTGCTTCCGCGTTGGCGTCGTCATGGGCGTTACGACATTCTGATATCGTTGATGAAATGTTGACAATATCTCGCGAATTTTAGCAATTATCTCTTGTACTCAGGCATTTGATTCCTATAAAACAAAAAGAAAGAATCGTTAGTTATCAAAATATAATAATATAAACAAATAAAAGGGATTGTTTGTTATCATTATGCTCATTAATTTAAAGATTATCTTAAATTTAATATAAAGAAAATATAATAATATAAACAAAAAGAAAGAATCGTTAGTTGTCATTATGATCATTAACTTAAAGATTGTCTTAAATTTAATATAAACAAAAAGAAAGAATCGTTAGTTGTCATTATGATCATTGAATTAAAGATTGTCTTCAATTAATATAAACAAAATATAATCAAAAAGAAAGAATCGATAGTTATCAATAGTTATTATTGAATTAAAGATTGTCCTTAATTAACACATCACAAAAATAAATAAAATAATTATTTAATTAAGAAAGAATCGTTATTTATCATTATGCTCACTGAATTAAACATTGTCTTTAAATTAACAAAACAAAAAAAAAAAACATTTAGCGACGTTTTTTCAATGTCTCAATAAACCATATAGATATGTTAGATACTCTAGCAATTTCCTTCTAGCATTTAACAGATTGTCTAAAATATAGTGTTAGTAAGCCATTGATAAAATTAAAGTGTTTAATTAATTCCCCATCTTATCGTAAGGAAAAGAAGTCTTCTAGTTTTCATATGAAGTTTTTACACAATATAAAATGTGATATAATTTTATCGATGGTTAAATTTTTTACGCAATATTTTTGTTTACTTAAAAATTGGTTTATTGCCAATAATTAAATTGGGAGTAATATAAGTATTGAAATATTACTTTATGAGGTGCGTGGTGGCATCAAAATTTTAATTAATAATTTGAGCTTGTAAATAATATTCAAAAGATGTTATATCAGATTTAAAATTATTTAAATTTTATGGGTTCAGGGCTATCGAACACAAGCAAATTCTTTTAAAAGTTGAAGTCTATTTTACTTTAGATATTCATATAAATAATAAATTATATAATAACAAAATTACTTTGTCAGATGAGGTAGAGGCATTTAAATTTTAATCAAAAATGTAAACTTGCAAATAATATTCATACGATACTATATCAGACTTAATATGGTTTAAATTTTATAACTTCAAGGAATTCTTTTAAAAAGCAAATCAATATCATATAAATAAAGAATGATATTTCTAATATTTGGGCTATTAAACCAAACATCGAATGATCGTTTTGAAATTGAATGTGCAATTGATTCGCACCTTTAGGTTATCGAAATAGTGCATGATTTGCTCGTAGTCCATGTCGAGATCATCGAGTCCGAGACGCTCGCCGGGTGCCAATGAATCATCGACGGTGGCCGAGAACATGGGATTGCCAACAACTGTGGCACGCTTGACACGTGACGACTTTGTTGTTGGCTCACTGCTGATGGCCGCTCCTGGCGGTGTCGGCAGCCGTACAATCTCATCAGTGGCATTCGAATTGGCCGCATCGGCAACGCTGCTCAATATGCTATGGTTGTGATTCTCTGTGTGTGAATAAAAGAAAATTTCAAATTTAATAAGAGCTATGAGTGCAAATTTTAACTAAATAAATCAATTTGAAGGAAATATGTTACGGCAACATGAATTACACTAAAATTCATATTTTAGTAGTAATTAGCGTAATCAGCCAAGAACATTTTCTATAGTATGAATAATTTTTAATTTTTATTTTAATTGTTATTTAAAAAAATCAAAATATTTATTAAAGATAAATTTTTAATTAAAATTACGAAATAACACTTATTTTTTCAATAAATAAAATATTTGTTATATTTAAAAGTTGCAAATAAGGTTTATTAAGAGTTACTCCTTAAACTTTATTTTAAAAATCTAAAATAAAAGTTTAATTTGAATATCTTTTGAACCAAAATTGAAAAATATTCTTAATCTATGATTTAATAACTTTCAAATTATTAAAAATAATAAATTTAACTATTATTTTTGATATTTAAAATAAAAGTTACGGAATAACTCTTATTTGTATTTCTGATTTTTATTAAATAAAAATAATCACAATTAAGTGTTAATCTGTAACTTATAAACCAAAATTGAAATTTAATTATTATTTTGCATTTCTTAAATTTAAATTAAAAATAAGTGTTATTTAATTTATATTTCAATTTTTATTTTAAAACTTTAAGCAGTTACGTTCCCTGAAAATAAGTTTTAAATTCAACTCGCAATGTGTCAGTTTGGTTACCTTTAATTTGTGTTATAGCTGGCGAAGCTGGTGCAACAATTGCTGCTGTTGTTGTTGCTGCTGTGGAGGATGCGGCAGCAACTGTTGCTGTTGTTGCTGCGGTGGCTGCAGCTGCAGCTGCTGCTTGTGCAGCTGCTGCTTTGGTAACTCTCTTTGGTGTCAGCGAATCGAATTGAAATGCATTCTTCTGATGCGGATTTGTATATTCCACCAACTTTTCAGCATTGTGCAGCTCCTCGTGTTGTTGCTGCTGCTGCTGTTGCTTGATTTTCATGTGTGCCGATCTCAACGCCGGCTCCTGCATAAAATTGTGACTATGGCTGTGACTCCGTTGATGCTGCTGACGCTCCGGCTGCTGATGCAACAATTGTGGTGGTTGTTGTTGTTGTTGCTGCTGCTGTTGTTGTTGTTGTTGTTGTTGTGGTGGCTGCTGCTGCGTCGCATTGTTGTTCTCATTATGCAAATGTTCGCGCTTAAAGTGCTGACTGTGTCGCTTGTTCATCAAATCCTTATCCTAAAAAACAAAAATTATTTATTAAAGAAATTAGTCGATACTTTAATAAACGATTTCCTATGCGAATGGCGAGAAATAAAACTTAGAGTAACATTTGAAAATATAAATTAGGAAAACAAAATTAGGAAGCATTTAATATGGAAATACAAATTAGAAATAATGTTCTTAATAACATTAATAACATAAAAATTTGAAATACAAATAAGGGATAAAAGCTAGAAACATTTAATATGGAAATAAAAATTAGGAATAATGTTGTTGGGAAAAAACAAATTCAAAAATGTTTTATTAAAACTCGCACTGTTTTATATTTTTTTTTTACTAAGTTTCAGAAATAATCTAAAAAATTGATCAACAAAAATACATAACAACTTGTTGTACCATCCTTTAAAAATATTTCGAATAGTGTTCGAAATAGTGTCTACATGTCAATAATTATTGACATTATTATAATAAGAGCCATCGTGTGTAATAAAATAGTTTTGATCTCCGCTATTTCTATTTTGTCTTCCAAATGGTTATTTTCCTAATTTTAGTATTTTGTATTCAACTAATAAAAAGCCTGGAAAATAATGTTATCTGGTTACTGGAATGGTCCTGTGTAATTTGAATTTTATTATAATTTGATCTCATATAAATTTGGTTCACTTGGTTTGAAAATTTCGATTATTTTGACTTTCTTGATTTTTAATAACTTCGAACTGCTATAACTTTGTCAAAAGTCAATCAATTTGTATGCGGAATGTAAATTTGAGCATGATTTTACCTCTTAATTTATTCTGCATTTAAATTTTTTCCATTTTGAAAATTCGAAATTTTTAAAAAATTTCGAGAATTTACATACTAACCCCTTTGTATTTTTCGAAAAATTCAAATTTCCATAAATTTTCAAAATGAACTAAATTTAAATGCAAAACGAATTTAAAGGTAAAATCTTGATCAAATTTACATTGCGCATGGAAATTAATTGACTTTTGACAAAGTTATGGCAGTTCGAAGTTTCTCAGTAGCTGCGACTGCCAGAACCGAAATTAACCCTTATAAATGAATCGGTTACTAAACGGTTATTTCGATTTAAAGAGGTACGGTTTATGGGTTTCGATACAGCAGAAATAATAGTTTTCGGTTACGGTTTCAGGTACGGTTACCAATTTCAATCGGTTTTCATCGGTTAAAGGTTACGGTTTCGGTTAAGGTTTAAACTCCTGATTCTAGCAGATTTATTCTTTGATTTTGAAGTTTCTTAAATAATATTCGGACTTTGTATGAGATACCATGTTACACATTTTCTAAATATTTTTCTTAGTTGAATTTCCTAATTTAAGACCCCTTTTTTTATTCATATTATGTTTTTTTTTTAAATTTGAGTTTCTTAGTTTTGTTTTTGTACTTCCAAAAAATGTATTTGGAATTTGTATGTGATACCATGTTACACATTTTATCAGTAGAAGTAGACTTTGTTTACCTTGACTGACACTGTCTGTGGCAGCTGTGGTGGCAACATGGCGCGTGTGCCGACATTGCGATGCGGTGGCACCGGCGGCTGTACTCCAGAGCCGTATCCTTGCGATCGTTGGCCAGATAGCTAAAGAGCAAATTCATTAGCTTGGAATAACAAAGATTGATCATTTTAGAGGGGGATTCACTTACTGTTCCGCATGCAGTTTGTTCAGATTGGAGGCGGGCACAATGTGTGTCTGCAACTTGGGTTGTTGCTGGTCAAAGGAGCTGACGCGTCGTCCATTGTCGTAGGTTATGATGGGATTGCTGGTGATGCGCATGCGAGAATCTGCCAAAAAGAAAGAGGAAAATTTATTTTTATTTTTGTTTAAAAATTGAATTGAATTAAGACTTTACCACGCGCATTGATATGATGTTGCTGATGTTGCTGCTGCTGCTGTGGTTGTTGTTGCTGCTGCTGTTGTTGTTGTTGTTGTTGTGGTGGCACATCTGCAACAGCCACCGACTGACGATCGATGGTGGATCGTCCCAACCAAACCCAATCATGTGCATTCGTTGTGGACTCCTTTAAACGCACATCACGAAAACCGCCGCCACCTGCAGCTCCATTGCCATTTCCTTTTCCAGCGCCCGTCAACGGATCCAACCCAGATTCAATCATTGCAGGACGAAATTTGGAGGCATAAACCACGCACGAAATCACAAAGACAATGATGGCAAAACAGAAGGCCGTGAGTAGCACATACATGCCCAGTTCCATGGATGACATGTTGCCCCCGGCAAAGCCACCTCTGTTACCGAAATGCGACTTGTGAACCGCTTGGATGCTCGCCCGATGTTGTCTGGCCTGCACAGTGGGCTCATATTGTTGACTCGAGTCGCGCAACGGAATACCAACTATAAAGAGAGATAGACAATATCAAAAATTATGGACAGGATTGGCTGGTAAGCGGACACAGTAATGATTATCAATTTAAAAAAATAAAAAATATGAGTAATGATTATGATTCTCAAAATTTAAATTATCTGTTGCTTTTTATTAACGAAATAATATCAAATATTAATTCTCAATTTTAATAACAAAAATTAATAAAAGTAAACTTCAATTTTTTGTTTAGAAATCTTAAACATTACATGTCAGTCTTCTGTCAAATAAACATTTAATAAACATTTATGATTTTTAAATAAAAATTGATATTAAATTATTAATTCTATAAAAGTTAAATTTACTTTTGTATTTACGTAAAAAAGATTGAAGTGATAAAAATTAAATTTGTATTTGAAAATTACATTCCAATTATTTTGTATTAATTTTTATAATACAGAGATTTTCCAGAAATACAAACCAACCGATAACCAAGCAAACATCCATACATCTTTGGTTGGTTTTCGGTTGGTTTACATTTGTGGAACACCTCTGATAGACATGGAAATAAAAATTGTTTTAAATAAAAGTTGTATGATTTTTAAATACAAATTGAAATTTAATTGTTACAAATTTATTAATAAGAAAAATTAAAATTTATTATTTTACTGGATAAGATTTTCTCTTATATTCAGATAATATTATTATTGATTTTCCTAATCCTTACTCAATTTATTGTAAGTATTACTCACCTATAATGTCGGCTAGATCTCCAGTATTGCGATAGTTTTTACGCTCTCGTCCCACTGTGCCATCATTTTGTATAGACTCCTGTTTGCTCACAATATCCACATTGTTAAAGTCCACCTCAATGGAGGCCAAGGCGCTCGCAAGCGGCGCCGCATTCGGCTTGTTCTGCTTGGAGCTGGATGAGGAGCTGGAGCCTGCGCCGGAGCCACGTCGCAGACGACACTCCTCGGAGAGGAGGAGCGTCACACGCAACAGATTGCCATTGCCCTCGCCCACGGCAATGACACGTGGATGATGCGAGGCAAGCATGGGAGCAAAGGCAACGACTTCAGTGTCCAGACTCTCCACCAGCAGGAAATAATCCTCGACAGCAATATCGCTGTAGGAGAAAATGATTAAAATTGGGAATAAACATATATGATGATAATCCTTACCGCAATGGCGTCTTGGAGCCATCGGAGAACTCGAGATCGATGTCGAGCAGACCCTCCTGGTACTGTGCCGTCAGTTTGTGCGTCACCGAAGTCTCTGCCAGATAACCATTCTCAATGGCATTCTCCGGAGTAATGGTCAACTGCAGACCGGATATCACCCTGACAATTAGCTTGGAGAGATTAACCTTGTCGCTTCCCACTCGAATCTCCTTGGTGCCAATGACTCGACCCGTAATGGGAGACAAAACCTGGACATCGGTGCGTCCCATTGATTTGCCCTGCAGTATGCGTCCCTTAAGCGAGGCAATCTTTGGATCTGCCACACGCAACAGAGGTTGCACCAAATCCGTGACACGCAATCCCGTGCGACGCGATATAAAGTAACTAATGCGTCCAGAGTTCTACAAAACAAGTGAATAAATTGTTAATTAGCTGACTGAAATTAATCTTAAGTCAGTCTCAGGAACTTACCTGATCGATGGCCAAGAATTTGGCGTAGACTTCGACGGGACTCTGTTGATAACGTGCTCGGCAGATGCTCTTGTCGGATCCCACGTTGTTGTAGTAGCTCGTGCCATGTTGACTCCACACATACGAACGCTTCTTGCGGCGTCGCGATTGTTTATTGTGTCTGGAATGTGGAGAGGGAAATAATTCAGTTGTCAATATTACTCGTTATTTTTAGTTCTTGCCAATTAACGTTTGTTACTCTTTACTCTATCTTTTCTTCTTTAGTTCTCTTTAATTATTTAACTGCTACTCGTCAATTTATATTCGTTACTTTCTCCTTATATAATATTCAATATTTGCTACTCGCCACTTTTAATTCATTACTCTTTATTTTATACCTACTTCTTGCTATTTTACTCGCATCTCTATGCTTTTTACTCGTTCTTTCTACTCGTTACATCCCACTACTCGTTAGTCAGCACATGTTATTCGTTCTTTTTCTTTATTCTCCAGGTCTTACTTTTAGCTCGAATCTCATCCATTTTTACTCGTTGGTTATTTCTCGCTACACCTTACATTTTATTCGATAATTATCAGTTGCTACTAGTCATTATTCCTTATTTTCTCCTTGTTTAATTCTTTATATTCGCAACTCGTCAGTTTTTACTCGCTAATCGTTACTTTTTAGTTGGTATATGTTGTCAGACCCACTATTTGTTATATCTTACTCGTTATTTCATACTTTGTGCTCGTTAATTTTAGTCGATGTTTCGTATTTCATACTCGTTGCTTGATACTCACTACTTTTTAATGTTTATTTGCAACTCTTTTACTTGTATTTGTTACTCGTCAGTTTTTTCTCGCTACTCGTTAGTTTTAACTCGCTACTCGTTAGTTTTTACTCGCTACTCGTTAGTTTTTACTCGCTACTCGTTAGTTTTTACTCGCTACTCGTTAGTTTTTACTCGCTACTCGTTAGTTTTTCTCGCTACTCGTTAGTTTTTACTCGCTACTCATTAGTTTTTACTCTCTACTCGTTAGTTTTTACTCGCTACTCGTTACTTTTGTATTCGATAATCGTCAACTACTTACAGATAATGATTGTCATCAGTCACTTTCCAACCCTTGATCTGGGATAGTCGGAAATCGGATATGTAAACTTCAAGCGGAAATTCGGGCATCCAGACAATGAACTTGGCCACGCCCACATAGGTGCCGTACTTGACAATAACCGAGGCATTGGAGGAGCCACGTTGCTCGGAGCCATCCACATAAACGGAGCTGCATGACGAGGAAACCTGCAAGGATTGAGATTGCAATGGAAGGCAGATGGAAACTAGACTGAGAATGTCGCACCTTGATGACGCTCTCGTCCTCGGCATGGCAGGAGCTCTGTAGAGTCACATCAGCCACTTTGCCAGCCTGCGATACAATGAAGACCTTCATGGCCTGGGCAACCTGTCGTCCAGTGAGGACCGCCGTGTTCATCACCTCCCAGATCTTTGCCATGGGCAACACCGCCTGTATGTCGTCCTTGTTGATCTCCAGTTTGGCAATCAGACGCTTTTTCGTATCATCCGGTGCAATTAGCTCCGATGAATCCTTATCCTTAGGCGTGTCATAGACATGGGTGACGGACCAAACGATCTTGCCACCATCGAGTATATCGTTGGTATCGTCGGCGACCTCCAGGAGCCAGGAGAAGACCTCGTAGACCTCGTTGTTGTTGCTGCTGCTGTAGTTGGATGGTTGGCGACTCTCCATGCTGGATGTGCTGGCGGATGAGTCGGATTCCTTGCGGAATGCAGTCACTCTGGCCGTTGTATGCTTGGGATTCTCCTTCTCAATGCTAATGCTCCACTGATCACTGGACGCACTTGCTCCCATGATCCTCAGTCCGGCCTTGACACGTGCCCGCACCGTAAAAGCGGCCACACGTTGCTCCTGATCCGCATACTGATGCAGAAAGACGGGAACATGCAACTTGGACATGGGATACAATGGATGTTGGGGCAGGAGGAACGTCACGGAATCATCAGCGCGCAGTTCCTTGAATGCCGTCTTGGCTGCCAGCAGAGGAACCTGTGCGAATGTCGTCAACGGTTGAATCTGCACCTTGGGCTCACATTGCTCGGGATTCCTTAGAGGTGGCTCAAAGACGCTATACGAGACCTGGGCATAACGTTGTGGCACCTTTGGTGGCAACGCTGACTGTCCAGTGCCGCCAACATTGTTGTGCCTGGGCGCCGGCAACGCGGGCCACCAACCAAGTGGGATGACAACCTCGGCGACACAAACTCCATCCTCGCCCTCGGGCATGCAGCGTCCCTTGAGCGGCTGTTCATTGGCCATGGCCACATGGAGCAGCACACAGACCTTCTGGCGCTGCAGGTGGCCACCAGGATCGGCGCCGGCATGGAAGAGTACACGCAACACGGGCGAATCCTGGGAGACAGTGCCACGCACCAAATGCGCCGAGATGTCCAGATGCATGTTCGGTTGCTGCAGCTCCAACAAGGTGGCCGTAGAGTTCTGCAAGTATTTCGAATATAAATGTATCCACTTACAGTTGAAGATTGAGATGACAACTTACATTGACATAATCTCCGGCTTGATTGGCGTCCATGGTGTCCGGCACAATGTAGCGAGCGGGCACCGTTTGCTTGGTGGAGAATGGACCATAGCTGGCCCTTATGGACACCGGTTGTGTCGTCTCCACGACGGTAAATCGATCCAGCGATAGCACCGAATCATAGGACGAACGTGTCTTGATCGGCGGCAGCGATGACGATGTCTGCACATTGGCGATCTCAGGTGTTACAGGTGGTTGACGTGCGTGCTTCAGGAAGAAGCCGCTGTCAGGTGCCTCGAAATGCACCTCAACCGATGAGATGTGCTCTGTGTGTAAAGGGAACATCAATCAGGATCAATTACTCGTAAGGATTAAGTCACGCCCACGCCTGCTGCAGGAGCAACTGGGTGGATGGGGGAACGGGGGGCAGGTGAGGGAGAGGGAAAGGGGAAGTGGAGTGGGGAGGATGGAGTAATCTCTACTTACGTGCAATTGCCAGCAGCATCAATGGAATTATTACGCAGCACTTCATGTTGCAATTTCCAGGAATAAACTGCACTGCTTGCTCAACTGCTTGCTTGTTTGTTTGCTTGTCCGATTGATTGATTGATTGACTATTTTGCTGTGCGTAGTTTTTCTTTGCAGTTCAACTTCAACTGCTTCTTCTTCTTCTTCTTACTATCCTCCTCCTCCTACTTCTTCTTCTTCTTGTTGTTGTTGGTGTAGTGCACGACACTGCACACTTTGCAATTTTTCTGCCTTTTTTTTATATTAATTCACAAATCAAATTCACAAAATTGTTTTACAGTTGTAAATTTTTGCACCGTTTTACCGTTACAATTGCACATTTAACTGTTGTGTGTTGTTGTTTTTTTTTTTGTGTTGCAGCCATATGCACAAAATATATATTTTATTTATTTTTTTTGTCGCTGCACCTGCACAAAATTTAAGCAGTTGTTGTTGCTGCTGTTGTTGTTGTTGGTTTTCGCTGCTGCTTCATCAGTTGCAAAAATCTACAGCACATCCTTTATTGATTCTTTCAGTGTGCACGACACACACACACACTCATACTGAGGCAAATACGCATGCACATACTAACACACACATACATATGCTGGTGCCGTCGCCTTCGCCTACATATACACACACATTTCACATTTCATTCATTTAGGCCGTAGTATAGACACATCTTCCCGAGTCTCTTTTTCTTTTCTTTTCTTTGGTTTTGGTATGGACAAACGTTACAAATGCAGTTGATGCGCTCGGTAACGTTTATGCTATTGTATTGAGCACTATTTGAAATGGTTGTGGCCACTTCTTAAGCACTAATTAACTAATTATTTAATACATAGTTATTCGTTTAACTTTGAAATTTTTACGCAAATATCGAACATTTTCCAAACTGAGTTTGTTAAAACCTACGGTTTTTAAACGATGTGGCAGCCTTGGTTTCCTAAAAACGATGTGGCAGCCTTGGTTCACAGAAAAGGCTCTATTCCTATATTTCGCTCAAATTCCAAAATTAATTTTTTTTTTGGAATTTCTTTAATTTTTTAGTTCAAATTTTGCAATAATTGCAGAACTGTCATTTAATTTCATCGAATTTTCGGATAAAATTAAATTAATTTCTATTGTACAACTTCTCCCCCCGTGGTAACCAGAACTCCCAGCATTCAGAAAATGATCACTTTTATTATACTTTACTTCGAATTAAACAGTTTCAATATTTTAATAATTAATAGATAAACTATTGCTAAAAAACTAAGAAATTTAAATTGTGCGCCGAGGCTATTTGACGATCCGGCCTTTTTATGGCAGCCTTGGTTTCTGGATAAAGTGTGGCAGCCTTGGTTTCCGGAAAAAGTTCCATTCTCATTCTCAGATCAAAGTGCAAAATTAATATTTTTTTTGGAATTTCTCTAATTTCATAGCTAGAATTTTGAAAGTTTCTGAAAAGTTTTGAATTTAATTTGTGTAATTAATAATAGTTTTATTAAAAAAAATTAAAATTGTTACAAAATTATATTTTTTAATTTAAATTGAGCGCCATGTGTACCATTTTCGGATCCGAGTGGTCGGGAATTCGATAAGCACACTGTTGCATGCCTGTTATCGATTAACATGTCGAAAAATTTATGTTTTGTTCAGACGACATATAGATGCCGCCACTGGTGCTGCAGCTCATTTGGCGCGAAATTTAGATATTGTTATATCTGCGTATAATATAATAATAATCATAGTTAATAGCAGTTTACTTTTAAGTTGGAAAACCTGCAGCGAGTGCAGCACTGTGTTGGTTGAGAGTAACGCTACAGTTGATTTGATTGCAAGACTGCAATATTATCAAATAAATTAAGCAAAACGTGCGAAGCATATTTAAATTGGATGATTGCGTTTGCAGGTGCAAAATATGCAATTTATATAACGGTAAAATCGGTTGCAAAGAGAGAGAGAGAGGAGGTGTGCCACATTGAATGTTGCGCTTCCAAAAATTATTTCACATTTTTAAAATGGTCGCCATCTTGTCGCTGCTGCAGCTGCATTGCGAGTGTGGGCGGGTGAGCGAACGAGACAGTCGAAGCAGGCAGCATCCAGTAGTGATAAGTGCGAGTGTGCTAGCATGCTACAGCATCCCATTGCGTGTGCAAGTGTATGTGTGAGTGTGTCGTTGCATTCTGATTGGGTGCAACAGCATTGATTTCTTGCAACAAAACTTGTTATGTCTCCCATACACGACACAACATTCATATTTACATACAAACAAAATGAGAGAGATTACGATGTTATGGGGCGCGCGGTGGGGGGCGGGACACATTAGCTGCAATTGTTGTTGCTAGGCAGAAAGAATCAAGCAGTTACCGTTGCTAGCGCATACCACAACACAACAACAACACAAATCATGCATATCATTAAAAGAAACTTTGGCAAATATTCAACTTATTGATTTGTCAATACATACATACATCACTGTATATGTATGTATGTATGTGTGCCAAAACGTGTACGCATGAATTAATTAAAAATTCCGTTGGTGCCCGCTACGCGAAAGTGGTCAGCAACAACAACCACAATAATAATAACCAATTCAAGTCTTTTTTGCCTTTTTTTTTCCATTGATCTCACAATATTAATGAAAGTTCTTGTGAATTATGTTTTTATCATCATTTCCTCTTTGGCACGACTTTTACTGCCGTTTGTCCTCCATTTACCAACACTGCGTCACTGATCGATGCCAATCGATAAACAAACAAACACAAACAAAGAAAGTGCGTGCAATGCAAATGAGCTAAGAAAAATATTAATGCAAAGTGAAATATTGAAATATTGTGTTTAATTAATGGTTCAAGTGTTGTGGCTGCTGCAGAATTTAAGTAAACTGTTGAAATTATCACAATTGCAAGCAGTGCAATGTGCACACGTGTGTGCGCGCGCATCCAACAACAATTAATGCAATGCCAAGCAGTGCACATGTGCAGGCGTATGTGTGTGTGTAAGCTTGCATGTATTGTGCCGCCTACATTTGAATACCCTTTGCAGTGAGTATTATGATTTTTTCATTAAATGTGTAATGTAGTAAAGTATAAAAGTATATGTATTCTTGCTCAAAATGATGATCTGAGGCATTATAGCCATGTCAGACCACTTGAAAATCAAACTTGAGTGAGTAAACTGTTGTTATTTTTTAAGATATCTCAACCAAACTCAAAGATTGTGACTATTGATTGTTTTACATATCCTGTCCAAATTTATTTCAAATCTGTCTATTATATCACATAGGTGCCATAAGAATGATCGGTTGAAAATATATTTGTAATAGGAAATAGTTTTTTTGTTTGAGTTATTTTAACCAACCTCACAAATTTAAGAGTATCAAGTGTCCGACTTGTGGTTGTTAACTTTTCAATCTGATTGTCTGTTTGTATGCATGTATGTGTATGTGTGTGTGTGTGTGTGTGTGTGCCTAGGTATAAGTACCTGGCACTTCCCCCCCGCCCCCTGTCTATACCTCCCCTGCTGCTACTTACATTCACATTACAAAAGATACGATCGAGAAAAGTTGCGAGGTTGCTGCTGTTGTTGTTGTTGCTGCTGCTGCTGTTGTTGTTGTTGTTGTTGCTGTTGCTGCTGCTGTTTGTTGCATGTCTGCACGCGCAACGCACTTGACTTGGAGTTGGACCTGGGGGCCTCTTGAATGACGAGCAGAGCGACACCTTCTCCATACCAAATCAACTGGATGGACGCCAATAGAAGCTGCTGTTGCTGTTGTTGTTGTTGTTGTTGTGGTAGCTGCTACACTGAAAAAAAGAAACATTCTAAAATTCAAGTTGAAAATTCTTGATTTAAGCATTTATTTAGAATATGATTTTTAAATTAAGACAATATGCGAATGAAATGCCAACGATTAAAAATTAAAAAGTCAAGCAACGCATTGAATTGATTTTAATCCGGGTGTTTTTTTCTGTGATTCAAGTTGAAGTTGAAGTTGAAGTTTTTTCTAAAATTCAAGTTGAAAATTCTTGATTTTATCATGCATTTTTTAAGCATTTATTTTGAATATGATTTTTAAATTAAGACAATATGCGAATGAAATGTCAACGACTAAACATTAAAAAGTCAAAGAAGCCTAAAATATTTAATCTAACTAAAAAAAAACCTGAAAATCAAAATATTGCTGAGTATTTTGTAGTTGGTTTAAGAAAAAGCGGGATTACAACGCATTGAATTGATTTTAGTACTGGGTTTTTTTTCAGTGCACTTCTTCTTCGTGTTATTGTTGTAGTTGTTGTTGTTGTGGTCTCTTAAAGATGTTTGTAATTTAATGGCCTCCTTTTGTTGTAGTTGTTGTTGCTGCCACTGTGCACAATTATTATTCAAGTGTTGCGCAGCCGCCGCAACATTTCTCTCTGTCAATTGATCTTTTGTTAAGTTTTCTTGATAAAAATGGGCCTCTATAAAACCCCCTTCATCTCCTCCCTCGTCTGTCTGCATTGATCTCGCTGCCAAGGTGGCTTGAGGAGGAGGAGGAGGTAAAGACGTTGGAATTAAAGTTGGGCTCGTCCAACTATGGAGGCTTCTTCTCTTCTCTTCTGGGTTGACTGAGAAATTTATGATGTTTCATTAGCATGCAAAAAGAGTGGACAACCAAATGGCCACGACAAACGACAAACGAGCGATGTTGTTGATGATGGCTAAATCGAAGTTGGCCAAGGGAATGGAAATGGGAATGGAAATGGGAATGGGATAACCAAAAGGGTGGGGAGCCGAGGTACTTAAGACCCATCTTGGGCTGGGTCTCCATTCTCAATCTCCGACTCCGTCTCCGACTCCGTCTCTATTTAAGTTTCTGTCTCCGGTCTGGGGTCAAATTTAGCGGCATTTGCCCTGATTTATGTTTCTATTTTAAACTTTACTTTTTTTCTCTGCTTAATCTTTACAAATTGATTTACATATTCATCTATTTATTGTTTATAAGCCAATAAATTTGCGGTTTGTCTCGCTAGTTTCGACAGCTCGTAGAAATCTTTTAATATTGATATTTATTTGCTGTCATAGGTCAAATTCGCTTTCCTTATTTTTCTATAATTATACCCTGTAGGCAGTAAAATGTGCCAAATGGGGTATACTCAAATAATTAGTGGGCATGTTAAAAGCTGAAGCAACCAGAGTTGAGTTATCCAATTATTTAAAGTCAATTTAAATTTATATTATACTTAAGAAACATGATTTTAAAATTATTAATTACAACAAATTATTTAATATATGCATGTAATCTCAAGAACTAGAACAGAATTTGATAGATTTTATTCTATTCTATTCTATATAAGTAGAAAAGTTATTGTTATAATAACTGCTATATATATATATATTCTTTATCACATTTTGATTTAGTAAGCTTTTTTTTATATTTGTGGAACTTTTGAATTTCACAAAATTTTAATAATTCCATTTTTTAATTTAAATTTTTTATATAAATACAGAATTTATTAAGTTGTTTTGCGCTACAGGGTATTTGCTAGTTTATCAGCAGCACTTGGCGTATTCCTAATGATTTTTCTCAAGAAATGCTGCAGGGTCGAAATTATAAATAATTTCTAGCACTTGGGGCGCCCAATGTGGGGCGCCAAAAGAAAAAAAAATTGTAAAAATTGAGATAATCTTTGTTGGATAGGCTATGAGTTGGTAAAACGGTTTTGTTATCCCTAACTTAAACTGCTTGTGAATCATAACAATGAAGACATAGCTGAATAATCCTTGATATGGGCGCCCAACGTGGGAGCTTAATAAAAAAATAATCACTCTAAATGGTAAATTTTCCTTTTTAGGATAAGCTCTATGTTTTTTTTCAAACTGTTTGATAATTATAAGAGAGGACATAAAAAATCCTGAGCCTGAAAAAACCACAAATACTTTAAATGGTAGACTTTTTTTTTAATAAGTTCTCATTTGATAACTTTTTTGTACCGCTTACTTTAAACTGTTTCATAATTATAAAAAAGGATATATGTATTTAATCCTTAATTAGAGCGCCCAATGTCGGAACTTTATAAAAAACAATTACCTTAAATAAATAGTAGATTTTCTTTTTAGGATAAATAATTATTTGATATACCTCTCTTGTCATGCTTACTTTAAATTGTTTGATAATTATAAAAAAGGATATATATAATCCTTTAAAAGGTCGCATAACGCGGGAGCTTAGAAAAAGAAAAATTACTTTAAATCGTAGATTATTTTTTTTAGGATATTTCACTCATGTAATATCTCTGTGTTGTCATGCTTAGTTTAAACTGCATAGTAATTATAAGAAAGGATAGATATAATCCTTAAAGTGGGTAAATTTTGAAAGAATGAAAAACTGCTTTATTGGATCAACTTCCAACTCCTTTTTTATATATAAAATCCCTCATATGGGCGCCCAACGTAGGGCGCTTATCATGAACCGATTCCAGCCTAAACGTAATGAGATATACTATGTTATATTGAAAACTTTCGATGGTTAGCTTAATGTATTTCCCGCTCAGAGCCACTCAGCGGTTCGTTGGTGGTTTTGCCCATAGATTAGCGAATATGACAAAGAGACAGACGTAAAATGTGAAGAGACAGAGACAGATACAGAGTTTGAGTCAGGTCGATTGGTTTGGCCCTTTGACCAAAAACTTTCTTCCCCTTTATTTGGTGAGCTGTTGGATTTCAGCGGGGTTATTAATTGACCATTGACCCCGAGCGAGCGATTCATTCAATTCATTACAAAAAAGAAGGCTGAAAGTTTTCTTCTTTTTTTTTTTTTGGCGAAAACGAGTTCTTACAAAGAAATTATGAATATTTATCTGTGAATTCTATACACATATAGATGTGTTGGCCGATCTATCGATAGCTGATGAATAATTCAGATCGCAGCAGCGTTTTTTCTCTGTATTTTCTCTGTTTTTTCTCTGTTTTTGGCAATTAACTGTGGGTCAATAGGTCCGCAGCGAGCTAATATAAGTGGCAGCCACAGCAGCTGGAGGTTCAGTTTAAGTTTAGAGATGAGGAATCGTTGCGTGTTGACGCTTTTTGCTATCGTTATCTGTTTGGCATTAGCCAACGGAGAAACAAAGATCGAGGTGGACGATAATGGAGATGAATACGAGTTGAAACGTTTCTACATCCAGGGAAGACAACTAAATGGCAGTGGCAGTAAATCCCAATGTGTCGTAACCAGACGGAAGCGGGCGAGTCGCAGTATGACGCTTCCTGGTCCCGGACTCACTGTTAGCTCCCAGCAATTGAATCTGGGTGCGGTACCAGCTGCGGCGGAGCATCGTGAGACGGTTGTGATGGAACAGGATCCGAGTCAGAGTGGCAAGCGTCGTTATGTGGCATTGACAGCGTTGCAACTTGATGATGATGAGCAGGATGAGGAAGATGATGATGATGAGGAGCAGGAGCAGGAGCATGATGATGCTGACGCCGATACTGAGGATGCGGATGAGGATGAGGAGGAACTGCCGCCACAAATTGTGCAATTGCAGCAGCCTCAAAAGTTGGAGCAGCAGAAACAATTGCAGGGACAGACGAATCTTGTGGCTGCCACATTTGGAAGCTTGCCACAAGGTGTCAGCGTTGTGGCCAGTGCGGCAACACATGCCAATGTTGGAGGAGATGCCGGCATTGTGGTTGTGGAATCGGAGCAACCGCCCAAAGTGAATCCCAGCACACATGCCGTCTTCGAGTTGAAGCCTCTGCAACAACAACAGCAATTCCAGTATTGGCCACAGGATTACGAGGAAGATGAGGATGATGAGGATGAGGATAATGAGTACTTTTATTATGGCGGCGTTGGCTTTTATGATGAGCAGGAACACTTCATCACCGAGGACAGTCCCTTGAGTACAACTGCGATTTGGAGCACGGATAATAGCGATATCCATCCCGTGGTCAATGAGCCCAATCAGCCCACAAATGTGGACAAGAAGAAGAAGATGAAGCGCAGGAAGCCAAATCAGGAGCCAGTCAGGAGAAGGAATAAGAAGAAGCAGCAGAAGAGGAAACAACAACAGCAACAGGACATGGAATTGGAGCAGCAGGTGAAGAGGAAGCAGGAGACATCAGACAAAAGGAAGCCAGCGAAGAAGCCAAGCAACAGTTCCAGTTCCAGTTCATCCGCTTTAAGCTCCTCCTCCTCCTCTTTGAGTTCCTCCTCCGTCTCCGCCTCCTCTCCTAGCAAACGCAAGCGTCCCAGCAAGAATCCCAGCCAGAATCCCAGCAAGCGTCAGAAGCAGAAGAAGACCAAGCGCAAGTCCAGACCAAGTCAAAGCGTCTCCAGCAACAGCAACAACATTAAACGTCGTCGTCCAAGCAGCTCCAATTCGAGCTCCGCCTCCCGTCCCATTGGCGGCTACAAGCGACGTCGTCCAGCTCAGTCCGCCTCCCAATCCCAATCCCAGTCACAGAAGCGTCGCCGCCAGCAGCAGCAGAAGGAGAAGCGTCGCCGTCAGGAGCTGCAACGTCGTCGTCGTCGTCGCAACAAGAATCGCCAAAATAACATGAATCGTCATCAATATTTTGGCGATGAGCCCATTATCAATTGCATCTACATCAACAAGGATCCTCCGACCACCACAACGACAGCGCGTCCTTTCTGGAATATCCTGGGACGCGATGCTGCCGGATCACAGGACGCAGCTCTTCCAGCTGTCGAGGAATCTCAAGTGCGAGGCAGCAGCGATTTTGGACATCGCAAGCGCACAAATCTCCGCTTTGTGGCCTAAACTGAAAACTTTCGAAATTCCCAATTATTTATTTATTTATTTAACTTTTTTTTTTAATAATTTTTTTTGTAGCACATTAATTTATTTATTTATAATTTGTTTCGCATTGTAAATTGATTAACTCTTTTTTCTTTGTTGCGAATAAATTTTATTGTATGAATCAATTTGTATTTCAGAAAAAGTCGGAAAGAACTTCCTACATTTCTAATTTATTTATTTAAATTATTGTTTTTTAGCTTTAATTTATTTAAATTGATTTTTTATTTTTAGAGAGTTTAGCGTTTTAGAAAGAGTGAAAAAGAGGAAAAAAGGTTTATGAAAAATTATGTAGTTCCCAAAAACTTCTTAGATTCCTAATTATTTTTTTAGCTGTTCAATTTCTTTATTTACATTTTTATAGTATCCACTATTTTGCGTTTTAGGAATTGTGGAAAAGAGAAAAATTGGGAAAGTTGCCAAAAACTTCCTAAATTTCCATTTTTTGGCTTACTTATTTTATATTTTACTTTTTAATTTATTTAAGAATTTTGAATTTTTGGTATTATTGATATTGATATACGAAAAATGATGTTGTTCCCAAATCTTCTTAAATTCCAAATGATTTGCTTACTTAATTTATAATTTTTAGCTGTTTATTTTATTTAATTCTAGTTTTATTTTATCCAAAAGTAAGAGGTTTAGGAATAAGTTTAAAAGAAGAGAAGAATAGGTTTAAGAAAATTGGGAAAGTCTCAAATTTTCACAAACTTCAAATAATTTGCCTACTTATTGTATATATATTTTTATTGCTTTAGAATTTATATAATAATCATTGTTATTTAATGGACAGTTTAGGACTTTAGGAATTTGGCAGAAGAGGAAGGAAAAACTTAAAAATATTTATTTAATTTTTTTTCAATATTTTGAGCTTTTCAATTTATTTGTTTGTATTTATTCTTTTTTTGTATTGCAGCGTTTCAAGAAGATTGGGAAAGTTCTCGAAAACTTTCTGAATCATAAATTATTTCTTTAATTTTTTTTTTTTTTTTAAATTCTTAGCTTTTTATTTCCTTTTTTTTCGAATTGCAAAAATTATATTATTTTTTATCGCGCGATTTCATTTGATGAAAGGGATAAAGAGAAGAGAGGGAGTTGAGGGTTGTATTGATTATTTTTGAGTGAAACTCATCTAAAATGTGCAACGCCTCCTGTGTCCAGTTGCCGCTTCCGTTGCATTCTCCCCCCTTGCCACGTGCAGGTGTGTAACTTGAATCTCCCAATCCTCAGCTCCTCAGCCTTGTGACGTGTCCACCCTAAGGACGATGACGGGGCGCAGGATATATGCATGAGTGCACACACAGACCGACTGAGCGACAGAGAGAGAGAGAGAGAGAACAAAGAGAGAGAGAGGGACAGTTACAGACTGTTACTTTTTACGGTTTCCGTCGCTAGATGGCGCTAGCTATTGAATAGCAAATGTCATCGGAACAATGGACATTCGCTGCCTGACGCTGCGGCATTTCCGTTTCCCTACCCTCCCCCTACCCTCCCCACCCAATCTACTCGTCCTTCTCCCCCAGTTGGGTACACACATGTCTGCAGCACAGTGCCTGCCAAAAGTTTGCGTATTTACATGTTCCCAATTGCAATAACGCTTCGTTTAATGCAAATTGTTAAATATAAAATTCTTTTAAATTTGAAATGTTTGTTTATTAAAAATTAAATTAAAAAATTAAATTTAAAATTCTTTGATTTCTTTATTTAAATAATTAAAATAATATTTTAAATGAAAGACAGTAAACAGTAAAGTAAACAGCGAATATTATAAATATTTCAAATTAATATATTTTAAATTTAAATGAATGTTTATTCAAATGCGTTAATATACATAATATTTAAAAGCATTGATTTCATATTTAAATTCGTACCGATGCGTAACTCTTAATAACTATTTATATATTCTAATTGGGGCGGAAAAGTGAAAGTTGTTCTCAATTCCACTTTCGCCTAAATTTCGATTTACTTTCATATTTTAGCGACATTTGATTGTGAATGGGATTTCAGAACAGCTTTAGAATGTGAAAGAAAACTATTTGCTATAACTGTGTGAGTGTGTGTGTGTATGTGTGTGTATGTGTGTGTGTATGTGTGTAGAATCAATCGATATTCGTGTCCAGCAGCAGCAGCAGCAGCCAGGCAGCTGTACATTTCGTGCTAGTTGCGGTTAGCAAAAGTATCTATAAGATACACACACACATACACACACCTGCACACAAACACACACACACCCGCACAATCGTTGGGCGCTTTTTGTTTGGGCTTCCGCCCATGGCAAAAGTTTCCGTTCATGTTTTTGTTGCTATTTGTTGTTCCTCTTTTGCTATACAAATAAAAAGCGTGCGCGCACAGGACACAAAGAAGAATGAGAAGTAGGAGAAGGAGAAATGGGCGCCAGGGGGCGTTTCGGAGGTTAAAGGTGAACAGATAACAGAAATGGAATGAAATGGAATTGAAACGCCATGCTTTGAAATTGACAGGTCGTGTTGAATCAAGGGAAACCATAAAAAACGTTTTGGATAACTGAAATGCTCAAAATGCTTCCTACTCCAATAATTTTCTGAAAGTATGTACTTATATGCAACAAAAGTTTTTTAAAATAAATATTTTATATTTATATATTATATATTTAAAATTTTTTTTATTTTAATTTTTATCCTATAGTCATTGTTAAGGTTAAAACTGAAAAATATTTAAAAAATTTGACTTCTACACTCGAATTAACTTTATTTAACATAGAAACATCTAAAATAATAATATAAAAAAGCGATTTCATATTAAAATCGGATCAGTTTGTAGTCTGGAAAAATCATTTTATATGGAACTGTATCCTTATATAATATTGATTATATAATATATCAACAGTCCTGAATCATATATTATCCCACAATATCATAATATTAAAAAATAATAAAAAACTATTTTTAATAAATTATTTGAACAATTTCGAGGTAATGCTCCTTTCGATTAATTTATAAAAATTTGTGAATATTTCTATGTACTATCTAAGAAATTTACCAGTTCACAATATCTAAATATGTCTACATTTTGTCAACCATTTCTTCTTAACAATGTTGAGGTTATGTTACATTTCTTACATATATGAAAATTTGTAAATATTTCCAGAAACTTAGCAGTCCAAAATATTATATATAATTAAATCTACATTTCCTCAACCATTTCGATACAAATCATTAACTTAACTATTTCTGAGAAATCATCTAAGCAATTTCGAGGTTATGTTACAATTTATTTGAGGTTAGCTTTGCCTTTCTCACGCTTGGGCTGCACGGGGCTGATTTGGGGGTGTTCTTCTTGGGGTTGAGTCACTGATATCGTGCGATGATTGTTACTTTTGCTATTGGCACGCTTTTTTATAGTGTGTGTTTTTTGTTGCTCCTGTAAATATTTACGCGACAGCTAACGCTCTTTTGCGGTATTTGTAGAGGGGAAGGACGGGGGAACAGGGAATAATGTCTGTCTTAATGGGACAAGTTTGTTGTTAGTTTATGGGTTTGTTTGGCTTGGGCTTTGACTTGCTTTCGCTACTTTATGTAATTAATAACTGAAAGAGGTCCTTGCACTTGATAGGAATAAGGAGTAGAAAAAGGAAAAGGAAGTAGAAAAGGAGTAGAATAAAGAAGGAATTGAGCTGCTTGGTGTGTGGATCGCAGCTGCAGCGAGGAGACTCCAACCAGGTCATTGGCTTAAACACACACACGAAACTGGTCCTAATTTGTTTTTGCGGTCGCCTCAGATGTTTGCCCCAGTTAAAAAGGCACGAGCTAAAGAAATGAGAGCAAGAAGAAGAAGAGCCAGGAGACACAGAAGAAAGAAAAAGAGAGAAGAATCACATTGAGGGGTCGTTTCGACACACTCAGTTAGTTTCTACTGATTTATGGCAGGGTATTGATTAGGCCTCAAGTCAACTTGAGTTCAATTCTCCTTACTGACCTCTACACGGAGAAAAAAAAGTGTTCTATAATTAATATTTTGGTCTCAGAACTAAGAATTTCGGTCTAAAAAATGCGTCGAGAACATAAAATTCTTAAAGTTGATTTTTGGAACATTTCAAATAAGACCATGTTCTTTTTAAAAACTCAAGAAAAAAAGGCGGGTTTTAAAATGTAATCTAATTTTTATTGTTGTTTTATTTTGATATACCTATTAATTATTTTTTCTGGTCTGGCGTTTTTTATGAATATTGTTATAACTTGTTTTTTTTTAGAATAATTCATGTATTAAATTAAATATCGTTCGTCACAAAATTGGATATGAGAAATTTTGGGGCATGGAAACGGTGTCGTCACTAGACTTTTACTTTGTAAAGAAGTTCTTTTTATAAGATTTATATTTTCCCAACCATTTAAGATATTTATTCTTATATTAAGAGTTGTGATTTTTTAGATTAATATTCTTAGCATTAGTAATTTGGTTTTAAAATGGTCTTATTTTAAGAACAAAATGTGTTTGATGAATGTTCCTGAATTAAGAAGTTGTTCTCTTTTTTCAGTGTACTCTCCACTCTTTTCCTCCCCTCCTTCCTTCCTCCTCCCTCGTTGCCTCAAGGTGTGAGCACAACCCTCGCGGTGCATTTTTTACGCCAGTTGCTGTCGACAGATTGGCCCAAGGGTCGATCCCTTTAGCTGTATCTTGACTTCATTCGGCAGATGTTTCATGAGCTGCTCCTTTTTTTTCCCTGTTCTGGTTTTCTTGTTTTTATCTGTTTCCTTAACGACTCGCCTAGTTACGCAATGATTTGCGGGGCGTGGGCGATTTCAGGACTACAAAATATCAAAAATAAAAGATGGAAAAAAAGTATGAAAAAGGTGCGTCTATTTAGTCATAATTGGATGCGTAATTGGCCAACTGATGTGTCTGTCTGTCTTCTGAGCATGATATTGCAGTTTAAGATCAGCCGGATCCCACATTAAATGATCATCAATATGTGAAATGATCTAAAGGTGTGAAAAATCGGAAATTCACTGAAACTTAAATGATGTTGAATTGATCAGATGTTTTAAATTCTGTCTAGAATATATAAACGTATCAGCTGAACTTATTTTATTGACTTTACTCGAATTCTCTTGAAGATTAATAAACTTTCTGTAGAAAATCAAGAATGATCAACACTTAAAGCTGCAGAAATTTCAATTAACTTATCAATGATTCAATTAATCAGCTGTTATAAAATTTAAGACACGAGTAATCAGTCTATTTGATCTCTTTTTTTCAAGAGAACAGTCCAAATTTTGCTTCTCTGTCTACAGATTGTAATCTACAGAAAATTGACAGGATCAGTTATTGACTGATCAGTTATTTCAGTAAGAATCCCAAGAGAATGTAAAGAAACTACTTTAAGACAGTGATAGCTCTGCTCGACATTTGTCAAGACTATTGAAGATCAACTGATGATCATTTGCTTAGATTTGTTCTTAAGGACAACCTTTTTAACCAAGAAAACGATCAAGAAAACGATCCCACTTAAAATATTTACTATTGAACTCTACTTAAAACCAGCTAGATTTTTGATCAGTGCTGAGACTTTCTCTGGAGGATCAATTAATTTAATAATTGCCTTAAATTACTGTCAAAAAAGTTATAGACCAATTAGAAGGTTGTTCTGTACTTACGTTTGGATTCCACTGAAGATCGGCTGAATGACTGATCATTGATGTTGCGACCTTAGATCTTATTCTCTAGAGGATCAGTTGATTTGATAGGCATGTTTGATCAACTGAACAACTGTAGAAGATCTACTAAAAATAATATAAGGGCTGTCTGATGCTGAGACTTAAGTTCTTATTCTCTCGAAGATCAGTTGGTTTAAAGAACCTTTAGAACATTTGAACGCTTCAGAAGATCGACTGATCAGCTGGCATGTTTGATCGCTTGATCGAATATCCTGTGGAAGATCAACTGCACAAAATGTATGGGTTTGTCGTAGACTGTCTAGAAGATCAGCTGCTTTAACCTTGGCTTCAATAAGCTCAAAGATCAACTGAAGAATTGGTCAAATGGGCAGCTGCTGTTGCTGTTGCCGTTGCCTTTGGATGCTGCAACAAGTTAGGGGCAAGAAAAAGAAGAAACAAGAAGACACAAACTGATCGTCAAGTTAATTATAAAGCGGCAGCAAAGATACAGAGACTATAAGAAACTCAGCTGGCTGTCCTTGCCACGCGCTAACTTGGGGCTCCACAAAGCGGCAAATAACGCGATCTCACAAGGGAATCGTCCGTAGGGATGGAAGGAATGATGGAAGGGAGTTTGGGGAGGGGAATTAGGGAGAGGCACGAGCCAAAAGAGAGTGAGAGACGTTGGTAAAATGCAGCTTGCAGCTTGACTGCAAATGGTAAATGGATAAAATGGTAAAACGGTAACAGGTAACACTGAATGATGCCTGCAACACATGATGTTGCTGTTGCTGTTGCAGTTGCCCAAGATGCCACCGATGATGATGGGGCAGCTAAAACAGCGGTTAGGGGCAACTTTAGATGAGCAACAGAACAGAACCGAGTCAGGGGCACGTGTCCCGTGTCCCGTGTCTCGTTTTATTTACGATACGATGCGATGCGACTCTCATGATGATGATGATGTTGTTGCAAGGATGCAAAAGGACCTCAGCTACTGCAACATCCTCTTGCCTGCCTGTGTGCCTGCTAAGTGCACCTGTTAGCCCTATTAAATAGGGCCCAAATGACTGGCCAACACAATAATGCAATGTGTCTGCTCACCGCTAGGTTCATTGTACTGTGCGTTCCTGCCTCGCTCTCGGTCTCCGTCTCCGTCTCGCTCGGTGTGGCACGAGTGGCAGCATCTGATCAATGCCCCCGATCTCACTATCTCGGAGATCAAGAATCAGCAATCAGCAAGACTGTAGTTAGCTACCTTCAACTGCAACTGTCCCTATATTATTCTTATAACCAAGGCTGCAAACCAACAACATTTTTATTTTAAAGTTTCAGCTCGAACCATAGGACAAAACTTAGGTTCGGATTATATTCCTCCTGACCCCAATGTTTGCGTTCGAACCTTGGTTCAATTTAATGCACAAACATATTATTATTGTTTAAGTTTTTCCTTAATTTATCAAACAATTTAAATTCCTTATCAAAAAATTTGTTTAACTTGGTAAATAATCAGTGGTAATTGAAAAAGTTGTATAGAATTTATTATTTTATAAAAGACTTAAGTATAATTTATTATTTAAGACTTTTATTCGGAGTCTCAAATAGTGGCTAAAAATTTATATAATTATTTTTTTCGAACCTTGTTTCGATTTAATACACAAAAATATTTGTATTATTTTAATTTTTCCTTATTATTTCGAGCAAAAATAATTTTGTATAAAAAAACTATTTGAATTTTGTAAATAATCTAAATTAATTAAAAGACTTGAACATTATTTTATGAAAGATTTAAATCAGGGATTTAAACCTTAACCGAAACCGTAACCTTTAACCGATGAAAACCGATTGAAATTTGTAACCGTAACTGAAACCGCAACCGAAAATATTTTTTTCCACTGTACCGAAACCCATAAACCGAAACTCTTTAAACCGAAATAACCGTTTAGTAACCGATTCATTTATAAGGGTTAATTTCGGATCTGGCAGTCACAGCTACTGAGCACCTTTGATAACTTTGAGCTGCCATAACTTTGTCAAAAGTCAATCAATTTCAATGCGGAATGTAATTTTGAGCATGATTTTGCTTCTAAATTCGTTCTCCATTTGAATTTTGTTCATTTTCAAAATTCGAAATTTTTGAAATTTTTCGAAAAATAATAAGGGGTAACACTGTAAAATTTCTAAAAATCTCGAATTTTTCGAATTTTGAAAATGAACAAAATTTAAATGCAGATCGAATTTAGAGGTAAAATAATGATCAAATTTACATTGCGCGTGGAAATTGGTTAACTTTTGACAAAGTTATGACAGTTCAAAATTATTAAAAATGATTAAATTACACTGGGTCATTCCAGTAACCAGATAATATTATTTTCCAGGCTATAAAGAGCATTAAGTCTTTAAGTTCCTGAAGATCATTTCGTTACAGACCCAATGCAAATATTCTCTTTTCAACTGGAAAAGATATAATATTTAATAAAAGGCAAAATATGGTAAAATTGTTAACAAATTTTCGAAATAGCCAAAATCCAATGTCTTGTCCGATCAAATTATATAGCTTAGAAATTACATAAGAAACATTTTGATTGCAACATAATGAAGAATATTTAATAGGAAGAATCTATAGAACAGAGAGATGAGATGATATTCATATTAAAATCGACTCATCTATGATCAAGAATATTTACATTTATTAGATTGAAATGTTCTTTCTCTAGGTCTCTATTTCTATCCACAGTCTGTTAATAAAAACCCAGAAAGAAAAGGATGACAAGGAATTGAAGAGTTTAATTCCGCTTTGTTAATAGAGTTGGTTTTGGCACCAGCTGGACAATGTCTAAGATTATCAATTAGACAGAGGAGTAGTCAACAGTTATTATCCCCTTTAGCCGGCTGTTGGCCATGGCCCAAAGTGTCCCCATTGCGGGTCGAATGCAATCGAAGACATGTGCATGACTTCTTAATCTAATTTAGCTGCAGTTCGGGGTTCGTTTTAATAGGAAAAATATATAAAGTCCATTGCAATAAAGGGAAAGAGCGGGAAACGTAAGAAATTAAGGGAAAAACTGCGGGACAGGATAGTCTGGAAGTGTGTGTGTGTGTGTAGAGTGTAGAGAGCAATTAAAGAAAACAAAGTCAAAAGATGATGATGATGATGGTGATGAAGTCAAGGAACGGGTAGGAGAACAGTCAACCGCAGCGCCGGAAGTGCAGGTTACGTGACAGAGAGGAACTGAGAAAGACAGGGAGAAGGATGGAAAGAGAGACAGGGAGAAACAACAAAAAGAGAGGGAGTGTTTACTAAGGAAATACACACTTGAAGAAAAAACGATGGATTCTGTAAATACAGAATTAAGCTACAAACTTAATATAGGCAGGCTAAGTTTTCATTTAATAGATGGTTAAATATTCGACGGATTCTGTAAGTACCGACTACAATTTAGGAAGAATGGAGAGAAAATAATGAAAGAGTGGGAGTTTCCATAAGAAGAATACACTTGCAGAAAATTCGATGGATTCTGTAACATTATAAAAACAATTAAATCATTCTAAAGTACAAGTTTAAAGTTCTTGATTTTAGAATGCATTTTTTAAGTATGTATTCAGGATATTATTGTTAAATTAAAACAATATTCAACATTATAAAGTCAAAGAAGCCCAAAATATTTGATCTAACTTAAAAGAAATGTACAGAACACCGAATATTAAAATATTCCTAAAAAAGATCGTGCTTGAATTAAGTATTTTGTACTGGGCTTAAGAAAATCCAGAATTACCATACTTTTGACACCGCATTGGATTGATTTTATCGCGGAATCCCTTTATTTATAAGGTTTTTTTTTATTTCGTTGTACAGACTATAGATTTGGAAGCTACATAATTAATTTGGGCAGACTAAGTTTATATTTAATATATGATTAAATATTCTTAGAATTCGTTGTAGATTTGGTGGACGCTCTCTGAGAAAAAAATATAAAATTTAGAAAAATTTTATGTTTAATTTTTCTGAGTGTATACGTAGAGTATTGCTATGGACTTTGGTACAGACGTTGCAAGAAAAAGAAGTGTTCATCGCATCGGTTGCAAATGCCGAAGACCGAATGCCGAAGACCGAAACCGAGGTCCGCAAAGTGGATAGAGGTCGAGTTCGACTTCGAGTTGATGTTGTGGCATCTTCAGGTTGCATCGACTCGCATTTGTCTAGTCATTTGCCTCGTTTCGTTGCAACGTTTCGCGCTTGAGAGGGCACGTGCCTCTCCTGCCCCTCGTGCCTCTCCTGCCACTTGTGCCACCGATGCAGGGTCGTCTTTGAACCCACATGACATTTTTATAGAAATACCCTTGCATAGGGTATTATAACTATGTCAACGAAATGTGTAAAGTGCTTAAAGAAGCCTGAGAGACTTCATAAATTTTTAGTTTAAGTTTCGATTATGTTTGTATCAGGAATTAAAACCTTAACCGAAACCGTAACCTTTAACCGATTGAAATTTGTAGCCGTAACTGAAACCGTAACCGAAAACAATTTTTTCCACAGTACCGAAACCCATAAACCGAAACTCTCTAAACCGAAATAACCGTTTAGTAACCGATTCATTTATAAGGGTTAATTTCGGTTTCGATTAAGGTTTTAATCCCTGATGAAAAACTTTTCGTTTTTTGAGTTATCTTAACCAAACTTACAGATATCTGGTTTGGTATTATCATAAACATTCTGGCATAGTTTTATTCAAATCGGTTTAGTATTTCATAAAGCTGATATATAAATGATCGCTCTAGAATAAAAGGGTATCAAGTCTTCGGCATGTCGAAGTTAACCTTTCTTTCTGGTTTTTTTTCTCTATCATTTTGATTGTTGTTTGTGTTCTACCCTGAAGCTAAACTCGAGCGACTTTTGGTCACAGATGTTGTGGCAAGTATGTGTCTTGAGTCTTTCTCTCGGGGCTGCTGTGGCACGATGGTAGCATAGGGCAAAGTAGGGTGTACCTTGTAATCTGTACCGCTAACGGAGAGCTCAGGTGTGGTCTCAAGAGGGGGATGGGTGAGGGGTAGGAGGAAGCTAGCAGCTTAGAGACCGTTGCAAGTTGCAAGTTGCAAGCAGCGACGCTCTCAATTGAGACGACCCTCTGTAAATGATTGCAACCCACATGCAACAATATTATCAAGATGACAATTGTTGACTTACCAGAAATGAAATGAAAGAGAGAGAGAGAGAGGGGGGAAGAGAGGGGGAAGAAGAGAGGGAGAAAGAGTTGGCCAAGTGGCAAGTGGCAAGAGGCAAGAGGCAAGAGGCACGTAGCAAGACGCGAGCCTTGCAGCTGGTCAACTACTGATCAGGTGTCATTTTGCGGTGCTTCTTCTACTTACACACTTACACTGAAAAAAAAGACCAACCAAAAAAATCAAGAACATTCATCTTACATACATATTTTGTTCTTAATATTATTCCATTTTAAGACAAAATTACTAATACAAAGTAATAATCAAAAAATCATTTTAATGGTTATTTAAAGACTTTTATTTAAAAAATCAAATTTAATAGTTATTAAAAAAATATTTTTTTTTAAATTATTATTATTGATTTTTATTTTTTCAGTCTCATATAAGAGTTTATGATGATATCTTTTTAATAAAAGTCTTTAATAACTATTATTTTTGAGGAATAATACAAAAGTCTTTAAAGACTTTTATTAATTGAAAACTTTTGGATAAGAGTCTTTGCAATTATCTCCGCTAATATTTAAGATAGACATTTCAAAATTAAAAATCCAGTAACACCAAAAACATTCTATGAACCTTTATCCTCTACAAACTTACTGAGGACTTTTAAATTTATCAATCAGAAATAAACCTTTAAAACCTTAACTAAAAACGTAACCTTTAAATGATGAAAACCGATTGCAATTTGTAACCGTAACTGAAACCGTAAC
Organism: Drosophila kuntzei; assembly: GCA_035042165.1. NCBI lineage: Eukaryota > Metazoa > Arthropoda > Insecta > Diptera > Drosophilidae > Drosophila > Drosophila kuntzei. The sequence continues at coordinate 917,848 of JAWNLU010001388.1, read as the reverse complement.
CGAAAATATTTTTTTCCACTGTTCCAAAACCCGTAAACCGAAACTCTTTAAGCCGAAATAACCGTTTAGTAACCGATTCATTTATGAGGGTTAATTTCGGATCTGACCGTCGCAGCTACTGAACTTTTATAACTTTGAACTGCCATAACTTTGTCAAAAGTCAATCAATTTCCTTGCGGAATGTAATTTTGAGAATGATTTTAGCTCTGAATTCGTTCTGCATTTAAATTTTTTTCATTTTCAAAACTCGACATTTTTCGAAAAAAACAAAAAAGACAAAGGGGTAACACTGTAAAATTTCTAAAAATTTCGATTTTCAAAAATTGTTAAAAATGAAAAAAATTTAAATGCAGAACGAATTTGGAGGTAAAATAATGATCAAATTTACATTCCGCATGGAAATTGATTGACTTTTGACAGAGTTATCAAACCAAATGAAGCAAATTTATATGTGTTCAAATTATTATAAAATCGACATTACACTGGGCGATTCCAGTTACCAGATAACAATATTTTCCAGGCTTAAAAGAGCATTAGTCTTTTTTATGTAAAACAATGAATAAAGCTTCGTATTTTGGTCAAATGAAAACCTTAATTTTAATTTTTTTGTGAAGCGAAACCATACTGTTATTTTTAAGTCGAAACTTACAAAAAAACCGATACCCATTACGAAACCGATACTGCAAGATTTTGCATAACCGATAACCGAAAACCTTAATTCGAGCACAATCGAAACCGTAACAGAAACCGATATTCGCTTCGGTTTTAATCCCTGTTTAATTCAAAAATTACACTTGATGTTATAGTTAATTTTTTGTAGTTTTATTTTTTGATGTGTTTTCTGAGACGAACATCTTGATTATAGAACCTCTTTTTTGATCAGTGTACTTACTTACTTACTGCTTCTAAGGGGGGAGAACGCTTGAGTGATCCAGTTGATGATTTGGCTTCTAATCTGGCTTGGAACGCGCCAACGTCAGCTGGAAGAGTTAGACATGAAGCCAAATGTCCTGTGACCGCGATGTCCTGAATTCCCTGCGTTTAATAAGCCACATTCTCAATGCAGCCGTTACATAAAAGAGAGAGAGAGAGACAAAGAGAGAGAGAGAGAGACTCAGCAGGGCATGTCAGAGGTCTGAGGTCTGAGGTCTAAAGTCTTATCAACGGACAAACAACTGTGTCTTGACGCTTGTCTTCGCTTCGCTGAGCAAATGGCGGGAAAAATCCACGCAGCACCTTTCAAGAAGTGCCCACCGAGAAAGGGAGACAGGGAAATTGAGAGAGAGAGAGAGAGGGAGAGAGAGAAATAGAGGGTACAAGAGTCTACCTTTATGAGCCTCGTTTTCTTATCAGTTGAACACTTGGAAACACTCGACACACTCATCACTTGATATTCACTACTCACTACTCCAAATTCTGTCCATGCGGGTGTACAAAGCTCCAAATGATAAGTTTGGCGAGACCTAAAGCATTCCGTGGGAAAATCAGACGCCCAATTGTGGGAAATTCCATATCTATATTTGACTTGAGAGCTAAGACAATTGGGGATTTAAGTAGCTTAAACGAGAATTAAAAGATTCTCAACTCTTTATCCTCGCCTTAAAAATTCTACAGTTAAGAAAATAGAAATAGAAATAAGAATCAAGACCACAAAATGGTACCACCAAGATCCTTAAGATATTGCGATATTTATCTACAATGACAGTTGAAATTATAAATGATCTTTAACTCTTCTTCCCATTCGATTCTTTGTGCATATGAAACAGCCAAGGATCTTAGCTCTATAACTCTACTTACAATAGTGGGCATAAATATTTTGACAAAACTATGAGATACATTTATTCATATAACAAAACTTTTCTTAACCCATTGAATATTTTAAAGTTTTGTGAAAATCTAATTTTTTGACTTTTTTCCTCTGGCTTAAAGAAAAAATTTGTTGATGCTAAAAGTCTCTGCAAACAATTCTAATAGTGACTGCAAAAAATTTCAAAAATCTCTTCGCTTATATTTTTTGTTTTTTGAAAATCATCCCATTCAAAATATCATAAAAAATATAGGCAGAGTTTTTTGAAAACCGACTTCCATAATTTAATACAAAAAATATTTGTATTACATTCATTTATCCTGGATTTTTAAAATCAATTAAATTATTTTAGACAGTTAATTTAACAGGTTTTAAGTAAAATTTTGTAAATAATAACTTCATATTATGAATTAAATGCGAATTATTATTATATTATATAATTTTTATTCTTCGATCTATTCTTTATTCGATCTTTGGAAAGTTTGAAGTTATTTATTTTTCGAACAGAACTTATTATTTAAGAAAGTGGTTGGAATTCATCTAAAAGTTGAACTTTATTGCTGAAATTTGGTGTACTTGCTATTTTTAGCAATAGATAGTAATAAAAAAAATCGATATTAGTTGAAGCAATTGTTATATAATAAAGCTGTCATAGAAACGATTCATATAAATTGGGATATTAATACTAGAAATATATATTTTTTTTAGAATTATTCCAAATCCATATATATCTACGTTTATAGCTCTATATATATTTATATCTATATCCAGATCTAAGAGGCCTTTTCTGGTTTTCACTTTATATTTTATAGCAATTAATAAAAAGTAAATAGTCACGTTAAATTTAGGCAAATTATTTAAAATTGATCGAACCTAATTAAAACCTTAACCGAATCCGGAACCCTTAACCGATGAAATCCGATTGAAATTTGTAACCGTAACCGAAAATATTTTTTTCTACTGTACCGAAACCCTTAAGCCGAAACTCTTTAAGCCGAAATAACCGTTTAGTAACCGATTCATTTATAAGGGTTAATTTCGGATCTGGCCGTCGAAGCTACTGAGCACCTTTAATAACTTTGAGCTGCCATAACTTTGTCAAAAGTCAATCAATTTCCATGCGCAATGTAATTTTGAGCATGATTTTGCTTTTAAATTCGTTCTGCATTTAAATTTTGTTCATTTTCAAAATTCGAAATTTTTGAAATTTTTCGAAAAATGATAAGGGGACTGTAAAATTTCTAAAAATTTCAATTTTCAAAAATTTTTAAAAATTAACAATATTTAAATGCAAAACAAATTTAGAGGTAAAAACATGCACAAATTATCATTGCGCATAGAAATTGATAGAGTTTTGACAAAGTTATAACAATTCGAAGTTATTAAAAATCATTATATTACACTGGATCTTTTCAATAACCAGATAACATTATTTTCCAGGCTAAAAGGAGCACTAAGTCTTATTTCATGTAAAACAATGAATGAAGCTTCTTATTTTGGTCAACCGAAAACCTTAATTTTTATTTTTTTCGTGAACCGAAACCAGAACGGTATTTTTAAACCGAAACTTATAAGAAACCGATAACTATTACGAAACCGATACTCCATAACCGATAACCGAAAACCTTAATTCGAGCATAACCGAAGCCGTAAATGATTTGAATTATTTATTTCCTTTCTAAACTCTTATATTCCAATATTAATGGGGTTCAATTCCTTAACCTATATCAAAATACAATTTATATATAATATGTATACATAACTTTTTTTAATATTTCCGTTTGATTAATTTCAATTTCAATTAGTTTCGTAGACACCTTGAGATATTGGTATGTGATTTGGTAATCTGTGCATTACGTCTACCTCTCACTTTTCTTCTTCTTCTTCTCATTGCTCTTTACTTCTCATTACTCAACTTCTCTGATTTTGGATCCAGTTTCATGGCATGCACGTGATAATTGCCCGCCCCGTTTGCATTTTATGTGATTTTTGTATTACATTTTTTACTGCCTTTTTTTATTTTGCACGCTGCGTTTTTATCTCGTTTTCATTTTCATTATAAATGTAGATGAATATTTAAGTGCATATATATATATGTATATATACTTATGTATATATAGTTTATATATAAGAAATGCTTTGTAGCGTAAAAAGCTGCAAAAAACTAAATAAAATGCGAAGAGGAAGCGGCTTTAAGGAATTCCTGGTCGAGTTGTGGGTTTATCGGCTGAACGGAAGATGCCACTTCCCCAATGTTGTTGTAGTTGTAGTTGCTGTTGTTGTTGTTGCAACTGCTGCATGCCCCAAAATGCCAGTCGTTGTCTGGCACTGAGACCAGAATACACATTACTTATTTTTTTTGCCGTGCCAAATGCAATTAGATGATGATAAGTCTGCATTTGAATGTCAGATCCACTGGGATTAAGCAGACAACTAGATAAAAAGAGACAGACAGAGAGAGAGAGGGAGGATAAAAGGGAAAAAAGGGGACTCTATTAGATTAAATATACCGACTGTGGCTAGGAATATATCGAAAACAGACTCTCTGCAGGTTGCAATCCCCATTCGAGTCTCACTCACTTTTATACCCTTTTTTAAGGGAATTTGCATTTTTACATTAAGTGTGTAACACTATAAAGGAAGTCTCTATGTTATTATGTTATTATATTATATTATATCTATGATTTATTATATTATAAATCAGAACAACGAACTGAAAATATGTAGTAATTGTTATTTTGCTCTTGTTCGACTGAATCAGATAATAATATCTTACATATATTGTTATTGCAACAATCGTTCGAAAATTCAGAAAAATTACTTGGAAAATTTTCGTTGTTTTTTTTTTTGAGATATATCAGCAAAACTAGCAGATTGACCTTTTTTTTGCTATTTTATTTTTTATTTTGAGCAAATTTGAATAAAATCGGATTACAATATAAAATTTTAGTATACTAATTTAAGTTGTTTCTTAAGATTGGTGAATCTTTCGCACAGATTGATATTGTTTAATACAATATCCTGACCAAATAGGTTTAAGTCGGACTAATATATTATATAGTCATATATATAGACATACGAACTATTCTTTGAAAATTGAAGATTTGTAGGAACAACTATTTTAGTTTTCAAAAAATCTTAAGAAAATAAAAAAAGTAAAACAATTTTGCTTGGATTAGGTTAATTACATATATAATATATACTTTTTATTTATTTAATTATTATAATTTTATTACTAGTGCTACACGAAAAAAGCTTTTAGTTCGGTTCACAAAAACAAAAAAAATTAAGGTTTTCGGTTGACCAAATTAATAAGAAGCGTTATTCATTGTTTTTTCATGAAAAAAGACTTAATGCTCTTATTAGCCTGGTAAATAATGTTATCTGGTTACGGGAAGGTTCCAGCGAAATGTCGAATTTATCATAATTTGATCTCATATAAATTTGGTTCATTTGGTTTGAAAATTTCGATTATTTTGATTTTATTGATTTTTAATAACTTTGAACTGCCATAACTTTGTGAAAAATCAATCAATTTTCATGCGCAATGTAAATTTGATCATGATTTTACCTCTAAATTAGTTCTGCATTTCAATTTTTTTAATTTTCAAAAATCGAAATTTTCGAAATTTTTCGAAAAATGGTAAGGGGTAACACTGTAAAATTTCTAAAAATTTCGATTTTCAAAAATTGTTAAAAATGAACAAAATTTAAATGCAGATCGAATTAAGAGGTAAAATCATGCTCAAATTTACATTGCGCATGGAAATTGATTGAGTTTTGACAAAGTTATGGCAGTTCAAAGTTGATCAGTAGCATGGATTAAAACCGGAACGAATATCTGTTTCAGTTACGGTTTCAGATATGCTCGAATTAAGGTTTTCGGTTATGCAAGTATCGGTTTCGTAACGGTTATCGGCTTAAAAATATTATTTGCTGTTATAGTGTCTTTTTTTTAATGTTGTATTTATAAATAATTATTTATTTTATTTTTTTTAGATGCAACTTACTTATTACAACTTTTTAAAATAGTCACTTTCGCAAGAGTATTAAATCTTCGTCCTTTCAAAGATTAATATTTCAATAATGTTCTGTCAAATTTGTTCCTCATTTTTATAGTTACTCAGTTTTAGTTGCTTTAACTGCAGATGCTTTTTTGTGCAGTCTGCCACACCCAGATAACCCTGCCCCCTGCCCCCTGCCCCCTGCCCCCTGGCCCCTGCCCCCCCTGGCAACCCTGTGTCTATGTCTGACACCCTAATGCCAAGCATTCAACTTTACCCCTTAACGCAGCGTTAAAAGTCACGATTAAGCGTCAACATTTACCTCATGCCACACCTCCCTGCCCCCTGTTTTTATTCCTCTTGAATACCCCCCTTTAACTACACCCTCACCATTCCTCCTCCAATCAGTTGCCTTTTAATGCTGCACATCCCACAAAGTTTACATCCCGCCCCAGACGAGTTTCTGTTTCAGTTTCTGTTTCAGTTTCAGTTCAACGCTCCCTCATTTGTAATCCTTAGGGATGATTTGGGTTTGTCTTGTTCCTTTTTTTGGGCTTGGCTTTCGGCACATAAACTGCGTGAAATTAAGTAATTAAATGTGTGTAAAGTTCAGGTCAAATCATCATCATAATCATCCACATCAACATCAACATCATCCTATTTCTCTTCTTCCTGCTCATCTCATCAATGATGAATGTCCTTAGATTTATCACCATAAAAAAAGGAAAGTCGCATATTTCTCCTAAATTAATGCAATTATTCATTAGTCAAACTAGTCGAAACTGGAGTCAGTTTACATTTAGTCAGAGTTCTCTTAAGTTATAGAAGAACAGCAGTTAATGTATAGAACAAGATAAGAGTCTATTAAAGAAATGTTATGAAATTTCCCTTAAAAGATTGAAAATTAGTGAGAAATTGTTGTATTCAACTTTTTATTTTTGTTTCTATTTCAACATTATTTTTTTAGGGGTTTTTCTAATCAAATTAATCACTCTGGGTGGGGAAAAAATGGAATCTGAATTCGTTTAGTCTTTATGGAATTTTTATTTATCATACCTGACTGACAAACTAATTTTCGTTAATTTTAAAGAATTTATTTAAATTTATATATTAATAAAGCATAACACTTCTATTATTTAAAGCAGGGACCGTAACTGTTATAATAATTGAAATCTAATAATATTTTTATTTAAAAGTTACGAAATAACTCTTATTTTTATTTAAAAAATGCAAAATATTAATTAAATTTCAATTTTTATTTGTGAGTTACAAAACAACACTTATTTTATTTTAAAATATATAAATAAGAGTTATTCCGTAACTCATATTTTAAACATAAAAACTAAAAATTAAATTAAATTAAATATTTTTTGAATTATAATATTCGTGAAAAGTGTATTTGCTTTCTGATAATTTCTATGGGCTTAGTAATTTAGCTGGTATTTTGGCTTTCTAGACTTTGTACTGTATAATTTTGTTTATTTGAGAAATTATAAATTTGCTGAGAATTTCCGATATTTTTCCAAATACTTACCACCAGGGATTATAACCATAACCGAAACCGTGACTTTAACCGATGAAAACCGATTGAAATTTGTAACTGTAACTTAACTTTTCCACTGTACCGAAACCCATAAACCGAAACTCTTTAAACCGAAATAACCGTTTAGTAACCGATTCATTTACAAGGGTTAACTTCGGATCTGGCAGTCACAGCTACTGAGAAACTTTGAGCTGCCATAACTTTGTCAAAAGTCAATCAATTTCCATGCGCAATGTAATTTTGAGCATGATTTTGCTTTTAAATTCGTTCTGCATTTAAATTTTGTTCATATTCAAAATTCGAAATTTTCAAGATTTTTCGAAAAACGATAAGGGGTAACACTGTAAAATTTAAAAAAAATTTGAAATTTTCGAATTTTGAAAATGAACCAAATTTAAATGCAGAACTAATTTAGAGGTAAAATCATGATCAAATTTACATTGCGCTCGAAAATTGGTTAATTTTTAACAAAGTTATGGCAGTTCAAAGTTATTAAAAATCATCACATTACACTGGATTATACCAGATCAACCAGATAGCATTATTTTTTAGGCTTAAAAGAGCATTAGTCTTTTTTATGTAAAACAATGAAAAAAGCATTTTATTTTGGTCAACCGAAAACCTTATTTTTTATTTTTTTGTGAACCGAAACCATACTGGTATTTTTAAACCGAAACTTATAAAAAACCGATAACCGTTACGAAACCCACACTCCAAGACTTTGCATAACCGATAACCAAAAACCTTAATTCGAGCATAACCGAAACCGTAACTGAAACCGATATTCCTTTTGGTTTTAATCCCTGCTTACTACTTTATATTTTATCAAATACTTACCCCTTTAAAATTGTTTAAGTTTCTGTGCGCCTGGTATTTGGGCTTTTTGTTTATTTGAGAAATTATAAATTTTTCGAATATTTTCGAACTTTTTATACTTACCTTTTACATTTTTTCAAATATTTACCTCTTTAAATTTTTTTTAAATACCAAAATGAACAAAAATATGTAAATTGATCAGCAGAAAGTCAACGTCATATTTTAACTTAATTTTATTAAGACTCAAAAAAAGTATATTTGCTTACTGCTCATTCTGTTATTTTGGTTTTTCAGGCTTTCTCTAATTGCAAAATATTAATGCAGAATTTTGTTTATTTGAGAAATAATAAATTTGTCGAACATTTTCGATATTTCCCTTTACAAGACAAGTTTTCAAATATTTCCAAATCTCTTAACTTGATGAAAACTTAACCGATTTATATGCGGAATGTCCTGGATTCTAATGTAGATTCTAATGTTGCATTAATTAAGTAATTTTCTTTTGTTTGCTCTTCGAAACTTACAAAATATTACCCATGAGTGCTGGACCATTCCAGTATTTGGGTATCATTAGTTTCCAATGCAATAAGGACATTAAGTCATTTTTTATGAAACACATTAAATAACGCTTCTTATTTTCTCCAACAGGGAATGTCTTCAGCGGCGTAAAGGTATAATCAAAGTCAGCATGTAGGAATGATAGTCAGTAACCAATGGATAACCATAACCATCATGGACATCAAGCAGGGGCTTCTCCTCCATTTCATCCATCATTACATTACGAAACACGACCGGCGAATCCATTTTTGTTATACTCAATTATAATTAAAATTAGCAATCTCTTTAAATCATACTAGTATTTATATAATATCATTGTACATTCTACATCAGAAGATAAGCATAGAAATTATATATCAATGTTACTCCTTAAAAATAAAATTAGCAACTTTGTTAAAATTAATCGGCGTAATATAAAAATCAATTGTTATTCTTTTAATTATACATTTTAAATTTAATGCTAATATTAAAATATTGTACATTTCTCATATTTTGAAACATAAACATAGCAATTATATATCAATGTTACTCCTTAAGGATAGGATTTTAAGAATAAAATGAATTTAAAATTTAAAAAAAATTACACGTTTTGTTATTTTTTACGGAAAGGGATTTATTTTCAGATGGGGAAACATAAAATAAATTTCAGGAACTAACTAAAGGAAACTCAAAAAATACCAGGCGAACAGAATTTACAGTAGGTCGTTAGATCAAAAATTTTAAATTGAAGAAGAAGAATTTCACTCAGCTCCATAGCTCAAGGTCATATTTTCACTCAATTTAAATATGATGGGAATAAAATTTGGTTGCTTTCTGCTGATTTCTGTTCGCCTGGTATTTCAGCTGGTATTTTGGGTCTTTTTGACTCTTCGCGCCCTATGAGTAAGTATAAAGAAGTAAGTATTCATGCATGTGCGTAAGCTTTCAGCAGCTGACTGCAACCAGAAAGTCAGTAAAAATACCAGGCGAACAGAAATCAGCAGCAAGCGAAATTTTCATTTGAGCAACAGAAACTCAAGGCCATATTTTCACTCAATTTTAACGTGAACAGTAGAAACTCAAGGTCATATTTTCACTCAATTTAAAATATGGTTGCTTTCTACTAATTTCTGTTCGCCTGGTATTTCAGCTGGTATTTCGGCTCTTCACGCTCTAGGTTCTAGCTTCTTTGTTTCTAGTTTCTAGGTTGTAGATTCTTATTTGTAGAATCTAGATTCTTATTTTAAGGACCTAGATTCTTATTTTAAGGATCTAGATTCTTATTTTAAGGATGTAGATTCTTATTTTAAGGATCTGGATTCTTATTTTAAGAACCTAGATTCTTATTTCAAGGACCTAGGTTCTTATTTTAAGGATCTAGATTCTTATTTTAAGGATGTAGATTCTTATTTTAAGTAACCAGATTCTCATTTTAAGGACCTAGATTCTTATTTTAAGGATCTAGATTCTTATTTTAAGGACCTAGATTCTTATTTTAAGGATCTTGATTTTTATTTTAAGGATCTAGACTCTTATTTCCAGGTTCGAGATTCTTATTTCCAGGTTCGAGATTCTTATTTCTAGGTTCTAGATCCAGTTTCTAAGATCTACTTTCTAGGTGGCAAAATTCTGCATTAAAGTATTTAAGTTAGAGAAACAAGAAAACCAAAATACCAGCTAAAATACCAGGCGAACAGAAATCAGCAGAAAGTAAATATTTAATTTGAGCAGCAGAAACTCAAGGTCATATTTTCACTCAATTTTAACCTTTCCACTCAATTTTAATATGTCTCAATTAGCGAGTATTTGCTTTCTGCTCATTTCTGTGCGCCTGGTATTTTAGCTGGCTTTATGGCTTTCTAGGATTTCTGTAATTTCAAAACATTAATGCAGAATTTTGTTTATATGAGAAATAATAAAATTGTCGATCTTTTCAATATTTCCATTACCCCTTTAAAATGTTGTTAAATACTTACTTCTTTATATTTTTTAAATACTTACCATTTCCATTTTTTCAAATACTTACCTCCTAATATTTTTTAAATACTTGCCGCTTTATATTTTTTCAAAAACTTACCTTATTACATTTTTTCAAATACTTACCTCTTAATATTTTTTATATTTTTTCAAAAATGTACCTCATTAAATTTTTTTCATATACTTACCTCTTTATATTTTTTCAAATATTTACCTCTTTACATTTTTTAAAGTACTTACCTCTTCAAATTTTTTTTAAAAATACCAGGCGAAGAGAAATTAGTAGCAAGAGAATATTTAATCTGTGCTGCAGAATTGTCATTGGGTAAGTAGATATGTGAGTTGCATTGTGTACAATTGAAACGAAATATTTAAGATACAAAGATAAAAATACCGAAGCCTATTTACCATTAGCGAGGTTTAGAGTTCCTACGTGCAAATCTCAATAATCGTAGGAACTTAATACCGTGCTCTTGGAGGGCTGTCGACCAGCAAATACCAAAATAAATAAGTGGAAACCTATCCAAGCATTGTTTAAAATGAATTGTTATAAAGAAAAATAAAAATTACATTCATTTCTGTTCGCCTCGTAATTCACCTGGTTAATTTTAGTGAGATATTTTTGAATCTAACTGTAAAGAAAACCAACCAGTAAAAAAACGACATTCAGTTTTAAACTTTGAGCTAATTTTATTCTTAGAATCCTATGCTTTTTTAATAACATTGGGTATTAATTTCAATGCTTTGAAATAATTTTTAAAACTAGTTGAAATAACATTGGGTATTAATATCTATGCAATGAATAATTTTAAAACAAGATTGGATTTACGTTGAGTATTAATATCGTTGCTCTGAATAATTTTAAAACAAAAATTGCATGAATATAAAAACATTTATTAAGATGTATTAAGATATGTGCAGCTTATTAAAAATGGTTATTTAATTATTATTTCATCATATTTGTAATTTAGATTAAAAATATATGTACATAAACAGTAGCGGACATTAAAATAATAATGTTATTTATATTAAACAATAATTGTCTGAGGACATTTATACTTATATTTCAAAGAATTCTTCAAATACAAAATTATGTACTTTTCAAGCATTTTTCATATTTTTTTATCCTTTTCATATATTTTTTTAAAATATTTTTTTAGTTTTTCGTGAGAACATTTTTATTTTTACAGTTGAATATTAAAGAGTTTGTACATATTTAATTCAATATTTTGCTGTACCCCCTCTGTTTTTAATATCTAATTTAATGCGCGCTGATATGGAATTTACAAGTTTAGTTATTGTTTCAGTGGTTTTATTGTCATTCCACACTTTTTCACTAATTTTATCCAAATCAGTTAATGTTTTGGGTCTCTTTTGGGTCAACGATTTTCGATCGCGATAAGATCAGGACTATTTCCAGGACAGTCCAACGTATTTGTTCCGCCACCTGCTAAATATTTGTTTACCCAAAAAAACAATCTAAAGGAAAAATATAATTTTTTTTATAAATCATTATAGAATTGACAAAGTAAGGAAAAATGTTAATTAGCAATGAATCACCCTGGAAGATTAGATGATCATTGTGCGAAAATGGATCTTCAGTGGAGGGTATCAAGTTTCCATCTACGAATACTTTTTATTTTTCTCCATTTACCGATCCGTTAATTAAGGCTAGTTTTCCCACTCCATAATAAGCAAAACACCCACCGATCATTCTTATTTACTAAATAAGGCACAATATCTGAAGATAATCAAGTTAGGCTAATATGAATTCTACCTTATAAAAGCGTTAATACTAAAATATAAACTTTTTGAAAGGAAGATGAAGAATAATATTGTCACTCTACTTTAAGTAGAGAGATAGATATAAATAGATATATATATTTGTTTACCATGTTGAATTCATTTCTGATTTCTGCTTCTGATTTCAGATTTAAATTGAAATGAATTCATTTAAACTTTGGCGCCAAAATCAAATCAAAGCATATAATTAGTGCAGCAAAAGGAAAAAAAAAACAGAGAGCAGAGGGAAAGTGAGGATAGGATAGGAAGGATAGGGAGATATGTAGAAGTGGGACTAGGACTACATACATACAGCTGTGACTGTTGATTGCCGCGAAATATGTCTTATTTTTGTTGGGACAGTCAAACGAGTTCCAAGTCGAGAGAGCTTTGTTTTGTCTCAGTTCGAGTTTTGTAGTCTAGTATAGAGTGGTCAGTGTCCAGTGTCCAGTGTCTAGAGTCCCATGTCCTGTTTCCAGTGTCCAGTGTCTAGAGTCCTCTCCAGGCTGCTGTCCGACATGACATAAGAAAACAAAAGGCGATGGAGAGAATTGAATAGAATAGGAAAGAATAGGAAAGAAAGGAAAAGGTTCTCTGACCAACGGACAGTTCCCATCGCGGGTCAAAGCGCGGGACAACACACACACATATACATATATATATATATATCTACACACACGCATAGAAAATTAAATAAATAAATAGTTGAGAAGGCGCCAAATGCAAATGAGCATAAGAATGAGAACGGAGAATACGAAGTTAGCCATATCTCGGTCTCTTTCTCGCTCGGGTAGCCGAACGAGGGTCGCTTGACCACTGTCCAGTTGTGTGAGGAAGGAATTCCAGTCGGGGTTGCTGCTCAAATGCAATTTTCTTATCCCTTTTCCTTTTCCTTGTCCTTTTCTTTAGGTTTTAGGTTTTGAGTTTTTGCTCCCATTGTAATGAGTTGCGCTTGTTTCACCCTTTTGGCCTCTTTTGGTCCCTGTTGCTGTCCCAGTTGCATTGGTCAGTTGGCTCTGTTAATTTACGGACCCCTCACCCTTGGTCCTTTGGTCCTGGCCCGGAACTGATCCGGTCGACCTCATTTGAATATTAGTTGGGTTGGTCAAATGATCCTTGATTTGCTGCTGTGAAATTGCCCCCAGATCTTGGACTTGTGCATTTCTCACATCCTTTGGCATTACACGCTTGACCAAACGTCTTGTCGCCTCTGCCCCTTGCCTCCTGCCTCCTGCCCCTTGTGGATAGGACCTGAACTCATATTTCATGCAGTGAGGTCCAGTTGTGAGACCTTTAGCTACAAGGGACATGCGTATTACAATTTGATCCTCCTCGATTCCCGCAGTTGATTCAAATTTGTTTTATGACTGCGTAATTTTTCGCTTGTATATGTGTGTGTGAGGCCGTTAAAATTATAATTTATGGATTGATCCGGTCAGATCCTGTAATGCATGCAACCTTCCTTCGGGTTAATGAGAGTTTGAACCTTTGCCCACGTTTTATCTTTGGTTTATCGCCTTAATTCCACTTCATTAGCCAAAGTCTGTAAATATTGTGAATATTTATATTTTTTAAAGTATAATTTTAGTGCATTTTATGGATCGTAACGATTATAGTTTAATTAATTTCGTAATAGTTTCGTTAACATCTAAATATTAAACTCTCTATTTTAAAAACATAATGTAACTCGAATTTTCCGTCTTTATTAAATATCAATTTATATTAAAAAATAATCGCGTTGAATTAAATTAAATTATTTTAAAAATCTGTTCTTTTATAAAAAAAAGGAAAAATTAAATTCAATTAATATGTCATAGTTTTATGAATATTAAAATAATATTATACGCTCAAACTTCATCTAAAATTTTTGCAATTATCCAAAAAATTTGTTTTCAAGCACGTTTTTATAATTCAATATTTTTTTGAAGTTGCTGATTAGTATCATAATATTATTATCAGGGATTAAAACCTTAACCGAAACCGTAACCTTTAACCGTAACTGAAACCGTAACCGAAAAAAATTTTTCCCGCTGTACCGAAACCCTCAAGCCGAAACTCTTTTAACCGATATAACCGTTTAGTAACCGATTCATTTATAATAATAATATGTACAATAACCTTTGAACTGCCATAACTTTGTCAAAACTCAATCAATTTTCATGCGCCATGAAAATTTGAGCATAATTTTAGCTCTAAATTCGTTCTGCATTAAAATTTTGTTCATTTTCAAAAATTTTTGAAAATCGAATTTTTTGAAAATTTACAGTGTTACCCCTTTGTCTTTTTTTGATTTTTTCGAAAAAATTATAAATTTAAAAATGAACAAAATTTAAATGCAGAACGAATTCAGAGTTTAAATCATGCACAAATTTTCATGGCGCATGAAAATTGATTATGTTTTGACAAAGTTATGGCAGCTCAAAGTTATTAAAAGTCAGTAAAATTCAAATAATCGAAATTTTCATTCCATTCCAGTAACCAGATAACATTATTTTCCAGTCTTTTTTCATGTAAAGCAGTGAATAACGCTTCTTATTTTGGTCAACCGAAAACCTTAATTTTTTTTAATTTGTGAACAGAAAACGTACCGGTATTATTAAACCGAAACTTACAAAAAAAAAACGATAACCGTTACGAAACCGATACTCCAAGATTTTGCATGACCGATAACCTTAATTCGAGCATAACCGAAACCGTAACTTAAACCGATATTCGTTTCGGTTTTAATCCCTGATTATTATATATCTTAAGTATCTAAAGAGAAGCTGTATTTGAGATACTTTTAATACCTATGAAGTTCTCTCAGTAGTTTAAAATTAAGAGAGTTTTAACAGATATAAATTTTATCATCGTATATTTTTCTCTGAAGTATCTTAAGCTATATTTAAGGAGGGAAATTAAGCTGCTCGATAAAATGTTTAATTAAACTTAACTTGTCATCTCCTACACAATTTTTATATATTAAAAACTCTATTTAAAGTTGCATCTGATTCTTCCTTTCACTCTCTTTCTCTCTCTCTCTCTCATATTCATATGCTGCCTCTTTTCTTTTGGGAATTTAAAGGACCACAGCAAGGGGCAAATCTAAGGCTAAACTCGATTGAAATGAGGTCAGTGACTGAGCGAAATACAGAGAGTCCTGTCCGACTCTCTGACTCTCTGTCTCTCAGGCTATTAGCGAAGGACGAGGGGAAATTCCCCAGGGGCATTGTCTAAGGAAGTAACGGTTTTTCATAGTCCGAAAACGGGACGTGTCCAATAAAAAATGAATGAAAATTAGATCAAGGCATAAGACAGGTTTGCCTGAGATTAAAAACAAGCTAAATATCTAACGGACACTCGATTCATGGGAAGAGGGGGAATAAATGACACAAAGTAATAAAAAATATAAGAGAGCGAAATAAACATAAATGGAAACAATTATTAGAAGCTAGAAATATCATATAAACTTTCCAGAATTCAATATATTTACTGTCTCTTAAATGAAATAAATTCTAAAAAAATTAAAAAAAATTAATTCCCAAAGTTGAAGTTAAAATAGATTAAGTATATAGAGTTCAACTTATTTGTCTTCAATCCTAACGGTGAATGTGCGCCATTTTGTGTGCTCAGTTATCTAATTGGTCCAGATTACTTTTGAGATATTATCATTATTATGATATCATACTTATAAAAGCAATGAAAATCTGACATTTTTTAACCCAAAAAGCCATGTTTAATTGTTTCGATTTGCAACCCTCGTTGGAGATAAGGTCACTCAGGGATGCAACCCCAAATGGCCGAGAAGGACATTTTTAATGAAAAATTGTTAGGTTCAAGATTCAGAGATCAGAGATCTAAGAGCAAAAATAAGAAAGAAAAAAAAAATACGAGTATTCAATTAATTTTTTAGCTAAAAAGTTCATCATTTCCGTACTGGACATTGGTCAGCTTGATGATCACTTTGGCGTGACGAAAACGAGGGCTGAGAAACTGGCAAAGGGTCAAGGGGAAGTCGGGATAGGGGGAATTACTTAAGCAACCCCTAGAAGTGAGAAAGGTTGCTTAAGTCGATAAACTGGTTTGGCTTCGTGATACTTTTTGTTGATTTATGGGTTCACAACCCTTTTAGGACCTTTTGGGACCTCTTGGGATGAGGCCTGCGGCGAAAGTAGAGCGCATACAGCATCCGATAAAGATCAAGATCACGATGATGACGAAGATGATGATGATGATGATGATCTATTCCCCACAAGATCTGCGTGTTAAAATACCTTGTTTGGGGTGGTGGTTTATACGGATTGTCAGTGCGTTAATTGGTTTACGCATTTCAGGTCAGTCTTCAATCCTCAATTCTCAGTCTCAGTTTAGTCTTCAGCTGTCGCCTAATTAGTCCGAGGTTCTTTCAGCGCCCCGTAATAAAAACTGTTTTGAAAGCGTCTCAGAAGAAACTCATTTGGAAACTGTGAAACAACAATGTAATACTCCAAAATAATAATAATAATAAAAAAAAAGTACCGCCTAGTCAGCTCCCAAAAGAGTTAAACAAGTTATTTTTCTTGGTTTGGGGTTAGCACAATTTCAGCATCATTTTCATCATTTGTGGACATCGCTTTGGGGTCTTTTCGTCTTTCTGGTTCTTTCTCAGCACCTTTTGACCCGTGTCGTTGGGTTTTTTAACTGCGCCCCAGACTAACAAATGAAGCGACAAAACTTCACAAAACTTCACAAAACTCCACAAAACTCCACATGTTTTATAGCCATAAAATATACACACACTTAACACACTACACACACAATCTACACCTCACACATTTTAGATGAAAGCTGCCCCGCAACTGGGAAACTGACCAACAGTTTACAACTGTTTTTAAATACACACGGAGAAAAACCTTTGATTATAAATATTATAGACTGAAGGTCTCAGTTGCTCTGGCAACATTATTGTATTAAAAAAAAGAAAATAAATAAATAATAAATATTAAAATATAGTGAAGCTTCTGCCTGCCGAATACTAAAATATTTCATCCCAAACTTAGTTTATTTATAGCTTAAAATTTAAATTTATGTCAGCGCAATAATGAAACATAAATAAAAATAAAAGACAATTTTTTATTATGAATAATAAATGTAAGGCAATATAATATTGAAAGAGTCATATATATAAAAATATAATAAGAAAATTTAGTTGTAAAAGTCTTAAGTCTTCCAAAGAAACATAATCATTTCTGAATCGATATTTATTAAATTCAATTTAAATTTGAAAAATTGAATGCCGAAATATTTAATTTTAAATTAAATTCATATTAAGTATATTACTTCAAATTAAAAGTTAAATCAATAAAATACTGAAATCTTGAATTTTTCGTTTAAAACATAAAACTCTTAAAATTACAAAATTAAGCAAATACAATAAAAATTAAAGCAATATTAATTGAAATCTTTAATAATTACCCAATTCTATTGATTCTTATATTTAGTTGTAAAAGTCTTAAACTTTCCAAAGAAACATAATAATTTCTAAAATCGTATGCTTAGTTTTTCTTAAATTAATTCAACTAATGAATAAAATTGAAAGTTAACATATTTTTTTGATAAATTTTAATTCAATTTAAATTTGAAAAATGTAATCCTCAAATTCTGAATCTGAATGAAAATTAAGTAAATTACATCAAATTGATAGTTAAGTCAGTAAAATACAGAATATTAAACTTTTAATTTAAAATATTGATTAATTATAATTAAAAAATAAAGAAAACACAATAAAAGTTAGAGCAATAAGTTGAAATTTTTAATAATTAATTTATTCTATTCATTCAAAAATTAATCAATAATAATAATAATCTTATATTAAAATAATAAAATTGTCTATGTTCTCTTTAAATTTTATAATTTTTATATTTGTCAATGTTATTTGAGTTCTTTGGTGTGAATTGAGTCTGGTTTTTCGCTCAGTGCGACCAATTGCCAACTACCAATTGTCAACTACTCAACTGGGCGGTCGGTTGGTCGGTTGGTCGGTTGGTCGGTCAACAGTTTCCGTTAGCCCTCTCCAACTTGTCCAGCTTGTATCTTGTATCTTGTAGCTCGAGTATCTGGTATCTGGTATCTGGTAGCTCGTCTCGTTAGTCATAACTCAAACAACACAACAACACAACAACACAACAACACAACAAGCAGCCAAACAATTTTTGTTATTATTATTATTTTTTTTTGTCAAACTTAATTATGTCTTTCATGTCTGTCGCTTTTTGTCCCACTGTCTGTCTGTGTTTTCCATTTGTCAGACACTTGAACTTGCGTCTATGCTGGGAACACGGCAGATCAAATCTTCAGTTCAGTCAAATGATATCGAAATTCGGGGTCAAAACTGATCTTAAATTATACTTTGCGAAACACTAATCTATTTATTTTATCTAACTTTTAGTCAATATTTAATTTGACTGAACTATTTATGTGATTAAAAAGCGATCAATATAATTTTCATCAATTTTAAAAAACTACCAATCTATAAGTAGAATGATCTAAAATATGTTTAATATTGAATGCTTGAAAATAAGATGGGAAAAGATTCCCAGGATTTTAATTCTTTTATTTTTCGTTATCCAACAATGTTAAGGAATTTTATCTATAACACAATAAATACTCATATAAAAAAAAATATAAAAAATAGGATTAATAGATCGGCATTTATGTTGAGATACATTTATCACATCAAAATGTATAGATAATTTAATATTCTGGAATATTTAATATTTGTATACATGTTAAAAATTACATGAAGTTAGAAAAAAATATTTATGGATATAGAAATGTATGATCCATAGATCAGTTTAGTTCTAACACTCAATTTTTAATAACCTACTTAAATTTTCAGCAAAGTAATTAATCCATATTATAAAGATTATTATTATTTTAGTTAAATACAACGCTTAATTTTTTTTTAGATGAAACAAATCTTAAATGATTTAAAATATTGATCTGAAGAACTTATTATATATTTCTCTTTAATACTTTTAAAAGTATAAAATCAAGCGAATATTTTAGAAACTAAACTGAATTCCATTGGGATTACATAAAATAATCAAGATCGTAGATTAAGTAGATCTACAATTGCATAATGATCATATAATCATGTCATTAACATATAACGCCTTAAAAGAGTTTTTAGATTTGTTAGATCAAGTGTTAAACTAAGTTCAACGTATTATTATGTTATTAAGAAGATTTTAAAATTCTCAGAGATTAATCAGATCAACTATTTAGCAGTGATCATCGTAATCACAGTGATCACACTCGTAATTCAGGCAACAATGCAATGCAATCTTTTGCTACACAATTTGTTGTTTCTGTTGTTGTTCAGTTGTTGTTAGTTTTAACAAAGTACAGAAAACAGAAAAAAAAATGGAAAATCAAAAAAAAAAAAACTGAAACTGAAAATGAAAATGAAATCATAATAAAAATCTCGCATAAATGCAACAAATTTGTGGCGCATGCGCAACCAAACGAAGCTGCCTCCCTGCCACCCTCCCTTCCATTCCCCCTCCCCTTCCCTCTCTCTCTCAAGCTGCTGCTGCTGCCGTGTAATTAATAAAAACAACAGGCAGTTACTCTGCCCCCGCCCCCCTTTTGAGCCACATTGTTGCCGCCTCTTCACAGCCGCCGCTGCCTCACGATGCCATTGCCGATGAGCTAACAATTTTCATTTTCATTTTCATTATTTTTTTCATTTTTTGTTGTTGTTATTTTTGTTGTTTTAACTGCCGCTTGGCGCGCACGGCGTCGGCACGCGCTGCGCTGCGATGCAATTTTTGTATCTGCAAGATACAAACGACAGCGCAGCGCAGCTTTGGCACTTTTTATACCCACTAATTGCTAAATTGCTCTAAGAGTGTTGCTTGATGTAAAACAAATATTTTGGAATGCCCCAAAGCTTTAAACTTTTGTTTCATTTTATACTTTCAGTCTAAAATTGTAATTATTCATTTTAAAATCATTTTTTCTAAATATATATTATTAATTATACGAATTTTTGCAGACAAGATTTTGGGTTTTTCCTCAATCCAAGTAACTATGGCTATATCTGAAGATACAGATACTTTGTAAAAGATAAATTTCTACGAAACAATTTTAATAGATTCTCCTCTATAGGCACAATTTTACAGATAATAGTAACTTCTCAACAAACAATTTTTATACCCACTAAAATGCTCTAAGAGTGTTGCTTGATGTAAACAACATTTTTGGAATACCCCAAAGTTACAAACTTTTGTTTAATTTTATACTTTCAGTCTAAAATTGAAATTATTCATTTTAAAATCATTATTTCTAAATATATATATTTTCATTTAAATTACTCTTGTTTAAAAATTAAAAGAAATATAGCAGACAAGAGTTTGCGTTTTTTTCTCAACCTAATCAGCTATAAATATATCTAAATAAATAAATATATCTATCTACGAAACTATTTTAATATGTATATACTCCTCTACAGATACAATTTTACTGATAATAACTAACAAATACAAGTAACTTCTCAACAAACAATTTTATACCACTAAAATGCTCTAAGAGTGTTGCTTAAAGTAAAATAAATATTTTGGAATACCCCAACGTCTTAAACTTTTGTTTAATTTTATACTTTCAGTCTAATATTGTAATTATTCATTTTAAAATCATTTTTTCTAAATATATATATTTTACATTTAAAATTACTCTTTGTTTAAAAATTAAACGAATTTTTTGCAGACAAGAGTTTTTCGTTTTTTCTCAATCCAAGTAACTATGGCTATATCTGAAGATACAGATACTTTGTAAAAGATACATTTTTACGAAATAATTTAAATAGATACTCCTCTACAGACACAATTTTACAGACAATAGTAACTTCTCTACAAATACTTTTTATACCCATTAAAATGTTTTAAGAGTGTTGCTTAAAGTAAAACAAATATTTTGAATAATCCAAACATTGAAACTTTTATTATTATTATTATATACTCTCAGTCTAAATTTCAATTATTAATTTTAAAATCACATTTTCTAAATGTACATATTTAAAATTACTATTTGTCTAAGCATTAAACGAATTTTTACAGAGAAGAGCTCGCATTTAATTTCTCAATCTAATCAAATATAAATATCTAAAGATACAGATACATTTTTGCTAAGCATCGTAAATTGATACTCCTCTACAGACACAATTTTAATAATGATTTCTCTATAAATATTTGTATATATCTATCTATACGATTCTACAGATATCAAATTATATCTAAATACTTTTAAATACTTAGACTTTTTTTTTTATATAATTATGATATGTTAAAGATACTATAGAATACTTCTTGTCTAAATACTTGTCTCTAAATACTTACCAAAAAAATTTAACTGAGTAAGATTATTTTTCTCTATAGATAATACTCTACAATATTTCTCTATAGTTACTTCTCCTTAGTTACATTTCTTTATTCTTTGTCTTAACTTAACTGAATATACTTTTTTTAAGATACTCATATTTAATTATGAACAGAATTCAATTCTAAATTGAAGTAAAATTTCTTTAACACTTGTTTACAGGATGTCTGTTAGTCGATCATTCATTGAATTGATATATATTTTATGATTTACGCTCATTTCGTTTTATATAATCCACAATCACTGCACATGGGCGCACTTTGCAAACACCAAAAGAAACCACCTCAAACTCAATACGAAAAGCAACAAAAGCAACAAGAGCAACAAAAGCAACAACAAGTGCAACAATAATAATAAAACAACAAAACAATTTCATAATTGAAAAATGGTGCAACTATTTGGTTGCTCTTTTGGGGCCCAACAACTCCGTCACTTATCCATCCATCCATCCATCCATCCAACCATCTATCCATCCATCCATCCCACCATCCATCCATCTGCCCCTTCAGTCCATCTATCCATCTGTGTCTGTGTTGTCCGTGTTGCATGTTTGATTTTAGTTGTTGTTTTTGCTGTTGTTGCTATTGTAATTAAACAAAAATGCAACTTAAGAGGAAGTATACGAAACTGGGCAATACTATACTAAGTAGTGTCTAATGTTTGAAAGTCTACCGGTCCACAGAGCCACATGCCACAAGTTGCATGCCACATAAACGAATTGACCAATGATCACCTCAATAATCTCTCCTTCTCACTCTTTCCTTTCTCCTTTTAAATCAAATCCTATTGCGATCGAGAGATCATTCATAAAGTTATGAAAGAAATTAGTATTGTAAGATCACTTTAAGAAATAAGTCTACACAAATTTACAGGAAAGTATTTAACGCGATCAGTAAGATCACTTTCTGTAAATTAAAATTTTTTAAATCTAATCGATACATATATTCATTGACATGATCAAATTGAGATTGAAAGATCAAGAACACTTTCATAAAGTTATGAAAGAAATTAGTATGGTAAGATCACTTTAAGAAATAAGTCTACACAGATATACAGGAAAGTATTTAACGCGATCAGTAAGATCACTTTCTGTAAATTAAAATTTCATTAACTAATTTATTTTTAAATCTAATCGATACATATATTCATTGACATGATTAACTTGAGTTTGAGAGATCAAAAAAACATTCAAAAAGTTAAGAAAGAAATTATTGTGGCAAGATCACTTTAAGAAGAAGCCTACACAGATATTTAGGAAAGTGTTTTACAGTCAATCAGTGAGATCACTTTCTGTAAATCAAAATTTCATTAATTTATTCATTTTTGAATCTAATCGATACAAATATTGATCAAATTAAGATTGAGAGATCGTGAAATAATTTAGAAAGTTATCAAAGAAATTAGTATGGTAAGATCACTTTAAGAAGAATTCCACACAAATATTCAGGAAAGTATTTAAAGCGATCAGTAAGATCACTTTCAATTAATTATAATTTCATTAACTAATTTATTTTTAAATCTAATCGATACAAATATTCATTGACATGATCAAATTGTGATTGAGAGATCAGGAAATCAGACAGAAAGTTTTGAAAGAAATTAGTTTGGTAAGATCACTTTTTTAGAATATAATCTATACAAGAGATATTCAATAAAGTATGCATCATAACCTAATAAGATCACTTTATAGGGTAAATCAATTCTAAAAATCCAAGATCACTTTTTTTTTAACAAAACGAAAGCTAGTCATTGTCATTTAGTGAGATCCCTTTCTAAAGATCACTACTTCATAGACTAATCGCACTTATGAAACCTGGATGATCATCTTCAGATCTCTTTACACTCATTTAGTGATCATGATTGACCTTGAAGATTTGATAATGTGATCGTTTTCAATGCCAAAGTTGCTACTCTGAGAATTTCCTCTTTTTTCCCCAACCAGTTTCGAAATTCAGTTGTATCTTTAGTAAAAGTACCTTAGATTCAGATTACCACACACGCCATCCTCAGACCTGTACTTTGATCAGTCAGAGGCAGTTGGGGAATCGGTAAGACAATGCTTACCTTACGTCAGGAAGCTGTAAATTGCTTAGCATAACAATTTGGAGACTGGCGCACGACTTACGGCAACTTGAATATGCTACAAAAGTCGATTTATATATGGGTATACACATATGTATATAGTCAGATCTTTTTTTCTTGTTTTTTTTTTTTGAATTTATTTCAAAAAAATATTTTATAGATTAGGAAAAATTTAACAGAATTTGTTTTATAATTTATTAACCTTCAATCAATCTACAAATATCTCAAAGTCTAGCTGAACTCAGGTATTACTTGGGCTATAACATAAAAATTTGTTATGTAAATAATATAATGAATATCATACCGATTTGAAGTGCTAGAAATGATTACAGAGTATTTACTAAGTGAGATTTTTAACTCAAATTTGATATTTGAATATTTAAATACTTATATTAATTATAATATAATTTAATTTTACATTTTTATTTTAGTATTGTATTTAATTAAATATTTTTTCTTTCTGTCCACTGCTTTTAGTCGACGTTGAATACATAAATAAATAAATAAACAAATAGATAAATAAATAACTGAATAACTAAATAAATAAGCGAACAAATCAATAAATAAATAAATAACTGAATAAATAAATAAATATCTAAATAAATAAACAGATAGATAAATAAATTAATTAATAAATAAATAAACAAATGTATAAATAAATAATTAATTAAATAAATAAATAAAAAAATAAATAATAATAATAAATAAATAAATAAATAAAAAAAATAAATACTTTAAAAAATAGGTAAATAAATTAATAAATAAAAAAATAAATAATTAAATAATAAAATAAATAAAAACAAGTAATTCTTAAAGCTAAAGATTTGTTTAATGCGCCAGCTCAGAGTTCAACAGGGTATGTGCTATTCTAGCACATCATTTATATGATTATCAGCTTTCAATTGTGCTAAATTGTGCTGAGTGTTTTTGGATTCGGTTTTCGGTAATCGGATGAAAGGCGACAAATTTTGATGGGAAGTGCAAACGAGGCGACTTTTACAGTTAGTTATCATGATTGCCAACTCTCTCTCTCTTTCTCTGTCTCTTTCTCACTGGGCTAATAGATGTGTATATGATTAGATGAGGATTTCCTGCGAGTCGAAATTAAAAATCGCCTGACGTTCAATAACAACAACTTTAAAGAGTTCTTCAGAGACTCTCGAATCTTTTATAACGTTTTCAGTTTGTTGTTGTTGTTATTTTCAAGTGTATGTGTGTGTATGTGTGTGTGTGTGTGTGTTGACGACTGTCACGTTCCCTACATAAATATCCATAAAAAGTAATGCTCACATCCGTCCGGATGAAATGCGTTCGTGTTGGGATGTTCACAAAGATTAACAAACAGCAACTGACTGAATGAGATAGACAGATATCTGAGTGAGCGAGTGAGATGGCAAAGATTTCAAGATTCTTCAACACTTTCGTTCACTTTAACTCTCAATTCTCAATCCTCAATTCTCAGCTCTCAAAGGCATTGCGCAGTGTCATAAATACAAGTAATAAACGATAAGATAACGTACCATAAAAAGAAACGAGCCAAAATAATATAAAAAATAAAAAAAAAAAAAAAATAAAGAATATCTGTTCTTTGGATTGACGAAGATTAAATACACTAACAGATTGTAAGAATAGCGAATACACTGATAAAAAAACATTCAACATTCAGATTTGCGTTTCAAAACTAAGAAATTTAATTTTTATAATGCATGGAAAAATATTTCTTAAAAAAAGAAATAACATCCAATTATTTTTGAATTTTTTGTCTTATTTCAAAAATAAAATATTTACGATTTCGTTTTAGAAACCAGTCCTGAGTATTTACTTATTTAACTATTTGGTAAAGAAAATATATTCTTTATTAATTTTTCGAGACATGGTTTCCATATATTTTGATAAGCCTTACTCAAACTTGGAGTTGATGGAATTTGATTGGAATATTTGTAAAGTTTAAACAGTTTCATAAAATAACAAAAGTATTTTTTTGTTTTTCGCCCGATCGTTTTTAAAAAATATTTTTTATTAGGGATGCTACATAATTTTATGGAAAATTTGATTGAGACATCTGTAAAAAAAGACAATTGTTCGAAATTTCCTATATCAGCTATATAATAAATAAAGTGATCGAATCTGTCATCAGAAAAAATCTTTCAATCAATCTAATAAAACATTTAGAATTGTAAGATACAATTTATACAAATCTAATGAGAAATTGAAAATTCCCTTGAGTAAGAGTATAAGAAAAATAACAATTTGGTTTTGCCTCATTCACACGATCTTAGCAAAATCAAATAAAGATACAGACAGAGTAATATAATCATATTTAACTGGGATGCCGATGCATGGTTAGATAGATAGATAGATAGATAGATAGATGGATAGATAGATAGATAGATAGATAGATAGATAGATAGATAGATAGATAGATAGATAGATAGATAGATAGATAGATAGATAGAAAGATAGATAGAAATATAGATAGATAGATAGATAGATAGATAGATAGATAGATAGATAGATAGATAGATAGATAGATAGATAGATAGATAGATAGATATTGAGAGGCAACCACAGAGTGAGATAGATAACTCAATTTAGTGAGTTAAGTCAAATAAATTCGATTGACAAACTGCGACTGATAACGCAACATGCAGGTGTCCAGATACAAACGATCCCAAGTTGTGGAAGTAATTTCAGATCAGAGTTTAGTCCCATCGCAACTCAGTTGATTCAATATTTGGCCAGCTTATCGAGCACCCACACAGACCACAGAACCCAGAACTCAGAACCCAGAACGAACTCTGTCTGTCAATAAACCCAACTCGATTCGTAATCATAGATCAACAAATTCTGTGTGTGTTTTTTGTGGAAAGTGTTAAGATTGTTAAACCTTTACTATCCATGGCAGATGTACAATAATTTGAATTGATTTATCTATATATTATATATTTTTTATAGTCTAAAGTAGCACAATGATCGATAGAACATTTATAAGAAGATACATGTTAAATTAATACCAAAGATTTCTCTTTGAGTTTGCAAAATTGTTATAATAGTCAAGAATTTAATAAATAAACTGATCATTTCAAGAAGTTATTTGTTTTCTCTTTGATCTATCGATAATTGTTATAGGTTTGCTTTCTTCCAAAGGAAGAAAGATCTAATAAATAAATATAAAATTATTCAAGAGATTTAAGTTCTCCATTTAAATGATTCTAAATATTTGCTGTAAGTTCCAATACTTTGAAGGTTATCTATAGGTGAAGCTAAAGTCATTGACTATATGTTTATATTAAATCTTTCTTCCAATAGAAAACTCTTATCTAATAAGATCTAATAAATATAAAATTATTCGAGAGATTTAAGTTCTCCATTTAAATGATTCTAAATATTTGCTGTAAGTTCCAATACTTTCAAGGTTATCTATAGGTGAAGCTAACGTCATTGACTATATGTTTATATTAAATCTTGTTCGCTCAACTAATTAGTTGTTGCCAAGGTTCTTAAGTAAAGTTCTTGATTCATTTGGTACCATGGACGCGTTTCGCATTCATGTTTGCCACATGCAATGCCAAATTGAAGTCAAGTCAAGTCAAACTGTAGACATCCGCCCACCCAAGACTACGAAGACTACGACTGAAGACCCGAGACCCGAGAGTCGAGACGATTGTGGGTCTCCAGCTGCCCGAAGTGATTCATTGGGCGATGCCTTGAGAAATCAGCGATCGAATCGATCGAATGGCGTTACTTTAGCTCAAGTCAAGGTCCCTCGATCGTGTACATCCTCCTAAATAGCAATTACTTGGCATTATTCTATTCCATTATTGGATTCTTGGGCTTTATTTTAATTCAATTAAAAGTCTATGGCGCATTAATCAATGTTGAAGTTATTAGAGCGCTGAGAGTGTTCGATGTAAAACGAAGTCATTGCTAAAACTCTAAAAGACAATTCAATTAAACAATTATTTATATATAATATAATTAGAAATATGACAGTAAAGTATGAATATAAAGAACCATATATCCTCAATATTCATATATTTTCATTATTTAATTTTATTGCAAGAAATAGTTAAATTTTACTTGCGATTTAATTAAAAATTTATTAATACAAAATTATTTATATGAGTTTGAGGCAAAGATATATTGAATTTAAATTTCAAAGCCAAATTCTTCAGTTTCTGCTCAAGTTTTATTTATTTATTGCCTAACTTTTTCCGATTTAATTAAAGAAATATTAATAAATAATATTGAATATATATTTTTAAAGCTCAATTCTACAGTTTCTTTTCAAGTTTTATTTATTGGAGAATTATTAATAAATAATTATTATTTATAGGAAAGTGAGGCAAAGATATATTGAATATAAATTTTTAAACCAAATTCTTTTGTTTCCTTTCAATTTTTATTTATTTATTATTTACATTTTTTTTTTGAAAATTGAATATAAATTTAAACCCAATTCTTTAGTTGCTTCTCAAGTTTTATTTATTTATTGTTAGACTTTTTTCGATTTAATTAAAGAGTTATTAATAAATAATTATATATAGAAATGTGAGGCAAATATATATTGAATATACATTTTTAAAGCCCAATTCTACAGTTTCTTCTCAAGTTTTATTTATTAGAGAATAAATAATAAATAATTATTATATATGTATATGAAAGTGAGGCAAAGATATATTGAATATACATTTTTAAACCAAATTCTTCTGTTTCTTCTCAATTTTTATTAATTTATTATTTAAATTTTATTTTTTAAATTGAAAATAAATTTAAACACAATTCTTCAGTTTCTTCTCAAGTTTTATTTATTTATTGTTTGACATCTTTCGATTTAATTAAGGAATTATCTATGAATAATAATTAAATATATGAAAGATAGGCAAATATATATTAAATATCAATTTGTAAACCCAATTCTTCAATTTCTTCTCAAGTTTTATTGATAGAAATATATGTATATATTTTGTTAATGGATTTATTTAATGTCAACATTCGATGATCTACGATGTTGGGTGTCAGTGTCAGTGTCAGTGTTGTGGTGTATTTACTGTATTAGCAAGTCTGTTGGCATTAGGCACATCATATGTACTTATATATATATATATATATGTCCATTGTTGGGGCCAACAAACCCATTTAACCTACAAGTGGCCAATGTCTTGAGCTGCGTCCGTTTAATTATGGAAAATGATCGTGGCAAAGAGCATTTCCTGTCGTATTGTCAATGCCTCTGTATCTCTCTTGCTCTCTCTCTCTCTCTCTCTCTCTCTCTCTCTTTCTCTCTCTCTGTCTCAGTGCTTCCATCTCTTTCTCTACACTCAGTATTCTTTTTGATTTTTCGACTTTGCGCACACAAAGTCCATTTTAAGAGGTAGCCAGTTGTCGTACTTCTCCTTCCATATGACACACCGTATGCTTATCTTTTGTCTTTCTTCATTTGGCCTGTCTTCGGGCTCTCGTCTTTCACTTTGATAATTTCTCCGCACTTTGGCGGCAAGCCATTGCCCATTGCCCATTTGCCCATTTGTCCGATGTCGAATGCCTTTGTCTGGGTCTCTGATTTGCTCTTAGAATTTTAAATAGTCTTTTCTCAGATCAGGCACGACACGATCGGTCTATTGAACAAAAATCTGGCTGGCTGCCCAACACAGTCCAAATTTATGCCCAGCCCTCCCCCTCCCCCCACCTGAACTTTGGTAAATGGTTTTCGGATAGAAAACTTTTGCTTGAAGATCACTTTTCGTACGATAACAAACTATAGAAGCTCAGATCAGATGATCGTTATTTATAAAGTTAGAGTCCGATCTTAGTAGTTTTTCATTTCAAAAGTGAACCTTTGGATATTAAGTCTATGAAATTGTTTTACTTAGCATTATTTTCATAAGAAATCTTACTCAAGATCACTTTTAAAGGGTAGTAAGAGACTGATCCCTATCCAAAAAATCAAAAGTTTGCAAATTTAATTGAATAGAACTTAATGTATACTGATCATTCATTGTACAGCCTCTAAAATGTATGTTCGATCCGTATTATTAATAAGAAATATCACTGATGATCACTTCTTGATCTACTATCTAAACATTTGAATATTCAGCCCAAACTTGTATTGCAAACTACTGAAGATCGATTACTGAAATGTATTTACCATTAAAGTTATTTTACAATTTCCTTTCGACTTCTTTAAAATACCAACTATAATATAATGATGTATAACTTTGATACTAAAGATCAGTTTTCTTTCTGGTAACAATTTCAAAAGTAATGAAGATCACTTTAAAAAAAATCCATCTAACTATTTGGAAAGTCAACTAAAGACTTTATTAATACTAGTCTAACTGATAATGAATAGTGTATATCATTCTATAGATCAGTTTTCTTATGTATGCTGATTTTGTGATCTTAAGAGTAAGAAATTATGCACTTATACAATAAGAACTTAGCAGACATATTTACGGCTCTACAGATCTTTGAGAAGCATCAAATGCAACGACTATAACAATATGATAAAGAAGAAGAAGAAGCTGTAGAATATTAGAGTCAGAAGATACTTAAAGCAAACGAAGCGTCAAACGTGTCAAACATAAAAAAACGAAGTCAAGACTTGGTTAGATCAAGTACGAAGATGACAGTCGCAAGTCCAGTAGAGAATTGTGTAGGCGTGCAGGCACAGAGAGAGAGAGAGGGAATGAGAAGAGTGAGAGAGATGGAGCATCAACTGATCCTCATTTCCTTTGGGGGGGGGGCACTTGACGGAATGGCGCTGCTCTCGGCATACTAATTGGCATCTGAATCTGAATCTGAATCTGAGTCTGAGTCTGTGCCATTAAATTTGGTACTTGATGTGAGAGGCAGAAGAGGATGGATTCATGATCATGATCATGATGATCATTTCAACATGTTTCTCGTCTCGTTGCCATTTTTTTCACTTTTTGAGATTTGTGTTTTGTTGTGTTTTGTTTTGTTGTTTATTTTTGAGGTCGCGTCTCTCCGCACAATTTAATGGCCCCTGTCAGTTTGTTGGCCGTGTTGCATACTAATTGTATGATTTTGTTTGCTTGTGCGGATGATCTGTGCATCCGATTCCAATCCGATCTCATGCGATGCGATGCGTTGTGTTGCGTTAGGCAAGATCAGAAGAGGAGAGAGGCCTCTCAATCCAATCCTCAAGCCAAGATCTTCCTTCTTCCCAACCTGCCGACCGCCTACACTCGGTAGCTGCGTGGGAATCACTTAAACAGGCAAAACAGCTACCAAAAAAAAAAAAAACCGAAACTGAAACTGAAAAACCTCAAAATTCAGTTGAAAATGTATTTAATGTGGAAAACGTGAGGATGCCTACTCGCTCTATCTCGCTTCCTCCATTCTCAACCTCTCTCTGTCTCTGTCTCTGTCTCTGTCTCTGTCTCATTTTCGGGCTTATTTATATGCCAGCCGAATCATCAATGGCCCTCATAATGCACACGCCAAACTGACATTCACTTCGTCGCGACTCGAGTCGCTTCGTCAGATTCTCCGATTCCGATTTTGATTCCGATTTCGATTCCGATTCCGTTTTTGATTCCGATTTTGTTTCGGATTTGGATTTTGGACTTGGATTCAGATTCGAATTCGAATTCGGAGTTTTGGCATTGTTAAGGTGACATAATCAAAACAAACAAGTCAGCACGCCACTGTCTAAAGTAATTGACTTGCAAATACCCTGTAATTTATAAGATATCTAAAATACCAAATGTTAATGTTATCTAGTATTAATTTTATCATCAGATCACATATTTCTATTTACTGCTAGAGCAGAAGTTTTAAAGCTAAGTGTGCTCGACTTGAAGATACCCTGTAATTCATAAGATATGATTGACGCTGACGCTCAATTTATATGGAATTGCTTTTATAGTTACTCAATTTCGACAGAGCATGTTATAGAGAATGCTCGACTTAAAAATACCCGGTAGCTATATTATATTGTACATACGTGAAAATTATTGTAGGATTATTAAACCTTAACTTTTATTTTTATAAAACACTCGTAAGCTATGTCTATAAGTATATTAGTGCACCTTTTTCAAAAACTGAAGTGCTCGACTTATGGATACCCTATAAATAAAAATGTATGATTTTTTAAATGACTTCTATATATATTTGAATTATACAATCTCTTCTCTTCTATGACGTGAGTGCTAAATAGCTAAAACAAGTGTTTTATTACAGATTCCGGAATGAAATCTATCCAGAGCGGTGTCAGAAGTACGGTATTCCCGGAGTTTCTTAAACAAATTACAAAATACTTGATTCAAGTACCTTTTATTTCAGCAATACTTTTATTTTCGGGGTTCTGTACATTTTATCGGCACATTGTATTAATGTAACAATAATATCCTGAATACATACTTCAAAAATGCATTCTAAATGCAAGAATTTTAAACTTGATTTTTAGAATGATTTTTTTTTTTGCGTAGCACTCAGCTTGTAATCTTAAATCATTTATATTAAAATGTTAATGATTCAGGAATAACTTGTATCTTTCTACAAATTTGTCATACCCCATTGGAGTTGACAGTCATTACAGGGTATACACGCTGTGACAAATAGTCAGAGATACGCACTTGAACCTCAGGTGAGTAAATTGCGAGTACCGTTGTTGCTGCTGCAACAGCAACCATGAGTACAACAACAACAACAACATCCTGAAAGAGGTCAAGTGATTGCCCAATGCTGCCCCCGTCTCCATCTCTTCCCCCGTCTCCATCTCCATCTCCGATCCCGTCTCTGTCTTGTGACGAGTATCTCATTGTGTTTTCTCATCAGGTGCCGTTGCTGTTGATGTTGCTGTTGCTGTTGATGTTGTTGTTGCTGTTGCTGTTGATGTTGCTGTTGAAATATGATCTGAATTGTGTATGCATGATCGTATGATCGTCCAATGTCCAATGTCCATTGTCCATTATCCAATGTCCGTTGTCCCTTGTCCATTGTCATCAAGCAGCATGTTTCACTGCAGACTCGACTCAACACCGTTTTCGAATCAACACCAAATAAACCATCCCCCCCTCCCTGACTTTAACCTCCAATCTCCATCTACACTGACAAAAAAAAAAGATTCTAAAATCATTTCAAATAATACCAAGCTATTAATAATAAGATCAGAAATTCTTATATTTTCAATACCATAAAGTATAAGAATAAATGTTCTTAAATATTCAAGATAACAAATAAAAAAAAGGCAGGTTTTAAATGTATAATTTTATTTTGCTTTATAAATATGTATACGAATTTTTTTGTTGTTATTTTTATAAAAATATCCTTATATGTTTTTCCTCGGAAAGAGTGGGATTTGAAAACGCGACTGTTTTCAAACTGAAGACCACAGCACCACGTAACCACAATTGGCTTTACATAAAATATGACATATTTATATTTTTCTATTTTTATTTTTATATTAAGAACTGCGATTTTTTTAGATTAATATTCCTATTAGTAGTAATTTGGTCTTATTTTAAGAACAAAATAGGTAAGATGAATGTTTTCGATTGGTCTTTTTTATCAGTGTACAACATCCCAGTAAAACCTGAGCTACCCCTATCCTAATCCCAGACTACTGATCAGACGTGATCAGTTACAGTTGATGTTTGGGGGCATCCTGAGGAAGTCAGGTGCCTAATTGTTTCCGTTTATTGTCGCCAGTTTCACAGTTTTTTCACTCTCTTCCTTTTTTTTCAACTCTGTTTTTTATAGTATTATTGATTTCTGTTGTCGCTTTGTGTGGTTTGTTAGCGACACCTGATCTCGATTGATAAGCCTCACAGTGATCTTCTCTCACTCACTCCCTTTCCTTTCCTTTCCATTCCTTTCCCTTCTTCTTTTTCTTCTGGTTCTTCTTGTATAGAGCTGTAACCTTTTGACATTCGGCCTCGAAAATGGCCTGAGAATCTGCAAACATAGGGTTTCCTTAGCTATCGTAGTTTCCTTCTTTAAGTCGTGAGTAGGGTTTAACAAGGTTTCTTATTTTGGAAAAACGCACTGAAATTTCTCGGAAAATCGAACTCTACTTTTTACAGGACCTGCGCTTTTTAAAGAATTCCTTCAAAACTCACAAAAAGTTTTTCCTACTTTAAACTGTAAGATCGGTTCCTACCAAAAATTTCGCGGAAAATGGAGTTCTACTTTGCGGAAAGTAATTAAAATTTTAGGAAATTTCGTTTAAAGTTCGACGCATTATTGAATCGGGTGCTCAAACTTTTGAGTAGATTTAATTAGTATTCGATATCATATTTAATCATAACATTTTTCTATATTATTTAGATTTGCTCGGAAATTTGGCTCACAAACGTTGATGAAGCTATTAGATGATTTTGATTAGTAGGAGTTTGAAACGTTTCCTAAAAAAATGGAATACTTATGAGAAGAAACTGATATCTTTAAGAAATTTCAGAAATTTGTCATTAAAGCTGCTAAACTTATCAGATAGTAATGCAGAGATAATAATAGAATTAGATGATTTTGATTAGTTAGAGCTTAAAAAGATTGCTACAGAAATTGCCTAGAAAATCGAGCTCTACTTTATGAAAAAACTGATATTTTTAAGAAATTTCAGAAATTTGTTTGCGAAATGAAAGATCTGCTTAAAAAACTCAATTTCTCATTGGATTTGTTCTCATTAATGCTGTTAAAATTTGCAGATAGTAATGCATAGATAATAATAGAATTTGTTCGACGAAGCTTTTCCACTTGATATGCCACATTGGATTATTCAAATTAATACGCTAAGTGCTGTGCTATGAGAATATCTTTTAGGAATTGGAGCAAAACCGAATGACAAGCACTGAAGATAACACCATTTTTCCTCAATTGCAGGTACGACTAAATACTTATTTACCCAGGTACAAGTACAATTTGGCCGATAGAAGAAGAAGAAGACGATGAATAGGGAGAAGAAGAAGAAGAAGACCATAAGACAATTGACACGATGCATGCTAATTGAAAAATGGAGGCGCGTTTCCATTTAATGAACCCAACCCAGAGGCAAACCTCAGACCCAAAACCAAAACCCTAGACGAAACCAATCCAACTTAAAGCAACTGAACTCAAAGTGAATTGAAGTGTTGTAAATGTTGGGCGCTTTGTCTAATTAACATAAAATTAACTTATAATCATTGTGCCAATTGTCGCCACAGTTTTCAAACTCGAAACTTGAAACCCACAAAATGAAGAAGACAACGATAGAGAGACAGAGAGAGAGAATGAAATCTAAACACACAACGGAAAAAACTGGAGCAAAATGGGCTGTCTGAAACCGTGGGAAACAACGAGATTAATTTTATTTTAATTATTTTATCAAAACGTTTGCGGCTCTCTAAATCTCTCACACATTGACAGTGGCTGCGGCTTTTCATACTCTAACTGATATGGGGCATAACCGATGGAATAATAAAGTAAATAAAAAGTACATATTTGCGGAGCTTCAAATTGAGCTTTAAGGTTGTATTTCAGTGGTTCGTGATCAGATCTTGGCAACTAATTGTGATATAATGCTTAAATTTGGTGTATATATTGATTAAACTAAAATATCCATAAGTATAATAATAAAAAGATTGAAAATAAAAGATATAGTTCGAAATAAAAAATTCTAGAATTGAATAACAAGGAAAATAGTTTTAAATGTGATAATTATTTAAATTCATATTATAATATAAAATTAAATATATTATTATGTATATTCAAATTTGGTATATAGATAAGTAATACTGAAATATATAAAGTATCATATAGAGCAAAGATTGTTGAATAAAATAGTATTTGGGACAAGCGAGCATAGTTTTCTTGACTTGTAACTAATTCTAGTAGTTTTCTTCAAGTGCTCTACATGCAAAAAAGAATGTAACTTCAAATTGTAGTGCTTTAATTTAAAGAAAGTGTATTTGAAGCTTCGTTGTGTGATATATTTCGTGGTCTTTCATGTTTTCTTGGCATTTTATTACATGAGTTATTTGACTGGCGATGTATTATCAAGCAAGTGTTTGCTTGTGGGTTAGAGAAGGGAGTACCGGGCTTGTCGGCAGGTTGTGGGTAACCTCTGAATGGGTCTGCTCTGCTTTTTGTCACATAATGTGGCCCAGCAATTAAACGAAACGGCTTCGAATTAAGCCAAGTAGCTGTGACGGACTGCGCACTTTGCATACCAATTTGCTGCGATTTGCCACAGTGTTTTAACGAGAAATGAGGGCGAAATCGAAAACGAGAGTGGTTCAGCGAAAGAGAGACGGAAAGAGATAGAGAGAGAGAGAAGGAGAATTTTGATCAACTGAGGTGGCATTTGGATTCTGGACCACCAAAGACACTGAGAACCGCAATTAAAGTCATAAAAAGAAATGTAAAGTGTCACGGGATCTTGGGATCGGTTTTGTTCTATAACAAGTTCCCAAAAACATGCCATAAAATGTGCCACATTCATAACAACAACAACCATAAAGGATGACCGGTAGATCATTCACCATGTCATAACTTTTTATGAAGCTGATTAGACCACGAGTCCATAAAACAAATAAAAGAATGAAAGAACTGCAGCGGCGTCTCAAAGTGTCAGTAGCCGGTTCAAGTTAAGGGAAAAGGGAAAGGGAAAAGGGAAAGGAAAGGGAAGGAAAGGCAAAAGAAAGATCCATTCTGGCCTGGCCTAAACGGGTGGCCTTAAATCAGATACTTGTTGCTATCAGATGAAGATCACTCGCAACGCCGTCGGCTGCTTTATTCTCTTCCAGAGAGGGAGAAAGAGAGAGAGAGGAAAAAGGGGGAAAATGTTGCTCTGGTTATCACATCTTGTGAGCAAATATTAAACATCTCTTGTGGCAGCTTTAACGCCGTTTAATGTACTCGCTTCTCTCTCTCTCTTTTCTCACTCTCTCTCTCTCTCTCTCTCCCTGTCTGTTTGTTTTTGGCGGCATTTTGATCTTTCTTGTTGTGCTTTATCTGCTCAGTGTGTGTGTGTGTGTGTGTGTGTGTGTGTGTTTGTGCATTGTGATGCTCCATATATTCATAATAATGATCGTAAAGATGTTGAGGTTAATGTTGATCATCATTATGGCCGGAACTTGTCACATGCCAAGCTCATTGCGTGGCCAACAACATATTTTATGGCCTGTTGGTTCCTGTTTAGCACTCTCTCAAATATATGTATATACATACTACATATTTATATATGAATATTATGACGTCGATCATTTTTGGGTTTGGCATTACGAAGATCGGTTAACTGGAGACACTGAACAATTTGTGCATCACTGCGATCAGTTGACTTGAAACACAAAGATCTGTCTAGAATTGGTAATGTGAATATCAGCTTGGCATTTGGTACTACGAAGTTAACTTGAGTTTAGAAAATCTTAGGATCGCTCTACTACATGAGGATCAGTTTCTAACAGACACTGTCAGATCACTTCTAAGTGAATATAAAACGATAGCTTTATAAGTTTACTCAGATCGAAGATCAGTTACGAATTGACAAACTGCAGATTTGTTTAAGATCATTCACTGCGATCATCAAATCGTTATGGATACAAGCATATAAAGATCACTTGACTTCTAACTTTATTTCAAACTGAATTTTCAAATATGAAGTTTATTTCGTTTGGCAAGATCTTTCATCTAAAATGTAGATAACTTAGATAACAAAGTGAAGATCACTTTGCTTTTAACAATATGAATATCAATGAGAGACAAACATAGGTAGACATCTAAAGATCAGTGAAAAATTCATATATAAAGATCACTTGACTTCTAACTTTATTTCAAACTGAATTTTTAAATATGAAGATTATTTCGTTTGGCAAGATCTTTCATCTAAAATTTAGATAACTTAGATAACAAAGTGAAGATCACTTTGCAATATGATCAGTAGTTCCAAAGTATGAAGATCAGTGTAAAATTTATATATTATATATGGATTATATATAGATCGTTTGGCAAGATCTTCGATCTAGAATTTAGTTGCTGGCAAACTGAAGATCACTTTGCTTTTTAATAATATAAAGATCAATTAAGTAGACATCTAAAGATCACTTTAAAATGGATATACAAAGATCAGATCAGTAGTTCCAAAGTATGAAGATCAGTGAGATACGTAGATCAGTTGGGAACAGGCAATGCGATGATGAGATTTAGATTAATAGATCGTAGATCAGTTAAGGTTTAAGAAAGTGGAACGGAGATCACTTGAAACTGGCTATATGTACAAAGATCAATTCTGAAGATCAGTCAAAATACTGTCGATTCTCTTATGGGCACTTAATGATTTTGTCATTCATAGATGTGTGATCGCATGTCGCGTGTCGTTTATCGATCATTGACGACAACAACAACAACAATAACAACAACCATATGTCGGATAAGTACTTAAGTTGACGCATTACGTTGCGTATTAATCGCCTGGCAACTTGGTGGAGTTCAATTGGGTCAAAATCAGCATAAAAATCCGTATGTGATGGGCCGCTAAAATCAACGGATCGTATTGAATCGACTCGGATTGGATTGGATTGGATTGGAATGGATTGAAATGGAATGGAATGGTTTGGAACTGTCAGGCAAATGTGGCAACTTATTGCAATTGTAATGCGTTGAATATTGATGAGTGTGACAGATAGTCAGATAGACAAAAAAGGTTGGAAAGTCGTCAGACGTAAACACACAGGTACTAAAGAATGACAAAATAAGACAAAGACTAAGTATTAATATCTGTTAGTATGCACTAAATATGTACATACATATGTATATATATGAAAGCTGCACTAATTTCTTGAAACTACAATCTGAGACAAGCTTCCTCCATGAATTTCTTTTTCCTCCCCCCCTCGAAGCGACATAATAAACCAGAAACTAGAAAAATGGCGTTAAAAGTGAAATTAATGCTTGCAAATTTCGAAATTTTCAGAGAAGATTCCATTTTTCTAGGCCTAAAGTATAAGCGCAATAATAAAACAAATTTAAAAAGGTAAAGAGTAAATGTCAAATATTAGAGATGGACACGTGAACACGACTATCGTTAAGCTACTGGAATATTTAGAAGTAATTCCATAGAGTAAAGCTGAAATTTGATCTAAATTCTTTCCTAAGCGAATATTGTATGATAATTATTATTGTATATCAGGCCTGTTCCGGTTTCCTCTTTTTTATTTTAAAGCATTCAATAAAATGTCAAATTTCATGTTGAATTTAAGCAAAGGATTTCAAATGTATCGTTTTTCTCTTTATCGGACTTAAATTCGTCAGCTTAAATTAAATTCATTTCCCGAAATTATAATAAGTTTAATTTTTTTCGCTTCTGTAAAATCTTTCTAAAAGTGAAAACCGGCCTGTATATTATTATTATTATTATAATTTTTCTGGTTGAATGGAAGCATTATTTAAATTTACGCAGAAAAATGTTTAATTTTAAGATGAAAACCTTAAATTTTAAGTTTAGTAGTATATTATTGGTACTCTTAACAGAATAAATTTTAAGAGGTATTATGAGGATTGTTCCGGTTTTCACTTTTTATTTTATAGCATTTAATAAAATGTATTTTTTCATGATGCATTTTCGAAGTATTCAAATATTCTAGTTTTTCACTTTATCGGATTTATTAATCTAATTCATCAACTTAAGGTAAATTCAATCCTCACAGTTTTTCCGAAATGAAATTAGAAAAGATTAAGGATGTTTACTTTCGAAAGTGAAAACTATAAAGTCCTGAATATATTTTATGTGATAACTTTGGGTACCGTCATAATTTTAACGCACCCTTTATCCCTAAAATATGTGGAAGCTAAAAAGCTAAAAGAAACTTTTACCAAAAATGAGAAGAATTTCTACAATACTACTTTTTCAATATATTTAAATTTCTCAAATTGACTCATTTGCGATTTTATAAAACTCGATTTAATGCGTCGCATTTATTTTTGATATAAATCACTATTTTTTGGGAGCTGAGCTATAATATATTTGATATGATATAGGGACTCATGACTGAACTTTGGGTACCTTCGTACCGCCTGTACTCCGCCTGTAGTTGAGTTATAATATATTTGATATGATATAGGGACTCCTTACGAAACCCGATTCATGACTAAACTTTGGGTACCTTCGTACCGCCTGTACTCCCCCCATTTTCAATTAGCAACCCCTCGATTGCTGCGCGTGTGTTGCTTGGCTGCTGATCTATGCAAATGAGTCTCGATAACGATATCGATGTCGATGTGGATGTCGTCGACGCATGCGACACTTTTTTGCCCTATGGAGATCCGTACTCCGTCTCCTTGCTTCCCGTTTCCCGCTCCGATCCAATCCGATCCAATCCAATACGATACGATACGATGTTATGTACATTTAAAATATGCAGAATTGAAGGCAACAACAACAACAACAACACAATTCAAAACACAAACTGAAAAGAAAATGAAACCCAAATGACAAAACACGAAATAAATAGAATTATAGAATTGCCAATTGTCCGACGGACTAATCGAATTTCCGTTTCTGTATTTCTTCTGTTTTTTTATTTTTATCTGTTGTTGATGGGGTCTTAAGTGCTTGGTACTCCCAGTCCAGTTTCTTTTTTTTTAGTCAATCTTAAGTTCCAGTCTCAGTCACAATCTCAATGTCCATGCAAAACCACAGAATGGGAGAGGGAAGTGCTTCCTGTTTTGTGGAAATGTTCGTTCCGAAATGTAAATGACATTGGCCTGACCTTCGATAAAGATGTCAACAGGATCAGCTTCGTAATACTATTGCCCTCTCTCCCCGTTCTCAGGTAGTTCCCTTTTCTGCCCGTAATGTCAGAAATGTCAGCTCATTAGGCAATTTCTGTTTAGCAATTTCCGTTTTTATGTTAGGTTCCTCTTTTCCTGTATCTGTATATGATCATTCTTTATGGATACTTTGTTCGGTAGCTGACTCAGTTCCCTATCTTAAATTGACCCACAACATGCGTAACTCTCAGATAGAGATGGAACACGTCACGCTTAAATAAAACAATCCGATTGGGAATTTTTGTTTTAATGTGCATTTTCCATATATGGAATGAGTTTCAAGAAACAACTTTTTTAAATTTAATAAATTTCATAATTCTAGATTTTTTTAATAGTTAATTTTAAATCAAATTTCTCACTTTTATTTGCATTTTTTAATTAATAAATAATAAAGCTAAATATTAGCTAAGTTTTCACAAAAGAAAATAAGAATAACTTTAAAATTTACCTAAAATGGATTGATGCGATTTGAGATTCCTTAATCTATATTATATTGGGTATTGGTCATTAGTTGTCAGGAAATAAAACAGTAGAAATTTTTAACTAACTACTATTTAAATATATCAAAGGAGGAAAAATAAATTAAGAGAAATTCAAGCCTAGTCTAGAGCATCTTAGGTTGTGTTGATTATTGATATCGTATAACGAAGAAATTTAATAGTTAATAAAATATAATATGAATACTGTAACTTAGTTGCAATACATCGTTAAATAAAACTATAACTAATATTTTTTTAAAGTGAACTTAGAGAATTAGAGAATATAAAAATATATCCATAAATTTTATGATATTTTAATAATGCGCAACTATTTGAGACTTCAAATAAAAATCATAAAATAATATAAATAAATATTCAAATTAATTTAAATTATTGAAAATATTGGAATTTGATTTTATTAAGCAATAGAGGAAAAAATGAGTCTTATTTTTGATCTATGGTTCGAACCGCTCAAATCTTTAGCCAAGTTTTAGTGTTTATCAGATTGTTATTTACTATGTAAGTGATACTATTAAAAGCAAGCTTAAGAATGAGCATAATTTAATGTTGCTGCTGTATCGTGTCACGACTTTAATTAGATGTACATCGTGTCACGATACGCATTTCCATCTCTACGCTTAAGAGTCGACTCTCGTGACAATCTAAAAATTATATATTCAGTGCGTTCAGTTAGGTAATGTTCAGACAGTAGTAAGATCTACACAGGCTAAAGATTTCCAAGACAACAACAACAACAATAATAATAATGTTGTCGTTGTTGTTGTTGCTGTTGCTGCTGTTGCTGTTGCTGCTGCTGTGTTGCCGTTGTTGAGACATGGCACAGCATTTTAATATAGAAATTTTCTTATTATTTTTAGGCCAACGGCCTACAACGGCCCCGAGGCCTCCAACTGCGATGTCGATGACGATGGCGTCGAGTGCCAACATCAACAACATCAACAACATCCAATACACAAATTCCAATTGGAAACCAAAGCCAAAGCCAATCAGACGAAAGCCAAACAACTCTGCAGAGAGTTGACGCAGCCGCAGCCATTGAACAACCATCGACCATCAACCATCGACCATCGACCATCAACCATCGACAGTGCCTCCGTCTGTCTCTCTGTCTGTCTCTCTGTCTGTCTGTCTCGCTCCCAGTCACACTCCCAATGGCAATGGCCCAATCCATAGATGGGTCTGTCCCCTCCTCCTCCTCCTCCTCCTCCTTCTCCTCATCCTCCCCGTTTGCATGAATATTTTGTTGAATCTTGACAGTCGGCGACAATTTGGTCAAAAAGAAAGTCGTTGTCGCTACTGCCATATACCCTGTAAATGGCACTACCCTATGTGGGGTATGCTTATAGCCTATAGGCAAACTAATTTCTCAATTATATATAGCTCAATTAACACTTGAAAGCTTACAATATAATACTTTTTTTCTGCCTGAAGGGCTTTTGCTGTTCTGGCTTTATAATAAATTGTTATTTAGAATTGAATTCTCTGTAACAATTAAATAAATAAATAAATACTTTTAATTTGTGATTCTTTCTTTCCTTCTATATATACTGTTCTTTTAAATCCTTCTACTTTTTTTGATCTAACTCTTTCTCCATTACTCATCTATTTATTTTAATATAATCTTTTTTCTTCGACTTTTATAATTCTTCTTCTTCATTTTCTGCTACTTCTTTTTCTATTATTTCTTTTTTAGTAAAAATATTTTTTTCAAGTACTTCATATTCTAACACTATAGCTTCTAATTCTATAGCTTTTACTTCTACATCTCGATGTGCTCATTTTAAGAACTTTCACTATTTTTTAATTCTTAATTTTTCTTCTTTTAATCTTTCATTTAATTGATTTCTATTAAATTCACTTAATTTAGTTTTTGTTTGACATAATTATTGCATACCTTATAATCTTAAATTTGTCTCGCTTATCACTGTGAACGGCAGTTAACGCTAGTGACGAAATCATCGTAAAGGGTGCGAAAGTTTACTAGGAATATGTAAAGAAAGAATGGAGATATTTGTATTTATTTTTGCATTTCTTTACACTTTAAATTCAATTTCTTTTTTCTTCAATCATCCTATTCTTTATATTTATCTTTTAACGTTTGAATTTTTAAATTTTATATTTGCAAATTATTTAAAATTTTTGTTTCAAAATATTTTTTTTATCCTAATTTTATATTCAATTTTTTAATTGTTCAATATTCGCATTCTTTATAAACATAATTATCTTAATACTTCTTAATTTTTAAGTTTTATATATGCCAAATTATTAAAGTATTTATTATATTTTGAAATATATTTTGTAGTCCTAAATTTTAATTCAATTTTTTTTTTTCTTTCCATTTATTATGTTTTTTTTAAATCTTTTTACTTCTTAAATAAATATGCCAAATAATTAAATTCTTTATTTCAATAAACATTTTTTTAATCCTAGCTGAGGTACCCATTTCAAATAGTTAAATAAAGTAAATATATTAATCTTTCGTGACTACTTTTGAACACAGGAAAATCCTTTCTTTATTTCAAAATATATTTTTTAATCATATTTTGAGTGGCTATTTCAAGTAATTGAATAAAATATAGAAATGTATCTTTAAGACTGTTTTGGAACTCATGAGAATGCTTTCGAAATATTAGAAACATATTTTCCCATTACAGGGTATTTAACAGTCGTGTGTCTTTCAGTTGATTTGAGCATTGGGCTTTGATTTTGGCTTTGGTTGGCCCATCACTCATTGAAGATTGGCGTCGCAGCAGCAGCAGCAGCAACAGCAGCCGCGAATCAACGAATCGACAACGACAACAACATCGACAACGACAACGACATCGACAACGACAACAACAACAACAAATCGCCATCGCGATCGACAACATGGTGAGGTGAGGTTTATGCAGTTGGTTAGCTGATGGTTAATGGGGTACGAGGAGACATCGTTTGGGCCATCGTTTGGGCCATCGGTTGTCATGGCGTACGTTTGGGCTTAAAGAAAACACACATCATGAATCTTTAATGAAGAATCACCAAGTTTGGGGGGGCCGACGGGGCACGACCATAAGCGTTGCCGCACATTTTCTTTTATTGAGCCGTAAGAT
Source organism: Drosophila kuntzei (assembly GCA_035042165.1). NCBI lineage: Eukaryota > Metazoa > Arthropoda > Insecta > Diptera > Drosophilidae > Drosophila > Drosophila kuntzei. The sequence continues at coordinate 873,545 of JAWNLU010001388.1, read as the reverse complement.
TCGAATTGCTTTGTTGTTGCTCTTTAACGAGTAGTCGAATACCCTGTACGCATAAAAATGCCACAAACGGGTATGCCAACAAGTAAAAGCAGAACTTTAATATACAAAAAATAACCGAAAATTGATTTATTCTAAACAAACTTGGAGAGCAAAACTATATGGACTTTTATATACCCTGTAATTAATAATTTTATTTTTTTTAATGTATAGATTGCAACTTTAGTTGTAGTAATTTAAGGCTTTTCAGACTAAAATTGCTTCTTAAGTGCTTTACAGGGCATCTGCTAGTCGATCAGTTTCGTTTGTTGCATTCTTACATGTTTGTTTTTTGTGGATGTGATTTCGTATTTGGCGCGGCGTTTGAAGACCGGCCAGCAGCCATAGCCATTGTTGATCGTGAATTGCGGATCGGTAGAGTCGCTATAGACGCACAGACCCCGACAGACCCCAGTCTTCAGTCTTCAGACTTCAGACGCACAGAGACCCCAAAGAGAGACCAATTGACCACCATCGTGCACCCATCGCAATGTTAATGTATTTGGAAATCGTGCCCCAAGCAGCGCATTGAGAAAACCAGAATGGAAAGCTAACACTTCATACAACGAAGCTTGTATGCTCTATACAATGTGTTATCGATAAGTATCGATATCGATAGCAAAATAAAAATTAATAATTAAAGCTAAGATATCGATTTTTGGTTCTCATTTTGAAGATTAGGCCTTGAAGATGCTCTTCAATAATCGATAATATGCGCTTTTAGCATGTTATCGATAAAATCCTTAAAATTTGCTTACTCTTTAAAATAAGTTTAAGTTACATTATCGCGTTGTGTAATCTAGAAAATCAAATTTTTCTATTTTAAATTCCATTTCAACAATTCTAAAGATGCTCTACTGTTATCGATTGTATTCGATAACGCTAGCTTGGTTGTTTTTCAGCTCGCTTTTTAGCTAGTGATTCTCAAAAGATTAACTCTCAATTAGAATCAAAAGATTGATTTTGACTAGTTATCGATAACGAATTGATCGATTTATGTGAAATATGCTTTGATGATGCTAAGCTGTTATCGATATGTATAATTTGAGTGATCAAATCGAATGAATTCGATGTATATTCGATTGTTAATCGTTGATCGACTCCAGGGATGCCCTACAAAAATAATACCATAGGTCTGATGAGACGTGAGAGAGGATGAAAAAAATGGGGGGAAGGTTGAAGGGGAGGCATCATCATAAAAGAAATTTATTGACAAACTATGCATTATTAAAAAATGATATGTACATGTGGTGCGGAGTGTCGTCTGATGTCTTTTTTGTGGTGTTGTGTTGTGTTGCGTTTGAGATTTGTTTTTTAATAATAAATTCATTATGCGAGACGAAGGCGGAGAAATTAAGCATGCATAGATATGTATGGATTTGGGTTTGGGTTTAGGTTTGGGCCCTCCATATGACTATGGTCATGAGTATGGGCCATGCGATATATTGATATTGGTATGGAGGCGATGAAGACTATGGTCAACGAACTGGTGGACCGTGAAAGTTGTCTGCACACGATTCTGACCCAAAAAATAAAAAAGAAACAAAATTAAAGAAATAATAATGAGCAATTCCAAGTGATTTCATTATGATAATTGTAGAAATTAACCAAATGATGAATGACAAATAATCCAACAAATCGAAGAAAACGTTTTTCATTTATGAAATGTAGCAGAAATAATAAATATAAAAATAAATTAAAGAAATCCAAATGAGGTTAATAATTTAAAGTAGAATTTTGTTAAGGGAGAAAAACTAGAAGGAGACTTTAGCAATAATGATTATAGTCGGAAATATCTGAATATTCGGACGCTTATTGAGAAATCATAAACAGAAGTAGAATATAGAGAAAGTCAGTAATCTTCATTTATTTATTACTAAAGGTTAATTTGCATCCGATTGTTCCTATGGCAGCTATATGATATAGTAATCCGACTCTGACCAAATTTAGTCAGAATGTAAGAGTCCCAAACATAAAATCTGCAGGTTTGGTCAAGATATCTTAAGAAACAAAAAAGGTTTTCATACAAAGCAATTTTATGACCCCTGACCTCATATTAAGGCAGTTGCAGGCGGAATTTTGCAAAGAAATTAGAAATTGAATACTACTTTTAAAATGCGTTTTATTCCTTACAAATAGGAAAAGAAAAATGAAACTTTTGGGATAGTTTATAAATAACACAGATTACAGTAGGAACTGGTTAAGAAAAACATACAGAATTTCTGAAATAGAACCTCTGTTTTTTTGAAACAATGAAAAGTTTCATAGTTTGATACTCGATTCTTTAAGCTTTTCTAAGCAAAAGTAGATTTTCAAAATCTAGACAATCAAATCTAGAGAGCTAAGTATAGAGTTAAGTTAAGTATTGCAGAAAGAATAACTGAAAAAGAACCGAATTTTTCTTAAGTTGATCTCGTAAAACAATCGAATGCTCTATGTCTAAATAAGACTGAGAGTAAGAAACGAAATATTCTTAATATTGCATGCCTTTTGAAGGCAATATTAATTTGAAAAAATATAGGAAACCTGGAACTGAGTTCTGTAGAATGAAGACCTAAAATACAGCCTCACTTTTCCTGAGTTGATTTCGTAAAACTAAGACAAGAAACGAAATATGCTTTATATTGGATTCCTCTTGCATAGAAACCTGACAAGCCAATATTAGCTTGAAAGAACTTAAGGCAGAGTTCTATAGAAATAAGATTTAAAATACAGTCTCACTTTTTCCGAGTTGATCTCAGGATAAAAAAGTTAAAGATCTCAGAATGGATGAACTTCACATTCAGCTGGTGTATGATATGGGATATGGGAGAGCCTTGTAAAGCTTCCCTGTTTAGTGCCAGGAAAGGGAAGACGAATAAGAAGAAGCACAACGGCATCCAAGTGCAAAGTCCAATCAAGCATTACAACGCCACGTTTCCGACTTCCGATGTGAGTTTCATATTGCTGAAATGTGAGCAATGCCAAAAAAATAAAAAAAAAAAAGGGAGAAACTGTCGCAAGTGGAAGTGGAACTGCCCTCATTCTCTTCATTTCATCAGTGTTATTCTCCAAGTGAGTCTCCGTGTCTCAGTTTTAATGTTGTTCGATCGCAATGAGGTTTTAACTGCCGCCTTCCACTTGATTAAACACTTTTATCCAGACCCTCCAGAGTCTCTGGCGATTCTGTGAAATGTGTCAGCGGTCTGCTCAGGATCTTTTACTATCTCTCTCTCTCTCTCTCTGTCTTTGTGTAATTTGATGCCAGACAATGATCCGTTGACGCTTGATCTTCTTCGCTTTTTAGCTGGCAAGCTGGCTGGAAAAACGGTTACCGCAATGACAGGTGTACTGCACCAGCCTGATGATGATGATGATGATTAAACTTCATCTTCATCATGATCATCATCATCTTGATGATGCAAGGATGCACCTTTCTGCAACTGCAGCCGCCAAGTTGCCACTTGCCACTTTGCCACTTACCACTCCACTTCAGGGGTTGCTCCCAATTCCTGTGCGCTCGAGTGTAATGCAAAACGTGTGTCGGCCGTTCAAGAAAAACCGAAGCAAAAGGGCCAAAACAGACATTGAAACAGGTACAAAGCAGCAGGCAACAGACAACAGACAGAAGGAAAAAAGACAACGGAAGAGGGAATGGGAATGGGAATAAGGCAACATCATCATCTCATCCCTCATTGTTTCAGTTGCGTTCATTCAACTGCTGTGCGGCAGGACGCTGAACAGACGCCAGGACAAAAGACAGAATCAAACACTCCTCTCCTGTCCCGTCCAGTTTCAGTTCCATTCCAGTTCAGGTCAGCCTGTCATTTGTCCTTTTTTTTCAGCTAGGCCAGGATCAACGGTCGCTCTTCAGTTTATTGAACTATAAAATGCAGTTGCCTTCATAATTATTAAAGTAGTTCTACAGCTGACGCAAGAAGACGTAGAAAAAGATCAAGAAGAAAGGTCAAACAGTTTATGCCTTGCAAACTGACATTGTAATGCGAATATTATTCAAATTTTCTTAAATTCCCCAACATTAGTTATGTAAGAATCCGCATAACAAATTTTCTAGCTTTATTTCTCTTAATTCCTGAGTTCAGTAAGACTCGATTGATACTTTTTAAGACATTTCAATGAGAATTTAATAAAATTTAAACTGAATTTAGATATATTTCGTAATATTAGGAACGGAAGAACTCACAAACTAATTTGTTTAGCTTTAGCTCCGAATTTATTTCAAAAATTCTTAAAACTTGGATCAATTTCCTTGTATTTGGTATAGTAGTATACACCTTCCAAATTTTTTAGCTCTAGCTTAGATAGTTCTCGAGCTCCGTGTGACTTGATTATATTTTCTAAGCCATTTCAATGGGAATTTAATAAAAATTAAATTGAATTTAGATATATTTCGTACTATTAGATACCTAAGAATCCAAATACTAATTTGTTTAACTTCAGCTCTAATAGTTCCCGAATTTTATCATTATTTTATATGCAATGGTACTCCAAATTAATTTAAAAAATTGTTAAAACTTTGATAAATTTTCTTGTATAAGGTATAGTGTTAAAAGCTTCCCAAATTTCTTTAACTCTAGCTTAGATAGTTCTTGAGATCAGTGGGACTCGATTAGACCAACACTTTTCAAGCAATTATAATGTGCAATTAAAACAAATGTGACATGAATTTCATAGATATTTTTTAAAGTTTAAGAATATAGGAACTCACATACTAAATTTTCCATCTCTAGCTAGTTCAGTTCCTGAGTTCAATGAGGTAGGATCAGGCTAAGTAGTTCGTTCCCATTCAGTTGTTTTTGCGAACAAAGCAATATCAACATACTTTAAAATTTGTCTTTTTTTTAAGAGAAATTGAAATTTATGCTTTTACCATGTAAAATCTGGTTTAAAATGTAATTTGTTTTAATTTAATTTAATTTTTAAAGATTTTCCTAATTGCTTATTTTACATTTCAGTTGCTTGTAGATTTCTACTTCCAAAAAAAACTTCTTTACAAAGTAAAAGTCTAGTGACGAAAGGGTTTTCCTGCCCCAAAATTTCTGATATTCCATTTTGTGACTAATAATATTAAATTTAATACATAAATTATTTAAAAACAAAAAAAAGTTTGGCATTCGGCACTGCGCATTAAAATTATTTTTATTTCAATCCGATCGGACAGTCATGGCAAATTTTCCATTCTGCGTGTATATATTGCTAGTCGCCTTTCGCACACTTCGTGCTGCTTTCGTCACTAGCGCGGACTGCCGTCCGCAGTGATGTAATATTATTAGCTCGGTTATCTTCGGACTTAGTTTATTATCTTGTTAGGGATGTACCTAAGCTGAGGCCCAAAACTAAAAGATGATAACTCATCTGTAAGCAAACAGAGGTGCGTCAACTGAGGCACTCAAACTTCATATGAATGTGAGTATGAGTGTGAGTATGAGTGTGAATATGAGTATTGATTACCTGGTCACCACGAAAAACCAAAAACGAAAAACCCAAAACCCAAAACCAAAACCAAAACAACTTTGGTAAGAAGGTGTGTTGAATTGTTGGTTCTGTTCCGATGACGTTCGACGTTCGAAGTTTGACGTTCGTCAATCGTCGTTGTGTCAATAGTTTAATCAGTTCAAATACGAGATACAAGATACAAGATACAAAACTTACTCGACTCTATGAATTGCGAGAGTTTTCGGTTAGATTTGAATATGCAACCACAGTGGATAATTCTAGCTTCCCAACGGTTTGTAGAATAGACGGCTGCACCACTTCCTCTCTTTCTCCCTCTCTCTCCCCCTCCCTCTCTCTCTCTCTTTCGGGTTTTGCAGTAGGGTTCGGATTCAGATTGGGATTCAGTTTTGGTATGAGTTCTTTTTTTATTTATTATTTTGTTTTTTTGCCACACTAAGTAAATATTTTAGTTGGCTGATAAAAAATTGAAGAAGGAAAACTCAAATAAAACGAGAGCAGCAGGCAGTTAAAGTGGGTGGAGTAGGCGACGTGTGGCATGCCACATGTGTGAGTGTGTTGTGTGTGGCAAGCGACGCACAGTGGTCATTTTAATACATTTTAGCTCCAATTAATTCCAATTTTTAGCTGTCATTTTTGTACATTTTATTCTTATATTTTTAATTTTATACGTTTTCATTGTAGCTTCAATATGCGAAAATATTTACAAAGCAAAATTAACAGTGAGATGGAACGGAATTTAATTCAAGGTTAGAAAACGGTTCTGTACAGAACCTCGCAAAACCGGTACGGTTCGGATTTTTAATTAGCCCGTACCGGATTATTATTATAATTATATTATTATTATAATTATACAAATGCATGTTATGCTTTTCTAATATTGCGCAACTATTTGAGACTTCGAATAAAACTAGGTTTTACGATAAATTTTGATTATTTTAAAAATTCGAATTATATTTTTTTTAATAAAAAATGTTATAGGTTTAAGAAATCGAAAAATATATTAAATCAATTGAATAACTTAAACCTTCTGTTCGGGATGGTTATAAAGCGGTTCAGTTATGGTTCGTACCACCAAACTGAAGCTTTAACAAAGTATTAGTGTTTTCCAGCCTTGATTTTTATTTTATGTAGACAGCAGAGAAATTTCCGATTAAGATTTGCTAATTTTTTCAATTTTCTCAGTAAACAAAAAAAAATATTTTTTTAAATTTGAAAAAGACATGTTAAAAACTATATAAAGTAAACTTTAATATTTTAAATTAGTTTTCAGAATAAAAATCAAACAATTGTTAATAGAGTTAATTAAATAATGCGCGCTTAAATGACTAAAAGGACCACTGTGCGACGAGGACGGGGTAAAAAGTGCACGCAGATGCATTTTAGAGCTCGTGTTTATTTTGTATTTTTCTGATGTTGTCCCTATTGCGTGGGACTGCGATATGCAGATACAGATACAGCTACAGCTACAGCTACAGATACAGATACAAATGCAGCTATAGATACAGATACGAATACGGATACGGGGATACGGATACATAAAAATAAAAGATAGTTGCCATGGCTATGAAGTCGAGCAAACACATGAATATTCAATCAGTTGCAATGTTGCGAGGGTGGTTCACAATGTTGGCTCGAACCGACCGTTAGGACCGTGGCACGGGGCAACAATGGGTGACACGAAAGGGGGGAGAGGTCTATCTATTAAGGGAGGAGGGAGAAAGAGTTCTGTCAGCTAAGGGAGAAAGGAATCTAACTTACCATGGGGCGTAAAATTGAGCGAGTAAAGTAAATGAGACAAAGTAAATTAAATTATGGGAAGAACGAGAGAAAACGGAAGGAAATGAAGGGGAAAAAGACTGCGAAACAGGAGATGTGTGAGATGAAAGAAGAGAAGAAGCTGAGCCAAGAGAGATATATGAAATAATAAACAGAAAAAAGTGTGTACAATTTTATAAAAAGAATTACAGATGGACAAAGAAGACTCAAAGGGAAGAAAAAGACTGCGAAACGGATGAAAAAAGAGAAGAATCTGAGCCAAATTGGAGTAATTTCTAAGACAACATTATAAGAGAAGAAAATATGAAGACTAAGTTATATGAAGAGATAAATATGAAACAACAAATAGAAGAAAGCGTATAAAATTGTATGAGAAGAATTAAAGTTGTACTTAGAAGACTCAAAGGGAAGAAACACTAGGAAGAATAAGGAAGAAATTGGATTAAACTATAACAGTAAGTAGAAAAAGAGAAAACTAAGGTAGAAAAAAAGAGGGCTAAAGAATATATTTGATAAGCTTTGAAAAAGAAAGAAATTGAACGATAAGAGAAAAAACTAAGAATGCGAGAAAAAGACTGTTTAAGAATAAAAAAAAATAAAAATAAAGAATATGAATCGATTTTAAAAAAGATAGAAAAGATCAGGAAATAAGGGGAAGCTTACAGCAGATAGAAAGTCTATGAATTTTAAAATAATATATATTTACATAGTATATAGAAGAGTAGAAGAGAAAACTAAAGAAAATAAAAGAATGCTAAAGAATATATTTGATATGCTTTGAATAAGGAAGAAATTGAATTATAAGAGAAGAAACCAAGGCAGAATGCTTAAAAAAATGCTGTTTACGGAAAAAATAAAGAAATTGAATTGATTTTAGGAATAAAAAACGATGTTAAAGGAACTTAAAATACTAACAAAAAAGATGGGAAAAATCAGGAAATATATATATAAAAATATATATACAATTTTTTTAAAGAAATTAAAGTAATTTTAGAAGAAATACTTCTCTCAGTGCAGAAGATTTACGGCCAAAGAATTACTCGACAACCAAAGAACCAACTGTAGAGAGATAAAAGAAGACAGAGAGTGGGAAATAGTTATACCGACCTTCTGTTGCCCTTACGAAATTCAATAGACGATCCATTATCAATTGGTTAGTAGCCAGTTCCCAGTTCTATTTGATCTTGATCCAAGCGAATCGGGGTTTCCGTCTCGTTTGTCATTTGGCCAACCGCAAAGTCAACCCGTATCGAACATCAGGCAATAAGCCAAAGTCGAAACGTATCTCAACAATAAATAGTAAATATATAACAAATAAACTATTTATAAGTATGTATCTGTATGTAAGTAGGTAACACTATCAAGAGAATAGATAACATGTGAGCAAACGTCTCTAGCTCTAGTCTTTATTCAATTTAACTCTTAAAGGAAATCACACATGTCGATTTATTATAATTGAGTGATCGACTATACGATACTCTGTAATTAACAAACGGTGATAAATGAGATATAATTATATTTATAGTTGTAATTCTAATAGTTTCGATTATCTGGTATAATAATGAGGTTAATATGCATTTTATTTTATTCGACGATCTACATACCAAATTTCCTAGCTCTAGCTTAAAAATTCTCTAAGTTCACATAGGTAAAACCAATGTAGATTAACTCATTTTATTCTGATAATAAAAAAAACTTGGTCTTGCTTCTACAAACGGTTGAAATAAAGTTTCTACCTACTTTGCTGCATAAATATAATATAATTTAAAATAAGTAATAGACATATTTAAAATTTTTTTAAAGATTCTTATTTTTAAGGAATAGAAGAGCCCACATACCAAATTTCCTAACTCTAGTTCAAATGAGATCTGAGTTCACATAGACTAGATATTGATATATCAAGTAAAAGATGCAATTTTTAAAGTAAAACTTACACAGTCATTTTCTGAGTACAGGGTATAAATATAACTTACTTTAAAGAGAAGTAATAGACATATTTCAAATTTGTTTAAGGATTCTTATGTTTAAGGAATAGAAGAACCCACATACCAAATTTCCTAACTCTAGTTCGAATTATCTCTGAGTTCACATAGACTAGATATTGTTATATCAACCTTTCACAGCTATAATGTAGTTTCTACCTTATTTATTGCCCAAATGCAACTTATTTTAAAGAGAAGTAATAAACATATTTCAAATTTGTTTAAGGATTCTTGTGTTTAAGAAATAGAAGAACCCACATACCAAATTTCCTAACTCTAGTTCAAATGAGATCTGAGTTCACATAGACTAGATATTGATATATCAACCTATTTGTTGATGCTGGGAGATTCAAAGTAAAATAAAAGATGTAATTATTATTTTTAAAGTTAAGCTTAGCCTTTCACTGTCATTTTCTGATTACAGGGTATAAATATTAAAGGCATGCGCATACAAATAGAACCAAAAGCCCATGGACAATAACAAAATTCACCTGGGCCTGATATCAGACGTCGTCAGCGTCATCGTCATCGACATCGACATCGGCTTAAATCTCAAGAGCGCGAACACATACAGGAAATCTTCCCCCTGTTGCCTCCCCTTCAGTACGTTGAGTGTTGTGGTGGCTGCTTTCTCGGGTGGTTCGGTGGTTTCGTTGGGGCCTTATCGCCTGGCAAAATCATCGATCATCTCAAATTCACGATCCATCATCATTAGCGATAAGACTCTTCGAAATACGCTTGAAGTTTCAACATTTTGCCGACGCGTCTCTTCCCCCTTTCCCCCATAATATCTATAAGGTCAAGCCAAAGTGCAGATCCAAAAGACACTTTTAACAATGATCTATTGTATTCTAAAATAATAATAACAAAACGACTATCTATAGACTCTGTTCCCCCCAATTTCGAAGTTATCTCGTATCGTAGACATACGTCTATTGATGAGTGCCATCCGGAGTAAGAACCCAGAGCCCAGAACCCGTAACCGTAACCGTAACCATTTACGGATTCCATACGATACCTTCCGACGTGTCAATTCAATTTGCCTTGGGCTTGTTTATCTTTATTGTGGCCCCATTTTCCTTCATTGCCTCGAATTCTTTTTTCATTTTCTTATTCTTCATTTTATAATTTTAAGAAGCGTTACGTTCCCAATTGATTGGCCGCTAAATCATGTCACGTGCTCGATTATACAGTCGAGATATATACATATAGTATATATACTCAATAAATAATCATTCCTCAAATGCACTTCTAATGCGTCTTTCTTCAACGTCTTCTTCTGCTCTTCTCTCTTTCTCTCTCTCTCTCTCTCTATCTGCACCTTGCCTTCGCCAATTTTTATGACACCCTCAACTATGTTTTTCCAACTTGTGTATTGTTTATACGATCATTTCTTTAAATTTTATGAAGCTATTTACACTTGACAAAATTATCCAAAAGAATTCTTCCAATAATCAATCGATCATGCGCCGATGAATCATTGATCTTTCGTTGTGAGGCAGCTTGAATATTTTAAAAATGATATGAAGACTTTTCAGTTTAGTTAAAGTCCTTTAAAAGCAGTTTATAGATCTATAAGATCATCTTTTAATGGTCACGCACTTTCTTCTAGGGTTTAAATATAAAAAAGAGGGCAAGGAAGTCCTGCATTTGGGATAAATTCGGATAACCCCGGATTTTCTTAAACCAAGTTCAAAATAATTAGCAATATTTTGATTTTCGGGATTATGTAAATTTTTTTTAGTTAGATCAAATATTATAGGCTTCTTTGACTTTTTAACGTTGAGTCATTACCATTTTATCCGCATATTGTCTTAATTTTACAATAATATCCTGAATACATACTTAAAAAAAATGCATGCTAAAATCAAAAATTTTAAACTTGAATTTTAAAATTGTTCTTTTTTTCCATTTTCCTTTACAAAAGTTTAATCTTACCTCAGAATTCCATTTTTGCTTTTGACAGATCTGTAAAAGAAAAAAAGACAGTTAGTTAAATAGCGTAAAAAACGAAGGAAAATAAGGAACTTTTAGTTAAAGAAATTAAAAATTTTCTTAAGATTCCCAGCTCAATTAAAAAGGAAGGATCTACACAGATGACACAACACTCTTTTAGATATAGAGAATACCTAGAGAAGAAACTGAAGTAGAAAACCTGAAATATATATTTGTTTGTTCAAGAAGATTCAAAAGTTATTAAGAAATTCTGATGTGAAGATAAATGTAAATGAATTAATAAAAATTATAAAAGAATAAAAAGTTTTCTCAAGATTCGCAGCTCAATTAAAAAGAAAGGATCTACACAGATAATACAATACTCTTTTAGAGACAGAGAAGACCTAGAGAAGAAACTGAAGTAGAAAACCTGAAATATATATTTGTTTGTTCAAGAAGATTCAAAAATTATTAGAAATTCTCAGCTGAAGAGAAATGTAAAAGAATTTAAAAAAATTATAAAAGAATGGGAAGTTTTCGAAAGATTCGCAGGAAAAATATATACAGATAATACAATACTCTTTTAGAGACAGAGAATACCAAGAGAACAACCTGAAATATACTTGTTTGTTATAAGATTTCTGTAAATGCTGTAAAAATGTCACAAATATTTGCTTTAAACTTAAAAGCGATCGCAGTAGATCGAAAGACAATAATTAATAAGTTGGGGTATATTTTTTTCAGTGTATACAAGTGTATATATGTATGTATTTATAGGTGTGTTAGTTATAGGAACGATTATCTGTATTGTGCAGCTGTGTGATGTAAGAAGCGACAAACGATCGATCGATGGATCCATCGATCTATTGGGCACCCCATAGATAAGAGATATTACAGTTAACAAGATAGGCAACACACATCTATATAAATATATATATATATAGTTACAATTACAATTGCAGTTGATATTCAATGAGGACTGCAAAGTTGAGTTGTCGCCAATCGTTGAGCCTCAACAAAGCCCCCAAAAAGTATCTCTCTCTATCTATCCAACTATGTATCCGTTGTGTCTGTCTCTTTCTATATCTTTTGGTGCTGTAGTCTCTGGTCGGGGTTTTAGTTCTAAAGACGCTGTAAACGATTTTTAAGCCCTCCCCCTTAAGAGAATGGCGCGTGATAAAAAAAAAAGACTTTAGCGGGTTTTCTAGCTTCAATTTCATTATTATTTTTCACTATTATTATTTTTGTACTCAATTTAAGGTCTTTCAGGTCGTTACGATGTTCGTATCTTTTTGTCAATAGATTGCATCAGTGATCGCACATTGGGGATCACATTTCTTTTCCTTTTCCTTTTCCATTTCAACTGACTCAGAGACATGAATCATACACATTGTTATTATTGTATGAATTTAGAAGCTATATCAGTGTCAAAAATACTTGTACACAACTAACAACTAATTTTAGTTGTAGTCTTGTCTCTTCAATTGGCCCAATGAGGCTATCGATAAGGTTTTAGCCATGTCCAAAGTCTGTGTGACCAACATTTGGGCCATAAATCGTTTCCAGTTAAACTCATTATGTAATTGACCATATTACATCGACTTTAGCTTCTCATACATAATTCCCAATCCCAATTTGAAGTACCCCCCTTTCCCCTTTTCCCCATATTCCTATTTGGTATCCTAGATGCCTCTGACGAATCAATAAAAGCTAACGCATAATTTATAAGCGACAAACTCAAGAGAGACCCTAAACCATTCGAAACATCCCTCAAATCCCATAACTATGCCCACCTGTCCATCATTTATGTATTGTCAGTCTATTGATTGTACACTGAACGAAATTAATTACTACAAAATCAAAAGAAACTCGAGAAATCAATAGATATAGACATAATAGTAGCTATAGATATAAGTTAAAGTATATAAATATGTTAATTGAAAATTTTAAAAATAACTGGGTTCGACTCCCGTCTTTAGGTAAGAAACACAATTCACTAATAAGTCATATTAAAAAGATATAAACAAAAAAAATAAAGTTCTTAGGATCATTTCTAGGGCAGCTATATTATAGAGTAAATAGATTAAACTTAAATCGTTGTACATACTATATGAAGTCAAAATAATTAGCTCTACCAAATTTCAGTCAAATAGTTCAACTGTGGACTAAGTTAAGATAGTTATTAGTAGTTTATATACATGATTGTATATAAATTAGATTAAATAGTTCGTTAAAAGTGACAAAAACTGTATGAAATAAATTTTGAATTTATTTTTTATTATATTAAACCTTCCTAAAATAAATATTTTTGTTGAAATGGGAAATTAATTTATGGCAATCGAATTTAGTGACTTCGAAAATATTTTTAAAAATAAAATTTCTGACATTTTAAGAAATCCAAAATTTTCAAACGTTTATTTTCAAAAGCAATTCTTTTAAAAATCTCTAGAAATTTTGAAATAATATTATTTAATTCATTGATTTATTTTTATATTTATTTATTTATTTTTATATTCATTTATTTAGTTATTTATTTATATATTTATTTATTTATTTTTTTAGTGTCAAGCTTTAAGCAGCTGACACAACAAAAAATATTTATAAATTAAAATGAAAATTAAAAATGTTAAAAAACAAAATAATGAGAGTATCTAAAATAAAAAAAAAAGATAATGTTTGGCTCAACATTTGTTGCAAGGCCAGAAAAACCCAATCGAGCAAAATGAAATTAGAGAAGATTTAATTTAGATTAGTTAAAGATACTAAATATATATGTAATAATCGAGTACTGAGTTGACTAACATTTTCTTTCAGTGTTTTGTGGTATCCCATATTGTTTTTCTTTCTTTCTATCTTTTTCCCACTCCTTTTGCTCTTCTCCTCTGCTTTGTGCTCTTCCCACTACAAAATGTGCCTGACCAACTGAAGAAGCACTAAAATGGGGATAACATCGCTTGATGTCTAGGGGGTTGGTTGGTAAGCCCACATTTTCCCCTCTTCTCCACCTCACTTCTCTCTCTCTCTCTCTCTCTCCTCACTCTCTCTATCTGTATCTCTGTGTGTGTGTTTGTATCTTGCAGATACAGATACACAAGTGTTGCCAGGTAACTAAAACCATGAGAATTGTACATAACAAACCAAAACAAATTGGACTGAGTTGAGTGAGCTTCATTTTGGTTTGCTTACCTGCAACCTCCTCCCCTCTCCACCCCCTGTATTCCCCTCCCCCTCTCACAAGCTTTAAGGGTGGATCAACTTTACACCCAACCACATCACATCCGAGTGCTCTCTTTTCCCCAGACTCATTATATACAGCTCTTCTTCTGCCTCTCTTCCTGCTTCTGCCTCCTCTTCTTCTTCTTCTTCTCTTCTTCTCTTCTTCTTCTTTGCTGCGGGTGCGCTGTTGTTGTTGTTGTTACAGTTGTTATTGTTGCTGCTTCAACTGATGTTGTCATTGGCCAGACATTGTTGCCCGCATGATTTCATCTGCCAACAACAATGAGAAGAGCAACAACAACAACAACAACAATAACAACAACAGAGCTGCTGCTGGATGCAACAACAACAACAAAATGATGTCTGGGCCAAAATCGATAAATTGTTGTTGTTGTTGTTGCTGCTGTTGTTGTTGCTGCTGTTGTTGTTGTTGCTGCTGGGAAATGTATCTGCAGCTGTGCGACTGTTTTGTGGTTCGTTGACTAAATGCGGGCGTGTGTGCGTTATATACATCCATACATACATACATACATATATACATAATATACATATACAGTTGCTCAAATAATTGTTTTGACAAAATTAACGATTGCCCATTAAAAATTTTGCTAAATTAAAAAGTAATTCAATATACTTTTTTTTGCAAGAAAAATAAACAGTTCTTGATGAAGTTTCATAAATGGATTTATGATATATTCATTTACAGTGCCTCAAATAACTGTTTTGATAACCTTAAAAAATTCGCTTTTTTTAGTTTGCTTAAATATTTGTTTTGACAAAATTAAATAATTCGCATTTGTTATTTTAAATGTTAAAATGTTAAATGTTTTAAGTGTTATGCTAAATTAAAAAGTAATTCAACATATTTTATTTTGAAAGAAAAAAATTTTTTTGATTATGTTATATGAAGTTGCTAATGGAACAATTAAAATAAAAGGCAAATAAAAGAAATCAAAAAATAAGGCGATTATTGGCATTAACTAGTTTTTAAAATAAATAATAAAAATAAACTATTATTTAAAATAAAGGTAAAACAAAAAACAAGATCTACTTAGAGAATTTATTGGAATTAACTAATTTTAAAAATAATAAAAATCGAATGCTTGAATTTTTTTATATTGTGAAAACAATTGTTGACGCACTGTCTATATGCTTGTACATAAATACATATGTACATATCTATCTGCCTAGTTGTGCATTATGCTGTGTATCTGCCTTGGCCAGAAAAATCAATGCTCTCTGCGCAGAGCAAAGCAGAGCAGAGCAGGGGCAGCAGCAGCAGAAACAGACGCAGCGCAGAGCAAAGCGAATCACAAAAACGCAAGTCACGCGGCCCAAATGAAAGATGTATGTACACACATACATATATATGCACACACACACACACACGCACACACACATGCATACACTCACTTATATACACAGAATAGAACGATGTAAATGGTCGGTCCTGCGCAGCAGCAGAAGCTGAGACAGAGATAGCAGCAGCCGAGAGGCTGCTGTGGTTGGTTCACACACAGACACACACACACACGCACACACACACACACAGGCAGAGACAGAAGCAGCGCTGCTCCTGCGCCGCCACACGAGAACAAATCTCAAATGGGCAAAAAAGGAAATAAAAGCAAACCGAAACAAAAACGAGAAAGGAAACCAACAGACGCCGCAGCCAGCAAAGAGTCACAAAAGCTGTGCTGCCAGCGTCGTCATCGACGTCGCAGTCGCCGTTGCCGTCGCCGTCACTGCTGCTCGTCTCGCCCAATTGCCAGGCGGCAATTTATCAGCGTTCCTTTTGTCCAACAGATGTGGACGTCGACGTCAGCAGCGTATAAAGCGCAGCGCTGCCTACGCTCTGTCGCTCTCGCACGCTTGCTCTCGCTCTCGTTGCTCGCATGTGCGCTCTCTCGTTTTGCGACACGTTCGTTCGTTTGTCTCTCTGCGTTGAGTATCTATGTGACTTATCTGTGTGAGTTCTGCTTGTGTACGTCGCTCTCTCATGCTGCTGCTGCTGTCATTGTGCGCTCTCTGCTGCTGTGGCGGCTGCCTATGCGCTTTGATTACACCTGAGTTGCTGTAGTTGTTGTTGTTGTTGCTTTTGTTTGGTTTTTCTTCGGCAATGTCGTTGAACGCGCCCGCGCTTCGTGCTCCGTCGTGAGTCTCGGTCGGCGTCAACGTCGCGTCGCTGTCGCTACTTCAATTGAATTGTAATGAGCGTGTGGCGGCGTTGTTGTTGTTGTTGTTTCTGTTGTTGTTATTGTTATTGCTGCTGCTGGTTTTTTACTACCTTCTTTTTTGTGGTTGTTGTTTTTGGAAAATTTGTTAAATTTTCGTCGCCAGCTTTACGGTTTTGCGTTTTACGTTTAATGCCTAATGTTTTATTTTCAGAGTTGTCATCTTTTCTTCTCTCTCTATTTTCCGCCACATCTCTCTCGCTCTCTTTCACTCTTGTTAACTTCTTTTTTGTTTATTTTTGTCTTACTTCAACTCTAATTTGTTTAAATTGTTTTTTAATTAACTATCAACGACATTTTCTTTTCATTGTTTGCCAGCAAATTTTCGTATCGTTTATTTTTCTTTTTTGACAGTATTTCTCTTTCTTTTTTTTTTTTGGGTTTTTGGCTAGTTAGTTCTGAGCCCTAAGTTAGTTGTTGGCCATAATGAAGCTGCAGCGAAAGTTGATTACAGTATAATAGAGATATGAATTGTCATCTAAATAAATTTAAAATGTAACATCTAAATATTCAACAAAAAATAATTATATTATATATAATATATAGTGATATATTAATATTTATTATAATATAATATAATATATTTTTAAAATATATTTGTATATTTTTGGATAAAACTTGCAAGAATTACCTATATGAATATTTTTAAAGTGGTATTATTAAGAAGTAGAAGAAGAAGGGAAAATTTATCTAAATATACGGAGATTTGTTATCCTAATTTAATTTATTTATTAAAATTTATTTATCCAAATATCGATTACATTTAAATAAACTTCGTAGTATTAATTCTGTCTAATCAGGCAGATATTGTTAACTCTGAATATTTTTAAAAAGTCCCTAAGAATTCATTATTTTATTTTCAAAAATATTCTTTCTGTAGAAAAAACTTCTTTGATATCTTGATGCTTATTTAAATATACTAGAGGAATCTCTTAAAGAGAAGTGACTCTTATAAAAATATACAAATTTATTATATGAAATACTCTTAATGATTCACTTTATATCGATTTCATTTATAATTTCTTTCATATTTCTCAATAAAAATGTATTATACTTATAAAATTTGAAAGATAAAAATACATACTGAGAAACTACTTATAAAGTCAGTTAATACTATCGATTATTATTATCGATTTTTAATGTGATTTCATCAGAAAATGCTACACTCATGACTCATACATATGTCCAATGAGTTGGCCCATTTAGCTGCTGGAATACCCTTTAATTTTCTATGACAGCTGTAATCGATTATAATCGGTTATAGTTCCATCTCCCTCTCTCTCTCTCACACCTTCTATACCTTTCTCTTTCTCTCCCACCCTTTTATTTCCATATCATTGTGCAATTTTTTGATGTCTCGTCCTTGACCCTGCTACTTGACTAATTGCCACTACCAGTTTTCCAATTTCCACGCCACTTTTCACGCTTTCACATCGACGTCACCGATGTCAGCGTCGCTGTCGCCGTCGCCGTCGTCGTTGTCGCTGTCGTCGTCGCTGTTGACGTCGCCGTGTTTGGTCTATTTTAAAATATAAATAGCCAGTAGAAAAGTCTACAGTCGCGGCAGCCCGACTGTGTGTCACCCTGTAACTAATCTGTTAACTTCAACTTTTTTATTTATTTCAACTTCAGCACTTTTTCCTACAACTCTTTTGATAATTTATTTTTTTTTATCTAGTTTTAGTAACACTTTAAATAAGCAACCCGAACATATATCAATATTTTATTGTAAAATTTATTTAGAATTAACTAGATTTAAAAAGACAAAAAAAAAACATTCTAAAATTCAAACTTAAGAATCTTAATGAATTTTTGAAATATTTATTCAGAATATTATTGTTAAATTAAAACAATATGCGGATAAAATGGCAACGACTCAACATATGAAAGTCAAAGAACCCTAAAATGTTTAATCAAATTTTAAAAAAATGTACAGAACCCCAAAAATAAAAATATGGCCGAGAAAAATTGTGAAAATTGTCAAGTATTTTGTACTTGGTTTAAGAAAATCCGGGATTATCGTACTTTAGGCAACGCTTTGGATTGATCCCGGAAACCCGAATTATTTTTTTGTGTACAATTAAATTAGCTCAATTATAATGCGACCATTTTTTTTTAAGATTATAAATAGTTTTTTTCAAAATGTATTTCTTAGTTGAATTTTCCAATTTATGTTTTCTCTATTTGTTCATCCTTATTTTAAATTCTTTACACTTGCATACATATATACACTTGCATACATGTATATACATTTTTTAAAATTCAATTTATTTTTTTTTTTTAAATGCTTAAAAACTCAATAATATTTTGAGCATTTTTTTTTTAAAGATTTTTAAAATTGTTTAAAATTTCTTTTAAACAAAATGTATTTCTTGGTTGAATTTTTCAATTTACTTTCCCTTGTTTTCATCCTTATTTTAAATTTTTAACACTTATGTACATACATATAAATAAATATAATTTTTTTTAAATTAAATTTAATTTATTTATTTATTATTTTTATTTTTTTTAATTTAATTTATTTTGTTTTTGTAATTCTTACAAAAAAAATATTCAAATTTCGTATTATTTATTTTTATTTTTGACAAACTGAACAGATCTACTTTTTGTTCTTTTTTTAAATACAGGGTATAAAAAACACGCTAACGACGCGTAATAACCATAAATAGTTAAAAATATTTCTATCACTCTCTCTCTCTCTCTGTCGCTCTCTTTCTCCCTCTCTCTCCCTTCCTCAGTCTCTCTTTGTGTAGTTGTATCTGTATCTGTATTTGTAAATGTATCTGTGTATCTGCAACATTAGAATTAGCTGCATTTGTTCGCTTGCTTCATTCGCCAAAAATGTGTTGCCCCCTTTACACTCTTCACCCCTCTAGCTATCCCTCTCCTTCTCACCACCTGCGCTTAGCCTTCAGCTCTTTCGGTTTTTGGTCAGCTTTTTTTTTTTGGCCTCCTTTTTATCGCTTATCATCCAACAAATGATTGAACGGCTGCTGCTGTTGCTCTCATTGTTGTTGTTGTTGTTGTTGTTGCGCCTTTGATGTGTCGCTTATCTAATCGACAGTCGTCAGTCGCCGTCGCAGTTCCAGTTACTACACCCCCCCCCCCCCAATCTCCCCCCCCACATCTATCCAAGATTAGCGAAGCTGCGACGCAACTGTGTGTTGTTGTTGTTAATTGGTATAGAGAGAAGGGAGGGAGGGGAAAAAAGGGGGAGGGGGGAGGGAGGAAGAGGGGTTGTGTTTTGGGGGGGGCAGCTGTGCATGTTGCTTGTTCCATTTCTGGCTTCTGGTTTTTCTTTCCATTTTTTTTTGCTCCCACCTCACATTTTTTTTTTTTTATTTATTTTTTTTTTATTTTTTTTTTTTGGTATTTTTTTATGACACCTTACGATAGGCACAATTATAAGAACACACATACCGATTATTTATCATGCATGTACGTAATATATCAGAGCAGATAAAGACTCGACGTAGCGACTCGTTAATTCATTTCTATTTCGAAATTATAAAAAAATGTATTCCAGCGAAATAACAAGTTGACATGCCTAGATTAAATATTACAGGGTATTTTAGTGCATATAAGTAATGTCAGCAACAGTTTCATTTATCACACATTGACCTGTTGAAGAATAAAGAATCTTAAATTTACTTTTAGAAGTTTTCTGCATAATTGAGGGGTATCTAAATTCAAAATGACATGCCTTGGCTAAAGATTACAGGGTAGTTTACTGCATATATACGTTATTATACCTAATTCCGTTATTTTTTAACTTCCCAATACTTGTTGCTGCACAAATTGGTCTTGTTACTAATTACAGGGTTTTTGCAATAGTGTACTTATAATTATGATTAGTATTTAAATGAATACCCTTTACTAATAATCATTTCCTTCAACTTGTTGATAGTTTTCTTGGTCTTTTACATTTTTACAGGGTGTCTAAGCGCGGTATACCTTTTAGTTGCAATAGTGAAGACAGCAAATTTAATATTCACAACCTACGGGCTATACTAAAACATTTAGTTTAATAACTTATGTGTTCTCTAAGATTACAGGGTATCTAAATGCATACAAATATTGACTTAATAATTGCACGTTTTTTACGAATAACTGTAATAATGCATAATTTCGAATAAAAATGTTCTACCCTATTTGGGCATTCACAAAATTACAGGGTATCTAAATGCATGTACATATTGATTTCACATGTTTTATGGCGCATTGCGTCGACAGTTTCCAGTTCCAGCTTCAGTTCTAATTCCATAAGTGGGGGGACAGAGAGAGAGAGAGGAGAGGGAGGGAGAGAGAGAGAGAGAGGGAGACAGACTGTGACGCATAGAACGCAACTGTACCTTTCTTTTTTGTTGTTGTTGTTGTTGTTGTGTTCAGCTGGACGCACATCTTGCGCAAGATTCGATCATAAAGCACAAATGTGCATGCGTGTGTGTGTGTGTGTGTGTGTGTGTAATCAATGAAACTGTATGCTGATAGCGTTACCGTTAACTCTATCAAGGTGTACGAGGTATATTAGCATAACGCTCTAATCTTGCAGACTTGCCGCATTCATGTTCCACATTTTATACATATAAATATACATATATATAAATATATATACATATATATATATATGTATATCTGTATATTAGTGTGTGTGAACTATATTAAGAGAGTGCCAAGGTAATTGTTTATCTGCCTGGGAAATTCTGGCAACTCAGATTTCGATTTCAAATTCAATTTCGATTCTCATGCTAAATCTTAAATTTAAATTTAAAATTCTGTGTGCATTTTTTAAGGATATTATTCATAAATTAAGACAACAACTCAACATTAACTAGCCAAAAGGCTCCCGACTATAGGATACCCGTTAATTCTTTGAATATATATAAAGTATTTTGCAACTATATATAAAGTATTTTGAAACTCTAAAGATATAAAAACTCTAAGTTTATAATGATAACTGAAAACAATTCAAGTTAACAGTTAAATTATTCAAAGCCCATAAAGTAATACGTATAACTATCCAAAAAATATTTGAGAAAACATTTATTTTATATTGAATATTCCTTAAATATAGAACGCAGACACAGACACGCCGAAGATTTAATGCACTTGCCCTGAGTGTTATAATGACAACTATATGATATAGTGAACCGATCAAAACCAAATTCATTCGGGATAGATTCATTCAGGAAGAATATTCATAATCAGCGAGTGATTGACAGAAACTCAAGAAACTCCAAAAACTCTCCAGATTGACAAATCTCCAGAAACAACAATAATTTTCACCCTAATCCTTAATTATCGACCAATTCTTTCTATTTCAGATATATGATATAGTAGACCGATCTTAACCAATTTGGGTCAGAATGTATAAAACCAACTCATATGCATATTCTGTAAAATCGGTTAAGATATCGTAATAAACAAAAAAGTTTTTCATATTAAAACTTGATATTCGACAAATCGGTTCTATTGCAGCTATATGATATAGTGGACCGATCTTAACCAATTTTGGTTAGGGTGTAAAGGACGAACTATAATGCATATTCTGTCAGTTTGGTCGCGATATCTCAGAAAACAAAAAAGTTTTACATACTAAATCTTGATTATCGACCAATCGTTTCTATGGCAGCTATATGATATAGTGATCCGATCGAAAATTTAAAACAAACTTGATCTGCATGGGGTTTACAGTCTTTTACAGTCTCTGAGATCTAGACCCTCACACGGATGGACAGACGGTCAAGGCAGACCAAGATTATACCCTTTTACTTCATTTTTATGTAACGGATATAAAAAGTAAAAGAAGCCCAAAATATTTAATCTAACACAAAAAAACATTTATAGAAACCCGAAAATCAAAAAATTCTTTACTTGGTGTTACACTACTCCTGACAATGCATGGGATTGATTTCATCTAGGATTTTTTTCAGAAAACTTCGAGGCAATTTCTTGATCACATTTATTTCAAGTTTTCAAAATAATTATTTTACTTATATTTTAATTTTCAAATTTAATCAAGTGTATAAATCATTTATTTCATTGAAAGTCGCAATTTTATTTTTAAGTTCTCTTAGTGAACACTGAATTTGAATTATTTGTGATATCTGGCTCAAAGCTGCCTTATGAGGCACGTCATGTTTTCAGTTATTAATGGGGTTTATGCAATAATTGGTCAAAACAGGAAGACGTGTTCAAAGTCAATTTTCAATGAATTGCTAAAGTCAAGACATTTCGTGCTGCTTTCCTCCGTTTTGCCCCCTTCAATCATACCTCCAGCCCCCTTTTGACCCCCTTCTAGCCCCTTTTCTGCTCTATAAACTATAGAGTATGGCATGCTGCAGTCTTCTTATCACAGTTAGACACATAACAAGTTAACTATGCACATATACATACATATAATATATACATATATAAAAGGGGGTAGCATGAGAAATTAATTAAATGTTTGTAGAATTTGGGCAAGGGAAAAATATACAGAAAAATATTTAAATCAATCTGAACTTCTTAATTGCATACTCTTAAAAAAAAAGAATATATACATACATGAAGATCCATGTTAAAATAAAAATAGTACAAAATTAAAAAGCTACGAAATTTTTATATACATTTTTTAAAATTTAAATTTAGCTTTGTTAAGTCTTAAATAACTTAGTCTAGATATAAAAGAATTATAACTATCAATAACTGAAAATAATCGTTATTTCTCAAAAATAGTAGACTTTAATTTTTTTGTTTTTAAATCACAAATGATTATTAAATTTGATTTACAAAAGTCTTTCATTAATCATTTAAAAAAATCATCAAAAACTCTTAAAAAAAATGAATAATAATAGTTATTTTCAATTTTTTTGTTTTTAAATCACAAATAATTATTAAATTTTATTTATAAAATAAAAGTCTGTCATTAACCCTTTAAAAAAACTTCGAAAACCCTTATAAAAATCAATAATAATAATAATTTTTAATTCTTTTGTTTTAAATCACAAATAATTATTAAATTTGATTTTTAAAATAAAATTCTTTCATTAACCATTTTGAAAAATCATGAAAAACTCTTATATAAATGAATACTAATAATTGTTTTTAATTTTTTGTTTTTAAATCACAAATAATTTTTAAATTTGATTTATAAAATAGAAGTCTTTCATTAACCATTTAAAAAAATCATCAAAAACTCTTATAAAAATCAATAATAATAATTATTTTGAATTTATCACAAATAATTATTAATTTGGATTTATAAGATAAAAGTCTTTAATTAACCAATCAAAAAAAAATCATCCGAAACTTTTACAAAACTCTAATATAAATCAATAATAATAATTATTTTTATTTTTTTTTGTTTTAAATAACCAATAAATATTAAATTTGATTTAGAAAATAATAGTCTTTCATTAACCATTTAAAAAAACATCGAAAACCCTTATAAAAATCAATAATAATAATTATTTCTAATTTTCCTGTTTTAAATCACAAATAATTATTAAATTTGATTTATAAAATAAAAGTCTTTCATTAACCATTAAAAATGATTTTTATGCTTACATATTTATAATTGTTATTGTTCCTGATAACTAACTACATATACATATGTATTTGTATATGAGTTACTGCTCGATCTACCCTCTGTTTGTATATTTTTGAACGGGTATCTGAAGCTATTAATCCCTTACGGTGCCTCTGTCTGAGTGCTGTGATAAGCGATCGATTGCCCAGAGTATACATATATATTTATATATGTGTATGTATATAGTAGAGTAAATAGTATATAGAAACTGAAACCCATCAAGTCGGAAATGTCTGAAAGTCATAGAATGTAATCAGGCCATTAAATGTATCTCATGACATGAGCTTTTGACTCGTTTCGGATCGTTTTGGCTTACGACTACGAAACGTGCGCTACAAAAAATTCTGTTTAGCTCATGAATTGTGAGTTGTCTCCTCTTGCCCCTCTCCTCTCCTCTCCTCTCCACTCCACTCCTCTACATATATACCCGCTTCTCTTTGTTTTTGTTTTGTATACCCTGCACCTGTGATATTAACCGTCAATTCGTCTGCGACTTTTTTGTCTCCGATTTCCGAATTGTGCAGCCTCATGGCGCCAGTAAAAATTCAATTCTCCAACTGGGAGACACGTAATTAGAACGCCCCACAGTCCCAATTTCAATTGGTCAGCATTCGAGTTTAGTGGGTCTTACGATTCGAGTCGAGTCGTCGTCTCGGAGTTACCCAATTTTTCCCCTCATCTATCTCTGACTACGTGCCACATAATGACGAAGCGTCTCGAACATCGTTCCATTAATATGAGAACATTTTCAGACACTATCTCTTCTTCTCCCCTCACATTTTAGCTTTCCTGCTAATCCCAAAACCCCCTTGTTATATAATCCCCCCTCTTGTTATATTTTTCTTTATTCCTATTAACACACTATTATTATAAAATATTTTATAGCATGCGCATGTTTTATAAAAGAGGAAAACGGGCTTGAAAAGGGAGTTGCTGAATAGTCGAAGGCGGGGAAGGGAAGAAAGGTGTGATTGCGAGGTGTGAATGTTGCATAAACACTACACAAACCGAACAAGTTCTAAATGCTCTCGATGAACTCTTTTTTGCTATTTATTAAATAAATGAAATGCTCACCAATTTAAGAATTTTGATAAAGTATAATAAGAACTCTAAAATTCGGTATACAATAGAGTAGGATAATATAATAATAGGACAACTTGTAAATAGGCAACAAAAAGTAGGAAATCAAAATTAGGAAAAATGTAATTGGAAATTTGAATAAAAAACTGGAAAGTTCCCAATTCACAAAATATCAAGACATTTTTAATTTTCCACTTTTCCTACAGCTGCTTAATATTTTTGTTAAGATTCTGAAATACTCTTCCCTTTTTTAAAAGAACGGAAAAAACAAGACATTTTCTTCGTATACGTAGTAAATTAAATAAAGATATCGAAAAGATCCAAGCTTCAAACAAACTTAATTTATTTCAATATTTAAATAACCTTAAGTTTCGTTTTTAGTAAGAAATCAAATGTGAAATGTGCGATTTAAGTTACGTAATATTTGATTTTTTCGATCTGTGTATTTATAATAAGGAAGAACACAATTTATTTGTAGATAGTTTATCTTTTAAAGTGCTTCCTATTCCTCTTCCGAATAATGGCAATTTGGGAATACTTCTTAAGTGAAGGGAGGGTATAGTATATGTATATTTATAGAACAATCTGTTGACCAAGTGGGGTTTACCTAGTCTTACGTCTCACTTTCAGTTTTTTAATTTTGTGGAAAACATTCTTAAGTCATTGTCGTTAGATTGTTTTACTTGCTATTGTTGTTGTTGCTTTTATTTAGTTCCTTTTCTTTGCTCGTTTTCTTTTCATTTTCATTTTTATTTTCATTTTCCTTTGCCCAATTTCCATTAAGAAGTAATTACGTTGCTGCTCATTAATTTCGTGATCGCATGCCATGTTAAAAATGCACGTGAGGAGTTCGAGACAAAATAAAAAACGAAGAAGACGGTGACAAGGGGAGAGCTGATGAGCTGAGAAGAAGGAGACGGAGGAGGAATGAGGAATGAGGAGACAAAACTATTACAACAAATATGAGCACGAGTCCACAGGGAAAGATACAAGGGCTTGGCAACAAGATATTGCCACAACACCTGCAACGAGGGTAAAAATTTTGAAAAGGCAGCTGCATTTTGAGTCCCTCTTGTCTTCCCTGTCGCGTTGCGCATACGCCACGTGTGCTAGAAAATCTAGTTCAGTTAGTTTGTTTAGTTTCAGTTAGCCCACCCATAAAACTCTGGTCAATGAAGCCACCCAAGCAACCGCTAATCAATCATGCCACATGACCACAACTTGCCAGCTCCCAAATGAGAGAATCGATGTTAACCTTCTGCGTTTAACACAGTTTAACACGGTTCAGCAAATGGCACTTTCCAATGCGAACCAACTAAAGAAAGAAAGAAAGAAAGTTGCGTATGTCTTGCAGAGAGAACAATTTCAACCGAGGCAAGTGAAGAACTATCACATACCTTTTAAGAAATGTTTAACTTCTGTTTTATACAATCAATTGTCATGAAATATTCAGAATATCAAGATAAATCACTTTTAGAAGTGTATGTCAAAAATCAAATCTTTTACTTGAAGCATTCAATTTTTATACACTTTAATAAAATTGGGCAACGGGAAGAAAATAACCGAAATATGCATTAATATCTATAGTTAACTTATTTTAAAACTACTGAAATATTCAGAACATGGAGATTATGAACTTTCAAAAATATTTGCCAAAAATCAGGTCTTTAATTTGAAGAATACACTTAATGTACCTCTTTATAAAATTAAATCTCATGAAAGATATAATCCAAACTTACATATAAACTTGAACTACATATAATAAATCAACTACATATCAAATTTCACAGCTCTAGCTCAACCAGAAGCTGAGTTCATATAGACTCCTGAGGTAGGCATGGTCTAAAATACCCCATTTTGATCATCTACTGCTCAAAGAGCATAAAAGTGCCCCCATGCTGAGACAGTCTCCGGTTGTAAAGGCTTCTGAACAAGCAGATTCCAGTCAGAACAATGTAGAGTCTGTCAAAAAGTAGCTAAAATAAAAGAGGAATAAGAAGAAGAGGCAGTACAGAGAACGGAGCAGACCTTGAAACAGTTCAAAAACGTAAACGGTTCAGTGATCATTGGATGTAAAAATAGAGAAAAAAAAAAGATGGGAGAAACTGAAATGAAGCAACAGAAACAGAAACAGACAAAGCAGAAGCTGGAAGATAATGAGCGCTACATAGACTGAGGAAGAGGGAGACGGAGAGAAATAGCAGTTAAGATAGAGATAGAGAGAGGGGAAGAATTGAGGCACAACATCCGTCATCTTGGGCTGTGGATGAGCTTGGGCACCGGCATGCCATAATATAAGGGTCTCTCTCTTCTACAACACGTACGTCTGGGGTCTCGAGACTAGGGTCTGCTAACTGGGCTCTCCGATCTCGAGTCTGGGGTCTCTGGTCTCCGGTCTCGGGTCTCTGGCGTGCGCGCTGATCTGCCTGACTGCGTCGCAGCCGCCCCGCCAAGAGGTCGATGTTGGCTCTTTGGCTCTTGGTCAAAAATCGTTGAGCCGTTGAGAGGCAGTCAACAAACAGTCAGCAGTCAACATTTAACATTCAACATTCAACATTACCGATTAACAGTGTTGGTAAACGTCAGTCAGCTGTGCAGCTTTGCTTAGCTGCAGTTTCCATTGTGGTTGCCTTATTTCCTTCTTTCTTCATTTTTTACCAGACTTTTGAGATGCGCAATGCCAGATCATAAAACGCCATTCAAATTGCAAAGATTTAAAAACTCTATTTAAGACTGATCGACCGGCAAATACCCTATAACATATATAACATAATTTGGAATTATCAATTGAAAATCATTATTATACTGTTAAGTTTGAAGCATTTTAGAGCGAATAAAATAAAGGTATGCTGAAGAGAACAAGTTAAGTGTTTGGCTCGACTAGCAGATACCCTATAATTCATTTATTTTAGCTTATTTCAATTGAAATTCAATATTTAAGCGGTTCTTTTAAAGAAATTTAAGCAAAATTCCAGGAAATTATTCGGAGTGATTAATTTGAAAGGGTTGCTCGACTAGCTGATACCCTTTAAGGCATATCTGAAATTATTTCCCGTTGAAATTCAGAGATAACCTTCATAGTTTGAAGCAATGAGAGGGAAAATATGAAAAGTAAGATAAGTAGACAGGCAACTGCACGACTAGTAGATACCCTATAGACTCTACAGAATTTATTTACAGCTAAAAATGAACGTTAAGGTGCTTTTATTAACCAATAAATTTAGCTAATGAGAAGAAGATATGCAATATGGAAAAATGTTAAGTTTGATCGACTAGCAGATACTCTATTAGCGATCTCTAAAGCCGTTTTCATTAAAGTTCAATATAAAAGGGTTGCAATTAATGCAGTATTGGAAGCTCATTTCTTAAATGTAGCAAGTAAAAAGACTTGCTCGAATAACAGATACCCTATAATCTATTCCAGAGATATTTTGTATAAAAATTGTATCTTCAAGTGCTGCCTATGAGACGATTTATAAGGATAAGAAGACTTAAGGAAATATATAGTTCTTGATAGACTAACAGATACCCTGTAGGTAGTGTTTCATGTGAGTTTAATATCCAAAAGTTTGATATTTTAAAGTTTTCGATAAATAATTTTTAGTCTGGGTAAAGAAGCGTTTAGGTTATTCGACTGAAAGATACCCTGTAAACATTTAATGTCGACCTTTACTCTGTTTAGGGGATATACAAAGCAGCCATCGTTTTGGGCTCTGAGTCTGTAGCTGTAGTTGTAGTTGTAGATGTATCTGTAGATGTATCTGTAGTTGTAGATGTATCTGTAGTTGTATCTGTGGCTGTAGATGTATCTGTGGCTGTGTCTTGGACTGGGACTGGGTCTGGGTCTGGGTCTTTTTTAAGTGCCCTCTGGCAATGTTGGCTGACGACGCCCCGTTGCCGTTGTCGTTGTTGTCGTCTTCATTGTTGATGTTGTTGCTGCCGGTAATGATCTTTAACCAAGCGTAACGTTTGCTTTCAGTGCGTCCACATCTGCGTCGTCATCACCGCCAGCACCACCACCATCAACATCAACATCAACATCATCATCATCATCTTCCAGCCAGACATTAACCTGGCACAACTCCTCCCGTTTCGTCGCAATTTTTCGTTATTTTTGTTTCCCCCTCGTTTTTAAATGGCGTCGACTCAGCGCCAAGCTTCCCGACCAGATAAAAGATACAGATACAACTACAGATACAGATACAGCTACAGCTACAACTACAACTAAAGATACAGATACAATAAGTGTAGTCAGATATAAGTAGAGATTCGTACAACATTAATGATCAGCCAGGCAGTCAGTGAGTCTTTTTAGACCTTGATTTTTCATCAACTTTTCATCACCTGCCACCTCAACTCTTTACCCCCCTTTCCCTCCCTCGGTTGCGGTTCAGGGGAACTGCCCCCGTCGATAGCTCGCATAAAATGCAAAAATGGGGCATCCAAGTGAGCAAATCATAAAATGAACAAAGCCATAAACCCAATGAGAAAAATACTTCCCAATGAAGTTCTGACTTCAATAAAATAAAGGAAGGAAAAAAAAATGTATCTTATCTGATAGCCTTCCATATAAAAAATATTTCGAGTATGTGATTGAAACATGTCAAGAGTTAAACTTTTGGGCTACACTAGAAGAAAAATGTGTATAAAAAAGAATTTGAATTTTGATAAAATATTTATCATTTTTCAATATCCAACCAAAAATATTTTTAAATTCCTTAAAATATATGGGAAAAAAAAGAAGTTTTTTCTTAAATTTTGTTGGTTTTAAGATTCCAATCTAAATGTACATATAATAAAAAGAACCATTTTAGAAATAACTTTTAATTCGCAATTAAGAAACTTCTCAATTAAATGTTTTATGATCTAATAATAGCATATTTTTGATATAATATTTATAATTTTTCAATATCCAAACTAAAATATTTTTAATTTCCTTAAAATGTTTGGGAAAAAAATTAGTTTTTTCTTAAATTTTGTTGGTTTTAAGATTTCAATCGAAAGGTTTATAAATAACAATTTTAGAAATATCTTAAAATTTGAGATTTCTCAATAAAATGTTTTATGTTATAATAAAAGGATTTTTTTGATATAATATTTATCATTTTTCAATATACAAACTATAATTTCAAATTCCTTAAAATGTCTGCAATAAAAATTTGTTTTTCTAAAATTTTGCTGGTTTTAAAATTTCAAATGAAACTGTTTAAATTTAATACATTTGATTAACTCGTGGGAAATTCCTTTGAACTCAAGAGAAATAAATTAAAACATCGTCTATCAAATAAAAACAAAATCCACAAAATAGCATAATCAGAAATAAAATTATTGCGCAATATAATTCTTATAAAATTTCCAAATTCAAGGTTATTAAACTATTTCGGATTTTAAATTAAAAGTAAAATATTAAATTCCATTATTTTCGCGCTGTGTACGCAACAAAAGTGGATGAATAGATGGTTTGGCCAAAAGCGTGAATTTCAGAGAATTTCACAGACAGACAATGGCAAATTAAGAGATACAGATACATATAGAGTAGAGATACAGATACAAAGAATCAGAGTCAAAGTCAAAGTCAAAGGATGCAGATGCGGATGTTTAAAAATGCAAATGGTTTGCAGTCAATGCCAAATGACCAACAAAGTGGCAGAAAGAGACAGAGAAAGACAGAGAGAGAGAGAGAGAGAGAGAGAGACAAAGAGGCGGAAACAGGAGGAGTAGCAAAAGAGGAAGAAACGTGGGAAGTAAAAAGCAAGAAAATAAGATTGATTCTGATTTAGCAGCTCATCTAAAATATTTCAGCTCCTCCCATTCTGCAGAGATGAAGAAAGAGAGAAAGAGAGAGAGAGACAGAGAGAGAGAGAGAGAGGGAGAGAGAGGGAGAGCAAGCAAGTGTGATACTATAAATAGCTGTGTGTGACTTGCCTTGATCTTTGCTGCGTGAATCTGCAGCAAACAGCTACAGATACAACTATGGATACACAGTCACAGCTATAGATACATCTACAGCTACAGATACATTTATAGATACAGATACACGCACACAGCAGCAGCAGCAGCAGAAGGCGTCGAAATCTCAGCGGCAGCAACGGCAGCAAATAAACAACAAGCAGATTATAATGATGATGATCACAGCGCGCGCACAGATACAGATACAATTGTATCTGTATCTGCGTATCTGTGTGTGTGTGTGTTCACCCATAAGTGCTTCATTAATCTCTGTCAGCATGGCTCCCTCTTCAGCTTCCCCCGCCCCCCTGCTGAATGGCTTTTTTTATATTTCTTTTGCTTTTTTTTTTTGTAGCTGTAAATGTATCTGCGTTTGTGTATCTGTAGCTGCGAATGTATCTGTATCTGTATCTGTTGCCTCTTTGGTTTGCTTTGATTTTATGCTGTGGCTGCTCCATTTCTCCTCTCCTCTCTCTCTCTCTCTTCCCCCCATTCAATTAAATTGCTACTTCGACTTCATCTTTGTTTTTGTCAGAGGAAAATGGAAACTGAGAAATGTCGTTGCTTTTATTGGATTTGTTTGTATCTTTAAAGCGATTGGTTGCTTCATTAGTTTGGACACAACATGAGAGTTCATTCAAATGGATTAAGTTTATTTTTATACTGTCAAAATAACTACTTGACCAACTGTAACTTCTGAATTTTAATATGAGTTGAAAATGTATCTTTTGCTTAGTTGAAAGTCTTTCAAAGTGGAGTAAATTAATTTAAATATATTAAAACATTGTCTGAGATCAAGAAATATGGTTTGTTTAAATAGCTAAGGAACTTTAAAAGCTGAAAAAGTTTTATTGGAATATTGAAATAGAACGTATAAATGAATAAGTATATTTAACGTATTTAAAAACAATTTAATAGATAGGAAATCTGCTTGATATATTAACTTAAATTATATATTATATTATTAATAAATTAAAAAAAATAATTAACGTAATTAAATTATTTTTAATAGATAGAAACTCTGATTTATATATTAAAATAGAAAGACTGATGTATCTCTAGCCTAATTTAAGAGATTCTAAAACCGAAGAAATCGATTTTAATTATGAAAAAATCTCCTAAATCAAAATAAATATTTGATTTAAGAAAAAAGAAGCAAAAGCTGTTAAATGTGAATTAAATCTTAGGAGATCATGATTGAGATTATTGTTATTACTAAGTTATATAATTGGAATGCTAAATTGAGAGAGAATAACTAAGATTTAAAAAGTATCTTTTGGCTAGTTGAAGTACAAATTAAATCTGAGTCACTTGTTGAGAGGGAATATCTGAGATGAAAGTTGATCTAATGATTTGTTATAGAGCTTTGCAAGATGAGTCACTAATGAAAAAAAAAAAATTGGGAAAATTTACGGTAGCTTCAAAAGGTCAATTAGATTATTCTACTACAAAGTTCAATATTGATAAGAACTAATTCCGAAATGAACCGCATTTGGCTAGAAAAAGGGTGAATATTCAATTTTTTATAATCACTAGTCAATCAATACAAAAATTACTTCACAAAATTCAACTTTATGAATAAAGATAATGTCAAAAAATTCAGCTTATATTTATTTCTATCGATAGAAATTTTACACTTTAATGTTTCACTTCTCAGTCTACGAAAAATGTCAAGAGCTTGTCAGAAGATACAGATAGATATTTATATATTGTCATTGATCTATGTGACGGTTCTGGAACGGTTCGCTAGCGAACCGGTTTATTTGCTTGATCGCTCTTAATTATGAAACTGATGTTGGTCATGATACATTGATGAGCTGAGGGTCAGTCAGCTCATGGTAGACTTGACTTGACGCATCTGCGGAGCACATCTTGAATGCGAGTTATTCATTGGAATCACCTTGCCTCTACCCCTCTCTTTCTGCCTATCTCTCTATCTCTTTCCTCTCTCGCAAATTGTAGTTGCTGTCGTTATGTTTGAGTGCACAGCAAGTCCAAGACGATGACGATGACAAGCTCACAAAACAGGAGAGGAAATGGTAGAGGAAGAAATAAAGGGAGAGAAAGATAAAGATGAAGAGGAAGAGGGAAAGGGAAAGGAAGCTACACAGGAAAAAAGAATCCAGGTTTCCGGTATAAAATCAATCCAATGCGGTGTCAGAAATACGATAATCTCGGAATTTCTTAAACCAAGCACAAAATACTGGATTCAAGCACGATTTTTCTCATCAATATTTTGATTTTCGGGATTCTGTACAGTTTTTTTAATAAGATTAAATATTTTGTGCTTCTTGGACTTTTTAATGCTGAATATTGTCTTAATTTAGCAATAACATCCTGAATATATTTTTACTTAAAAAATGTATGCTGAAATCAAGAATTTTAAATTTTAAATTTAATATTAATTTTAGAATGGTTTTTTTCTTTTATAAAAACAAGTGTTCTTAAATCAATATTTGGGTCTCAGAACTACGAATTTTTGTCTATAAAATGCATCGAGAATATAAAATTCTTAAAGTCAGAAAACACATCTTGATTTTAAGAATATTTAAAATAAAACCAAGCTCACATAAAAAGGCATGTGTTTTAAACTTTAAACTTTATATATGTATATGTATAAATTTTTTTCCGATTTGGTTTTTTTTATAAATATAATATTTCCTTCATTTGTTTTTTCTTCTCAAGAAGTGGGTCTTTAAATGGTCATATTTAAAGCCAAAATATGCAAGATGAATATTCTTTATTTAAAAAGTTGGTCGCTTTTTTTCAGTGTACTATTGAGATGCGTGCATTGGCTTTAATCGCGTGCCAACGATACAAAAATCAATAGCCAAAAAATAATTCAGAGAAAAAGAGAGAGAGAGTGAGAGTTTGGACAAGCAGATGCTGTCTCTGTGGGGTTGCATGCCACACCCAAACATCCGTTGTACCACATGCCCCCACACCACTCTTTAGATACCTTTCCATATACGTATTCCCTTTTCCATTCCGTGGCATTCCAGGCCAGTGTCAATGACACACCTTTGGCAAACAGAGAACAACGCAGACGCCGCAACATTGGACAAGGAAGCGACATCCCAAACTTGCCGACTTCCCGACTTCCCAACTTCCCAACTTCCCGAGCTTACAACGCGGAACCAACGACCATGAATAATCCTCAAAAAACAAGTTGAAATCATTTAAATAGTTATGCCAAAGAGCAAATACTCTTTCTGCTAGACTTAAGTTTGTGATACTGTATGTAAATATACATATATATTTTTAAGAAATTAATAAATTAATTTATATAGGCCTGTTCCGGTTTTTACTTTATATTTTGTAGTATTTAATAAAATGTACATTTTCACATTGAATTTAGGCAATGTATCTAAAATTGATTGTTTTTCACTTTAACGAACTTAAATTCGCTAACTCAAATTAAATTCAATCCGCAAAATTGGTCCAAATGATATTAGAACAAGTTAAAAATATTTACTTCCGAAAAAGCTTGCCGAAAGTGTAAACTGGAACAGACCAGTATATTATTTTTCTTTTCTTTACTTTTAAATTTTTCATGAAATTAATTAACTATTTTATTAATTTAATAAAATGAGGAATAAGTGAACAAAATTCCATTCAAAAAATATTAGTAGAAAAACAATTATTTATTTTTAGATCGATAATAATAATATTGACACTATTTTTTTTAACAAATTTTGGATAAAAGTCCTATTAAATATTTTCGTTAAAATGTGTCCAGAATAAAAAAGTATAAATATTTGTATTCTAGAAACACCGACATTTTCTATCACAATCTCTGGAGATTTGTAAAACACATTTGATAGATACACAGAATTGCACCTTATTAAGAGAATCAAAGGGTTGCAAACCTCTAAAATTTAGAGAAGGTTCAGTTCAAAGGTTCGAACCTAAAATCGAATTATAACTTTTATAGAATCTAACTTTAGACAATGAATAAATTATTATTTTAAAAATCGAAATGAAATAAAATAGTGAAACATAAAAAAGAATAAAATTTTTGTAATACATATTTTATCTAAGCCGAATTGGGTATAATACACCCAAAGTTAGGGTATTATTAAAGTGAAGTGGGAGGTTGCCAAGTCGAAGTCAAAGTTGAAGTCACAATTGGAGTGTGCAACGCAGCATGGTGCTATACATACACACACACACACACACACACACACACACATATACATATACACCTACACACAAATACACACACCGACACACTCTCTGAGGTCCCTGAGCACACAAAGCGCCATCAACTCACGCATAGGAAAAAGCGAGAAGCCCCGCGACGAGCGACACTTAAGCCTCAGCGTCATCGCTAATGGAAGCTCTGGGCCTGTACATTTAAACATATATCTATGTACATATGTGTATCTTTATAGTATATACAGTTAGTCGAGTAATTGTTGTGAAAAGCCTAAAAAAAAATTACATATTTATTATTTAATTTTTAAATTAATTATTATTTTATTTATTTTTGGTTTCAGTTATAAATTAAATATTTTTAAAAATTACAAAATCACATATTTATTGTTTCATTTTTAAATTAATAATTAATTTATATATTTTTGGTTTTCACATATTTATTATTTCATTTTTAAATTAATCAATTTATAATTTTATTTTTTTGGTTTCAGTTATAAATTGAAAATTTTGAAAAATAAGAAAATTACATATTTATTATATAATTTTTAAATTAATTATTATTTTATTTATTTTTGGTTTCAGCTATAAATTAAATATTTTTAAAAATTAGAAAATCACAGATTTATTGTTTAATTTTTAAATTAATCATTATTTTATACATTTTTGGTTTTCACATATATATTATTTCATTTTTAAATTAATCAATTTATAGTTTTATTATTTTGGTTTCAGTTATAAATTGAAAATTTTGAAAAATAAGAAAATTACATATTTATTATATAATTTTTAAATTAATTATTATTTTATTTATTTTTGGTTTCAGCTATAAATTAAATATTTTTAAAAATTAGAAAATCACATATTTATTGTTTAATTTTTAAATAAATCATTAATTTATATATTTTTGGTTTTCACATATATATTATTTCATTTTTAAATTCATCAATTTATAGTTTTATTTTTTTGGTTTCAGTTATAAATTAAATATTTTAAGAAATAAGAAAATCACATATAATATTTATTATTTCATTTTTAAATTAATCATTTTTTATTTATTTATTTATTGGTTTCAGTTATAAATTGAATATTTTTAAAATTAGAAAATCACATATTTCATTTTTAAATTAATCGTGATATTATTTATATTTTTTTTTTTGGGTTCCATTTATAAATTGAATATTCTATTGTATTATAATCAGGAGTGCCACATACTTCGAAACCAACCGATAATCTATAAAAACTCTATTTTTTATTTATTATTAAATTTTAAAACTAATCGGTTTTTTATTTTATGTATATATTTATTCTTTTTGGTTTCAGCTATAAATTGAAATTATATTCAAGGATGTCACAGAAATAGGAATAAGCCGTTAATATCCCAAAACTCTATATATTTTCGGACGATTTTAGGTTGGTCTCAAATTCTGTGGCACCCCTGAATATAATAATAATATAAGAAAAAAAAAAAACAAAATTATTAAAAAAAAAAAAAATTAAATCTTTTGAATTATTTTAATTTATTCGATCTGGTCTGCTCGATTTTTTTTAACAAACTAAAATTTCGCACAAATGTTTTTTATTTGTTAATATTTTCAAACCATTTATTTTTTTTAAAGAACCATTAGCACCTAGAACAATATCAGCTAATATTCTTTATATTGAAAAAGTAAAATGAAAAACTAAAAATAAAATTAAAAACCAAAATATGAAGTTAAAAAAAAAAAAATATGTCATTCTTATTTATAATGTTAAAACAATTACTTGACTAACTGTATATATTAGATATATGGCATTATATGCAATATATGTATATGTATATATAGTATGTATATATGTACATATGTACATACTGACAACTAATGAGGCTCAACAGCAGCTTCGCAATGTAAGTTGAAAACATAGTCGTGTGGTCGCTGATTATCAGAACATGCACATGAACAAGCTCATTAGACAAATCCTTGGAGAGTGCTCTAGACACACACACACAGACACACAGACACAGACACACCAATACACAGACAGGAATAGAGACAACAGACAACATAACATTTTGTTGACTGCGTTTGGCGCTTTTGGGCCATATGAATAATGATAATGATAATGATGATGATGATTGTCGCCTGTCCTTTTGACCAGTTGATGGCGTAGGAGACACTATAAAAAAAACAGGGTATTAAGGGTGTGAAAAGGGGGAACACATTGTAAGCTTTGACATGCAATTCAAGGAGAACTGTATGTCGCCTTGAATGTCTCATTTAATACAAGGTAAAATATGGTGTTCAAAAAGAGTGAGATTGAGAGGTGAAAGCCAAGCATTAAGGTCGCTGAAATGGACTAAGGATAAAAATGTCATAGAAGAAAATATGAGAGAGCAGAAGAGCAGAAAAGAAACAAAGAAAAGAATTTCATCAAACCCAGAGAAAAAAGAAGATTGCGATCAAACTCAGACTAAGATCTATAAAGATCTAATCTTTATTTCAGATAAACAGAGGGTTAAAGTTCCTATTAAGGAAACCAATAAGCTTCTTAAATTATTATACCTTTTTTAAAGAAAAGGAGAGACCTATTAAAAAAAAGCTTAAAAATAACCGTGAGTTATCTTAGAAAGATAATGCTAGATCTCTCATCATTCTATGAGATAAATTCGTAAACTTGTTAGCATATAAAATTCAGCCCTGAGAAAGAAGATGTGTTAGAAAGATCTAATAACTTTCAAGAAAATTTCATCTTTAGTTTCAAGAAAAAATTCCAGACTGAGAATGCATAGCTTCCATGAGAGAGATCTATTAATTTTTTAAAAAATCCTTTGTTAAACCGTCAAATTCTAAGAACTCGTATCTCAACATTTGATAAATGCCATCGTTAAGCATTCGAATCCTTACGATTAAGTATCATCGGTATTTTCCGATAAGAGATTAGTCATCCTCAGAGTTGAGCCTATCAAGCTTTAGAATTATAAAGATTGAATTTTATTACAATCTTTTAAAACATAAAAAAAAACTAGAAACTTTTAGATGACATACAAAATAAATATATGAATACATAGGTTTTTTTTGGAGATTATATCTTTAATAAAATGAAAAAAGAGCCTCTCTTTTGTTAGATTCGAGTAATGGATCAGTAATCCTAAGATCAAAAATTCGAAAAGTTTATTGAATTTTCATTGATTGTTAATCACTTAAGGATTATCTGTATTTTCCGACGAAATATTATAAATCCTAAGAGTTGAGTGTATCATCAAGTTAACTCAATTCCAATTGGTTGATGAATCACAGCTGCAAATCCACCCCGACAATTGGCAATCTCCGCAGAATAGAAAGCTCAATAGAAACGCCATTTTCTCTGCAAATCATAGATGATGAAGATAAAATGTTAAAGTGCTTTGATTTAGCAACCCTAACGGTACAGCAACCCACCCCCACGCTCAATAGGAGGGTGGATCAAGAGGCAATCCGAGGCAAAATCACGTGGTATCTGATTTGGCCAACCAGAAGCGAACACAATTCGCAAACTAAGCAAAAGCAATAAGCATTAATTACACACACACAACGATGCACAGAAAAAGAGACAACTTGGGTGGTTGTGTGGTGCACAACCCTTGAGTGCTTCTTTTTTTTAGACCCTGTACTTAAAAATTAGAAATGGTTTGATAAGTTTGTCAAAGCAAAAATATGCGTAACAGGCAGTAAAAATAGTGAAGGTTCTTTCATTATTTGTATATATTACTAGAGGGCTGCGCCCCTGCTCGCTTTGCTCGCGGAAATGAAAATTAGTTATGTTAACCTCTAGTATGAGTTTGGTTTGGATATCTTAAGAAACAAAAAAGTTTTTCTTACTAAAGGTTAATTTGCATCCGATTTATCCTATGACAGGTATATGATATAGTAATCCGACTTTGACCAAATTTGGTCAGAATGAAAGAGACAGTCTCAAACATCTTATCTGTAAGTTTGGTTAAGATAACTTAAGAAACAAATAAGTTTTTCATACAAAGCAATTCCATGACCTCTGACCTCATATTGAGACAGTTGCAGGTGGAATTTGACAAAACGCCGTGATATTGCATCAACAGTCGAGTTGATTTATCTCGGTATTTTGAAATAAAATCAACCTAATGCGGTGTCAGATGCACGGTAATCCTGGATTTTCTTAAACCGAGTACAAAATACTAAGTTTAAATACGATTTTTCTCATCAATATTTAGATTTTCGGTGTTCTGTATTCAATTAGATCAAATATTTTAGGCTTCTTTGACTTTTTTATGTTGAGTCGTTGCCATTTTATCCTCAAATTTACCAATAATATCCTGAATACATACTTGAAATTTACATCAAGAATCTTAAACTTGAACTTTAGAATGGTTTTTTTACTCTGTGTAGCATAACCAGAGTCTCTAAGAGCTAGAGCAACCGAATTTGGTCTACAGACTTCTATGAACCCCATGCAAATCAAGTTTATATCAAATTTTAGCCGCGATTCTATCCATTTAACCAAAATCGTCTGGCACTTACATTTAAAGAGCTAGAAATTAACAAATTTGGTAGACAGACGTGAATTATACTCATGGTGTTTCTCTGATATAATGGAAAATCGAGCAAAACTCCGTCACAACAACAATTTTCAAAATGGAAAGTTTTTTTTGATGGTTAACGATTAAGTTTTCTTATTATTAGTCATTCCACTTAATCACATCATGATCGGATAAATATAATGTTAGTTATGACTACTTTAAGTTTCTCAAGCGCATAAATGTATGCAGTAATTTGTCAATATCAATTCATAGATGTATATTTAAATTGAGTAATGGGTATTTTAAAGTCGTGGACACGATTATATAGTTCTTAGTTGTTTTTTTTCTGTGCACGCAAAAAAGGGCAAATTTAAAGGGGGGTTACGATTTTGGATGCAGACAAATGCGACAAAAAGCGGATGATGGCAATGGGATATGAAAGCGTAGATAGGGTTGCCCAAGGGCGGGGGAGGTTGCAACCCTAAAAGAGCACACGTTTTGTTTGTGTGCCTCAATTCCATGTGTCCATGTCTGTGTCTGTGTCCTCGCCCTCGTCATTGTCCTCGTCAGAGCGTCAAAAGTTGTCGTCTACCATCGCCCCTCCCCCTCCCCCTCGATTACTCGATTCTCCTCTCCACACTTCGTTTTTTGGCTCGGCAAAAGTATCTGCAAATGTACATTTCGAGCTGGAAACGGAAAAATCTATTAAATCAACGTTGCTGCGGCAACCAATTGCGGGCAAACGAATGAAACCACCGAAAAAGCACCACACCGAGAAGGGAGAAAGTGTGTGGTAGAAGGGGGAAGAGGGGGAGGGATACGGGTAGGGGTAGGGGGAGGTGAGGTTGCTTAGCAGGGGGTTGAATGAGACGAGCCACCCCCGTGCTCGCATTGGTGTATCTAAGTAGCGCACAGATACAATTTACAGCTCGCATTTCGTATGCAAAAACGCTGCCAACAACAACAACCATATCAAGAACAACAGCAGCAACAATAACAACTACAACAATACACTGATAAAAAAAACAAGGTTCTAAAACAGGGATTAAAACCGAAACGAATATCGGTTTCAGTTACGGTTTCGGTTATGCTCGAATTAAGGTTTTCGGTTATCGGTTATGAAAAATCTTGGAGTATCGGTTTTGTTATGGTTATCGGTTTTTTGTAAGTTTCGGTTGAAAAATACCGGTATGCTTTCGGTTCACAAAAAAAAAAAATTATGGTTTTCGGTTGACCAAAATAAGAAGCTTTTTTCATTGGAAAATTTTTAGCCTGGAAAATAATGCTAACTGTTTACTGGAATGGTCCAGTGTAATGTCGATTTTATTATAATTTGAACTCATATAAATTTGGTTAATTTGGTTTGAAAATTTCGATTATTTTGATTTTACTGATTTTTAATAACTTTGAAATGCCATAACTTTGTCAAAAGTCAATTAATTTCAATGAGCAATATAAATTTGAGTATGATTTTTCCTCTGAATTCGTTATGCATTTAAATTTTTTCATTTTCAAAATTCGAAAATTTCGAATTTTTTAGAAATTTTACAGTGTTACCCCTTATAATTTTTCGAAAAATTCGAAATTTTCAAAGTTTTCAAAATGAACTAAATTTAAATGCAGAACGAATTAAGAGGTTAAATCAAGCTCAAATTCACATTGCGCATGGAAATTGATTGAGTTTTGACAAAGTTATAACAATTCGAAGTTATCAAAGTTGCTCAGTAGCTGCGACGGCCAGAACCGAAATTAACCCTTATAAATGAATCGGTTACTAACCGGTTATTTCGGTTTAAAGAGTTTCGGTTTATGGGTTTCGGTTGGGCTTGTGGAAAAAATTGTTTTCGGTTACGGTTTCAGTTCCGGTTACAAATTTCAATCGGTTTTCACCAGTTAAAGGTTACGGTTTCGGTTAAGGTTTTAATCCCTGTTCTAAAATTAAGATATTGGTCTCAGAACTCCGAATTTGGGTCAAAAAAATGCATCGAGAACATAAAATTCTTAAAGTTTATGAACACAAATTAATTTTAAAAATATTTAAATAAGACCAAGATTTTATTAAAAATATTCAAAAATCACTTTGCTTATATTTTTTTAGAATTTTTTTTAAAAATTTTTAAAAATTCAATTTTTCTGATTGTGTATGAATGTTCTTAGTATTAGTAATTTTGTCTAAAATTTGCGTTACTTTAAGAACAAAATAAGTAAGATGAATGTTCTTGATTTTCGAAGTTGGTCTTTTTTTGCAGTGCATGAGTAACAACAACATTGAAACTTTTTTGCCGCACGGCAACCGCAGCAGGAGAAGGGGAGAGGGGGAAAAGGAGGGGCAGCTGTTGTTGTATTGGGCTCTTACCAAGTTCTTGTGTTTTGGCCCAAACGGCAATCGTCAGATACATTTGGCTCGAATTTATCGCTGCTGTAACTTGGGCCTCAATTTCATACTGCGAATGTGTGTGTGTGTGTGTGTGTGTGTGTGTGTATAAACTTTGAAAGCAGGAAATTGTCGCATAGAGACACCCCTTTTCTTCTCTCCAACACTCCCCTTCACATCCTGACTCCCCTCTATAGTCGTTTTTTCCAGTCGTAGCCTCCACTGAACATCCCTTGTAGAGCCACAAAGATGGTAGACATTAGACCAAACGGATTTCAAAGTCTACTTTGATAGGTCGTTGGCATAATGGAGCTTAACCTAAGGAAGAATCATCTAAACTTATCTGATCACCTTAAATCATTGCAATCACATAAAGATATAGCGTATCTTTTAAGATATCAACTATTCAAACATGGTATAACACTCTAAAATCTCTTTTTTGATTGATTCCGTTACAAGGAGTTTAAAATTTTCAGCAAATCTTACGCTTTATCTTATTGTGTTGTTAAAATAAACCCACATACCAAATTTCCCTTCTCTAGCTCTACCATTTTCCGGGTTCCTTGAGTACACTTGCAATAGTTAAGTTCTCCTGAGACTCCTGAACCATTTACTAAAACGTCACCTAAACTTTACTATTTCCAACCTCTTTTGAGCTTTAAAATACCTTAAAGTATATTTGCTTCTTCACTAAACTTGATCTTCATATGGTAGAGAATTAACATACCATATTTGATACATCTAGCTCTTCTAGTTTTTGAGTTCTTTAAGTTTCCTTGTGAAAATTGAGATTAGCTTTGTAACTTTCATTGAGATACGAGACAACCTAACCTCTATTGAAGCTGAAGTACCCTTGGGAATTTTCGATATTCCGGCCGAATAATGAAAAATACACATACTAAATTTGATACATCTAGCTCTTCAACTGTTTGTGTTCCTAGAGTCCTTAAGCAATAATTGAGATGCTACAATTATAATATTGTGTTAAATAGAAGATTACCTCATCCCTATAGAGGTCTAAAGAACCGTTCTAGATAACCCATCTATCAAACTTCAATACCTCTAGCTCTTCGATACTCTGAAAGTTTGTTGACTTATCAAGCTCAATTAATTTTTCCCCTTCCGCCTACATACTTTACTTTCTTTCTCCCAAGTAATTTTTATATTTACAGGGTATTTTTGATAGTTAAACTCTACATGAATTGTGTACAGATCCTTTTCCCCCCAGGATTGCATTGCTATGCAAATTTGCTGCTGCTATCGAAGAACGTTTTGGGCGTTACGAAATCCGCAAAGCGTTCACATTGAGGATTTATGTGACATTTGTTTTTAAGGGATGTGGGGCAGCCTAGCATAGGGAGGGAGGTACGTTTATGGGAGTGGAAGTGGAGAAACAATTTGGGGTCATGTTTTGTTGACATCAGCAGAATGCAACTGGCATTCGAGAAACGCCAACGCGTAAATCATGTCGACTGTAGCTTTTTCTGACACGGCCCTCAGATAAGGTTTATATATGAGGTATTATTATTTGTATGACCTTGATGTAATAGAAGGGTCTTTTTTCTAATGAGAGTACTTCAGGAGAAAGAACAAGAATATCACCAGAAACTCTGCGTAAAAAACAGACTTCTTGGTGTATTTTCTGGGAATCTGTTCCAAGAGTTTACTTTCTTCCTGGAATTACATCCATTCGTATACCTTTCTTCTCTTGGCTAAATTTCTTTCATGTTTATCTTGGAGCTTTCTCTTTCCCTTGAAACTTTCATTCTCTCCATTTTACCTTTTTCTTTCTTTCATTTTTTTTTTTTTGCTCTTTTCCCTAAAATCTCATTTTCTTCCTTAACTTTTTTCCTTCTGTTAATTCTTGGAACTTTCTCGCGTCTCTTGAAACTTTAAGTATCTGCATTTTTCCTACTTCTTTCTCTTTTCTCTAGAATCTC
Source organism: Drosophila kuntzei (assembly GCA_035042165.1). Taxonomy (NCBI): domain Eukaryota; kingdom Metazoa; phylum Arthropoda; class Insecta; order Diptera; family Drosophilidae; genus Drosophila; species Drosophila kuntzei. The sequence continues at coordinate 829,328 of JAWNLU010001388.1, read as the reverse complement.
CTTTTCTTTCTTTCCCATTTTTTTTCCTTTTCTCCAGAATCTAAATTTATTTTTTAACTTCTTTCCATCTGTTTGTTTCCTTCTCAGAATTGGCGTCCATTTTCCCGCTTTTTTTTATAAATTTTATTGTCGTTATCTCTCTCATATTATCATCTTAAGATAGAAATTTTATCTGAGTTCATCTTAAAGTTTGTTGAATGTACATTCTTCCACTTTTATGATGATGACTAATGAACTAGTAGGGCGGAATTTCAGGATTTCATCCACCTGCCACACGCAATGCAGCAAATCAATGCGCAATAACCCAAAAAAAGAGAAGAGAAATAAAAAACGAAAAGAAGAAAAGAATGTCCTGCCATTTGGAGTAGCCAGCCCCTTCTCCTGCTCCTGCTCCCCATCTCTCGCACTCCCCCCACCGCAATATCTCCTATAACAATTCCTCAAACCTCTAAAGCGTAACCCAACCCTCCCAGTAAACAGCAACAACTATAACAACTACAATAACAATAACAATAACAGGAGGAACAACAACAATCCGCGGGCCCCACTTCATCAGGCCCATGTCAGCCGCTTGTCATTCGAGTTTGAGGCAAAAAAGCAACCAAGAATTTCAGATTCATGGCTTTGGTTTTTACTCCTATACCCTGTACTACGATAAGAGAGTAATTGAGCTTCTGAACAATTTGGAGAAAAATGTTGAAGTGACTATGATATCTAAAGTAAATATAATCTTTCTTCTTCTAGGCAGCAACTTTTGTATTTAATTTTTCACACAGTCCAAATTTAATAAAAGTGCACTTTAGTCGAATATTTTTAGCTACAACCTTGTTTCTTGACAGGTTTCAACTTTAAAATATTTACTTCATATTCTGGAAATTTCAGAGAAATTGTTTGAGAAATTTTGAAAGTATGTGTGTCGAAAATAGTAGTGCTTTTAAAAATCGCACTACAATCGCATAGTTAAAGCTGCAAGCTTGATAGTTTTATAGTTCAGCATATTTATTCCATATTCTAAAAATTTCAGAGAAATCGCATATAAAATTTTGAAAATATGTGAGTCGGAAAAAGTAAAGTATTCTTTAAAAGATTATTATTACCGCATAGGCAAAGCTACAAACTTGATTCTTTACAGTTTTCAAATTTGGTATATTTATTTAATATTCTGAAAATTTCCGAGAAATTGGTATTTAATATTCTGAAAATTTCAAAAAAATCTAGAGAGGAACTCCAAAATAATGTGATTCGGAAAGAATAAAGTATTTTAAAAAATCACACTATAATCGTATAGTTAAGCCTTAGTTCTTGATGGATAGAAAGTTTAGAATATTTATATCATAAAATGTCAGATAAATGGACAGCGGAACTTAAAATTTATGTGAGTCGAAAAAGCTAAGTATTTTTAAAAAACGCACTATAGTTGCATAGTTAAAAAGTTAAAGCTGCAACCTTATATCTTGATAGGTTTTAAGTTTAGCATATTTATTTAATGTTCTGAAAATTTCAGAAATGTCGCTAAAGGAATTCCAAAACTATACAAGTCGGAAATAGTAAAGTGTTTTTAAAAAGCGCACTATAATCGCATAGTTAAAGCTACAGCCTTGATTCTTGACAACTTTAAAGATTAGCATATTTATTGCATACTCTGAAAATTTCAGAGAGATTGTTTGAAAAATGTTGAAATTATGTGAGTCGAAAATAGCAAATTATTTTTGAACAGCGCACTATCATCGCATAGTTATAAGAAATAGACTTCAGCATATTTGTTTTATATTCTAAAAATTTTAAAAAAAAATTCTTGAGAAAATTTTAAGCATTGTAAGTTTGGAAAATAGCGATGCAAGGACTATGAGCTATTGAATGGGTGTCTATTAGTCGAGTATTCTCAACTTGCGTATGCTTACTTGTTGTATTTCTGTTTGCTCATTTCCGTTGCACACACACACACAAACACACACACATACAAACGGGGAAAATGCGACGCGCCATCATTTAACGTCTGGCTGCGTGGCGTCGCTGTTGACTGCGACGTTAACAGCGACCGTCCGTCTCTCCGTCCGTCCGCCCGCCTCCCACTTTATCCAGCACCCTGTGCAGCCACCCTCGCTTGTCATTAATTTACCTGCCAGCCGTAAACCCTCCCCCTCACGATATCTAGCTGACGCCCAGCCATCCCCCCTTTCCCTTCCACTTCCACCATCCACCTTCCCCACTCTTCCCCAATCCTCCTCCCCTTCCTGTTACCCTCATCCTACGCACGCAGTCGGAGCCTTCAGTCAGTCAGTTTAGTTGCCTTGTCAGCTCGTCAGTTTCCAATTCCATCCCTGCTTGCTCTCTCATTCACTCGCTCTCTCTCTCTCTCTTTCTATCTCTCTTTCTCTTTCTTTGCTCTTGCTCTTGCTCTTGCCCTCTATCTCTATGTATGTGTGTGTGCTTTGACAGGTGAATTATTTCCCTCTGTGCGCATTTCTAATTGGATTTTCCCTAGTTCTAAGAAAAAATCTATGAAATTTCTTTCTGTATTTTTTTTTTTCGTGCTGAGCGACCTTCTCTACCTCCCCTCGCCATGCCTTTTGTGGGTTCGGCTCACCTCGGCACTTTTTTTTTTTGTTCGACTCGTCTCTTGTTACAGGTTGTTCTCGGCTCTGAGCTCAGAGCAACTACACTGAAAAAAAGGAAAAATTTCTAAAATCTAAAATATTTATCTTACACATTTTGTTCTTAAAATAAGAACATTTTAAGACCAAATTACTATTGCTAAGAATTTTCATCTAAAAAAATCGCAGCTCTTAATATAAGAATATAAAACAGGGATTAAAACCTGAACCGAACCTTAATTTTTACTTATTTTTTGTGAACCGAAACCACACTGGTATTTTTAAGCCGAAACTTATAAAAAACCGATATCCGTTACGAAAGCAATACTCCAAGATTTTGCATAACCGATAACCGAAAACCTTTATTCGTTCCGGTCTTAATCCCTGATATAAATCATATATATTTTCAAAAAATTTGAATATGTTATATTTTCATGTGTAACAAATTGTAGTGAGTTTGAAAACAAGCGCGGGTTCGAATCCCAATTCTTGACAAGAAAAAACATATTAACGGAATATTTAGAAAAAATACCAAGCCAAAAAAATAGTAAATATTTCAAAATAAAAGTTCAAAACATATTAGCATAAAACCGGCCATATTTGGGTGTTTAAAACTGTTGCGTCTATAGATAAAAACTTGGTCTTATTAGATATATTCTTAAAATTAAGATCAAGATCATTTTTTTAGACCAATATTTTGTTTTTAGCACCCTTTTTTTTTGATTAGTGTAAGTATTTTAACTACCCGCACTGAGAATTCACCCCCAGCAGCAATGGCAGCTGCAGCAGCTCACTACCCTCTATGTGACCTCTACTTCTGTCCACCACCACCTTCTTTTTCACCTATCCACCTGACACAGACACCACACCACCCTCCTACCACCCCCCCCCCCCCCCTTGCCAACTTGACACCCCTTTGGCCCATGTTCACATCATGCACGACGATGACGTCGTCGTTTTTAGTCGGTTTTTCATTCTTCTCTTCTTTTTCACACATTTCTCGTTGCCTTGGCCGATTCTCAGTATATGTACAGACATATATGTATACATATATACCCTGTATATATATATACGTTTATATACAACCACATCATGGCCACATTCAAAGAGGGGGGAAGAGAGGAGAAGGAGGCGCCTCATTGCAAGTTCTTCTGAATTTCTGATGTTATTCTGATAAATTCTCTACTCGTACACATATAAATGTGTGCGACTGTATATATACATATATATGTTGTTGTTGTTGTGTATCCTCTCCTCGAGGGAAGTTTAGTTTTCACCTGTCTACGTTTTTTACCCCGTCCCCATCAAAAGCATTTTTCTCGCTTTTGCAGCATTTTCTGCTTTTTCTCATTCAGTGTAGAGAAAAATCAATATGGATGAACAGAGAATACATTGTATATATATACATATACATATATGATATATGTACTATGTGCTGGCACATTAGGATGCAGGCTAAAAAAACATGGGAAACATTGTGAGGTTAGATTGAAGCCAGATTACACAGAATGAGGTTAGGTTAGACAGCAAGCATGAAAAGTACAGTTAAGCTCGGGCTGACTAACAGTAAAAATAGCTGCAGATAAACTGAATAAACATTTATAGCATATATTAAGTTATGATAATATGAGAAATTATGAATAATATAAATAAAAACAGGATATTATTATTAAATTAAGACAATATACGGATATAATGGCAACGACTTAACATTATAAGGTCAAATAAGCCTACAATTTTTGATCTAACTAAAGTAAAATGTACAGAATCCCGAAAATCAAAATATTGCTGAGAAAAATCGAACTTGAATCAAGTATTTTGTACTTGGGTTGAAAATATCCAGAATTACCGTTCTTCTGACGCCGCATTTGATTGATTTTATCCCGGAGTCCCGAATTCTTTTATACCTGTGAACATTTGATTCGATCTTAATCTAATTAGATACAATTAAGAATTATTTTCTTTTAACAAATGATTAAAATTGACAAAAATTACTCCATTGAAGACTAAAGAGAATAAATAGGAATTAGGCTAAATTTACTACAGCCTAAGCCTACTAAGCTTGAAAATATCCCATTTTAATAAAAATTCCATAATATGCAAATCTGATTCCACTTTCAATATTATTCATTTCAGTATTCCTACCTGAAGCTCAGATCTGATAATTGCAGTTCCCCAAATCGTGCATATAAACAGAAATACTCTCGATTAAAGTAAATTTTCACAGATTCAGCGATTTTTATTGAAATATCAGAGAATAAAACGAAGACTCAAAGCGCTGCGAAGAGTTAAACATCAGACCCATCCAGCGGTGTCTGTAATATGATACACCAATGCGATATGGATCCGATATCGTAATATATCTTCTGCGCAACGCAAGGCGGTACAAAAATTGCACTCGCAAGATAAAATTCAGGCCAAAAACGAACGGAAAAGCAAAAAAATTATATGAAGAAAGAAAAAAACCCACTGATTATAGTAAAAAACAACAACAGAAAAAAAATTAAGAATAAAAAAGATATATGTTTGTATATAGGAAAGTTATGAGTGCGCAACATCTTTTGGTCTGTGTTCAATGACATCAGAATCATTATATTGCGACATGGACAACTTCATTTAGGTACACTGATAAAAACAGGTGGAAAGTACTTTAAATATTGAAATAAATATAATTTTTAATTTTTTCCTAAATATTTATAACATTATTTCAAATAAAACTCCAACATAAATTATTAAATTTAAATAAAAAAAAATGTTCTGATTAAAATTAATATTGAGATGTGAAATAATAAAAAAGTTTTAAAATTAAGTTTAATATATGCAAATTTTAATAAAAATCATGGTTATAATATTATTGTAAAAATAAACTGAATGCCGCCCAAAATTAATTCTATCTATTCTTTAAAAAAAAAATATATTTTTTAATTTTATTTGTAATATTTATTAGAGACAATATTAAATTTATTTTAAGTAAATAATAAATGTATCAGGGGTTTGATTTTTTAGCAGTGTATTTATATGAAATCGGAGCATATGCGATCGTTGATTGATCAACAATGTGTGAGCTGGTATGGGTAAGTTCTGGCTATGGTAAGGTCCAACTATGCTTATAAGGCAGATATTACAGGTGCCGAGAAGAGTAATTATTGCATGTGAATTGCATTAAAATAGCTCGTGAGCGCATGATCCCCCATACATGATATGATATGATATGATGATGGTACAACCTAACCGCATGATCAGACAGAAACAAAGACGGATAGAGAGTATGAGAGATAGAGATAGGGAGAGAAATTAGATACGTTGTACCACATATGAAACACGTGCTGTGGCCAAGTTATAAGAATCGGAATCTCAGAGAGCAGTACCAGACACAGCTACATAAATATGTACATATATCTAGACTCAGACTGAGTTCGAGACAGAGTTAGTCATTCGGTCAGTCAGTCAGTTGCTGATATGTTTATTTATTGTTTACCTGATGTTCAGGTGAATGACACTTACACTGACAGAAAATTATCGTATGACAAATCGAAAAAAAAATTAAATTCTTCAATTAAATTTAAGTTTGTAAAGTTGTTTACAAATATAATGAGACGTCAAAAATAAGTGAAAAATATCTAAGAAAATTTTTGTTTTAAGTTACTGTCTTTTTTAACAAGTTTCGTTTAAATGATATCTATCATAAAGGCAGAAAAATATCTAAAAAAAAAATCGTTGTTTCATATTGAGCTACTATTTAGTTTTGATTTAATAAAATCCTTCTTTAATCCAGGAAAATAACTTTAAAAAAAATAGTTGTTTAATCTCTCTAATTAGGTTTGTTTAAATGAAATGTTTCTTAAATTCAGAAGTACATTTCAGAAAATCTTTGTTATGAGCAACTATCTCTCTAATTAGTTATGAATAAATAAAATTTCATTTAAATTCAGAAAAATATTTAAGAAAATCGTTGTTTCATTTTTAGCCACTATTTGTCTAAATAATTTTGATTAAATGAAATCCTTCTATAATCCAGGAAAATATCTCAGAAAATCTTTGTTTCATATTAAGCTACCGTCTCCCTAATTAGTTTTGATTTAATAAAATCCTTCTTTAATCCAGGAAAATATCTCAGAAAATCTTTGTTTCATATTAAGCTACCGTCTCCCTAATTAGTTTTGATTTAATAAAATCCTTCTTTAATCCAGGAAAATAACTTAAAAAAAAAATAGTTGTTTCATTTCTAGCTACTATCTCTCGCTAATTAGTTTTGATTAAATAAAATTCTTCTTCAATTCAGGAAAATATCTCAGAAAATTTTTGTTTAATTTTTAGAGACTATTTCTCTAATTATTTTTGATTAATTGAAATCCCTTTTAAATACAGGCAACTATTCAGTGTACATTTTTGTAGCTAAGATCTGGGCATCGTTTTACACAAAAAGCTGTCTCTCTATAAGATGATATCCTAAACCATCTTATGTGTACGTAAGTAAGATCTTGTTACATCAATTGTACCAGGTAGAACACTACTGATATCGTTTCGTATTTGGATTTTGCTGATGTTTCGCATTTCTTCTTTCTATATAGATCAATGGTCGCTGTATATATACATATATATATGATTTGATATTTATTAATTTTTTTTGCCAACTCTGAAGAATTATTTTATTTTATTTAACTGTGTTTGCATTTTTTTCTTGCTTTTTCTCTGCCATTTTTTTGTGTCTCTCATTTTAATGCAACATAATTCTCGGAAATACTTCAGTCTGTTATTGTTATTGTTCTTGTTCTTATTGTCAACATAATCGCAATACCAATTATCATCGTAATCACTTGTTAACTTTGTTCCCATGAGTCTCACTCTCAATGCTAACAAGATGACCGCAAATTTTTGTGTCTTTTATCTCAACGAGAAAAAAATTGAGCTCGAAATTATCATAATATTATTATTTGTTTCCCTCTCCCTCATTTTCTGTGTCTATCCCTATCTCTATTGCTCTCTTAGTTTCTGGTTGATTCCATTATTCCATTTCATCGTTGGTCAACCGCAAAGACCCCAAAACAAAGTGACAAAATATGAGTTCTCCTTAATTTCAGCACAACTTTGATAGATTCCCTATTTAAAATTGATGTTGGAATATCTAAGGTGTATATAAACAGGCCGGTTCCGGTTTTCGCTTTATATTTTATAGCATTCAATAAAAATCTCAATATTTATGTTGAATTTAGGCAAAGTATTTGAAAATTATTGCTTTTATTTTATAGGATTTAAATTCACCAACTCAAATTAAATTCAATCCGCAAAATTTGTACAAAATGATTAAAGATATTCACTTCCGAAAAATCTTGCCGAAAGTGAAAACCGAAACAGGTCTGATATTCGAACTGATCTCTGAGTTGTTAAATTCCATCTGAACTTAAGACAACAATGTTTCCTATATATTATTAAAAATTTTCAAGGGAAGGTCTCATCATATTTCCCTCTCTTATAAATTTTTAACAACATATTATGGTACAAAAAATCGCAGTTTTAGAGGAAAATTATTTTCTGCATATTTCCTGAATAATGTACACTTTTATACACAACGAATTCAGTTATAATATTTTAAAGGATAACGACATATATGAATTATTTTTTTAATTAAACATTAAAATTTCACTTTTGAAAATAAAAGTCAACTATTTACAATACTTTCTCGAAAATGTATTTATATAATATTGAGGACATTGTTTATTTTAACCCTATAATATATGTACATATATGAAAAAATACCCTATAAAATGTATGCAGAAAGTTATGTGTACAACATTAAGGGTCCCTAGAGTACTGTATTCGTGACTTTAACAAGTAAGACTTTAGTCTTATCACACATGGGGCGCCATGTGTTCTGGGTGCTATCAACAGGGTCTCTGAGCCCAAACCTCAACCGCAAGCTTCAGTGCCTAAGTGTAGCATTAAGGTTTTTGGATCATGAATGTGGTTTTCAATTCAATTTGAGCTGGGAATACAAAAATTCGAGAATTGCGAATGATATGGGTTAATGCTGTCTTATTAGTCAAGCCACAGCTTCTGGTCTCTGGTTAAGCCTCAGGCAGATGTCCAGATGTCCAGGCAGCTGACTTGACAGGTTAAACCACAGAAGAGAGTACTACAAAATCTACAAAAGAGAAGGAAATAAGTGTCGGCTCCTCTACATTTATAGAGATAGACGGTGACCTTCGATGCGTTTGTTTACATAAACTCGGACAAATTATTTCCTTATAGCAGTCATAATCTATCCGCACACTCGATACTATGTAGAACCGATAGCCAATACCAGATACTTTGCCTTTGGGCTCTTCCAATTGCGCCTCCATTTGGACTTCTCGTGCCAATACCCTAGAACACTGAATAAAGGGGTATGCTAGTTCAAAATATCTTACAAATTTAAATACATTAAACAAACTTAATATTAACAACATTCTGCATATTGTTATTGTCCTTCAGAATCTGTTTACAGGGTATCGCTGTAGTCAGTCAGCATTTTATTCAGTCTCTTCCCTCATTAAATTTATTCCTCTTAAGAATTTCACTTTAATTTTCTTTTTAAAATTTACATCAGCTTATTATAATTCTTTACAGGGTATCGCTGTAGTCAGTCAGTATTTTATTCAGTCTCTTCAGTCATTAAATTTATTCCTCTTAAGAATTTTACTTTAATTTTCTTTCTACAAATGTATATCAGCCTACTATTGATTATACAGGGTATCGCTTTAGTCAGTCCGCTTGTTATACAGTTTCATTACAAAATAAGCAAACTTTTCTATTAGTTTCATCTATTTTATATTTCAAGTTTAGCTCGCTTTTTCATCAGTTTTCGTTATTATTTTTACAGGGTATCACTTTAGTCAGCCAGTTAATAATTTATGTGATTCAAAGATTTACTCAGTAAGTAAGAATTTTCGCTTTTAGCATCATTATATTTTGCATTTCGATTGCTTTAGATTCCTAACAACATTTCATGGTATTTTATAGGGTATTAGTATAGTCAGTCAGTCCTATGTTCAGTTGCTTAAATTACTTTATTCCTAAAGCCTCTTTTATAAATTTTTGCCTCATTCAATGTCAAATGCAGCTTCCTCTGTAGTTTTAACAGCATTTATATTGATTTTACAGGGTATTCTCATAGTCAGTAGGTGCTCTGCACAGTTGCTTAAATTATATATTCACTATTAGCTTTGTTATATTTAAATTTCAGCTTGCTCTGCATTTTCCTCAGCATTTCTTTTGATTTTACAGGGTATTCGCATAGGCAGTCACTTCGTTTTGTTACTGCTACGTTTTACTTAAATCTTTGCTCAAACATTTTACAACAATCGTTTGGCGTCGAAATGCAATTAGCTGCAGATTGTTGTTTCGCTATCGCCACACTCTTTCCTCTTTTCCACCCTCTCTCTCTTTCTCTCTCTCTCTGCCCCTCTCTATCCCCAACTGAGAGTCACCTCCTTCTAGACGACACTCGATTCGCCAATCAGTCGGATGAGCTTTGTAGAAGTGTGTCGCACTTTCAGCTTGCAGTTCTCAATTAAAGTTCTTCATTCGTTTGTTTCTTTAAATGGAATATCGAAAAATCATACTCGAAATTGGATTGAAATTCTTCGCACTTTTGTTAAAATACAGAAGAAAGTCGGAGATCTTATAAAGTCACGGAAAGAATATCTGCAGTACTTTTAATTTCCATTACGGATTATTTATTTAACTAAAGTTTCTATGAATAAATCGTTGCAAAGTAGCATTATCCGAAATTTTTCCTATGTTATAATATCATGATAAAACGATACATAGAACATTTTCAGTTTAATAAAACTAAACATACCTATTTAAAATTTAGTCTATAAACAACTCATGTCTAGAGAAAGTTGATAGAATTGATGAAAATATTATTTACTGGTCTTCCTATTTTCTTGCTGAACCCTTTTTTCACTCTTATCTTCAGTCACTTCACTCTCACTTCAGATCATATCTGAGAAATATACAACTTTTTTCGCCAAATAAAACTAAAAACATTTATATAAAATTAAATCTTCAAGAAACTCATGTCTATAAAAAGTTCAGAAAAATAATTTTTATAGAATTTAAATATCTGCGAATAAAATATACTGTCTTTTCCATTTTTTTGTTCAGCTCTTCTTTTCCGAGATCTCTTTCTCTTCACATTGAAAAAGTTAAGAAAAGGAATCTTTATAGAATTTATGAAATCTGCGAATATCATTTACTGTTCTTCCCACTCTTTCCATACCTTCCCTAGATCTCTTTCTCCTCACATTGAACTCAATAAACTTGGTTATACACATTGCATTCCCCAGTTAAAGGTATATGTATACGAATATTTCTATAGATAGATCAATTGTGACTGAAACTGAGAACAGAGAGGGGATCTCCGAAGAGGGGGGTTGGAGAGGTAACTGGCTAGCTGCTTGCTTAACAGATGTTGCTTATCGGTTTCTGTCGGTCGTAGCTGATACGACAGCATTTTTCAATGTATTTCGTTGTGTTTTCTTTTATTGATTCTTTTATTGGTTACACTTTACCCGACGACAGTAAAAAACCAATCTGCAATCATTTCGACTGACTCATGGGTTCTTCTAAATACCCAATATTCGTAGAACTTATAACACAGCTCACAATGGATCATTCTCTCTCCAGTTCCCATAATCCCATGTTCTAAAGAAGTCTACATAATCTCCCAATCGATCGGCTGTGTCTATAGAAGTATATCCATGCCATCTGATCTTCTAGCTACTCTTTGATACAGCGGAAAGAATTCATATTTTAGAATTTATTAGATCGGTTTACTATATCGCAATGTTGATAATAATAATCACAATTGATTGGAATTTGAGGAACTTTGTCTCTATTTAGCATATTCTTTGTGCTATTTGACTTGAGTAAACAGTAAGCTGGAAATTAGGAAAGTACAACCCCCGGCAAGGGTTACTGGGTAGAAAACAATTTTATGAAAAATTATCTTTCTTCATAAAAGCAGTTTATAACACTTTTTTTTTAAGTTGAATGTCAGAAATAAATGGATTTAAGTTAAAACCAATTTTAAAAAATGTTTTATAATTTGGAAATAAAAATTAAGTTTCTCTGATCAACCTAAAATGAATTAAATGGTTCAGAAGACGAGCGGAAAATTCGGAAAAAAAATTGATATGCAAAGATACTTTTATAAATTTACAGAAGTGGTACAAAAATTATTATAAAAATCAAAAATTAATGTTATTTTAATTTCTATTAAAAAAATCTAAACAAAAAGGTTTTTTAAATTTTTACTATAAAAATCAAATATAAAAGTTATTTTTCAATTTTTTTATAGAAATCAACACATAATATTTATTTTTTAATTTTAAATTTAAAAATTATAAGCGTTACGGTTTCTGTTTTTTAAGATTTGGGAAATTCATCCCCACAAATAGGAAATGAGAGGCTTTATGAGATTATATTAAATAAACCGAAAATGTCAAATCTTCTTATTCTGATCGTTGAAGCATTTCCCAATTTTTCTCATCACTCTCATAAAAGTTCGGAAAAATCGTATTCGATGAATGTAAAACTTCGAGTACCCAAACTATCTTATTTTAGATGGTCTTTAAAGAATCTTTAGTAAAGCTTTTGGCATTTATCATTTGGAGCCAAAAGTCGCGTCGAAGTCGAAAGATCATAAAAAACCACGTCGAAGACTTGATACTCTTGTATTCAATTTTCTACTGATCATTCCTATGACAGCTATATGATGTATGACCAAATTTATATTTAATGCGTGACAAATTTAAAATACCCACTGCAAGTGTATAAAAATAAAAGCATACAAAATTTTGTAAATTTCTTTGGATCGAGTTATAGGTAATTTGTCTGCTCTCTGTACCCTCTCGAAAATGGAATTTGGGAGGCGAATTATTCATGTAGCTGAGAGAGAGAGACGGCGCCTAGCAACTTACCTGGTAAAGCCCTTGCACACCTTCAAAACGAACGCTCAACGTCCAATTATAATGAGGCACTTGAGCTTTAAGGGGGAACGTAGAAAGCAGAAAGCAGAAGACAACACAGAAGACACAACACAGAAGACGACAACTCAATGGCAGCGATTGTTCACTATGACACAACACACACACACACTCGCACACACATACAGTGAAAACAAACACGGCCCACATCGCTGGCCATTTTCTTATTTATTTTATCAAAAGGCGACGCCAGATTTTCTACATTTGATAAATGGGGGCGCACATTATGGATTTCGTTTGGAAGTAAACAGCAAAATGCCCTAAAGAGACGCTAGACAGTGAGCCAAGTGCAAAAGAGAGAGACAGACATAGATCAAAAGAGAGAGAGAGAGAGAGAGAGAGAGAGCAAAAGATCAGTGCTAGAGACTAAGAAGAATAACAACTGGAGACAATCAAAGTTTCTATCTAAATTGATTCGATTGGTAGAGTTTCTTAAGATATTATTTACTTCATTTTTAAATGCATGTTGACTAAAAAAATACCCTGTAAAGTTAGCCAAGTGATTTCCTTAACTTAATGTAGCACAATTCTTTTAAAATAATGAATTTTCCATTTTAAATTAAGAATGTCCTTGCAATCTTAAAGTTTATTCAATTCTGGCAACAATTTGAAAGCATTGACAACTAAAAAATACCCTATAAAATTCAGCCACCACTTGCAAATTAAGGCGAGTGAATTCCTAAACTTTATGTGACACAAATCTATTAAAAAATAATTATTATTTAAAATCAACTTAAAAATATCCTTGCAATCTTAAAGTTTAATAAATTCTGGCAACTATTTGAAAGTGTTGACAACTCTAACTCAAGCAGGGTGACTTCCATCCAACCTGTGGCAAGTTATTTCCGAAATAATTCCTAATAAAACCTAAACTAATCTCCATTCATATCAGCAATCTATGACTAACCAACTGAAGACTCATAGATCTATCAGTTAATTGAAAATTCTGGAGACTTTATTGCTTCTTAGGCAAGGTGAATTCCCCACAAAAACAAACAAATGTAAGCTCTTTTGGGAAGTTATCTTTGTAATTCCAAGTAAGCTGAAAACATACTGTCATACTTTACTAAAAATTAAGAGAACTTATTGAAAACTCTAAAAATTCTGTGATGACCCACGAAATATTGAAAGTAATCTGTCGGCAATTTTTTAACTCTGGCAAGTCTGTTATGGCACAAGAAAATACAATTTTTTAACTTAAGGAAAAATTTAAACTTTTTTAAGAAACTATATTTCTTATAACAAGAAAATTAGCCATCATTCCTACTAAAGATCATTAAAGATCTGTTAGCTATGTGAAAAATCTCATTTAAAAAAAATGTCTCCAAATATGAAATTCTCCCAACTTAAAGTAGGTTATCATTATAAACAAAAGACAATAAGAGATCTGTCAGCCAATTGAAAATTCTGGCAACTCTAAATCAACTCATTTAAAATAAGTTTCCTTAACTATTGAAAAATGATTCTACTTTAGAAAAATCTTTCTCTCTCTTTTTTAAGTAAGCTTGAATTTCAAACAAAAATAAATAAAACATCTGTCAGATAATTGAAAACTCTGGCAACTCCTAAAAGTCTCAATCAAGCTAAGTTCCTTTAACTATTAAAAAATTATTTTACTTTAAAAATCTCCTCTTTTTTTTCCTTGAGTTTATTTTCAGTACAAACAAAAATAAATAAAACATCTGTTAGATTATTCAACACTCTGGCAACTCTGTTGCACCTGTGGTAAGAAGATGTTACATATATATGCAAAGTGCTGTCAATAATAGATCGAATATTGGATGTCACACGCTGCAAATATTTAACCTAATTAAAGTAACTCGTATTCTCTCTCTCTCTCCCTCTCTCTATTCTAAAACTGATACTGAGCTGTCAATTTCAATAACTTGTCTTTTATTTTATTTTGTATTTATTTTTATTTATTTGGAAGAGCTCGTAGGCCTTGTCTGTCTGTCGCTAACCAAGTTACGCGATCCGACGCGCCCGCACAAACGGGGGGAGATATTATCTAATGCCACGACAAATCCCCCATGCTTATGGGAACGTATTCTATGTGCCATAGGGGCATGAATCGGCAGGGGCAAAAGAGGTGAGAGGAAAGAACTGTAGACATATGACAACAGCACATCATCATTCAAAATATCTTATCAGACATACAGAATGGAAGAGTAAGTCACAGCGAGAAAGAGACGGACTGACAACGAGAGAGAGAGAGAGAGAGATAGAGCGATGGTTGGGGAAGAATCGAAATGTATTGAACAAAGTGCATGGAAAAATCATGGCGAAAATCGTGTCTAAAGGCGCGTAGCTTAACGAGATATCTCTCTCCCTCTCTCTCTCTCTACATTCCTACCTCTCTCCTTTCCTCTCTCTCTCTTTGCGCTCTTTCACTTCGTGCACGGATTCGGTTTTCAGATCGTTTATTTGCCAATAACTTAGAAGATATACGAGCGAGTTTTGTAACTTGCACCGATAATTTGTAATACCTTTTATTTTTTTTGCTCTATATATTTTTTTCAGATACTTTTCGTTTGTTCAGTCGGCTTTAGCCTTAGAAGTTGACAAATTTGTTTGAGGAAATACAACAGCAATAATAATAATAATAATACCAAGCGATGAGCAAAACATTTTTTTGGATGACAAGTCACTTACATAGAAATATCGCTTTAGGCAGAATAGACGTCGTAAAACTAGGGGAAGATTTTTTTTTGATATTTTTAAATGTTTGCGACGCCTATCATTGTCGGTGCAAAGTCGAAGGGATTTTCTGTGGAAATTGCGAGGCGCCAGCTGACTGATAATACACTCCCCGAGACATTCGCATACACCTCCCAAAAAAATAAAAATAAACACGCCCTACAGTCGCAATCTTCAGTTAACCAATGTCATATGAAGCTACACTTTATGTGCAAATTAATGCTAAAAAAAAAAAAAAACCCCGCTCCCATGAGTGGAAAATTTTGTGGAAATCTTTGAAGAAACATATCTATAGAAACTATCATCATCAAATAAATTTATAAATTTTAAAGTTCCATCTCAAGAATTAAATCCGAAAATCTATTGTCTTGAGAAATTTGTGGAGATCGATTGTGGCGTATTTCTCTATATACTTACAATTAGAAATGGGCACGGTCCTTTACGGTCTATACGCCGCGCGGGCCTTTTAAAAAATCTACAAGCTTCGGGCCGGAAAATCGCAAAACGGGCTTTTTTTTAAGCAAAAAATTTATCCTATTTTTACTAAGAATAACTAAATTTTGTTGGAAAAATAAATATATTTTGAATAAAGTTGAAATCATTTAAAATTTTTTTTGTTATATAATAATTTCGGGTCGGGCATTGTGGAAATTAGAGCTGGCCGGGCTTAAAAATTGGTTTCGGGTCAGGGCCTCAATATCTCATCCCTACTCACAATCTTTAGTCAACAACCAAATTCATTTTCACAGTTTATACAGAAAATTCATTTTAAAAATGCTTGGAAATATACTCAACAAATTTATAGACTTTAAATAACTAAATCCCATTATAATACTCATAATAATATTTAATCTTTGTCTAATCAAACTTTAAATTCAAATCTTTGAACCCAGAAGAGTTAATTCCTATGCGTGGAACAATTAAAAAGTTAAGAGCCTGTTGTATTTCATCTAAATACAATCTACTTTGGGTTAAGGCAGCTAGTACTATCGAATATCAGCAATATTCTAAAAAAAAATAACAGAGGAAATGCCAAACTTCAATTGATAAACTAAATTTAAGTTTAGCACCTGAGAAACCGGACAGTAACGGAATAATGGTAACGGATTTCGGATGTGGCTTATCTTGGCCAAGCAGCCGGGACAAAAACAGGTCGAATGCTGATGTCGATGACGATATCGATAACAGTTATCGGTTGACGTTTTGCACACCATTTGATAATTATTTTCTACGCCTTCCGATCCGACTGTTCTATTTTTACAAAACTTTCATTTAGTTAACCTAACAAAAGAGTTTATTAATTTGAAAATCAATTGTGTCACGAAATATGAAAAATATTATGATATGATATTATGGGAAACGGTATGTTCGAAGAGAAAAGAATATGATAGAAATAATCGAAATAAAATATGAGAGATTCATCTTTTTATCTGTCTCTATATATAATATATGTATATATTAATCCAATCTGCCCAACTAACAATTTATCTATCCATCTTTCTATGTATCTATATTTCAATATATATTTCTAGCTAAACATGTATTTATTTTTCTGTCTATCTATCTATTTATCTGCCTATCTTTTTTTATCTATCTATGAATAAATCTATATGTAATTCTCTTCTTTTAAACTTGTATCTTTCTAATTGTCTACATTTTATTTATTTTATTATTATACTATTTGAACTAGCTGTAAATCTCTTTATCTAAACTTCTATATATCTAATTTTTTTTTTTATTTATTATATTTTTATTGTATTTACAGTCGGAAAAATGTTAACTAAAAATTAAATTAGAAATTTGCAATTAAATGATTAAATGTGTATTAACTTTAAATTACGAACTAAAACGAAAAAAGATTAAATCTGGGTTATGCAAATAATTATAAAACATTCAACAATTGTTGAAAAGATTGTTGAAAACCCAGAAAAATCTTATTAGATCTATAAAAATTATATAAGAATAAAATCACGATTGATTTGTGATCCGAAGGGAGGATTTGACAAGGGACAGCTATCTATCTATATATCCAATTTATCCATATTACCATCTACAAATTTATTTAACCATCTGTCTACATATTTATTAAACTAAATAAAAAATCGGACCATATCCCATGAGTATCTCTTATGTCTTCTACAGTTACGAAATATCTTAAGATTCTAGTTTAATTGATTTTTAAAAGGTTCGATTTATTTATAATAATAATTTCCTTAAAATATTTAACTACCCAAAAGAGTATTTATTGTTCGTCAATAAAAAATACTAATATCTTTCTTCACTTTTACGTTGTTGTATCGGACTTTCGAAATCTGTAGCACCTTCGACTGGGGACTGGGGACTGTGACTCTATCTCGTATCCCCCGTATCTCGATGGGGCCCATCCGCCTAGTGCGTGCCTTGATGTGTGTGTGTGTGTAAAGTCCATCATTGGTCAGTTTTGATTGATATAGCTAAAAGTTGGTGACATTTCTCAATCACAATATGGCAAACGATACAAATGAAAGCGAAACAAAGACTGAGGGCTAAAGACCGATGAGAAGTGGGGAGGAAAATTGCTTTGGTCTCATGTCTCATTGAAAGAGTATCTTTATCTGCTAATGAGTTTGCAACGATGACACACGATCTGTATGTGTGTGTGTATTGTGTGTGGGGCCAACACCCACCACAAAAGTTGTGAAAAAGATACCAGAGTATTACGAGCAAATACTTTGGGGGTACTTACCCCACATACATACATTAATATCATCCATCCATATCCACATCCGTTATCAGTCGGTCTCTTTGATGTAACTTGGCAACTGTAACCCAACACGGGAAACTGATTGCGTTATATTATCCATAATATTTTTGTAATATTTTCACATTTCCTCTTTATCCTAATTTTATATATTTTTATAGCGTTTCCTTTGAGTAAACTGTAAAAATTGTAAAGAATAAATCGAGTTTTAGTATATAAATAAATTTATTTTTAAAAGATGCTAATGTTTAATTTTTATTGGTTATATCATCCAAAATATTCGTAATATTTTCACATTTCCTCTTTATCCTAATTTCATATATTTTTATCGCGTTTCCTTTGAGAAAACTGCAAAAGTTTTAAAGAATAAATCGAGTTTTAGTATATAAATAAATTTATTTTTTAAAGCTGGGAAATTTTCATTTTTATTGGTAGTCTCAATCGATGACTACTTTCAATATCTCTAAAAATTACATTTTATTGTAGTTCCTTGGACTTAAAATTCAGCAAACCACTCTAATAAAAAAACACATTCAATTATTCCACCAATGGGGGGAAATCTTTCTTGAAATAACTTAAACAATTGAGAAAACTGTGAAAATCATAAAGATAAATTGGGATTATAGTATATAAATCAATTTATGTTTAAAGAGGGGATTTTCCATTTTTTATTTTCAGTCTAAATCGATGACTACTTTCCACTCATGGGGGTAATCTTATCAAAAATCTCTAAAAGTAACAACATTTTTCAGTTCCTTCGCCTTTAAATTTAGTTTAACCTTAAAAAAAAATAAAAAATTAAAATTTTCCACAAATTTTCCACCAATGGGGGAGTCTTTCTTGTAATAACTTAAGCAATTGTTGCTTAATTTTATATGTAGAGATTTAAACTGGCTTTTAAAGCTGCAACTATTTGAATTAAAGTTTAATCTAGTTAATATTCCACCCGCAGGAGAAAATTGCTATTAAGGTGAATTTTCCGTTTCAAATAAATATTCTCTTTGTAGTAACATATTGTAAGAGGTATCAAAGTTATTCTCTACATTTGTTTTTCTTGAAAACACTGAAACAATTTCTAAGTAACTGATCACTGAAATCTTAGAAAAGTATCTTAAATATTTTCCTGGGTTTTCCCCAATGCTGTTAAAAAATGGTGGACCAATCATTTTCTTTTTCATTTTAGATACCCTCAGAATTATTTTGGTATTTCAAATTTTAATTTAAATATATATTATTGTGCTTATAGCTTGACAATAAATAATTAAACTAAATTATATAGTAAAGTATAAAATATATAATATATAAAAAAAATGGGACTTGTGCACTTATTTTATGAGGGAGACCTTGTAGTGCTAGGATGATAGATAATAATAAATTTTAATAAAATTAATTAAAATATATTTAAAATAAAACTATCGCATAAAAATTCAATTTTTTCTGCTAATTTTCCACTCAGGGCACAGATTTGTACTACATAATAAAAATACTTTAAAGCATCTATAGAGCAAAGGAAGTATGATCATCAGATACTTAGATACCTAATAGAATCGATGAAGTAAAAGAATTGTTATCATCAGTTTCTCAAATTGATCCCAAACAAATGAAATCATAATGATGTTGTGCATGTTTTGTATGCATTGAGTTATGAGTGTGTGTGGGTTTTTTAATGTGTGTGTGTGTGTGTGTGCGAGTGTGTGTGCAATGTGTTGTGTGTGATGAGCAGATGAGTGGGTAAACAACGGTGCACAGACACCACAATGAACCAACTGAGACCAATATTGTTTGCCATGGTTATTAGCAAATATTCTTATCAGTCAGTCTGTCCATCTGTCAGTCCATCAGTCTGTCAATCAGTCAGTCAATCGCGCAGGTCTTCAAGTCTGTGTTGGCGCTGAGAAAACAAAATTGAAAGAAAAACATGTAAGCAGGCTTTAACTCAAAAGCAAGCGACTGAAAGATACCCTATAAACTGATAAATACAATTCAAATTTCCTTAAAAAAAGTATTTAAATAAAGTTGACACAACTGCTGTGTTTATCAATCGATCCTTATGAAATTTTGAGAATATTAAGAAAAGATATTTTACTAAAACTATACCCTGTAATGAGCAAGCTTACTAAAGTTAAGCGATAGTAATCAGCATTGAATAAAATAAATCCGTTAAAGAACAAAGTTAAAAAAGACTAAAAAAAAATAGGCGATAAACATTTTTAAGATACCCTTTTGGGTAAGTTCTCAGATTTTAATTTAAAAGCATGCGACTGCAAGACACCCTATAAAATGATACATACCATTCTAATTCCCTAAACAATTTTTTTAATTAAGTTGACACAACTGCTGTGTTTTTCAATCGATCCTTATGAAATTTTGAGAATATTAAGAAAAGATATTTTACTAAAACTATACCCTGTAATGAGCAAGCTTACTAAAGTTAAGCGATTGTAATTAGCTTTGAATTAAATGGATCCGTGAAAAGAAAAAATTTAAAAAGAGGCGAGAAACATTTTTCAAATACCCTTTAGTGTAAATTCTCAGACTATAGGGTATGCAAACTAAAATGGAAATGAAAAACATTAGGAAAAAAATACAATATTTTGTTGTTGTTGTTGTTGGCAAAAGATGCAATAATCGATAATTGGAAAGGGAACACTGCTGCACAGAAACCAAAACAATAACAAAAGCCAACGTCAAAGAGAAATTGAACGCGTCTAAAGAAAACAATATCCATCCAAAAGATACGGATACAGATACAGCTAGAGCTACAGCTACAGATATGGATACAGCTACAGCTACAGATGCAGATACAGATACATTTACAGATACAGATACATTTACAGATACAGATACAGATACACAACATGTGAAGCTAAATACGATTATTTGCTTAAGTGTAGCTCCAGTGTCTCAGTGCTGAAATTGAAATTGAAAACTTTCAAGCCGTCAGAGATACAGATACAGATACAAAGATACAAAGATACTTGTAGATTGACAACCTGACTAACTGAGGAGGATGGATGGTTGGGGGCATAAAGAGGGGGAGAGGGGAGATAGGGGGGATGACAAGACGATGTTCGGCTGGTCTGGTAAATACCGATCAGTTGACAATCAACGTTCAAACAATAACGACGAAAAAAATACTTTACTGTTTTTCTCAGATAAAAGATACAAATAGCGCAAGGTAGAGATACAGATACATACAGCTCAGGATAGAGGGCGGGAGGGAGGGTGTTAGTTGCGAGTCTTTTTGCGATAAGCCCAAAAGCTTCAATGATCTTCCCCAATATTGTAAAGTTGAAACTCGGAATTGTATAAAAGTATCTCAAATAATGACACACAGCTCAGAGCTCACGTATTGTCCCGATACTTTATTTTCGGGCATATGGAAACTGTCGTCAGTTCAGGTTAATTTAATACCCTGTAAAAGTAAGCTTGAAAAGGGTATGATCAATTAAATGTAGGATGTTAGAAACATAAACTCTGCATTATTTATTATCTTACTAAAGCATTTTCAGTGTCATATCAGGATTTTATTAAGACAGCTAAATTACGGATTTTTAAGTGTCAGTATGGGATTCGAACCCAGTTATTTTTCAAACCGAAATTCTTTTTATGTGATAACGAGCCACGAGACATCACTCACAATATATAATATTATATTAAAGCAACATCAAATTTACTCCAGTTCGTTGTTTTTTCCCATCCATTAAAAACTGACTAAATTCTCAATTTTATAGTCAGAACTTTGATAATATAGTAGACTTCAATATTAATATATCTACTCGAAATCCTGAATATTTCAGCACAAATGATTAGTAAATTAATATGTTCTTGAGTCAAGAAGTAAAGTATAAATTAATAAACTTCAATTCTTAGGAAAACTTTAATTTTCTTAATATCATGAGCTCAATTTGCAAGTTAGAATCCTTATTTTTGGTACACTGTTTTATTAAAAAAATAATCCAATAATATAAAAAATTGAAGCACAATTGAAGAGCAACCAAAAAGTATTCAATATTAATAAATTTCAGCACAATTGAGTGGAAAAGGAAAAAGTTATAGTACAAGGAAATGAAGCATAGATTATTTTGTAAGTTTTTTGTATGTTTTGCACATTTCTAGGGTAACAGGCACAAAAACATGCATTGATGCCGTTTTCTTCAGTATCAAATGCTATTTCTAACAACTAGATGATTACAGGGTATGAAATAAAGCAGCTCGACTGGCAGATATCCTTTTAAAAGGGTTATTTATAAAGTTTAATGAGAAAAAATCATTAATTGAAACCAAAAATTATTTATTATTTATGATCAAATAGATAATTTATATAAAAAATATAGTTAGGATCTAGGGTAACTGCTAGACTAGGCAAATCTAATATTTTTGTTGCTGCTGCTGTTGTTGATGTTGTTGTTGTTGTTGATGATGATGATGATGATGATCAAGTCTCACGCTCAGAGCTGGAACAGCCATCAGAGGTTCACAATCATTACGAGCATCTGTGTTGTCGCATTTACAATTTGCAATTACACTTGAGTAAATATCAACAACAACAACCAAACAACGAGCAACAACAACAACAACAACAACATAGACAATGACAACGGAGATGGCGTGAAGATGGAGACTGAACAAAAAACTTGGAAACTGAAACTCTCGAGTTCGAATCGAGTCGAGTCGTTGACAACCCAAAACCCTAATGAGCAATGTTTCTTTTCTTTTCTTCTCTTTTTTTGTATTATTTGTATTTTTTTGGCACAGCCTCGTCAGGGGTGGGGAATGGGGGATGATAACTCAGATGGTATTGGTACTAGAACAACAACATTCCCAGACAGCCAAGGTTAAAAACGTCTCTCCAACATCTCCATCTCTATTTGCAGCTTCGTCTCCGATTCGTTTGCCATGCGATCGCGTTCCATGTGATAAATCTGGCAATTGACATAAAGACATACGACATTTACGAGCTCTACGCCTGATAATGAGATATGATCGTATACATATACTATATATACATCTATCCGATATGTTCGTCAAGTTGTTTCTGCATTTGAAGCTGTGGGAAAACACAAATTGTGTTCAGTGTGATCTGTGAGCTGCTGAAAGCAGGTAAGTAAAAGACTGCTAAACTAACAGATACTCTGTAAAACAAATATAAAAAAATTAAAATAAAAAATTCGCTCCCGACCTATCACACAAAAAGAACTTCAGTTTGACAAAATAACTGGGTTCGATTAAAAATACCTATCTTGTAAAAGTCCTGATATAATAAAAAAAAAATTAAGAAAATAGTAAAAAAAAATTCCATGATTCCATATTCTCAGTTCTATCTATTATTTTCTGTATTCCTATACTTTCTGAAAATATATCCCTATTACAACTCTTAGAAATACTTCTTCCAATACTACTAAAAATACGAATTCTTATTGATCTGATTGCGTTTCCTTGGATTTTTCCCAATCCAAGAAATAAATGTCGGATCATTTAAATTAAAATTTTTTGAATACCTCCCTAACATTATAAAATGTTATTTGTTTTCTTCCACTTTTTTTATATTTCATTTAGCTGTTTATTTAAAATTGTAATTTGTAACATTATTTGAATTTTTTAAAGTTAAGTTAATTAATTAATAAATAAATATAGTTCACTGATCATACTAAAGATTACCCACAAAAACATGAAATCCTCTGTATTAAATGTTTACAGGGTATAAGAACACCTTTTAAACATGAAATGTAGCAGCATATATCCTATTAAAAAGGATATTTTTAAACTTAAATCAGAAATAAATGAATTGAAACCATAAATTCATTATTAATTCACAGGCCATAAAAGGAACATATTAATTTGATAAAATAGATTTGTATATATAAAAAATATAGTTGGGATCTTTAAGATCTTGAGCAATAGCTCACCTATAAGTATGATGTTGGTCATGGACTTATTTATTTATTTAATTATATACAATGATCAAAGTTCTTGTGGGGGGATTATTTGCTGATATGCGATCACTGATCTTCTCTGTATTAAAGAATATAGTTAGGATCTTTAAGATCTTGAACAATGATTTACTTATAAAAATGATATTAATTATGGACTTATTTATTTATTTATAAGCAATGATCAAAGATCTTGGAGGGGATATGCGATCACTGATCTTCTCTATATTAAACAATATAGTTAGGATCTTTAAGATCTTGAGCAATGGCTTACTTATAAAAATGATATTAGTCATGGACTTCTGCAATGATCAAAGATCTTGAAGGGGAATTATTTACTGATATACGATCATTGATCTTCTCGTACTTTTTTATTATTTTTATTTTGTTCTTATCGTAATACTTATATAGATGTAGATATTGATCTTTATGATTACTTAGGCATTGGGTGGATTTCACAATAAACCTACACACACACTATAAAACACACACCTTTGTTTGCTTTGGGTGTCCCGAGTTGCTTTTAAAGTTATTAGATGCCATTTGTCGGTCCACAGACCTAGTATTATACATAGATCGAGTCAAGGAGTGCAAAAGAGTTGGAGATAGAGAGAGAGAGAGAGAGTGATAGAGAAAGAGAGAGAGAGAGTGATAGAGAAAGAGAGAGTTTTCTAGCTGGATTTCAGAAATTCGTAAGATCTGAGATAATAACAATCGAGTTAACAGAACCTGGTTGTAAAATGAGTTCGATGATTTCTAGCGAAACCGAAGCTAAACACACTCCATCAGTTCCCTATCAGTCCCCCCTCTACACACACACACACACACACAGCTGCTTATCGTTTATGAGCTGGGCGCGGTGGGGTGTTCGATATTCAATGAACGTTACTGATGATGATGATAATGATGATGATGACGATGTCGATGACTACGTCGATGGTAGAAATTAAGGTAAGGGAGCAAGTGCAGAGAAGGGGAACTGGGACACAAGTGTGTGTACTTGTCGTCGTTTCTGATTCATGCCCAGATACAGATACAGCTAAAGCTATAGCTACAGCTACAGCTACAATAACCAAAACTCATTGACCATGATGATGATGCATAATATCAAGATCGATCCATGCGACAACTGAACGGAACATGATGTATTGTTTCGTAGTCTTTGTGATTGACGAAATAAGTTCAGTTCATCGATTCACGTAGTTTAGATTCGAATGGGGAGGGTAAACCCCGTGCTGCCAAAAATAGAACACAGTTATTCTTATAGATACTGGGACTTAAGTTAGACATCGCTTATCGATCTAAATGGAAGACGAAGAAAAAACAAAGTAACATCGTATCACGAGATTTAACTGCAAATATCAATTATTTCTTATCAATTTCTTCAGTTATTGACGAACATAACCTCATCTTCTGTTCATTTCTATATGATTTATGAGGTTATGTTTAAGTTTAATGGGGATATTTACTTCCTTGCTTATTACTCCTTTTTTCTTATCATAAAATAAACAGAAAATTCACTTTGAATGCCTATTTTAAGGAATTACCTTTTTTTAGGATTCTCTTCACATAACCTTAAATCTGAATTAGAGGTTATGTTCAGTTTTAGCTACAAAATTGATTTCCTTTATTATTTTTTCATTTATAAATTACTTATCTATAAAAAGAAAAAATTACTTTCAATCACAATTTTAAGGAATTACAATTTTTTTAGGATTCTCTTGACATAACCTTAAATCTGGATTAGAGGTTATGTTCAGTTTTGGCTAAAAAATTGATTTCCTTTACTATTTTTCTCTTTTATATGAATTATTATCTATAAATAAGGGAAAATTACATTGAATCATAAGGTTTCGATGTAATTAACAATTCTTGTTGATCAGTTGACCTAATTACACTAGGAAAACCCCTTATACTCGAAATAGAAATCATTTAGAACTTAGCTCGTGACTTATATAGACGTCGCTTATCAACTTTAACTGGAAATAGCCATTCTTTTATCAGTT
This sequence comes from Drosophila kuntzei, assembly GCA_035042165.1. NCBI lineage: Eukaryota > Metazoa > Arthropoda > Insecta > Diptera > Drosophilidae > Drosophila > Drosophila kuntzei. The sequence goes on along the minus strand of JAWNLU010001388.1, from coordinate 803,327 downwards.
TTATGCATGTTTGTTGTTTTATTTTATTCTCTCTTTTTGGCAGGGAGTCACTTAACCTCCAAATTGCATCAGCATCAGACAATACCATAAAATGTTTTAGAAAACAGTCAGACCATAATAATAATTTAAAATTCACTTTCTACCTGCGACTCGTGTCCTAATCGCTGCCAAACAATGCACAAATGATGGCCAGACTCGTGAGTCTTCGTCTCAGTCTCAGACCTCAGACCTGAGACCCGTCAAATAAACCTCAATGGGTCTGACAGTCTGGTGTCGTTTATCCCATAAAGTCAATTGGTTTCTAATGAGCTTAGCTACCGTATTGTTTAAGGAACTGAATGAACTCGGCTTTATCTTACAAGCGGAAAGAGATTACATAAGCTACATATGTAAGCATAATACATATAGACATTGTTATATATTCATAAACTATAAATTGCTTAACTGATAAACACGCTCACTTAGTCATATCTAACGTTGTTTATCTCCCTGTCTAAAGTTTATATATCTAATATTTATCTATAACTACAAAATATCGATATTTTCTAGGGTATCCATAGCACAATGTTTTTTTTATAAATAAATATTAATAAATTTATACGCGATCATATTAAAAAATCGAGTTTTTGTTTTGTTTTGAAAAGACACGGATCAAAATTTCATGTAACATTCTTGGCAAATCCTGAAAATATTTTTGTCATTAAAATTTAAATTTAAGTTAAAAATTAATTAGATGATAATTTCAATATCGAAAAATCAGTTAAATATAAAAAGTGTTAAATGAAAAGTCATTTACAAACAGTTTATTAAATCTGATGACTTTCTTTTTTAAGTAACTTTTAAATTACAATATTTTTCCAGAGATTTTTCTGAAATAGTTCATGAAATATATTTAAGTTACATGTGAAAATTTAAGAATTTTGGGGACATTTGGGGACAAAATTTAAATTTTCGATAGATATTAAATAAATTAAATGGTCTTTTTTCAAAATTAAAAAAATTAAAAAACCTTTCTAAAATTCAAGTTCAAAATTATTGATTTTAGCATGCATTTTTTAAGCTTATTGAGGATATTTTTGTTAAATTGGGACAATATTCGGATAAAATCATAACGACTCAACATTAAAAACTCAAAAAAGCCTAAAATAAAAAAAAATTGTTGAGAAAAATCGTGCTTGTATCAAGTTTTTGTACTTGGTTTAAGAAAAATCCGGGATTACCCTATGTCTAACACCGCATTGGATTGATTTTATACCGGAATCCCATATTCTTTTCTGTGTACAATTGTTAAGTTCCGTTGTTTTTATTTTTTTAGGCATTCCCTTCTCTCTCACGCCCACACAGCTCCCCCTCCCGCTTGCTTTCAGGGTATTTCGCCGCAAACTGAAAACTCTGAATCATACGCAAACAGACATATGTACATACATAGTTAGATATACGTGTATTTCCAAGTGTTAAACATTACGTTTGCTATTGGGGGTGGTGCAAAGTTTAAGCAAAATAAAAAAAAGAAAAATATTAAATAAAACATAGACGAAAAAAGAGGCGCGCGCGCCTTTTTCAATTGTTTTACGATAATATACACAATAATTTGTTGTTTATCAGCAACAATGACGGACAAATGTTTATGCTCTCCCTATGTGTTTGTGTGTTTGTGTGTTTTGTGTTGCTGAGCAGTGTTGCCAACTCTTCAGGGCCTTAAAAAGCGAAATTTAAGTTTAAAAATAACTATACAAAGCTACGAAATCTGCAAGCATGCCAGAGAAAAAGCTATTTATTCTAATTTTCAAGCTGATATTATAACCTGCGTTTATTAAAAACAGGCAAATGGATGTACAATTCGGGAAAAAAAAAATAATATGATACTTTGTCATTGAAAAACAAGTTGGGGCTGCGATTCTTCCAAAAATATATTTTATATATATGGCCTATTATTTCTCATTTAAAAAAATTAATTGGGTATTCTTTACAATGACTGCCAATATTTTAAATTTAATTTTGTAGGAAAAATTGGTTAATACTGACGGAAAAAAATAGCACCACTTTCCTAAAGCGTTTACAACTATATACAAAAGCAATCTAGTAAAAATAATTTGAAATATTTTCAATAGTTTTTTTTAACTTAAAAAATAGCTATAAATAATAAATTGGTATATTTTCAATAGTTTTTTATAAGCTTTAAAAATAGCTAGCATTCCCGCCAGGCGCCATTCAAAAAACTCTAGATCTGGTGGGAAAAATTGCTGAGTTGGCAACACTGCTGTTGAGTGTGCATGATTTGCACAGTGTGAATATTGTAGAGTGCGTAACACTGTGTGTGTGTGTGTGTGTGTATACTCACCTTGACATGTCAACGCAGCCATAAGCTTATTAAATCCATTAGCACAACAACAACAATAGATTTAATGCACGCAAATTATAACAATTAGTTTTTATTTGTTATTAAAAACATGTTAATAATGCTAAATACTCAAATCGAAAGTGCATTTTTTGCAATGCAATGCACACGTGTGTGTGCGACTGAAACAAACTGATGCTGTTAATGCTCAGTGTTAATGCGTCTGTTATGTTAATGTAATTAACAGAGATGAGAGAGAGAGACAGAGCGGGTGCGAGATCAAGAGAGCGTGGGAGTGGTGTGTGTGTGTGTGAGTGTGCGCTGTCATTTGTTTTATGCAAAGTTAAATGCTGACTAAATGCTTGCAATTAAATGTTAATGTCGCGCGCTCTTTTTACTAGTAGTATTATTATTGTTATTTCTTATTGTTGTTGTTGCAGCTTTAATTATGTTATGTTGTATGTTGATTGTTATTGTTGCCTGCTCATTATCACTTTCAGTCTCATTGAATGCCAACAATTGAAAAGCGAAACCGAAAACCGTTTCTCAACACAACAACAACAACAACATAAAAGGCAAGCGAAAGAAGCAACAAAAAAAATAAAAGAAATGTAAAGAAAAAAATTGCAATGTGCTGCTTCTGTTGCCGCCATTAATGTTTATTTAACACGCATTGCCACACGCGCTGTTACCGTTACTATTGTTGTTGTTGTTGTTGCTGCTGCTGCTGCCGTTTAGCGCCAACGTCGCTGCCACCGCCCACGCGCACAGTGGTGCGTGCCTAGACGAAAAATTGTATTGGCAAGTGGCGTACACACAAAAAAAATCCGAAATTCCGGGATAAAATCAATGGTATGGTAATTCCGGATTTTCTTCAACCAAGTATAAAATACTTGATTCAAGCTCAATCTTTCTCAACAATATTTAAATTTTCGGTATTCTGTACATATTTTTTGTAGTTAGATCAAATATTGTCTTAATTTAACAATAACATACCAATTCAAGAATTTTAAACTTGAATTTTAGAATGGTACTTTTTTTTCTGTGTACCACGGTGCAAAATGCTTATACTTAATTTCAAGTTCATTATAAATAAAACGTAAATATTATTGAATTTATACAAACAGCGCGATCATTGTTGTTGCATGTTTCTCTCTCTCTCTTTAATGTATGTGTGTAAAGCGCGCGTGTCTTATACGTGTGAGTGCGTATGCACATGTGTGTGTGTGTGTGTGTGTGGGTGAGTGTATTGAACTCTTGCTGCACTTTTTTGCACAATATATTTTATTTTTGCATTAATGTACGTACTACACACACTCACATATGTATGCTTTATTTCTTCGATTTTTATATTAATATATTTGTATACGTATTTATTTTTTGTTGCTGCTGCCGCTTTTGTTATTGCAATTGTTGTTTTTGCCGCCTTTTCTGCTTATTGGCAATAATTTTTGACGTCTTTATTGTTGTTGTTGTTGTTATTGCTGCTGCTGCTGCTGCTGCAGTTAATCGGTCATCGTGCAATCGATCGATTGCGCAGCGCGATGCTGTTAACAATGTTATCGTGTTATCGTTTCTGCATGTAATGCACAATCAGAAATGTGTGTGCAAGAGAGAAAGAAGACAGCGAGACAAAATGATTCATTTGCATTTTTCGGCAGCTGACAATGATCTCCCTTCCACACACACATGTGCGTGTGTGTGTGTGTGTGTGTGTGTGTGTGTAGCTTGCACACCTTTTTGAGGCGGTCAACTGTGACGATTTAACAACAACAAGAACAACATCCATTAACAACAACAGCGACAGCGAGAAAATTCAGCCCAAAAGACGCGGGCAGCATTTAAACGTCTTTTACTTCCGTTTCTGGATGAGTTTTCAAGTTTCAAGTTTGAGGTGAAGGTTGAGGGAAACGCATTGTGGAGACACCGTGTCGTTATGGCAGCGGGAAAGGGGGGAGGGTGGCTTAAAAGTGCACAATTAATGATCGATCCTATGTATAGTAGTGTGCACACATACACTCAGAAAAATATTGCATTCTAAAATTTAGTACGTCAGTTTTACTTTTAAAATTGCAATATTGCTGTGTACTCAAATTCTTAAATGATATATGAATGGATCTTACAATCTTTCAACTATATAATACAATAGTCCGATATTAACTAAGGCTGTAAACCACCAAAATTTTGTATAAGGTTCGGTTCGCGAACCGGTTTACATATATACCACCTGAACCCCAGGTTTGGGTTCGAGTCGTGGTTCAATTTAATACATTAAAATATTTTTTAGTTTACATTTTTCCGTAATTTTTCAAACCAATTAAATTTTTTATAAAAAAAAATTCTAATTCTGTAAATTAACTAAATTAATTTGAAAACTTGAAATATGACTTGTAATATTTGGATTATTATTTAAAGTCCTCCTATTGTTCCACAATTTTATATTCTTTTTTCGACAATTGACCTCAAAGAACCCCAAATCCCCATTTTGGAAGCTTGGCTTGTTCAAAAAACTTGTAGCTTAAAAAATTCAAATTCCTTTGCAAACGCAAGTTTTCCAAAAAAAAAAAAACCTTGGAAGTTAAAGACCGAACAAAAATGTTAAATTGCCTTAAACTTAAAAAAAAATTGTTGTATGAAACCATCGTTGTAACTCAAAAAAGTAAAGATGCAGTTCAATTCCTAGGACCCGAAATAGGGGGAACCCGTTAATTTTGGTCTTGTCTTTTTTTTTCTTTGACTTGTAGAGTGTTATGGTTATAAATATAACAATAACAAACCTAACCTGGGTATTTATATTTTTCAAGAAGTTAGTTGAAAAATGAGAATATTATTATTAACAAAATGCAAAATTTACACATTTTCTCTTGCAAAAAATGTATAATTATTAATTATTTCTTATTTTAGTATTTTTGCCTGTGGCTTTTTGAAAGAAAACAAATAATAATATAAATGAAAATCATTTTTATCGATATTACCTATCAGGACAGTTCCGGCTTACACTTTTTATTTTACAGCATTTAATAAAATTTATTATGCATTTAGGCTAAGGTAGGTATTTAAATATTCCTTTTTTTACTTTATTGGACTTAGATTCACCAGCTAATGGTAAAAAAAATTCGCAAAGTTTTTTCCCAAATTATATTAGAACAGGTTAAATATATTCACTTCCAAAAAACCTTGCAGAAAGTGAAAATCAGAACAGGCCATTAAATTAAAAAAAAAAAAAATATCAAATATGTGAATTTTGATTTTGTCAAAACACTTTTTTGGGTAACTATAACTAAGAAGAGGATAAATAATTTTTCACGAATTTAACTATATTTAAAATTAAAATATCCAATATGTGAATTGTTATTTAATACTTTCTTGACTAACTGTATTTAAAAAAAAAATAAAATAAAAATAATGTTTACTGAATTAAACTACTTTTAAAAACAAAAAGTCAATATGTGAATTTTGCTTTTGTCAAAACACTTTCTTGAGTAACTGTAACTAAAAAAAAAGAAAAATAATGTTTGCTGAATAAAACTACTTTTAAAAATAAAAAGCCAAAATGTGAATTTTGCTCTTGTCAAAACACTTTCTTGACGAACTGTATGTAAAGAGAAGAGCAATTCTGTTTTGGTGGCTGGGGACTTCATGCATACATAATATGCACATATGCATGTGTGTACATAAGTATGTATGTATGTATGTATGTATGTATGTATGTATGTAGTAAGTGTGGTACATAGCGCGCTCTCGCTTTAACACACACGCATCCACAAGGCACGCAAACGACATGCGTGTACCCACACACACACACACACATACACTGTAATCCTATTTGCGTCCAAAAATAAAATGAAACGAAAGAAAAATCCAAAGAAAGAAGCGACAATGCTGCTGCTGCTCTCGCTGCTCTCTGCTGCTGCTGCTGCTGCGGCGTCTGTTTCCTTTGCGTCAAAGATTTAACGAGCATGCGACGTCGACGTCGACGTCAACGTTAACGTCGCGTACTCTGCTGTGTTTTATCTAACCAATACCAATGCAAGAAACAACCACCAACACCAACAGCATTCGCGGAGAGCAAAAAGCAGAGACAGCGCAACTCTCACACACACACACACACACATATGTAGACAGAGGCGGCAGCCATTGCGTTCTCTCTCTCTTATTTGCCCCCTCTCAAGTTTCACGTCAGATGTCGCGTCAGCTGCTGCTGCGTCGCTGTCGCTGTTGCTGTCGCTGCCTCCGGTCTCAGTCTCTGCTCAGTCTCTGCTGTGCGCTTTTATAAATACAACTTCATAGATGCGTTCAAATACAATTCAGAAGTCGAACCGAAAAGACGTCTTGAATTTGTTATTTGTTTTTTTTTTTTAACACGTTACGTTCGTTTCCCAAGCACACACACACACACATACATACATCGTATGTATCTGCATTTTTTCTCAGCTGCACAAAAATTAGATAAACGGTCTCGAGCCTCTGCCGAACGCTTGCGCTGCGTCTGCGCTCAGAACTCGTGTGCGCGTCAACGTGAAAGCATCTGTGGCGCGCTACGAAATTGAAATTGAAATTGAAATATACAAACTTCAGATACAAAGATACAACAAATCAAGAACAACATTAAAAAATAACAAAACACTTGACGGTGCAAAATTTGGATACATCAATATAATTTATTTTATTTGTTTTTTTTTAAATTAATACATACAAATTAAACCAAAGAAAAGTGTGACAAAAATAATTATTTCATAAATAATCATTGAGTGCAACTACATCAAAATAAATAAATAAATAAATATTTTATATTATAAACAAGTGACTTCAAGTGATCAATTGAAATTCAACAACAACAACTACAACTACAGCAGCAGCAGCAGCAGCAGCAACAACAACAACATCAACTAATACGGCTAACAAAAATTCGAATGCCGTCGCCAAATTGTTCAATTAACCAAAAACTAAACAAAGGTAAAAAATCCCAAAAATACAAACAAAAAAAAAACACATGTATTAAAATGTATCAATTTTTTTTTTCGTGTGCCACAAAATTTGTTCAAGTGTCATTCAAGTGCAATTAATCAACACTCAAATTCTGCAGCCTCATTTTCATGGATTAATCCCAAGTTATTTTTTTTTACCTATGGATCTTCAGTTTACAATTTCCCAAAAAATTAAATATTACCAGGTTTTTCTAGTTTATTTTCATATCATAATTTACTTACTGCAATCTCTAAATGAAAATCTCACTTTGATAATTTTCGTGTTAATTCTTTTGCCCTATAATCTTTAAGGGTTTCTAATTTAATTGACCTCGCAACGGTCACGAGCTCAAAATCCCGTCAAAGTTCAAATTTGTTATCCCTTTTCTGAACTCTGAACTTTTCAAAAAACCAAAAAAAAAAGGGTTGCACTCAAATTGTTGACACAAATTGAACCTTGAGTCGGTTATAAATTGCGTTAAAAATTGAAAAGTGTTTCATAATTTCGTCAGACAGTTTAAATAAATGCAATTGAACTTTAAATCTTTCAGTTATGATATGAATTTGAATACTCTGATCTTTAATCAATGACTTTTTCTAGTGATTTAAATTAATCATTTTTCAACATACGATTTTCGCCAGCTTCTCAATTTTCGTTTAGGAAAAACCAAATATAATTTCTCAAATATTCGCAAATCTTCAGATTTTTCTCATATCTGCAAAATTTGAGCTTTTAAAAATTAAAGATTTCGTCATTTGTGAATAAAAATAAAGTTTTAACTCTATGTAGATTTTTTTATAATGAAAAAATAAGTAAATTTCATTAATACTTCAATAACTTTTGCTTGAACTAATTCCAAACTTGTATTGTATAATTTTAACAATTTTATCGTTTTGCTTAACATTTTTTTGTATCTTTTGCTTTAAGTTAAGATTTGTTTAGTTAAAGATTTGTATAAAGTTATTCAGAAGTGTTTCCGAAATAAAAACTAATCGAAAAACAACCAAAAGTACTTAAATTTTCGTAAAGTTTTCAGTTGTTTTACATTTCTGATAGAAATTTGTAAATTTCTTATATTTCTTAAATATGTTTATGTTTTTCGTGAGCACTTTGTATAGAGTTTTGTACATATTTTCTCAAATGATGCAGCTGGTCAAGAATGGGTTAAGCAAGGGAGCAAGGGGTTAAGGGGGGGGAAGAAGGAGAAGAAGGAGAAGGCGTGTCTTTATCTCAATGCGGATGAGTCACAGTCTAAATTGAAATCAGCCAACCAAAATGAAAGCCCAGTCAAAAGCCAAAAAACCAACAACAACAACAGCAACAACAATAATAATAATAACAAAAATAACAACAACAATAACACACACACACACACACATAGATACAGTCGTAAGCACAGTGGTCGCTTTGTTATCGCCAAATTATATATTTTTGAAAATGTCAAGTTGTTGTTGTTGTTGCAGTTGTTGCCAATTGAAAATCCTAAGCGCCAGCAACAACAACAACAGTAACAATGAAATTTGCCAATTGATAACGATAAATGTTAATGAGAAATGTGCGCAAAAATGGAAATGCAACAACTACACTGAAAAAAAAAGACCATTCGAAAATTCAAGTTTAAAATTCTTAATTTGAGCATGTATTCAGGATATTATTGTTAAATTAATAAAATATGCGATTAAAATGGCAATGATTCAACATTAAAAAATGTAAAGAAGTCTTAAATATTATAATCTAACTAAAAAAAGTTTAAAGAACAACGAAAGTCAAAATATTGTTATTTTGATTTTTACTTGCTTTAAGAAAATTCAGAATTATCTTATTACTGACACTGCATTTGGATTGATTTTATCTCAGAATCTCGAACTTTTTTCTCTCTGTGTACGCACGCACACACACAGACACAGTACAAAAACCGATAAAAAATCGATACGCACAACGTGTGCAAAAGAGAGAGAGCGCGCAATTAAAGAGAGCGTAAGCAGGTGCAGTGCTCTCACTCTCTCTCACACTCCCCCTCTCCTACCTCCTTCTTCTACCAACTCCTCTCACGCTCTCACTGCATTTATTCTTATTGGATTTTCTAACGAAATCCATTTGCGATTTCCCAGTTAAAGATGTGGAAACAAGCATAAAGAACAAAAAAAAAAGAGAGAATGGGAGATAACGAGAGCAAGACAGAAAGAGAGGAGAGAGGAAGAATTGCAACTGTTTTGCCAGCGTCTCATTTAACAAATTCGCCGTAGAACGATCGATCGATCAGCTGTTAAAAAGTCCTACGTTCAATTTGATTTTCGCCAGAAATTGAGATACGATCTGTAGATGATAATGATGATTTCATAATAATTGCACAGATCTAATAACAATTCAGTGCATTTGTTATTATCATTAAAAATATTGTGATTATTATCATTATTATGTTTATTATTTGTTGTGATCAAAGCTTCATTTCAACACAGTTCTCTCGTTTTTCTGGGATTAATCATTTTATTGATATAGTTTAAATTGGAATTTCTTTTCATTTCAATTTCACATAAGTTTCCCAAAAATATCCGTCAGTTTTCCCCCATTACATGAAATAAAAATGTTAGTAAAAATTGCATAAATATATTTTCCAACATAACTTTTGTCAAGCTACAATTTTAATAAATGCAACTAACAATAAGAATTTCTATAAATCTTAAAACGCACTTTATAAATCTGGCTAACTGTGGGAAATAATTCAAATTTAATAAAAAAATTTAAATTACATGGATCAGTAGATTTATAGACCAAATTTACTGACTCTAAGGCTACCAGAAGCTGAGTTCAGTTAGGTTATTGTAAGTGGGGGTAGAAAATGTTTGCCCTTATTTACTGAAAGCTAAATGTAATGCACTAATTAAGTTTGACGCATTAGAAGAATATATAAAGGGTATAATTAAATCTAAATATATTATTTAACTTATGTAATAAAAATAAATAATCTTAAATTAAGATTATTAGTTTAAAAAAATTGTTTAAGACAACTTTAAAAGCAAAATACAAACAATGCAATCTTACAATCTAGATATTTTGTCTTCTTTTAAGTTATATTGGTTTTCGATGCAATTTTTAAAATTAATTTCAATTTGATTAGATTAATAATTTTCTTTTAAAACTAAGAAAAAATGAGAACTGGGATACAATTTTAAAAAGCATCACAATTTTATAAAATCGGAAGTTAATTCTTTCTTCTTTTCAAAATAATACCATCTTATCAACAAGATATTTTCTATTAAAGTTTAATAATATTATTAATTATCTAGACTTGTTTTAAAAAAATGACAACTTGGATAGAATTCTGTGAAGCACATCGTTTTTAAGTTTTTTAAAATGATAAACTATAAAAATACAAGCAATACCATAATATAATTAAGATATTTTCTCTTATTTTAAGAGATATGGGTCTTAGATAAGTTTTTATAAATTATTTAAAATTTGATTAAATCTATATTTTCATATGATAACTAAGAATATTCTTAAAAAAAAATGGGAGAATGGATAATATTCTGTAAAGTTCATCGATCTTAATTTTAAAAAATTCCTAAATTAATTCTCCTTTTCCCTCTCTTTCTCTCCCTCTCTCTTTTTTTCAAACAGCAGCTGTTTACGATCTCAATTAGCCAACTTTAAGAACAAACAAACAGAACAAGAACAACAGCAAAGATGCTGGCCACACAACAGCAACAACACACAACAACAACAACAACAACAAGCACAGCGGCAACAGCAGCAGCAACAGTTGCTGATGCTGCGACAACGACAACAGTTGCTCACAGCAGCGATGCCAGCGACATGGATCGCCGTGAGCGTCGTGATTCGACCACCTCAGAATCATCGCTGGAGCATCTCGACTTGGGACGCACACCAAAGAAGCTCAGCAGCAGCAGCGGAGCGCCGCAGCCGACGTCGACGCCGCACGACACCACGACAACAACAACGACAGCGACAGCGACGTCGCGCAAGCGCAAACTGCGACAGCAACAACAACAGCAACAATTGCTCTCAGATGACGAGCAACAACAACAGCAACAACAACAACAACAACTGTTGGATCCGTCTGCGCAGCGACCGCGTCACAAGCAGCGACGCAGCGTCAACGCCAGCATCGTCGTCGATTACAGCGCCAGCGGCGACGCCAGCTCGCTGCGTAAAAAGTTTCGACTGAATCGCAGCAGCGGCAGCGGCGTCGGCAGCGGCATCGGCAGCGAACTCTCTGAATCGGGTTTCGTTGATGGCAGCGCACATAGCGGTTATTTGCTCAGCAACAACAGCAGCGCCGTCAGCAGCGCTCAGTCAGCGTCGGCAGCGGCAGCGGCTGCGGCTGCGCAGCAAGCATCATCGAGCAGCTCGGGCGGCTCATCGCCACAGGGTTTGTGCCTCTCGAGCGCCGAATCGGGAATTGGCGCCGGCGACGATCACATGAAATATTTGTGCCCCATCTGTGAGGTCGTCTCGGCCACGCCCCACGAGTTCACCAATCACATACGTTGCCACAATTACGCCAACGGCGACACGGAGAATTTCACCTGTCGCATCTGCTCAAAGGTAAGTCACACCCTTACATTTTACACTCTACAGGGTATGCAATTGATAAATCTTTCAATTAGTAGATTTAGATTTTATAGGGTATACTCAAGTTGCTTCAATTCAATTACAGAATATCAAGTTAAAATATTTACAGGGTATGCAATCAATAAATTGATTTAAAAAATAGCTACTCTTTCAATTAGTAGATTTAGATTTTATAGGGTATACTCAAGTTGCTTCAATTCAATTACAGAATATTAAATTAAGACATTTACAGGGTATGCAATTGATAAATTGATTTAAAAAATAGCTACTCTTTCAATTAGTAGATTTAGATTTTATAGGGTATACTCAAGTTGCTTCAATTCAATTACAGAATATTAAATTAAGACATTTACAGGGTATGCAATTGATAAATTGATTTTAAAAATAGCTACTCTTTCAATTAGTAGATTTAGATTTTATAGGGTATACTCAAGTTGTTTCAATTCAATTACAGAATATTAAATTAGATACTCTTTTAATTAGTAGATTGAGATTTTATAGGGAATTCAATTACAGAATATTTAATTAGACATTTACAGGGTATGCAATTGATAAATTGATTTAAAAAATAGCTACTCTTTCAACTAGTAGATTGAGATTTTATAGGGAATTCAATTCAATTACTGAATATTAAATTAAAATATAAAGTAGCTCATAAAGTAGCTCAACTTATTAATAACAAGTTCCAGAAGTGTAGAAGTGTTTCTTTATAGAACGCTTTATGCAAGTATATTTCATAAATTAAAATAATTTGAAATTTATATCAATTTCTAATCCTTTTCCCTATTGAAATATCTTTTGATTTTCCTTCAATTTTATGATAGTTCATTTATTAAAGAGTATTTAATAGTCAACATTCAAATGACAATTCTAAAACAGCGCTTAGAGGGTATTAACTAGTCTCCTTTTATGCAAATATATTTCCTAAATTAAAATGATCTGCAATTTATATAAAATTTCTAATCCTTTTCTTTTCGGAATTTTCTCTTTATTTTCCTTCAATTTTTTGATAGTTCATTTATTAAAGAGTATTAACTAGTCTTCATTTATGCAAATAAATTTCATAAATTGAATGATCTGCAATTTATATCAATTTCTAATCCTTTTCCCTCTTACATTTTTTTCCTTATTTTCCTTCATTTTTATGATAGTTCATTTATTAAAGAGTATTTAATAGTCAACATTCAAATGAAAATTCTAATGCAGCGTTTAGAGGGTATTAGCTAATCTCCTTTTATCAAAATATATATCATAGATTATAATGATCTGCAATTTATATAAAATTTCTAATCTTTTCCCCCCTTGAATTTTCTCTTTATTTTCCTTAAATTTTATGATAGTTCATTTATTAAAGAGTATTTGGAGGGTATTAACTAGTCTCCTTTTATGCAAATATATTTCCTAAGTTAAAATGATCTGCAATTTATATAAAATTTCTAATCCTTTTTCATTTTTGAATTTTCTTTTCGTTTTTCCTCGATTTTCGCGTGGTTGCCTTTTAGGTGTTGTCGTCGGCGTCATCGCTGGACAGACACGTGTTGGTTCACACAGGGGAGCGACCCTTCAACTGTCGTTATTGCCACTTGACATTCACAACGAACGGCAACATGCATCGTCACATGCGAACACACAAGCAACATCAGACGACACAGCAGCAACAACAGCAGTCACAGCAGCAATCGCAGCAACAATCGCACTCGCAGCAGCAACAGTTGCAGTCACAACAGCAGCGACGACAGCAACATGCGACGGCAGCAACAATTGCCACACAGGTTGCAGGTGGCAGATGCGAGAGTTATGAAAGTGATGCTAGTTGCTCCACGGATGTGTCCAGTGCACAAAGTCACAGCAGCAACAGCAACAGCAGCAGCAGCAATCACTCCAACAACAACAACAATAACAATAACAAACTAAGCAACAACAATAATAATAATAATAATATTGAGGAGAAGGAGGAGAAAGAGGAGCAACATGTTGCTGCCACATTGTGTGGCAAGCAGCGACGCCATAAAATCAACATCAACAACAACAATATTATGGAAAAGGACGAGCATGAAGAGGGGGACGAGGAGGCAGCAGAGGAGGAAGATGACGATGAGGATGAGATTGAGCATAACTCGGATGTGGAGAGCGTTGAGGATGTGGCACAGTTGATAACCTCCACACCCGATGTGGCAACATTGCTCGCCTCCTCAGGAGCGACCACGCCCAGTCAATCGCCCGCCCCGCCGCCAATGTTGTTGCTGTTGAATTGTCCCGCCTGCGAGGCGGATGATTTTGAATCATGGCCAGCGTTGTGGCAACATTTGGATGCCCAGCATGCGGATATACCCGCCAAGTGCAGGGAATGCGACGTAATCTTTGCCAGCCATCGGCAATTGCAGTCGCACATTTGTCGCGGCAACAGCAATAGCAACAGCAACATGCAAATGTTGCCGCTACTCGCCGCCAGCTCAAGTCCCAAGCATGAAATTGTCGAAGATGATGAAGAGGAGCGCGAAGAGCAAATGGAACTGGAACAGGAGCAAGTGCATCAGCAAAGCGAACGCGATGATTTCTTTCAGCAACTGTATCACAAGGGTAAAACCAATATTGCCGCTCCATTGCCGTCGCCAATAAAACACGAACTGCCCTCGGAACATCGGAGCGTCGATAGCCGACAGGATTTGGCCGATATCCAGAGTATACTCAACATGACCAGCTCCAGTTGCACCTCGAGTTTCCTGCGCAACTTTGAGCAATCGGTTAACACACCCTGCTCCAGTCAATACAGCTTGGATGGACGCGATGGCGATGAGGAGGCCCAAGATGCATTCACCAGTGAATTTCGACGCATGAAATTACGCGGTGAATTCCCCTGTAAACTATGCGTCGCTGTCTTTCCCAATTTGCGTGCCCTCAAAGGACACAATCGTGTCCATTTGGCAGCTGTTGGTCCCGCAGGACCATTCCGCTGCAACATGTGTCCCTATGCTGTCTGCGATAAGGCGGCCCTGGTACGGCACATGCGCACCCACAACGGAGATCGTCCCTATGAATGTGCCGTGTGCAATTATGCATTCACTACCAAGGCGAATTGTGAGCGACACTTGAGGAATCGTCATAGTAAAACGAGTCGCGAGGATGTTAAACGTGCCATTGTCTATCATCCGGCGGAGGATGCCAGCTGTGAGGAGTCCAAAACGGGACAAAGATTGCACGATTCCGAGTTGAATGAATTAAGTTATCGGTCAATGTCGCCGCCGCTGGAGGCAGCATCGCAATTGAAGCACATGTTGCTGGCAGAACCAACAACAGTTGCTCCAACTACAGTAGTTGCTCCAGTTGTTGCTGCCCCAGCAGCAACAGTTGCTGTCAAGGCAGCTCCCTTGAAGATACAAGTCAAGAGCTTGGATCAATTGGTGGATAAACCATTGGCGCCAGCTTTGGATCTCAGCATGGATGTCCTGGATCTAAGCAAAAAGGAGCGACCACAGGAGCAGCAACAGGAGCAACAGCAACAGCAGCAGCAGCAGCAACAACGGGAGCAACAACGGGAGCAACAACGTGAGCGCGAGCGTGAATTGCTGCTGTGTCAGCAACAGCAGCAGCAACAACAACAGCAACAACAGCAACAGCAGCAACTTTTTGGTGCTGGCGATGCTGCCACACAGTACATGCAACAATTGTTCCGTAATCTCATGTTCCAACAATCGCCAGCATTTCCCTTCTTCAGCTTTATGCCACCAACAGCAGCAGCAGCTGGCGATAAAAACCCATCAGCAACATCAGCAACTACAGCAGCAGCAGCAGCTGTTACGCCAGCAACTGGCGCTGCTTTGGGCCTCCCATTGCCACTGTCCAATGTGGGCGGAGTGGGCGTGCCCGTGCCCGCTGGTGGACCCGTCAAAATGGTCATCAAAAATGGCGTCTTGATGCCGAAACAAAAACAACGTCGCTATCGCACCGAACGTCCATTTGCCTGCGAACATTGCTCGGCAAGATTCACACTCCGTTCCAATATGGAGCGTCACGTGAAGCAACAACATCCACAATTCTATGCACAGCGACAGCGGAGTGGACACCATGTGATGCGTGGACGTGCTGCATCCTCAAATGCCGCTGCAGCAGCAACAGCAGCCGCAGCAGCAGCAGCAGCTGCCGCCGCCGCAGCAGCAGCAATGTCAAATTTAAGCCAGCAACAACATGGACATCATGCACATCATGCGCATATTTCGGATCAGGTGAAATATGCGATACTGGCACAACAATTGAAGGCACGCAAGGATACGGATTTATTGCAACAGGCATTGGCACATGGCTCCAGCAGTGTGGCCGGTAATCCTCTACTGCATTTCGGCTACAAGCAGCAACATCACAACAGCAATGGTAATGGTAACAGCAATGGGAATGGACATCATCCTGCTGTCAATGATGATGATGAGCCCAAATTGATAATTGATGAGGATGATGAGGATGAGGAGGAGGAGGAGCTGGATGATGAGCTGGAGGAGGAGGATTTGGAGGAGGATGACTTGGAGGAGGAGGAGGAGCAGCAGGAACAGGAACAGGAACGGGAACGGGAACCACCACGCACTTCAACCCCCATTGAGGCGGCCAAAAAGGTGGCGGAAACAATTCTGGAGCAGGCCATCAAAGCGGGCAAATCCACAGAATTTGAGTCCAAAAAGTTACCCACTCCCACAGCAACTGCCACGCCCACTTCGACTCCCACTCCGACTCCGAATCCCACACCAATGAAAACAATGATTGCCCAAGCGGAATCCGTGGCGAAATCCTTGAAAGAAGTTGCCAGTTCACCGTTTAAAGATGAATCTCAGGATTTGGTGCCGGTTTCGAAGCTGGTGGACAATGCCACCAGCAATCAGGTGTCCTTCAATAGCTACTTTCGTCCCAGCGATGTCGCCAATCACATGGAGCAATCGGATGAGGAGGGACTCGTTGCATCCGGCAGCGCCAGTGAGAGCAACAATTCCGGCACCGAAGATGTCACCAGCAGCAGCAGCAATGAGCCCAAAAAGAAATCCGCTTATAGTTTGGCGCCCAATCGTGTCAGTTGTCCATATTGCCAGCGAATGTTCCCATGGAGCAGCAGCTTGAGGCGTCACATCCTGACGCATACGGGACAGAAGCCCTTCAAGTGTTCCCATTGCCCATTGTTGTTCACCACCAAGAGCAACTGTGATCGCCATTTGTTGCGGAAACATGGGAATGTGGAGAGTGCGATGAGTGTTTATGTGCCCACCGAGGATGTGAGTGAACCGATACCGGTGCCCAAATCCGTGGAGGAGATTGAGCTCGAGGAGCAGCGACGTCGCAAGGCCGAGCAGCTGGAAAGGCAGCGGGAGCGTGAAAGGGAGCGGGAACTGGAGCGGGAACGGGAACAGGAAAGGGAAAGGGAATTGGAGCGAGAGCGGGAGTTAGAGAGGGAACGGGAACAGCAGCAACAGCAGCTCATCCAGCAATTGGCGGCAGCAGCACAAATGGTTGCCGCCTGCACAGCCTCCGTTAACAGCACCTCCCCGCCAGCCGCTGGCGCCGCCAGTCCCAATGAATCCCAGGGTAGCGATTTACCCTATAAATGTCATCTTTGTGAATATTCGTTCGGGGAGCGTCTACAATGTTTGGAGCACATTAAACAGCAGCATCCGCACGAGTTTGCATTGCTGTTGGCCAAAGGTGCCATTGAAACGGAGGAGCAACAGTTGCCGCCGCCACCGCCGCCAGCAACAACAGTTGCCTCCGATGAGGAATCAACACTTGCCACACGTGCCACAAATGTTAAATATCCGGATTATACGAATCGTAAAGTGATTTGTGCATTTTGTGTGCGTCGCTTTTGGTCCACGGAGGATCTACGTCGTCATATGCGTACACATTCCGGAGAGCGTCCATTTCAATGCGAGATTTGCCTGAGGAAATTCACATTGAAGCACAGCATGTTGAGGCATATGAAGAAGCACAGTGGACGCAGTCACAATGGGGATTTGGGTGGACAATCCGATTGTTCTGATGATGAGCAGTCTGCCACGCCCCCAGCACACCAACGCCCACGCCCACGCCCATGATAATGCCACAAACGAACAACAACAACAACAACACCTGTCACAACAACAACAACAACAACACGAACAATAAACAGAATTTACGTCTGCCAAAGTTGCATGAATTGTTGGACAAGGCGAATGAATGGCGTTGCAGTCGTCTGGGTGAGCATAAGGAAAACATTGCTGAATCCTCAACACCAACGTCAGCAACTGCCGCTGCCGCAGCAGCAGCAGCAGCGGCGGCAGCAGCAGCAGCTGCAAGTGGCGATTTAATTGGCAATTTACTTGGTATTAGTGATCAAGGAATACTTAATAAATTGCTATCCTCCGCTGACGAGGCAGCTAAGCTACTAGGCGTTGACAAGTAAGAAAAAAAGAGAGAGATATAGTAAAAGAGAGAGAGAGAACAAGCTAAAAGTGGATGTTCGCTAGTCAAACATACAAAAAAAAACAAAAAAAAACAACGATGCCAGATTTTAACAGTTTATAAACCCAGCTCAGTAGTCCCTAAAGTCAGCTTGAAAAAAAAACTAGCTAAAAAATAGCTAAAATATAGCTAAAAATCCAAAACCGTTCTAGCCGAAACTTAAGATACCCTTGCAGCTTAACATCATTTTATTTTTGAGTGCTATACGCAGTTTCTTTAAACTAAAAAACTAGCTAAAAATAGCTATAAAACAGCTAAAAATTCAAACCGTTCTAGCCGAAACTTGGCATACACTTGCAGCTTTAGATAATTTCAAATTTGAGTGCTATACGAAATTTCAGCAACTTACGCAGTTTCTTTAAACTAAAAAACTAGCTAAAAACAGCTTAAAAAACAGCTAAAGTTTCAAACCGTTTTAGCTTTACATAATTGCAAATTTGGGTGCTAAACGAAATTTCAGCAATTTAAGAATACCAATTAATCAGTTTCTTTAAACTGAAAAATAGAACTGGCCTAAAATAGCTTAAAAGAACAGCTAAAAATTCAAACCGTTCTAGCCGCAACTTGTCATACACTTGCAACTTTAAATAACTGCAAATTTGAGTGTTATACGAAATTTCAGCAACTTGACAACACTAATTTCTCAGTTACTTTAGTTAGCATCAATTGCAATCACTTGTTTAACTTAAATTTAAGGAGTTTAATAACTAAATGACAACTGTACCAAGTTTAAAGAAACTAGCTCAACTAATTAGTGAGTTCCTTGAGTTAGGAACTGCTTGCAAGGGTATCAACAACAAGTTCCATTGAAAAGTCGCTAAACTTTGAACTGTATGCGAGAATACACATTGATGTAACATTTTCGCCCGTACATATACCAAAGCCTACATAGTTTTTTATACACTTAAAGAAAAAAAAACGGTTATAATAACTATTATTACACTTATTATTATTATAATTATTTTTTTTTTTCTTATATTTTTTTACTAGCAGAATTAAAAAGAGTTTTGTGTGCGGTACAACCGAAATTGAAATTGAAATTAAAACAGAAACAAAAATTAAAGCGAATCGAATTCCATTTTCGCAACAATTTCACCAAAAAATAAAATTCGCAAATTGTTGCCAAAATTGGAATTGCGCGCTTGAAAATTTTTCAATTTAAAAAAAAGAAAACAAAATTTAAGGAAAAATAAATGATAAATGTCAACAATTAATCAAAATGTGCATTAAAACGCAGTAAATTTTAAGTACAATTTTTTTCACATACTTTTTTTTTTGTCTAGGATTAAGCTAAATGTAGAATTAAGGAAAACAACAACGAAAGAAAACAAAAGCATGACAGAAAAAGACTTGAGTTAAAAAAAAAAATTGAAAAATTCGAAAAAAAAAAAAGTGGAAATGAGAGTAAAACTTGTACAAGAAAATTGCCTTCGTAGTGCTCTATGTTTAATATCATTATATATATATAGATAAATATATAAAATATAAATATGATTTCATGGTTAACTGAAAAACAAAATGTACATTTTGAGGCCTTTGACCGCAACGTGGCTTATTAATAATAATTAAAGAAAATGCATTAAAGCATTCCATATTAATTGTAGTCGATTTAGATCTAAGTGGCTTTTTTTTACATATATACATAAATACACATATACATACCTTTACTATTATTATTTTTATTATTATTATTAATATGATGTCATTTGGAAAAACTCACTGAAGAAGGCGAAATTCATTGCTGTAGCTTAAAACGATAAGAAAAACTAAAAAGAAAAAGAAAATAAAATTAAATTAAAATATTTTATGCATAATACTTAAATATTATAATTATACACATACATATATACATACATATATATAAGTATAGTATATATGTATGTATGTATGTATATAGAAAGCAAAATCATATAAAGTAGTCGACTTTTTACAGCAATAACCAAAGCATTTCACAATTAACGAGTTTTATTCAAAAACAAAACAAAACAAAACATAAAAAAAACATTATTGAACAAATTAAATTATGTACTTAGCGTTTATGTACTTAATAAATTAATTAATTATTTTACGTTTACAATTTTGAATTATTACAATGGAAAATAAAATTAACAGTTGCGATCAAATAACCATTCAAGTTTTGACAATTTGGGAAATGGGAAAAACGGGGAGAACTTTTCTTTTTCAGCCATATTTTCGAGATTGCATTAATTTCGAATTCCAATTTAGCAAGTGTATAAAAATAATTCTAGCATACTTTTGAGCACAGTGAAAAATCGCAGATCTTTTCCTTCAATTAATTATAATTTGTCCAGTGCCCAAAAGTATGCAATCAAAATTTTAATGGTTCCTATTTCGCAGGCACAGGTGTTAATATTTAGGAGGTATTCAGGGTGTTCCAGAAATGTTAACCAACCAAAAATGTAGTTTTTTTTATTTATTTATTTTAATTTATTTATTTATATATTGTCAAAAATATATGTATATTCAAATAAAAATTTCAAATTCAAAACTTTATATGACAAAATAAATTTTGGAAGGTCTTCGATTAGTTTTCAGTTGGTTTGTATTTCTGGAATACCTCTGATTTTCTAATTTACCAAATTTAAGCGAGTTTAAAATCTTTATTAAGAAACTAGTAATCTACAGACTCATTAAGTGGATAATTAATCCAGATCATAAATTTTACATATTTTTGAGAAAACCTATTTTCTAACGCAGCATTTAAGATGACACAAAATTTTTAAAGATTCATAAATGCAGACTAAAAGTATGCTACATTTTACAATCTTCCAATTAGATTCCTCATATTTTATCTATAGTTAGTCAAGAAAGTGTTTGGACAGAATCAAAAAATTTACACAATCTCTCTTGAAAAAAATTATATATTTTATGTATTTTTATTTTACTATTCTTGTGTATGATTCTTAGAACAAGTTAAAATATATGAAAAATTATTTTCAAGTTTTACTATTTTTAAAAATAAAAAACTAATGTGAATTTTTATTTTGTCAAAACATTTTCTTGACTTGCTGTAATACATATGTATGCATATGTATATACATAAATACATACATACATATATATTTATTAAAAAGAGTTCAGATGAATTGTATAATTATGTCTTGGTAATTAAAAATCACCTAAAATAACATGAATACTTTTATATCTCGATTTAGATATTATAAACATATATATTTACATTTGTAGTTGCAAATGCATAAACATATGATTTTATTTTTACACGTGCCAACAATTTTACTTAGACACACATATTCATAAATAGATAAATGCGTACGTGTGTATTAGAGCCTGCAGATTGTATACATACATACATACATACATACACACATCCAATTGGAAACGAAAAATAAACGTCGCAAAAACAAACATACACACTCACACAAACGAGCCCCCCAACGAATTAGCGCAAAGACAACAACAACAGCAGCAACAGCTGCTGCTTCAAGTTCTTGGCTGCGCGGCTACACATGCATACATACGTAGACACTTGTATATGTACAGTCAGTATATTAACGAGACGATGCACAGTGGGACTCATTGACTTTTTGATAACAGCTTTTGTGCTCATGAAAATAGTTATGAATTTTCAAAATCACTTTTCGGTTTATGTATACTACTATTATAATGGAAAACCATTACGTGTTTATTTACAATTAAATTTAAAAGTTGTTATCGAAAATTATCTAGCAGGATCTCATCAAAGTAGCATTCTTTTTTTATGATACATGCTGAGGAGTCATGATACAGTAACTGGCGAAAAAGCATTTTTATCTACTCAATCATGATTTTTTCTCGAATTTATATTATTGTAAATTATTATAATTTATATTATTTTAATAGTTTTTCTATCAAGTAATTTGTTATTTTCTGTCAATTGTTTTTACATTATTATTCATTCGTTAAAATACTTTTTTCCTGCTTTTTGGACTATAGCCCCACTGTACGACATTCGCCGGTTTGGCCTCTGCCTCTGCCTCGTCGTCGTATATCAACAATCACACCATACACACAACACACGCGCTGGGGGCGAAAACTTGGCACAGCTTCAGCTTTTGCTTTCAGTTCTATTGTAACCAGCGGTTGGGCCAGCCGCAGCACACCGATCGTCCATTATCCAAACTACCCTGACCTTACACTCACCTGTGCGAAGATGTCCTTAGTGCGTTTTATTGGTAGCAAGGTGAGCAAATTTAAAACATAAAGAACAAACATGGCCAGCTATCACACAATTACACTTTACATTCTCACGCAATTATCGATAACACTATTATAATTAGATCAATAGTGTTGGAAAGCTTTGTAACTGCAGTCTGTATGTGTGCGTGTGTGTGTGCGTGTAAATCTACCTGCATGTAAATTCCAATTGTCAAATGCACATGCGGTGACTGCGTTTGTATGTGGGCGTGTGCATCAAGTGCTCAATTAAGCGAATAATAACACGGAAAAGAAATAAATAAATGATACACCTAGAACGTAGCACATGTTACGTAATTTTTGGTTTGCAGCAAATCAGATAATACAGCGATCATAACAGTCGGAGACAAGTTGAAGAAATAGAAAACACACACACATACACATGCACTTACAGTATTGAGGCGTGATAAGTTTTTTGTTTGTTTTTTTTGTATTTTAATTAGGGGCCAAGCCATATAAATGTGTCTTGAAGGCGGCTGCTGTCAGTGATAAGCGTGGGCGTGGCACACAGCTGTGCCCTACGTATGTACATATAAATAAAGATGTGCAAATATATATATATCGGTGCATCAGCGTTGCCAACTTTTAAAAAGCAAAAAAAAGCTGTTTTTAGTGAATGCGAATTTTTGCACCACAGAAATATAAAAAAAAGCGAAGCCAAAATACATTTTATGATTTTTTAATGTAATTATAATCAGCAAGACTTATCAATATATAGTGTGTAAATTTATGTTCTAGCTGAAAGTATGTACATATACGTTCTTTATTAGGGTAAATGAGCGTAAAAAAAGCCAAATTCCCGATTCCAGATTTGACGGGAAAAAAGCTCTTCTGGCAACGCTGATATTTATATGTGTGTATGTATGTGTGTGTATTATCATGTTGCCAGGCAATTCTTACCTGGGGGCCACAGTAAAAAACACTTGATATGTAAGATAAATGTGTACAGTCAAACATGCCTATGTTAAACAATGGAACTTTACAACAAAGCTAGTTTATTATCTGCCCAAATTGAGCAGTGGAATTTTTCTAATTGCAATAATATTCATATCGATATATCGATAACAAATGTATCGATCGTTTATCCTTTTGCAGGCAAGCAGCCTGATTGCCAAGCGTGGTTATTCATCCGCTGCTCCCACCACTAAACTTTTCATCGATGGAAAATTTGTGGAGTCCAAGACAAATGAATGGATCGATGTGCATGATCCGGCCACAAACAAGGTGGTTACCCGTGTGCCCAAGGCAACACAGGACGAGATGAAGATGGCATTGGAATCGAACAAGAAGGCCTTCAGATCGTGGAGCAATCAGTCGATCTTGACCCGGCAACAGATCATGTTCAAGCTGCAGGCCTTGATCAAGGACAACATGGGCGAGCTGGCCAAGAACATAACCAAGGAGCAGGGCAAAACCTTGGCCGATGCCGAGGGTGATGTGCTGCGCGGTCTGCAAGTTGTGGAGCATTGTTGCAGCATTCCATCCCTGCAAATGGGCGAGACGGTGGCGAATGTGGCCCGTGATATGGACACATATTCGCTAGTGATGCCATTGGGTGTTACCGCCGGCATTGCACCATTCAATTTCCCAGCGATGATCCCATTGTGGATGTTCCCCGTTGCCATTACCACCGGCAACACAATGCTGCTGAAGCCATCGGAGCGTGTGCCCGGCGCCACCATGTTGCTGATGGAGCTGCTCAATGAGGCCGGTTGCCCACCTGGTGTTGTCAATGTCATCCACGGACAGCACGATGCCGTCAATTTTATCTGCGATGCACCCGAAATTAAGGCCGTCTCCTTTGTTGGCTCCGATACCGCTGGCAAGTATATCTATGAGCGTGCCGGCAAGAATGGCAAGCGTGTCCAGAGCAACATGGGTGCCAAGAATCACGGCATTGTCCTCAGCGATGCCAACAAGGAGAACACATTGAATCAGCTGGCTGGTGCCGCCTTTGGTGCTGCCGGACAACGTTGCATGGCCTTGTCCACCGCTGTGTTTGTGGGTGATGCACAAAAATGGATTCCCGATCTGGTTGATCGCGCACAGAAGCTGAAGGTGAATGCTGGCCATGTGCCCGGCACTGATGTGGGTCCAGTTATCAGTGCTGCCTCCCGTCAGCGTATCAATGATCTGATCGAGTCCGGTGTGAAGGAGGGCGCCAAGCTCGTTCTGGATGGACGCAAGATTAGTGTGGCCGGCTTTGAGGATGGTTACTTTGTGGGTCCAACCATTTTGAGCGATGTGAAGCCCCATATGAAGTGCTACACCGAGGAGATCTTTGGCCCCGTCCTTGTCATCCTCAATGCTGATACACTAGATGAAGCTATTTCGATTGTTAATGCCAATCCCTATGGCAATGGTACCGCTGTCTTCACCACCAACGGCGCCGCTGCCCGCAAATTCGTGAATGAGATCGATGCCGGACAGGTGGGCGTCAATGTGCCAATTCCTGTGCCCCTGCCCATGTTCTCGTTCACCGGCACACGTGGCTCATTCCGCGGTGACCATCATTTCTATGGCAAGCAGGGCATCAAGTTCTACACACAGACCAAGACCGTCACCCAACTGTGGCGTGAAACTGATGTCACTCACACCCAGGCGGCTGTGGCCATGCCCACCATGAAGTAAACATACTTATGTACATACATATGTATGTTGCGCAAGAAGCGAAAGAAGAAATTATTGCATTTATTTTCTGTGCCTGTTAACTAGAATTAAGCTAAACGTAACACAACTGTAAAGAAATTTAAAAATAAACATTTGAAAACGATAAAACGCAACACTTGTCAACACTCAACGATTACAACGGACTATCGAAATCTATCGATATTATTGCAATGTGAAGCAACGAATTATTGCATTTTATTTCATTTTAACTGGAAATCAACTAAGCAACTAATTTATAATAAATTTTAAATTATAACGGACTATTGAAATCTATCGATATCATTGCAATGTGAAGCAAAGAATTATTGCATTTTATTTCATTTTAACTGGAAATCAACTAAGCAACTCATTTATAATAAATTTTAACAAAAATAAACATTTGTTAAAAACACTCGGCGATTACAGCTGATAAGTTATCGATAACAATAAAGCTTATTGCAAATTTGAAGCGCAGTGTTGCCACTTGGTCTTTTTTATTTAAAAGTAAAGAAAATAATACTATTAAAAACCGCTAGTTTCTTTCGTCTTTATTTAAGTTTTTGTCTATTTTGTACGCTCTGATTTTGATAATTATTAGTTAACAGCTGTTTCAAAAATACAGGAATATAATGTCATTATATAAACGTACTAACTTTAACGAATTAGCCTCATACGAATCTGATCAACACGATCAACATTCAAAATAAAAAAAAAAACTTTGCGTAAAAGCAAATTTACACATGATTTTGAAAGATTGATTGATTGATTGATTGATACGACTACAAACTGAAATTTACGATAGGTTTCTTGTAAATTAGTTATAGCTAGAGAATTTTTTGTTTTTGTTTTTCAAATAAAACTTAAATTTTGTACTCGCCGAGTAGCTGAACACATTGAACTGACCTAAAACCTAAAACGTATGTCAATTTACGGGGGTGCCGGACCGGTGCCGAATGCCTGCATCGAAACCAGTTCCCTGAACGCGCCATCCGGATTGGCCATCAATTCATCATAGTTGCCTTGCTCAATAATACGGCCGGAATCGAGCACGGCAATCTTATCAGCGCCATGAATTGTACTCAAACGATGGGCAATTGTCAATACTGTGCGACCCTCGATCAGTTTATCCAATGCTGACTGTACCAGTTGCTCTGACACCGAATCTAATGCACTTGTCGCTTCATCCAGTACGAGAATTGTGGGATTCTAAAAATAGAAAAATTTTGAAATCAATTGAAATTGATCTATAACTACATATTGACCCCTTTTTGCAAAAGTATCGTATGTTAAATTTTTTCCAAATCCACAAACCTGACAATATATTATTACGAAAATCGCTGTCAAATTTAATATATTTGAAATTGTTATTTCAAAACTATTGTATTAAAAATCGAAAATAAAAGTTAAACATGAATATTTTTCGAACCAATTGGTGTATTGCCAAAATTTAAATTCAATCAAATATTCTAGATTTATAATTCTATACTTTTTAAATGATACATCGCATGTCCTTTAAGGACGTATATTAAGGATCCAAAAAATACTAGAATGAGTCAATTTAAGTTTTTGATTTTTGTAATAAAATTTACGGAATAACACTTATTTGTAACTTCTAAAATTAATATCAGAAACAACTCTTATTTCATATTTTGATTGAAAAAATTAAATAAGTGTTATTTCGTAAGTTTTACATAAAAATTAAAATATATTATTATTTTTGCACTTTTTAAAGAAAAATATATAATAAAAAGAGTTTTATATATATAGAAAAAAAAGTGTTTTCTCGTAACTTTTAAATACAAATTTGGAAATAATTATAATTTTGCAATTTTTAATTTAAAACTTAAAACAGTTACGATTCCTGCTAAAAACAAAGGTTTCCCAAACAATTTAGTTTATGTAACATACGATACTATCGGAAAAAAAAGAGGTCGATATATTTGGAAAGCTCTACGACATCAGCAATTTTTGTCTTTGAAATAAAATTGTGCAGCGCATTTGCTGTTTTCTTCTTGAAGGCGACATTGTGACGCCAAATTGAATCTACATTGGTATATATGTATGTATAAGTATCAGGGATTAAAACCCTAACCGAAACCGTAACCTTTAACCGGTGAAAACCGATTCAAATTTGTAACCGTAACCGAAAAAAAATGTTTTCCGCTGTACCGAAACCCACAAACCGAAACTCTTTAAACCGAAATAACCGTTTAGTAACCGATTCATTTATAAGAATTAATTTCGGTTCTGGCCGTCGCAGGTACTGAGCAACTTTGATAATTTTGAACTGCCATAACTTTGTCAAAACTCAATCAATTTCCATGCGCAATGTAATTTTAGCATGATTTTACCTCTTAATTTGTTCTGCATTTAAATTTTTTCATTTTAAAAATTCGAAAATTTCGAAATTTTTCGAAAAATGGTAAGGGGTAACACTGTAAAATTTCTAAAAAGTTCGAAATTTTTTATTTTTGAAAATGAACAAAATTTAAATGCAGAACAAATTAAGAGGTAAAATCATGCTCAAATTTACATTGCGCATGGAAATTGATTGAGTTTTGACAAAGTTATTGCAGTTCAAAGTTATTAAAAATCAGTAAAATCAAAATAATCGAAATTTTCAGAGGTCAAATTATAATAAAATCGACAATACGCTGGATTATTCCAATAACCAGATAACATTATTTTCCAGGCTAATTAGAGTATTAAGTCTTTTTTCATATAAAACAATGAATAACGCATCTTATTTTGGTCAACCGAAATTTGTAATGTTTTTGTGAACCGAAACCATACCGGTATTCTGAAACCGAAACTTACAAAAAACCGATAACCGTTACGAAACCGATACTCCAAGATTTTGCATAACCGATGACCGATAACCGAAAACCTTAATTCGAGCATAACCGAAACCGTAACTTAAACCGATATTCGTTTCGGTTTTAATCTCTGATAAGTATGTATATATTATAGATATTTATTTATATTTACCTTAATTAGGGCACGGGCAATGGCCACACGCTGCTTTTGGCCACCGCTAAGTAACATACCACGTTGGCCAACAATCGTTTCGAGGCCATCGGGTAAATTCTTTGTAAATTCGATGACATTTGAATCGTGGACAGCCTGTTGAAGTCTCGCCTCCGGATTCGGTTCGTTCTCATCGATGCCATATAGAATGTTAGTGCGTATGGAGCCGGAAAATAGTACGGGCTCCTGGCTGACGGCACCAATATGCATGCGCAACCATTGCGGATTAATTGTACGCAAATCGACGCCATCGAGATATACGGAACCCATTTGTGGATCATATAAACGCATCATTAGCAATGCTATCGTTGATTTACCCGAACCAGATCTGCCAACAACAGCCGTTGTCTGATTTGGATGCAATGTCAGACTGAAATCATTTAAAACTTTCTGTTCATCACGCGACGGATATGTGAAATCCACATTCTGAAATTTGATTTCACCAATTGGTTTTGTTAGCGGCACAATACCACTATCAATGGGTATGGCATATTTGCGATCAAAGATTTCCCAAATTCTCTCCGATGCTCCAATGCCCTTGTTCAGCTGGCTATAGAAATTTGATAGAACATTCATGTTCACGGCAACATAACCGGCGTACATCAAAAATGAGGTCATTGAACCAATTGTTAGCTCATTACTTAGCACAAGAGTTCCGCCGTAATACAGCACAGATATGATAATAAAGTTGCCGGAAAAGCCAGTCTACAAAATTTCAAAAGGATATTAAATATTAAACAATTTTCAAATAAAAGTGTTCTCTATGTTTACAGTGGAAAAGCAGGATAGGAAAATTTAACCGAAATTATGCAACTCATATTAAAAATAAAAACTTTCTTTAATGTTTCCTTCCTCTCTTCCTTTCTTTTCCATTTTAAAAATAACAGATGTAAATAATATAATAAATAGTAATTTCACAGTGGAAAAGCAGGCTAGGAAAATTTAACCGAAATTTTGCAACATATAATATAAGAAGGATAAAAACTTTCCTTAATGTTTCCTTCCTCCTTTTCTTCCTATTCCATTTTAAAAATAACAGATGTAAATAATATAATAATAATCATAAAGTAATTTTTACAGTGGAAAAGCAGGCTAGGAAAATTTAACGGAAATTTTGCAACATATATGAAGAATAAAAACTTCCATTGATGTTTCCTTCCTCCCTTTCTTCCTATTCCATTTTTAAAATAACAAATGTTAATAATATAATAATAATCATAATAATAATAAACAGCAGGCTAGGAAAATTAAACTGAAATTATGCAACTTATATTAAAAATAAAAACTTTGTTTAATGTTTCCTTTCTTTTCCATTTTAAAAATAACAGATGTAAATAATATAATAATAATCAAATAGTAATTTCACAGTGGAACATCAGGCTAGGAAAATTAAACCAAAATTTTGCAACATATATAACTTTCTATCTTTCCTATCTCCTTTCTTTCTTTTCCATTTTAAAAATTATAGATGTAAATATATAATAATTAAATAGTAGGAAAATTAAACCGAAATTATGCAACTAAGATTAAGAATGAAAATTTTCTTTAATGTTTCCTTCCTCTCTTCCTTTCTTTTCCATTTTAAAAATAACAGATATAAATAATATAATAATCAAATAGTAATTTCACAGTGGAAAAGCAGACTAGGAAAATTTAATCGAAAGTTTGCAACATATAATATAAGAAGGATAAAAACTTTCCTTAATGTTTCCTTCCTCCTTTTCTTCCTATTCCATTTTAAAAATAACAGATGTAAATAATATAATAATAATCAAAAAGTAATTTTTACAGTGGAAAAGCAGACTAGGAGAATTTAACCGAAATTTTGCAACATATATAACTTTCTATCTTTCCTTTCTTCTTTCCTTTCTTTTCCATTTTAAAAATTACAGATGTAAATAATATAATAATTAAATAGTAGGAAAATTAAACCGAAATTGTGCAACTAAGATTAAGAATGAAAATTTTCTTTAATGTTTCCTTTCTACTTTCCTTTCCTTTTAATTAAAAAAATTAAACTAGATAACAGCTAGGTTGCATCTTTTACCATACACATTTTTTCTGATACACATTTGACTTTCTTTCTAAATGTTTTAAATTATATTTTTTTCAGCATTATTTTTATTTTTAGAGTTGGGTTTTCGCATTTTTGATCATTACTCGAGAAACCGATTTAAAAAAGCTTTAATTATCCTGAAAGCTAAGAACATACATCTAGGTATTAACCTTTCATAGACAATTTTTAATTAAATAACTAAACTTTTAATTTTCAATTCTGAAATAAAAACTACGATTTTTTTGTGTCATAGCAAAGTTTTTCAAACTAAAAGTGGATTTTTCATATGTAACAGTGGTATGATTTGAACCAAATTTGGTCAAACGCTCAACTAAAAAATCTGAAAAAATCCAGATTATTTTCCGCTACATATTTTGAATGTTTCTTTTTCATGAAGTGCTTTTACCAAACACACACTTTTTCTGATATATAATTCTTTTTCTAAATATTTTCAATTGTATTATTTCTTTGGCATTATTTTAAAAAATGACACAATAGATTTTAAAATGCTTTAACTATCCTAAAAGCTAATGAATAAGTCTAATAATTAACCATTTATTTATTTATTTTAGACAATATTATATTTAATAACTATACTAATAATTTTCAATTGTCTAAAATAAAATCTATGATTTTTTGTGCCACAGCACAAAATATTTTTTGAGTGGTTTTTTCTCACTTAAGGTTTGAAATGTATTAAATTTAATCTTGTTGAGTATAAAATGCTGGTTCTTTGAGATAGATATCGACAACATTGTACAAAATAAAAGAGAAAAAATAAATGGATTTCATAGCGAACAATGCCTACGTATTCCACTGTAATCCGTTAACAATTTGTTGTCTGCATTAATTAGATTAAAAACTCACCAGGCCAAAGAATATGGATCTGGCTCGCGTCTCCCTGTAGCCAATATCCAAAGCTTCGTCCAGCTTGGAATTAAAGCTATTGACCTCCTTCTGTTCACGACAAAATAGTTTCACAGTTCTCACGTTACCAAAACGCTCCTCGGCAAATTTCATAATCTCGGCATATTTGTCCAATTCAGCCCTGGTTATGCGTCTCACATAACGACCATAAACAATTGCCATGCCAGCGAGAGCGGGAACAACCAAGGCACTAACCAATGCAAGTTTCGGTGATTCATAGACCTACGAATATATATAAAATAGATAATAAATGATTTCTATTGAATCGGGAAAACATACCATCATTCCAGAGCCGACCACAATCATGGCAAGAGCACGCAGGCCATCCGAGAAATTCTGACTCAACGAGACGCCCACAAAATACGTATCATTGCTAAGACGATTGACCAATTCGCCGGTGCCTTTGGAATCGAACCAACCAACTTCTTGCAATAACATCGATTTGTATAAATTCGAACGGAGTCTACGCACAATTCGCAATGCTGTCGAATAATATAATAATAATAATAATAAATAAATTTATAGAATATATCGTTTATAATCAAGGCTAAAAAAGCCGGGTTTGAAACAAACCTTCCAAAAACGCTTAGGTTCGGATTTTAAGGCAAGGATTATGAACCGGACCTTTCAAATTATTAATTAACACTTTCTTAAATAAAAGATTCACTTCAAAAGAAAATTATTAAATAATGTTTATGGTTTTCTAATAATTAGATTATTTACAAAATTAATATTTATTAATATAACGTTCTTTAAATCAAAAATTCGGTACAACAACAAAAATAGTACATAAATTTCATGTTTTTTTAATAATTAAATCTTTAAATAAATTTAGATTATTTACAAAATTAATCATTTTTTTATCAAGGAAAAATTAAGGAAAAATTAAAATAATACAAATATTTTTGTGCATTAATTGAACAAAAAAAATAATTTGTGAATACATTTTTTGCTTTTCTAATATTTTAATATTCAAATAAATTTAGATTATTTACAAAATTAATCATTTTTTTTATTTAATAAAAAATTTAATTGATTTCAAAAATTAAGGAAAAATTAAAAAATTAAATTATTTTTGTGTATTAAATTGAACCAAATGAAAAAAATTTTAAATATATTTTATGCTATTCTAAAATTTAAAACTTCAAATAAACTTATATTATTTTAAAAATTTATATTTTTTTTAATAAATAATTTAATTGATTTGAAAAAGGAAGGAAAAATTAATAAAATAAATAACAAAAATAAATTAATTGTTGTTTATTAAATAAAAGCAGTGTTCGAACCCAAACCTTGACTTCAGGGGGTATATAAACCGGTTCGGCTAAGTCTTTTTCTATGGTTCGAACCACCGAACCGAATCTGTACCAAAATTTTGGTGGTTTGCAGCCTTGTTTATAATGATATTATAATTATATACACATATATTTTTCACTTACACGCCGATCCGAATAGATAAACGCGGGCAAAGTTTGCAAATCCGCCGAGTGCAAATATCCAGAATAACATTACTGAATATTCACGTAATTTCAACATTGCCACCTCGTCCACACTTCTTTTGAATACCACATCTATTACTCTTCCCATAAAGTAAGGTATGGTCATTGTGATGGACGAGGATACAACCAGGCAGACGAGACCCGCTGCAAAAAATTAATATAAAGAATCACATAAGAACGTTATAATCCCGTCCCAGACTATAATATACCCGTTACTCAATATAAATATATATATTAATGTCATTTTATTGCGACAGGTGCAATAGGTTGTAAAATAATAATTTAATTCAAATTTATTTCAAATAAGAGTTATACAGGCGTGTTCCAGAAATACTATGACAAAGTTATGGGTTGTTGGTTGGTTTGAAATTCTGGAACACCCCTGATAAACTGTATTTGAAATACAAATTGAAATTTAAATTCAATCTCCAAGTTTAAAGCTTAAACAATGTCAAAATTCCTGCATAAATTTAGGATCTTGCTTAACTTAACAATTTAAAACAGTCGTAACTATAGTTATATTTAAACGATATTGATGGGATTAAGTGGGAAAAAGGCACAATTTTATTTTTTAATTAAGTACATATCTTTGTAGGGTTCTGTCATTTTAATTTTAATGATCTCAGAAAAATTTTGTATGAAACGGAGGAAAAAACGGCTAACATAGTAATTTTTAGCAATAGCGAAGTGCTTTTTTAAAAATCTTTTTTGCAGTCATTATTAGAATTGTTTGCAGAAACTTTTTCCATCAAAACAATTTTTATTTAAGCCCTGCAAATGAACTAAATAGTTCATGAATAAGTTCACTCGATCATTTGAATGACCCGTTCATTTGAACTTTTGCAGGACGAAACGACACATCTCTATTTACGCCTTCTTGCAACGAATACGATATACCCTTTAATTCAATGAGTAACGGGTATAATCTAGTTAAATGTTTGAATTGAATGATGTGATGTGAGGTGATGGGATAAATCATACCTAATAGCACCCATTTTTCAGTCCTGAGCAAATTATATAGACGCTTGTACTCCGTCCTGCCCATTCTGATCCGTTTAGCTGGTGTGCTCACTCCACGCGCATGCTGTACTAGCGCACTGTTCTTTTTGGTGGTCAAACAGCGTCGGATGCACTGTAAACGTGCGACCCACCTCGAGGCCAAGGATGCGGATACGGATGCGCCTCCACCGGTATTTAATAAAAGCTGGCGTGCGGCAGCCGCAGCTGGCTGACGTATTCGGAATAGTTGATGGTATGGGCGTCGTAGCAGCAGCAGCGGTTGCCGCAATAGATCGTTATGTATGCTTATTAAACTGATTGGGATTCTTGTGCCCGTGCTATGAATTTGGGAGACCCGTAAAGTTGTACAAACGTGTTTCAGGCGTGTGCAGTTCAACAACATTATGACTGATGTTTAAAATGTTTACTACTTTATTTAAAAAAAATATATATATTAAAACCAAAACAACTTTGATGTAATCCGATAAAACCAAAAAAAAAATAACAACACCAGCACCAACTTGTGAATTTTGAACCACAAAAAGTCAGGCAAAACAAACAGCTGATTGCTCGCTAGGTGGAATCTTTCTGAGAAGGTTACATCCCATGCAAGCTATCGATGGGATTCTTATCAATTTCAATAATCACTTGTGATGTCACTGCTTTCTATGTTTTTTTTATTCAGCGTACAGAGTTTCTCGATAACAACGGCGCAAGTTGGCAAACTGCAAATCAATTGGTTTTGCAGTTCTTGCAATAACTAACCATTAAAATAGTGTTAACGAATTTTAAAAGGTTATTAGCAAATAATGAAATTAAGTTCGCTGTGAAAACGTTACCTTATAATTACATCCTACCATGGCACATAATCTTTTTGGCTATATGCAACACTGTAACAATAACACTGTTAATCGATAACAGCGACCGGCCGCAACACGTGCGTCTGCATAAATCGTAATCGAAATTTGTATATGCAATTAAATTGAATCCGTAAAACATGGAAATTGGCGAAGGTAAATTAAAATATTAAACTATAAGTATGTGTTCTTAAAACAAATAATTGCAGAACTTATGTCCTGGCTGAAGGACAAGAAAAAGGAGTACACGGCACGCTTGGAATTTGCAATTAAAGTCTGGCAATCTGTTGATTTCGTGTACATTAACAAATACGAAGTGATCTGCAAGTGGTTGGCGGAGACTCTTTCCATTGAACGTACAAATGATGGTGAACTGCCGATTGCACAGCTACAGCAGCTATTTGAATTGAGGGCCCAACCCGGTCTGGTCAGCGTGGAGACAAAAACCAATTTGATTAAAGCGATTTTAAATCGCATCCACAAAGATGTGAATGAGAAAACGAGATCTGAAAATTGTCACGCCCATCCGCGATTGCTGCAGAGTTTGATTAACTTTGAGCTGGTGCAGGATGCATTGCGTGCCGACTACGATCTGCTCATGTCCAGCTACGGCACGCTCTTTGCCAGCTATGAAATGCAGCTCGCGAATCCCATTGAAGGTGAATTGAAGCAGCTGCGTCATGCGGATTTTATTTTGCCACTGTTGCAACAATTGCTCGACTATGTGCAACGTGCCCAGAACCATAAGCGACTCCTCGAATCATACACAAATGCTGCACTGCAGCCACTTTGTCAATTAATGCTGCACTTGCGGGAAAACGGATTATGTTGCATCGATCAACTGGCGGCAATGGAGCAACAGCTCACGGATACACTGGACATTGAGGATGCCATCAAACGCATCTTACAGCAGCCGCTGCATGTGCGCCTGCTGCTCCTGGAATCGTTGATGCTCAATCATCGCTTCGATAGTGTGAATCAATATAAGGTTTATCACTTTGCCTTTCGCAATCAGAAGGATAATCCTCCGCTCGCACTGGCCACCCATGCTCTGGAGTCGCTGCGTAAACTTAACATTAATTTGCAATTCCAAATGCCGGATAAAGGGACGGCTATGGATTTTATTACGATGAAAATCTTTAAACTGGTTGGACACTACAAGGATAAGCATCTGGGAGACGTGCTAATGATGCTATGTGCTGCGCTGCGTTTGAATCCATTGCTGTTGGAACCAAATGTCTATCAGATAACCGTTTGGATGCTGACCAAACCCAAGCGCAATGATAATGAACTCTGTTTATATTCCGATTATCTTGTCCAGCTCTTGGACATGTTTCGTCGTCTAAGTCGCGCCGAACGCTTTGTCATGCAAATGCTGAAATCTCTGCGAGAATGGCTACGCAATTACGAACTGGAACTGCCCGGCAGCGATGCCAAACGTCGACGTCTCTCCACGGAAGCGATGGATGAAGATGAGACGCCTGTCGAGTTGGATTTGTATATGAAGCTGCTTATGAAGCCGCATCAGAGTGTGAGCTGCGTTTCGAGTGATCGTCTGGCACAGACTTGGCCAAGTCAGACGGCTGGTGCCGCCTTCACACGCCTCATCAGTCACCTGATGGCCAAACCCTCTATTGTCATCTGG
This sequence comes from Drosophila kuntzei, assembly GCA_035042165.1. Lineage (NCBI taxonomy): Eukaryota > Metazoa > Arthropoda > Insecta > Diptera > Drosophilidae > Drosophila > Drosophila kuntzei. The sequence goes on along the minus strand of JAWNLU010001388.1, from coordinate 767,077 downwards.
AAGATGCTGTTGCATACGTTCTCCGAGCTCTTGGAGCCGGATACTCTAGCCGTGCTGCCGGAGAATTTGAATTTTGCCATTGAACTGCAGGTGGCAATGCTTTGTCAGTATTTGCTTGGCACTCGACTCGCTGAGCAAGTGCAGCAACATCAATTGGATGTGGAACAGCTGCGACATCATACTGCCCAGGTGTTGCAACAATTTGGACGACATCTGCTTGCCCGGGAGCACAATCGCAGCACCATGAATGCCTTTCTCGAGTGCGTGGATCGTGCCACAAGCTTTGAGCTCCTGCTCTCCTATTACTGGCCCGATGGTCTAACCAAATCGAATCACGAATTGGAATTGCCGTACAAGTTTCTGCCCAGCGATGAATGGGAATTGATACAACAGCGTGTCCACAATTTTGGCAAGAGCACGTGCCGTCAGAGATTGCAGCGACTGGAGCTGCAGTTGGCCCAAACCAGTTGGCTGCTGCTGCCCAATCAACGGCAGGAGCCTTGTCCCGATGCCTTGCTGGAGCTTGTGCCTCCCCAGCTGCTCTCCCATTTGAGTCGTGACCAGAAACAGTTGCGATTGCAGCAGCGTCGTCATCATCACGACGATTTACTGGAGGATGCCGAGTGTGTGGAATTGCTGGCGATGCAGTTGCTCCAAGACTATGCCGACAGTCTCAAGGCGGACAAGATCCAGGGAACTCTGCTTGTCAAGCATTTGACAGCGGATGAAACAAGTTTGTCAGCCGCCTTGCGGCAACATTGTGGCAGCTCCAAGCAGCCAACGCTGCCAGTGGCATCCACGGATCAGCTCATTGAGGCACTGCAGCGTTTGCCGCTCTCGCAGCTCATGAGCAGCATCAAGTGGCGTCTCTGGCTGCTCATCTTCACGCTCTATCACGATGTGCGACGTGCCCAACTGATGGCGCAGGCAAATCAGCTGCTCGACCAGCTCATAGGTGAGTCACTGCATCCTAATCTCAATTCCATTCCCACCGAAAGTTTTTCTCTCAAATATAGATCGCAAATTACAGATGAGTTTAAAAAGAATATTAAACCTAAAAATAATTATCTTCCAAAATAGTCTCAAATCTCAAAATACCAATTATATTTGATCTTTGATTTTTTCTAGATTAATTTTTTTAATAAACTATTTTATTTAGATCAAAGAATAGGAGTTACTTGTATTTCAATATTTTTGAAATATATTAAATTTGACATAAAAAATTAAATAAAAAGTCATTCTTGGAAAATTATTTATTTGTATTAAAAAAAAAAAATAATATTAAACAATTTAATACAAAGAATCTACAAATAGTTTTCAGCTTCTTTTTATTTTTTATTTGAATTTAAAAAATTTAAATATAATCGTTACAATCTTGGTGTTTTTTTAAGATTTATTTTTGAAATAAAATGGATATTTGTTGTGATTTTTTCTAACTATTTTATTTAGATAAGGGAGTAAAAATTATATTTTAATATTTTGATTGAAATCATATTTGAAATAAATATTAAAAAGTAAAATTATTGATTGTATTATATAAAATAATATTAATTATTTATTTTATTACAAAGAATCAGCAAATAATTTTTAGGTTTCATTTTTATCTACAATATTTAAATCGAATATACTATATTTATAATCGTTACAATCTTTCTGTTTTTTTAAGATTTATTTTTGAAATAACATGGAAATTTTTTGTGATTGAGGAGTAAAAGTTAAATTTTAATATTTTGATTTAAATAAAATTTCGAAATAAATATTTAAAAGTCAAATTATTCTTTCAAAATAATTGATTGTATTAAATAAAATAATATTAATTATTTATTTTAATACAAAGAATTAGCAAACAATTTTTAGGTTTAATTTATTATCTACCATATTTATAAAATCGAAATATAATCGTAACAATCTTTCTGTTTTTTTAAGATTTATTTTTGAAATAAAATGGAAATTTTTTGTGATTAAGGAGTAAAAGTTAAATTTTAATATTTTGATTTAAATAAAATTTCGAAATAAATATTTAAAAGTAAAATTATTGATTGTATTAAATAAAATAATATTAATTATTTATTTTAATACAAAGAATCAGCAAATAAGTTTAAGGTTTAATTTTTCATCTACCATATTTAAAAAATCGAAATATAATCGTTATGATCTTTGCTTTCTTTTAGATTTGCTGCACTTTGGACAACCGCTGCCCATTTGCAGTAATTTTCCGCAGCTGCAGGAGCTGCTGCAATTGGTGCCCATTGATGGTAGCGATGCCTCCAACGGTTGGAGATTCTATGAGATGCTCTTTGGACGCTGCATTCGTCGCCTTACGGCCGGCAGTGAACTCTTCCTCGCCAGCTGTGCCGAACATTTCCGGGAGCAACTGCAGCAGACACGTACTCTGGAGTTGGTGGAGTGTCGTCTCCTGCTGCTGGCCATTGAGACGCTGTCGGGGGCAACAGGGGCGCAGGCGAGACGCATGCAACGTCATCTGCAGCCGCTGCTCGAGATTTATGGTCAGTTTGTGGCCCACAAGTTTCGTTCGGTGAAAAAATCTCCAGGGGATGCGGCTGAATTTGTTCAACATACGCTCAGTGGATTTGCTGTTTACTTGAGTAGCTGCATCAATCGTGCCTCCAAGTTGCAGAGGGATCTACTGGAGCAGGAGAAGAAGCAGCAGAAGGAGGAGGCGGAGCAGCCGAAAGAGAAAAAGAAAAAGGACAAGAAGCAGAAGAAAGAGGAGCACGAGGAGGAGAAGCCACTGGAGGTGCAGAGTCCAACTGAAAAGTCCACACTAATCGATGAGAATTTGCGACGCATTTGCAAGATTTACATTGGACACTCGGTAAGCAAATAGTATATACATTTTATCAATATATACCCTGTAAATCCGGCATCATAAATTAGAGTTGAAAGTTTAAAAAATCAAAAATATAAAAATAATTAACTGGATGATGGGGAATATTTTAGATTTGCTGTTTTTGGATTTTTATTTTAAAATCGTTTTTACAAAAATTAATATTAACTCTTATTTATGATTTCAATTTAAAGAAATTTATCAAATAATTAATTTTCGGTTTTTATTTAGAAATTAGAAATTATTTTTTATTTTCAATTTATCCTAAACAAGTACAAAATAGAATGTATTTTTAAATTTTTAATTTGTTTTTCGCTAAATCGAAATTTTTTAAAAAATTAGACTTAAAAAAAAATTAGCTGGTAAATTTAAATATTTTAAATTTGCTGTTTATTTATTTATTCGCTCTCACAAAAATTATTTTTAGCTCATATTTTTGATCTAAATTTAAAAACAAAAATCATTTTCAGTTTTTATTTGTAAATTATATAAATTCTTTTATTTTCAACTTATACAAAAGAAATACAAAAAAAATATTTGTTTTTTAATTTTTAATTTGTTTTTTTGTTAAATTAAAAATTTTAAAGTGAATTTTAATTTAAATTTCAAAATAACTGGAAATAGGACAAATTTGTAAATTTATTTTTTCACAAAAATTAATTTCAACTCTTATTTTTTTTTATCTAAATTAGCAAAAATTATGAAATAATTAGTTTTCAGTTTTTGATTGGAAATTATAAAAATTCTTTTATTTTCAACTTATAAAAACAAGTAAAAAAAAAATTTGTTTTTCAATTTTAAAATTGTTTTTCGGTAAATTAAAAATCTAAAAGTGAGTTAAGTAATAAATTTTAATTTACAATTAGATATTTATTTCAATTGGTTTAAAAATTGAAAAACGACTTGTATTTTAAATGCACATACGAAAATATTTAAATTGTATTTATTTTTATTCAATTTTTATTATAAAAATTTTAAGATAAATGCAATTTTTTTGATATTCCTTTAAGCAATACCCTGTAAGCATTTACAAATAGCTCTGTAATTGTTTGTATTAAATTGAAAACCTGACTATAAGTCAAAATAAATTTGTAACAAGCAATACCCTGTAAATAGACGCTAAGTAATACCCTCTAATTATATTTTATTGTATTTGCCGTTCCCATTTTAGTTGAATTATCGCAATGTGCATGCGATCAAATTATTGAATGTGGCGCTCACACATCGCGAGCAACTGCATCTGGATCAGGACGAGATTGAGTTTCTTCTGGACAGCTATTGGCGTCAATTGAATGCGGACATTGAGGCCGCCACATTGGACATCCAGAGCATTGAGCCGGCAATTAAATTAATTATTGGTTACAAAACAAATGAGGATTTCCTGTTGCTACTGCGACGCCTCTCCACACAGCTGGAGGGGATGCAACGGCCGGAGACGGAGGCACAGCATACGAGCCTACAAAATGTCCTCATCCTGCTGCAATTGTTCTCCAAGTGCTCGCTGAGCAGCATCAAGGGAGCGGTGAGTTTCAAGTCTTCTACAAATTTATCAATCAAATTTAGTGTATTCTAATTTACAAAAAATTTCAATGATGTTAAAATTTTTCTACAATTTTTCGCAATGAGCTAGACCCTCCAAAAATAACACATAGACTTGTTTTTTAACCCCACACGGATCAGAATTTATTTTTTATTCTTTGCCGAGAGCTAGAGACTCTGAAAACGGTATAAAGCAATTATATAATATTATATATGTAATATAGCTGATTTCCATCATTTTTAAATTTTTCTACAATTTTTCGCAATGAGCTAGACCCTCCAAAAATAACACAGACTTTTTTTTGAACCTCACATGAATCAAATTTTGTTTTGATCATTCTTTGATGAGAGCTAGAGACTCTGAAAACAGTATAAAGCAATTATATAATATTATATATGTAATATAGCTGATTTTCATAATGTTTACATGTTTCTACAATTTTTCGCAATGAGCCAAAAATGAGAGACGGACTTTTTTTGAGCCCCACAAGCATTCGATTTTTTTGTCAATTCTTTGCCGAGAGCTAGAGACTCTGAAAACAATATAAAACTGCGTATTATTTCCACAGTGATGAAAGTGTATTTTAAATACAAATGCCCGAAAAAAACTCCACCATATCAAAAGGTTTTAATAGTTTTCCTTCAAATGCGAACATATGTTCTTTAATTTTGCTAAAGTCATAAATTATTTGTTAGTTTCGTTGAAAGATCGTCGACGATGAAGAAGGCGACATTGTATCCACAATTTGCAAACATAAAATAAAGAGCACCGGAAATCATATGTCATATTTACTCTGATTTCCTAAAAATATGAGCGTGTTTTGCAGATAAGCTTAATAAAAAGAACACTTTCTCCACTGATCCTAAAAGTATTTAACAGGTATTCCTATAGTCGGTCTCTTGATTTATCTTCTCCTTTTATCATAAACAATCCACACACTTATTTCCATCAAGATGGAATAAATATATCGGCAGTTATGACTGTTTTAAGTTGTGTTGTTTTTTCATATTAATAGATACAATCAATATAAAGTTAGTAAAAATATTATATTGACCTAATATTAATTACCTTATTTGTTTTTAAAAATAGTTAAATTGGATAAAAATATTTTTTTTTTACTTGTTCTAAGAATAATAATAAATAATAATATAAGAAATAAAATAAAAATCTATAAAAAAATATATTTTTGGCAAGAGAAATTTTGGATTTTGTCTAAACACTTTTTTGACTAACTGTATATTTAAATTAGCTTTCTCATATTTTATGTTAATCCTTGCAGATGCTCAATGAGCACTTTGAGCTCTTGATCGGGAATATATCGTTGCGTCTGCCAGGAGTTGGAGATGCCACCTATCGGCATCATGTGGTGCGTCTGCTGGAGGCACAACGTGCCCTCGCCAGCAATCGGACTGTGCCTCTGACCGGAGAGACACTCGATTCCATACTGGGCACCATGCTTGATATGAACATTAAGAAATTTATTGTCGCTGGCGGTAATTTGGATGATTTCCTTGTGCTGCACGCGGGCATCTCGGAGAATCTGTTGCTGCTGTTGCGTCAACATGCCACATTGATGTCAGATCGTGCTGCACAATTGACGGCACTCTGTCAGGATTTGGTTGAGTCGATTGTGTGCTATCGCAGTGATCGCAAGCAGGCACAGAATCTAAGTGATCAGGAATTGGATGGCCTGGCCGAGTTGGCACTTAAATTGGTAACACTCTTGGCCGGAATTGCAGCGGGTCCCCAGGCATTGGCCGTGAAGCGTGTGGCGCCATTCCTGCTCATCTTTACCATCCGACAAATGGTCACCACCGAACGACCCACAACACTCTTCGAGAAGGTGAGTCCTCCATCTGATCCAGGTGCTCAACTTGAATCTTATTTTAATTGTCTCTTGCAGATCAAGGTCCATCTGGATCGCATTTGTCACGAGCTCATTTCCATGTGCGATCATCGTGCCGGACACTTCATATTGCGTTCCAGCAACGAGGCTGGATCTCGCATGTATCAGAGCCTCGTCAAGGAGCACGACAAATATCACAAATTCCGGGGCAAAGTTTAAGTCAATCTTTCTTCTCTTTCATATTCAAATCTTTATTTTCTAAAGTTTGTTATTAATAAATAAATATAATTATTTACAAATTTGTATATTTATGCAAGTGTCAAATTAATGATCCGACTTTTTTTCTTTATCAATTTTTGTACATCATTACAAATTATGTTTGGTTGTTTATGTAAAGTTTACAATGAGTCTTAAATTTTATTCTGCATTTTCAAATAATATTTTTGGAAAGTCAATATAATGATTTAAAAATTATATTTGCAGCAAAGTGTAAAATTAATCTTTAATGTTTTCTCTTTCATTTTTAATTATTTTTTTTTATTTTATAAGGGTAATTTTTGAAAATATTAATATAATAATTTGCAATAATCCAACAATTTTATTAAATTTTAATGGATAAATTTAATAACTTCCAAATTATATTTGTATGTAGGTATTAAGTGAATAAATAAAATTATTAACGAACTATCAAGAAATCAAAATTCCAATTTTCTTTTTCATTTTCAAATATTGTTCTATACAATGCGATTAAAATTAATCATACTAGTTTTTTTTATCTTTCATTTTTATTTTATTGCTTAAAGTTAGTTTAACTAAATAAATAGTAAAATTACATTTTTTTTTCTTTTTTTAGTAGTTGTTTTTGTTTATATACAATAGTTTACAATATATTCATTTAATTTAAATTAGAAAATGTGTAGTTTCTTTTTATTAATTTTGGGGAAGGCCAAGTATAAAATCAATGTACAACTTTTTTGTTTCTTAAATTTTCAATTTGGTTTTTATTTTACAAAGAATAAATATATAATAATTTACAGTAAGTGGGATTTGTTTACACCTGTGTGTGTGTGTTGTGTGTGTGTTTATGCGTAAATATGTGTGGGTGTTAAAGCTCTCGATACTGTGCCCAGGATTTAAGCTTGCAAGCCGGCACACAGTCATCTAATGGTCTGAGAGCTTTTTTTCATGTTTTAATTGCATTTACATCACAGTTGTGTTTTATATAAATATTTGTAATATACATATGCTTTGTTTTGATTTTAGCTTTGCTGTTGCTCTCTCGCTCTAGCAGGCGTATTATGAGTGAGTGTGTGTGTGTTACAAGGATAATTTCTATCATTAGTGATTAAATCTATTATCAAGTGTTGTATTATTTGTTTGTACTTGTTTTGGTTTCATTTTTTCATTTAATCAGTCGCTGATATTTGATGATGCGTGTTGTAGCAGTTAGCTTTTGTAGGTGTGCACGTACTCAAAAAAGTCTATTGTCGCCTCAAGCAACAAACATTTGGCAAACCTCACACAACGGGCGTTCAGCTTCCTCTGGACGATTTCCACTAAACAAAAAGAGTGAATATATATAATGAATATATGTATGTACATATGTTATGTGAATACACTTACAACAAGGTAACACAGGTGCGACATATAAACTGATTGCATTCGACACATGAATAACCGCATTCCTCGCACAAATCAAATGTGCAGTTGGCACAAGTCCCTCGTATAAGTGTCGGTCGCTGACAGCATGTGGACAAGCGACGTTCCAGCCCTGGATTTGAGACATCTGGATTTAGGTCACGCAATATAATATTGCCATCGCCAATTAATTGATATTGCTCATACAAATTGAGTGTTTGGGGCTCTGCTGTCTGCTGATGGTTTCCAACATCTTTGGCTGCATCAATATTGGCAGCCGCTTTGAATAGCATCTTTGTGGTTTTATCTACGCAATGCACATAAATGTTTAATCAACAACAATAATAGAAATCATAGAAATTCATGGTATACGCACCGTGCACCGCTTTCATTTTGTCTGGATCACGCAAATCGTTGATTTTATCATTGACCCAGACTTTTGTTTGAGTTACGTTATTGTTACTCTCATCGTCTTCGGAGCGCAGGCGTTTCAAGCGATTGCTTTCCATTGTTATTTTTTTATATATTGCTGAACTTACTTTTGCCAGAATTTAAATATATTTGATTTTTATTCTTCGCTTTTTTCCCGGCTTTTTCGTTTTTCTCACTGTTGTGGTGCTGCTGCAACTGAAAAAGCTTGCATTAGTGATGGCAATGCTTTGTTGTAATTTGTAGCGTTGCCAGACATTTAAGCAATCGCTTAATCAAATACATATATCGGCGCGAAATGAAACTTACTCAAAAATTCAAGTCACTTAATTTGATTACTAATAATGTATTATTTTGTAGTGTATACGAGAATACAAAAGAATTTTGAATTAGTTTTTATTTGATTTATTCGTGTGACGAACTCAAAATTTACAAATCGAAATGACTGAAGGCTGTATATTAATTCTATTTATTTATATACATGCCTACTATGATTCAAACATTAATCATGCCATTTCGTTTATTTCCATTGCGTGCCTTGATCAATTTTCTAATATCGTTGTCGTTGTCATTGTCAAATTCGGCATTTAGAAAACTATTTGATTTGTGCTTTTGTCCCTTCTTCTTTAAGGATATATCCGATTTGGATTTGGATTTGATTGGCGTTACAATTGGAGTTACAATCGCCAGATTATTCTCCTTTTTGGCAGCCAAACGAAGTTCGGCGGCCGCTTCCCGTTTTTTACGAACAACAGCGAGACGTTCAATATCCGCTTTGATTTCACTCGCCGTCTTTTGATTGATTTGATTTGAGCGCTGTTTATCCTTGATTTGATTGACTGTAGAAGATTCCGAGCTCTTAGGAATTGTTCGATTTGGATTCGATATCTCAATAAGGCCTTCAACAGCGCCACCCAATTTTTTCATCCTTGAATTTGCAATGGTCTTAAGATTGATATTATCATTGCCATTCCCATTATCATATTGCCAATGATAATTTCTATTGAGATTCCATTCTAGCTCCTGTTCTCGCTGCAGTTCTTCTACTGGCGTAAACTGGCGGCTTTGACCTTTGTGGTTCAAGAACTTACCGCGTGGCATTTTATTTTTTATATTTATCAATTCTCTTATATTTTATCAGTTGATTTTTAATACAAGTTCAGTTCAGCTTTTTACAGTTCACAAACCGTCTGTCAGTTGGGAATGAATTGCAATATCTATCATCTAGGCAAATGACAGTTAAAGCCATGGTAAAACAAGCACTAGCTGCTGGGAATCGACACTCGTAATTATTATACAAATGATAAAATTTATATATTCAAATTTTAAATTCGATCAAACATATTAGAATCCCGCAATTATCGACAGCTTACCCAACATTAATTTTAAAATATTTTTTGTAGATTTGCTACTAATATGTTGCCTACAATCAACAGAATATTATTATTAGGAATCGCTAGAAACTAAAAAAAAAAAAATAAAACTAAGCAGCTATAACTTAACATTTATATATTCTGTTAATCGATGAATCGATAATTTATGCAACTGCTCCACTTACCAGGATGTTAGTTTTCTGTTAGAATTGTTATTTTCGAAAAAGCTCGCGATTAAAATTTTAGTAATTTTAGGTCTAATTTTGAAATAAAATAAACTTTTTATGATCATTTCTATAAAGGTTTTAACCTCGTCACTCCTTGGGGAAGAAGTTACAAGCTTAATTCTAAAAAATTGACAAAAATTCAAAAAATTCTATCTTCAAAATTAAGAAATATTTATAAAAAGATCGTTTTCGTAAAAGTTACTAAATATGAAATTCACACTTTTAGTCTGGCGTTGCCAGACCGTCTGTTTTGCTGTGTGGCAGCTCGGTTACAAAAAAAAATATTATCGTAAATCGACTGTGCCGTGGAACTGAGCATTTTGTTTTGTGTGTGATATTTAATTTCCAGAGAATTCAATTTAAGCAGACGCCACTTAAATTTCACGTACAGTTCAGGCATAGACGTCGGCAACAGGTAACCCCACCCGCCAACGATCGCACAGCGTGACATTTTTGCAGCAACAGCTGACGAAACAACAACAACAATAATTACAGCAGCAAGTGAAATAGAGAGTGAAATAAAAAAACAGGTTGAAGTGAATTAAATTAAATCATGTCCGTTGACGAGAACACGCCCATATTGCCCAGCTGCATCAAGCTGCCCTTGGCAACCGACGAGCTCCTCGAGGTAACAGCCAAGGCCAAGGACTATGCCATAATGCATGGCGCCGCAATGCGCTCCAAGACGAGCTTCAGTCCGGATTCCCTAAACGTGAGTGTGCACAAACAGTGTTGTCAGATTTCGTTGTTTTTTTCCCCCCAAACAGATTTAGAGGTTTTTGTACCTGTACCTAAAAACTATAGACCCTTTGTAGTTTTTGGGTACAGTTTGTTAAAATATGAAACAACTAGAACTTAGAGATTATAAGAGTTAAAGACACCAGACTTGGTATGTAGGTTCCTGTATATTCTAAGTTGGTTTTCGAATTTTGCCTGATCTCATTTTGACTTGAAAATATGTAAACTTTCAAGATATTGTATGTCCTATAATTATAATAAGCTTTCATGGACTTGTAATTAATGATAGCGTAATATTATATTATACATTATATTTTATATATGAAGTGTCCTTCAATATTCAATAAAAATGTCCAGTAAAATGAAATAGGCTGTATGAAATCAAAACTGTACGTGAAAAATAAGATATAAAATCAAAATAAATCAAATCAATCAAATCAAAAAATAAAATATAAGATCAAATTTGGTTTTTATTTTAAATCTTGATTTTTTCTCGGATTTAAATAGTGTAATCGTAACCACTTTTGTACCGAATTTTTGGCGGAATCATAAAGTATTAAGTTATAATATTTTATATGCTAGTCAAATGTATATGTTTTTCAACGATATGAAATTAAAATCTCAATTTCGATAAAGTCAAAATGTGTCATAGTAATTTATTTAGGCAAAAATTTGATTTTATTTTTGGTTTTTCAGTTGAGGATTTACTTAAATCTGTGTCATCCCTTTAATTAAATTGGCTTAAAATAAGATTGGTGGGAATATATTGGTAATCTGTTAGATTTTTTTATAATCTAGAGACTTTACTGATTTTTTTTGTGTTTTTTTTGAATAACAGTTTAGAGTATACTTAAATCTGTGTCATCCTTTTAATAATATAATTTAGAATAAAATTGGTATTTTTCTATAGGTAATCTGTTAATTGTTTTATAATATGGGGATTTTACTGATTTTTTTTTTTTGTTGACTTTTTGAAAAGCAAGTGAAAATTTTTTTGTTTTTAGTTGGAACTATACTTAAATCTGTCTCATACTTTTAATTTAATTATTTTCTCAGTTGAGACTTGAATCTTATATAAATCTTACTCTTATAAAGATGACAATCCTTTTTATTAAAATGGTTTATATTAAGATTTTTGAATTTTTTTTGATTATTGGAAATCAATTTGTGATTTTTTGATGATTTTCTAAATGAAAATTGGATCTAATTCTTTTATAGTTTGCGCCCTTTGTGCTGGTGCCTTCATCGTTTCCACGCAAGGAATTTGAAAAGGCGATTGCATTGCAACCGATCATAAATCGCCTGATGCACAATGTGGCCCATGATGAGGAGTTTATTACCACAACGCTGGCGGAGACAATAAAAGTGGATGAATTTACGGCCAATTTGTTTAACATTTATCGGAAAGTGTTGGCACATGGATTTACACAGGTAAGAGCATCATTTGTTCCATAGTTCCACACACACACTCGCACACACACACATACATCCAAACGAACCACACCCAAAAAAAAAAAAAACCACCCAAGCATTATTTTTTTTTTAATTATTATTATTTTTTTTAAATTATTATTTTTATCATTGGTCATTGTTCAGTGTCATTCCATAACTCCAGATGTCATTCTGCAACCGCATCCCATATCCAAAAATTAAAATAAAAATCCAATTCAAAAAATTAAGGATTTTTTTCAGGCTGCTCTAGGTGCAGGTTTTTGTTAATTTTTTTCCTTGGTGGATAGTAGTTTCTCTCTCTTTCTCTCTCTGTCTCTCTCTTTCTTTCTCACTCTCTCTCACTCTCTCTCTCTGTCCCAAATCCCAAGCAGCGAGTTCTTCTTTCGACTCTCTCCCCAAAATTGGGTTGGTCGTATCAAAAAGAATACGGAATCGGCTTTATCGGTGACTATATCTTATCGCCTTTTCCAAGCTAATCTCAAGTTGCGCACTATTTGATTTATGCGCTCATCCTGGTTCTTGGATACAGCTCTCTCTCTCTCTCTCTCTCTCTCAATCTCACTCATCTCTCTCTCTCTCTGCTGCTCCCGCTGCTGCTAGCAACATTTTCTTTCATTTCCTTTTTAATAATTATTTTTATTAGTCTTGAAATTATTATAATTTAATTTTTGATTTGATTTTTTGTGGTCGTTGTTGTTATTAATGTTCTTGCTGTTGTTGTCGTTGTTGTTGTTGCTCTTTAATTCGATGATGATGATGATGATGATAATGTTATGATTACCATTTTTTTTATAGCCAAGATAAATATTGATTTATACTCACGCATTTGATTTGAATTTTCTGCTTTCCTCTAATCCGAAAATCGAACCAACCCAACTCGAAACTAAAATTACAAACCTTAAAATTAAATAAATAAATACAATCCACACAATATTCATAACTTGTGTTGCCTTGGTATTATTCGTAATCCGTAATCCGTATCCGACTCATACATTAAATCCACACACACACACACGCACGCACGCACAACAAAAGAGCATTTCATTGGGCATGCTGCGCAGTGATCTGATGTTGGAATCTGGTTGCCCGGAGTTGTCGCCACTGTTGCATCATTTGGAGGATACGACATCGACTTCATGTAATCCTGCTTATGCTCCTGTTCCTGCTCCTGTTGCTGCTGGTGGAGGCGATGACGATAACGATGATATGGAAGAGCAGGCGGCATTGGGAAAGGCGGAGGCGGAGGCGGCACATAAAGTGGGCGTGGTGCGCACCATTAGCAAATCATCGGCCTATTGCTGCTGGAAACAAGTCGAGATCAATACGATAGCATCGGGTTTTGGCCATTTGGGACCAGCAAGTAAAACCATACAAAGGTGCTGTCTCTATATCTCACTATCTCACTCACTTTCTCTCTCTCTCTCTCTCTCTTTATCTCTTTTTATATATATGAATGTGTATATATATCTTACTTTTATTTAAAGTTTATTTCGCCCTCACATATACACGCATTGCCTGTACATGCCTTAAAAGCCTAACCAAAAGCCATACACACAAATACACACACAGACACAGACATATTATTAGAAATTTAAAAAAAAAAAAACTTCAAATATCTAGAGAAATATTTTTTTATTTTTTATTTCTATAAATTTTTATAGGTATTTATTTATAATCAAACTGATTCAGAAGTTACCTTGAACTTCTCTAAAGTCACACCTACAAATACACACACAAACATATTATTAGAAATATTAAAAAAAAAAAACTTCAAATATTTAGAGAAATATTTTTGTTATTTTTTATTTCTATAAATTGTTATAGATATTTATTTATAATGAAACTGATTCAGAAGTTTCCTTGTACTTCAAAAGTCATACACACAAGCACAAAAATAATACTAGAACTATAAAAAAATAAAAAAAAACTTTTGAAAAGTCTGAGAAATATATATATTTTTCAAATTTCTATAAATTGTTATATTTATTTACAATCAAACTGATTCAGAAGTTTTCTTGTACTAATAATACTAGAATTATAAAAAAATAAGAAAAACTTTTGAAAAGTCAGAGAAATATTAATATTTTTTTAAATTTCTATAAATTGTTACTTTTATTTATAATCAAAACGATTCACAAGTTTTCTTGTACTTCACATTTATGGGGATTATTTTTTATTTTGTCAGCGACTAGAGAAATATTTAAGTATATGCAAATTAATTAATTTATTTATAATTAAAATGATTAAGGGGTTTCTTTGTATGGGGATTTTTTAATTTTATCTGCATTTTGTATGACAAATGTGTTTCAGTTTTATAATTAGCATTATGATTGGGCTATATAGGGTTAATGAATAATCGACCAGAATCTCGATATATAAAAACTCAACGAAACAATTACTCATCACTAACATGACCTTGCCTCTTTCTCTCTCTCTCTTTTACTCTCTTCTCTTCAGTATGCGTATGTGTGTGTGTCATCTAATTATGCTCGTAATTTCCTTAATGTATGATTTCAATTTAAATGTTTGATTTATTGTACCCCTTACTTAAAATATAAGTTAAAGGGTATATTGTTTTTATTGTTATTGTTATTGTTGAGTTATTGAAAAGTTGTTTGTAGTTTTTTTTAATTGCTTGAAACGTCGCTTCCCCGCCCACTGCCTAACGCCTGCCGCCCAGTCCGCCCGCCCGTCTGCCCGCCCGCCTGCCTACCCGCCTGCCTACCTGCTTGCTATATAAAAGTGCAATGCTTCTTCTCTCTTATCCTTTGCCTAACGATAACGATATATACAGTTGGGAACAAAATAATAGCACCACTATGATACTCTGTCTTATAGATCGAAAAACATATAGTTGGGTCCGCGATTTTTCCAAAAATTTATTTTTATATATAACAAATTTATTAAGTTTCCTTTAAAATGGTTGTCAATATGTTATTTTTAATTTTTTAAGGAAGAGGGTTACAAAATTAAAAAAAAAAATAGTAACACCACTTCATAGACTATTATAGAATAGTCTAAGCTTCTATAAATAATTATCATTCAGTAATGAATTTGTTGTAAATTTGTCGATTTTTGATATTTTTAAGTAAATTATTGAAAAGTGGTGCTATTTTCTATTTTTGTCTTTTTGCATATTTTCTGAAATACGCTGATAACGTTAGATATACCTATGAATCTTTATACCTAAGTTCCATAAACTTAGAAATGTGCCTATGACATTACTTAGGAATGTGGTGCTATTTTATTTTTCGCAGCTGTACATGTATATACTTATACACATATTTATCTATTTATCTGATATGTATTTCAATTATAAACTATCCATTCATAATTGTGCAGATCTCTCTCCCTCTCTCTGTCTCTCTCTCTCTTCTCTCGGTCCTCCTCCCTCTCCTGTTTTGTCTAAAAAACTGCTTAGTAACGATTTATCTTTCTATCTATTTACCTATAGTGTTTAGTTACAGCGAACAAAATAACAAAAAAAATATATATATACAATAGCAGAAAGAAACCACAAATATTTACAAAATATGTTGAAATACTTATACAAGTGAAAATTTGCTCTGTCATTTAAGCATTTGTATTTGTATCTTATCGCAAGTTGGCCACAAAATGAGATACATATGTACACACACTCACACATACACAGTTGCACACATACATACGTACAAGTGCTATTAAATCGTCATAGGTTGAGTTGTTGTAGAGCTCCAATTTCTGTTTGTAATACAAATATCTTAGTTTGGCAAAAAAAAAACCAAAATAATTAATATTAATTGGAATTTGTGCAATGTTAACAACTGTCAGTGTTGTCAACTATTGAAATACAAAGAAAGCAGTTTTTACGGGACTTAAGTTTGAAAAAAACCAAGTTTTTCATTAATAAAAATTTTTTTTCTTTCCTAATTTTCAGTAAAATCCAATATCTGTGTGCAAAATTTATGTGATGCCTCAAAACTGTACATACACAGAAAAAACAACCTTTCTAAAATTCAAGTTTTAAATTCTTGATTTAAGCATGCATTTCTTAAGTATGTATTCAGGATATTATTGTTAAATTATGACAGCATGCGGATAAAATGGCAACGACTCAACATTAAAACAGTCAAAGAAGCCTTAAATATTTGATATACCTAAAAAAAATTAACATATTAATGAGAAAAAACGTGCTTGAATCAAGTATTTTGTACTTGGCTTAAGAAAATCCGGGATAAACATACTTCTGACATCGCATTGGTTTGATTTTATCAGGGAATCCCCGATTTAATTATTCTTTGGGTGTATATTTAGCGTGAAGTAAAAAAAAGCATAAGACAAACACTTTAAAAAAGCTAGAATTCCCGCTACAGGCTGTTTTAACATTTTTCCCCGCAAATTGGCTTTAAAAAAAGTCAGATTTGAAGGGATAAATTATGGTCTGGCAACACTGACATTAGCAACATTGGATTCCGATAAATTTAATTGTATGGTTACCTTTGTTGATCGATCCGTTGTAACTTATCGATAAATACATAAATTTAAACAATTTATTGCAGGTGGAAACAAAACCTTTTTTACTCTTTGATAGCAAGACTTTTTGGCCATTTCAACGTAATTTGTATGTGTGTATGATCAAGTTGTTAACTGAAAAGTATCTCAGATGTCCTTTATTCAGACCCTACTCAAGTTCTGGTTTTTTTCCCAAGTTGCAAATGCTATTTGCGCACTAATTTAGATAATAGGTATTACAATTTGATGATGAATATACACAGCACTCGTTGTAGCCATAAATCGCGCGCTTTTTACCAAATTTGGCAGGAGGAATGAGTGAGTGTCATACATTTTGCGCAGCCATCCATACATTAATCCACCCAAATCGATATCGAAATCAAAAACAATCAATCAATTAATTAATTTATTTAAAAAGTACAATACAAAATTATTAGTTTTATTTACAAATCACATTGCTTTCGCTCTCATTTACTCACTTGACGCTTACGGATATAGCGTACCCACTCTTTCTCTCTCGCTCCTTTGAAATATACATACAAATTTTGGATTTATTTTCTTTCAGTATCTTTTTTTATTAATTTACATACTATTATTACAATTGGTATTTTGTTGTGTTTCTTTTAATTATTGCTGTTAAATTAAATATATATACGAAATACGAAAAATACATAAATTTAGTTTAGGCTAAGGGCTGTATATATAATATATATAATGTAAATTGATCATAATAATTGCAGGCTTATAGCGTCGGTCTATTACGTTCTGACTATTTGGCTCACGTGTACGAGGGCTGTGCAATAAAGCAGGTTGAAATCAACACGATTGCCTCCAGTTTCGGTGGCATTGCTACACACTTGGTGCCTCTGCAGAAGTATTAATCGCTCTTCTCTCTCTCTCTCACTCTCTCTCTCTATCTCTCTCTATATTTCTTACTCTTCATCACTTACTTCACTTTCTTACTGTTTATAATGCACTTCTTTTAGTATATGTATGTATTACCAAGTTCATAGGGCAGTGAAATATCATTTAACCAAATCGTTTTGCTTTGCAAGTTGCAACACTTTTTTTTTAAGTGTTTATAGTAATCCCAGGGCTGCAAATCTCCAATATCCAATAGTTCGGTCGCCTCGAAAAATGGTTCAATTTAAATTAAAATAACACAGGGTATACAAAATCTAATTGATTTTCTCAATTGTTTTCAACTTTTCTTGGTTTTTAAGTTAATATATCAAAAAATAGAAAGTTCACAGAAATTTAACTTAAAATTATGATTTACTACTTTATGAATTTGAAATTGAGTTCTCAAAAAATTTGTGCGATATTAAATTTAAATATCTTCGACTAGAAAAATGGTTCAATTTAAAATAAAAACACAGGGTATACAACAATTAATTTATTTTCTTAATTGTTTTCAATTTTTCTTAATTTTGAAGTTAAGATCAAAATAAGGAATCTAACTAATCTAATTTTGATTTAAATATGATTAACTACTTTATGAATTATGAATTGATGTCTTAAATATAACAAGAGCATGCAATTTGTGTAATTTTTTGTTTAAACGAACCTTAAAAAAAAGTGTTTACAAATTCGGGGTAATTAAATTCGATTATATTTAAAGCGATTTAAGCTGTCGTATAAACTTGGTATATACATACACGCACACACATACACATACATATGTACACAGCACGCACACTTAAGTACTCACGTGGCCCACACACTATATACGATCATATGTACATATTTACAATATAAAATATATTTATATATATATATATATGTATATTAATTATGTTGTAACGTGTATGGGAGCCATAATTAAGCACCGTTAGCCACATTTGCCCCCATTTTGAATGTTGCTGATGTGCGCCCTCTCCCCCCACCCCACTATGTCTCTCTCACTCTCACTCTCTCTCTCTCTCTGTCATTGGCATGCACTAGCTGTAATCTTCGCTCTATCTCTGTCTCTGTTTAACTCACAAACAATACGCATAAACACTGTTGTCACTCACATTTTGTTGGCTTTCTACGGTTAATGGCTTTGACTTGAGCTTTGTGGATGCTACTGAAATCCCCCGTTTTACCAACTCTATGATTCTTACCCCCAAAACACCCCATCCCGCTCTTATTTGCCTGCCTAACCAAATTAATATTGTAATGTACATAATCTCTTTACCTCTATTATTACCTTAACCCCCTACCTACCTTTCCCCCCCCCCCCCCTCTCTTCACCTGTTGTTATTATTGTTATTGCTGTTGGACCGTCTGTTCTGTACTTTTGTCTCTACAATTTTACTAATCTTCTATTTTCTCTTTTGCCGCCCTTTCTACTTCTTCATCCAAAAACGAAAAAAAAAAAAAAAAAAACAGCTTTGTGCTGAGAGAATTGGGACATGCCGAAAAACTGAAGCACGTGAGTATTATTATAATAATTACAGTTACTATTGTAATTGTGTTGACCAAAATATATAAATTTAATCATTTTATTTATAAAAAAAAAAAAAAAAAAAATTTTGTTTTGTTTTTTTATTTAAAAAAAAGTAACTTAAATAAAACAAATTTATGTAAAAAAAAATAATTATTTTTTGAATATACTAAAGTTACAAAAAAAGGAAATATTGGCATCCACTGTTAAAAGTAAAGTTAGTTTTGTTTTACAAATTCAAAAATTACACAATTTCTTTTGCAAAGAATACATATTTTTTATGAAAACTTGATATTGGTCTATTACTATATTAAATAAAATAAATGTAATAAAAGTGATCGGTTCAAAATCAAGGTATATATAGAAATACTTAGCTGTGTCTTAGGAATTTCCAACATAACTCAACAGTTTTATTGAAAATCGTACTGCCAAATATTTTTTTTATTTCTTATTCCTTGAGATATTTCAACCAATATCAGAAGTTAGCTTTTTAGTATGTTAAAATAGCTAATGTGGTTAAAATAGGACTATTATATTAGAAAATTTTATAGGATAGATCGTTTAAGATCGAATTTTTTATGAAAATATTTTTTTATTTTTCAAAGTATTTTAAATTTTATTATCTTTTTTCAATGTATTTTTATTTGTATTAAATAAAAACCATTTCTATTTATAAAATCTGTAATGAAAGGGTATTCAGTTTTTGGCATGCCGAAGATAAAAATACGTTTTTAGTTTATATTTTATTTTATACTATTATATCACATAAAAAAATATATAAAAATCTTTTTTCAATGTATTTTTAATTTTATTAAATAAAAACCAATTTTATGTATAAAATTTGTAATGAAAGGGTATTCAGTTTTCGCCATGCCGAAGATAAAAATACTTTGTAAGTTTTTATTTTTAATAAATAAACTTGTAGATGCCCAAGAATGATGCCCTGGCGGGATTGTGTGATGGGATGGTCAAGGCCTGGGATATTTATGGTAAACCGGAGTCGGTCATCCTGTTTATCATTGAGGATATATCGTATAATATTTGCGATCAGCGTTTCCATGAGTTCTACATCCGGGAGACATATCCGCATATCAAAGTCCTGCGTCGCACTCTCACCGAGGTGCATCGCGAGGGGAAGTTGGGCCGGTCCAAGGAGCTGCTCCTGTAAGTAGTTATTTCAACAATCAGATGCACTGCATCCTTATAACATATTTGTTTATTCTCAGTGGTACAACTGAGGTGGCCGTTATCTATTTCCGGGCTGGCTATGAGCCTGGTCATTATCCCACCCAGGGTGAGTGGGATGCGCGTTATTTGATGGAAACCTCATTGGCCATCAAATGCCCCTCGATCCAATATCATCTGGCAGGCACTAAGAAGGTGCAACAGGCATTGGCACAGCCGGCGGTCCTTGAGCGTTTCATCAACGATCCCGAGGAGATTAAGGCAGTGGGCAAAATCTTTACCGGCTTGTACTCCCTGGACGACAACGAGGTGGGCAATGCCAACTATGAAATGGCATTACGTACTCCCGAAAGGTTTGTCCTGAAGCCCCAACGCGAAGGAGGCGGCAACAACGTCTACGGCGTGGACATTCCGGATGCTCTTAAGGTGAGTCCAAAATAATTTAACAACACAAATTAAAAAAAATAATTCATTTATATACTTATTTCATTTAATTAAATTAAAGCAATTAAGAGTTATGACTCAAATATTAACTAAATAAATCAATGTGAAGGAAATTTGCGATATCAAGCAAAACCTTTTTTACAATATATATAATATAAATCATTAATTTAATTTTTTTATTTAAAAGTTTCGAAATAACACTTTTTTTGTATTTTTTTTTTTGAATAAAATAAAAGAAATTAGCAACTATTTTTTAATTTTTATTTTAAAAGTTACAAATAAGATTTATTCCGTAACTTTTATTTTACAAATCAAAAATAAAACTTAAATCTGAATATCTTTTGTAAAATATAAGTTAAATATGAATATATTTTGAACCAAAAGGTGTATTACCAAAATTTAAAAATATTCTTCTTTGATACAATACCTTTTAAATGATACATCATAGGTCCTTTAACTTTTTATTTTTGATTTTGGAAATAAAAGTTACGAAATATCTCTTATTTGTAACTTTTAAAATAAAAATCATAAACAACTCGTATTTTTATTATTATGGAAAAATGTAATGTAACTTTTAAATACAAATTCGATTATTATTTTGCATTTTTTAAATAATAATTAAAAGCAAGTATTATTTCGAAACTTAAAAAAAAATTGGAATATAATTCTTATTTTGCAATTTTTATTTTAAATGTAATAAAACTTATGGTCTTTGAATTAAAGTCTTTTTTATTTGACTTTATATTTTATTAAATGTATACTGAAATTCATTTTTTAAATAATCCATACGAATTTAAAACAGATTTTTATTTATTTATTTATTTTATTCAAAAACAGTTGCTATTTACTGTAAAAACAACATACTAACTAACTTAAGCTATGTCTGTAGCCTTAAGCTATAAAAATCGATTTTGATTTGATGAAAGCATCGGAAAAATCTTTTTTGTCAAGCATAGATTTTCCTTCAGCTTAACAGTTAATAACAATACTAATAATAATATCTAACGCTGCTCTACAAGATTGTTAATATTCATGTTCCTTTTTATTTTGTGTTGCAGCGCATGTCGCGAGTGGAGCGTTCCGCTTGATCCTCATGGATCTGATACATCCGCCATTGACGCAGGGCTATATGGTGCGTCCTGGCGGCGATATGCCACCACAAATAGTGGACATGGTATCGGAGCTGGGTATCTTTGGTGTGATCATGGGCGATGCGGAAAACATTGTGCACAACTATCAAGCGGGTCACATGCTCCGCACAAAGCTCTCCACTGCCAACGAGGGTGGAGTTGCCGCTGGATTGGGAGCTCTCGACAGTCCCTATTTGATTGACAGCGAAGATGAGGATTAAATGTATATAAATCTTATAAAATGACGCATTCCCTTGCCTTCTCAACTACTTAACAATTGTATTAAATATAAAAGCAATTATTTTTGTAATGCGTGTAGAATTGTAATTGATGCAATAAATTTAAATGTAAATACTTTAATATTTGTATACCCTTTAAAGTTAAAAGCTTTATAAATATCGTATCTAATTCTAGCAGGGACTGAAAATGATTATTTATCAAAATTTAAACTACAAAAATCAACTATAAGAACAAATGTAATTTGTTCTTTAAATATATCAAATTGTTTTGTAATTTTAGTATCTCTGCAAAAAGCCAATAAACTTATATTTGAGATTTAAAAAAAAATAATGGTTATTCATCAACAATTAATAGTAAAATAGATTTTTATTAAATCAATCTCTAAATAGTAAATATATTTTTTTTTTAGTCTTGTATGAGAGTTATTGAAGACTTTTTTAATAAAATTGTTTTCTTTCAAAACTTTAATTTGTTAATCAGAAATGAATCTCCTTTTTTTAAAAAAACATTCTTCAACACCTTTTATGAAAATGAAAATTAATAATTATTTTGAATTTTGTTTATTTTAATCACAAAAATTTATTAAATTTTATTGATAAAGTAAAAGTCGTTAAATAACCATTAAAAGTGGATTTTTTGCTTATGCCTCATAACAGAACTCTAGTATTTAATTCAATAGACAACAAAATTAGACTTTTTTATATGCAACTTTTGTGAAAAGAACTTTTTTCTAATTCTTATGAATGGGGGGGGGCCCAATTACAAAAAATCATGTTAAAAAACGTTTCACAAAAATGTTTAAGGTGTTTTTGTTTTTGCTCATTTGAGGCACCGTGTTTGTGTCGAAAAAAGTGGTATTGGAAATGTTTACAATCTGGCAATTAATTAGTGTTTTTAAATGCTTGGAATGTTTTGCCAATTCAGCTTTTAACAGGGAACACACTACATAAACTAGCACCATGGGAAACCATCCACATCGAAGAGAATCTTCGGATCGCTGGGCGTCTTATTACCGAACCGTTTTACGGAATGTGGCGTCCATGAAGCGGTCAACGAGATTATCAATGGGATGCACAATTAGTGGTATGCTTGCCAGTCCAATAACCGTGGGCAGCGTCTTTAGCAAAATCGTTGGTGATCGGCGTAACAACATTTTGCTGCCCGCGGTGATGCTGTTGTTAAAAATCAAAAGAGTAAATAAATTAATATCTGACTATAAGACTAAGATACCCGTTACTCAGCTTAAATACACATAAATTAACAGTATCTCTATACGATAAATAGAGATAAATTACAGCAAACATTTAAGATTTGCTTAACAATTTAAAACAGCCATAAATATTATTATATTTAATCGATCTTGTTGCGATTTGATGAAAAGATTGGCAATAATAAAAGCTAATTTGGAGTCTCCAGCTCTTTTAGTCGCGAGTTACCGATGTTTATTTAATTGCTGTTGGTGTGCCAAATTTGATGTGTCTAGCTCTTTAAGTCTCTGAGATCCAAGGATTTCTAAATATTTCTGTTGTTGATTAAGTATACATATAGATGAATATTATATATCCATGCATGCAGCGAGTAACGGGTATAAAAAGAGTCGAGTTGCCCTACCGATTGATGACTAAGCCGGGAATAATGACCGATGCCAGCATTTGCCAACTGAACACATCAGCGGCTGCAACGGCCACTTCACGTCTCGATGCGCCTGACATATCTTCACGCAGGGATTTGTCAAATGTATCCGTGCATACGTAACCAATGGCCATGCCATAGGATGCGGCTACAATTGCCTTGGGCACTAGCGGCCGAAAAGCCTCACCAACCTCGTTGCTATAGCCTGCAATATAAGAGAGTTGCTACGTAAGTATGCGGGCAGAGCACCTCTCTCTCACCCATGTAGCGTATGAAGGTGTCCCGATAAATGTCCACATTGATGTGCTGAATTGGCCTGCGACCAGGTCTATCAGTCTGCTGCTTTGCTGTTGCTGTGTTTACTGCAGTTGGGGAGTCCAATATCGGTTGTGATTCATCCATGGCTAGTTAGTTCGTTAACTGAGTTGCGTAATAAAATTACTTATTTCAATTAAAGACATTTAAAAGCGGCTGCCTTTGTATATTATGTCGTTGCTTGACAGTCTGGCAACGCCACAACATTTGACATCGATATCTAAAGTTTCGATAGTGTCTATCGTTCTGCCTCCACATGTTATCGTGCAAACGTCAAGCGTATCACATAGTTAATTTTTTTATAGTGAGCGTGCGTGCGAGTGCTGCATTTTAAAACAAAATATTCATCAAATTCGTACAATTAATTGAAGCAAGCTGTGAGTATATCAATTATAGTATATGTTGCGACCAAAACAGAGCTCAACAGGAGCCGCACAATTTGTTGGATGTGTCGCGCGCGCGGCAAAAGGCCACCCACAAGCCACACAAACATACAAACGCGCACACACAAACACACACAGACACACAGAGAGAAACAGACACATGCAAACACTGACACACATACATACATGCAGATGATGCAAAAACACAAACAACTTGTAAAAAAAAAAAACCTTCTTAAATGCCGCATACTTGAATTGTACATTTGATTGATTTATTTACTTTTCTAATTATTATTTGCAGCTTCGATAAACGCGTGAACTTTGGTTGGTGTGTGTGGGTTTTTATTTTTTTTTGGCAAAGGGCTGCTAAGTGAGAAGAGTGAACGACGCTCCTTCCCCGCACTCGCTCTCTCTCGCTCTTGCTCTTGCTCTCTCTTTCCCCCCCTCACCCACTCCTGACGATCCAACGGGTGCGACGGTTGTTGTTATTGTTGTTGTACACCATGTCAGACTACAGCGACCTGGATCGTCAGATTGAGCAGCTGAAACGCTGTGAAATCATCAAAGAAAATGAAGTGAAAGCCTTGTGCGCCAAAGCGCGCGAAATACTTGTGGAGGAGGGGAACGTGCAACGTGTGGATTCGCCAGTTACCGTTTGTGGTGACATCCATGGTCAGTTTTATGATTTGAAAGAGCTCTTCAAGGTTGGCGGCGATGTGCCCGAAAAGAATTATCTATTCATGGGTGATTTTGTGGATCGCGGCTATTACAGCGTCGAGACATTCCACCCACTGTTGGCCCTCAAGGTGCGTTATCCGGATCGTATAACGCTGATACGCGGCAATCATGAATCTCGCCAAATTACCCAAGTGTATGGCTTCTACGCCGATGAGTGCCTGCAGCAAATATGGATCAACCAGCCGTGTGAAGCTGATATTGCACCGAAATCTTTGATTACCTCAGCCTGTCGGCAATCATTGATGGCAAGATCTTTTGCGTGCATGGCGGTCTATCGCCCTCAATACAGTATTTGGATCAAATCCGTAGCATCGATCGCAAACAGGAAGTACCACACGATGGCCCCATGTGCGATCTACTGTGGAGCGATCCCGAGGATCAAACCGGCTGGGGTGTATCACCCCGTGGCGCTGGCTATCTATTTGGCTCCGATGTTGTATCACAATTCAATCGCACCAACGACATCGATATGATCTGTCGCGCCCATCAGCTGGTCATGGAAGGCTTCAAATGGCACTTCAATGAGACGGTTCTAACTGTTTGGTCAGCGCCCAACTATTGCTATCGGTAAGTGATATTCCAAGTTGAATTACTCATCCAATCCATGCAATCCCGATATTATACTTTTGTCACCAAGTGTGTAATGCATTTGAAAAAATGCATGACAAACCCCATAAAGTATTTATCGATGTCTTGTCACTAAAGTATCGTAATTTAATATTATATTTTTTTTTAAATACCTATTCTGTCAAAGATTATACCACTAAAAGCTGAGACTGACTAAAAAAATACCTTCTGTAATATTTGGTATATTTAACAAACGATATTTTCGGAAAATGCGTCTTTATATTCTTGATTTAGAAGATTAATCGATAAAAGCACAAATTCCTCTCAAACTTTGTGCAGATTCTTCTTTTAATGCATATAGTTGTCTGACTTAAATCAAATTTGATTGGGGTGTATACGATATTTCCAAATATATCACATTATATATGCAATATATCATATTATATATTCAACCGATCTTATACGATAGAATCCAACATACAAGTGTCAAGTAATTCCTTTGACAAAGAAACAAAATCATAGAATTCATTTCGCATCACAAAAAAATAACCTTTATCTATTTTATTTTATTATATTGTTTGCTCTTCGTTTTTAGAACAAACTAAAATAAAAAAATAATAAAAACCATTGAGTTTAAATAATTTAAAATATTAAACACAAAAACGTGAATTTGTAGCTTTGTCAAATTAATTACTTGACATACTGTATATCGTAACCTATCGGATAAGATTGGTCGACTATCTAAAATTTATTTATAAAAAATCCATGTTGTTTCTTGATATATTTTAGCCAATTTCACAGATTGTATGTTTGGAAATGTCTTATACACCTCGACCAAATTTCATTAAAATCGGACAACTATATCATATAGCTGCCGTACGAACGATCAGTGGAAAATTAATTTTTAATATAAAACTTTATTGTTTTTTGAGATATCTCAACAAATCTTACAGATTATGTCTATATTATAGTCTTTTACATCCCTATCAAATTTTATTGAAATCGGACAACTATATCATATAGCTATCATCATATTACATCAATCTTAAGTACGAAAAACTTTGCTGTTTCTTAAGATATCTCAACAAAACTTACAGATTATGTCTGTATTATAGTCTCTTCAACATCCCTATGAAATTTCATTAAAATCGAAAAACTATATCATATAATTGCCATAGGAACGATCAGTGGAAAATTAATTTTTAATATGAAAAACTTTGTTGTTTCTTAAGATATCTCAAAAAACTTACAGACTATGAAGTTGATATATTCTTCTATATTCGGACTAAATTTAGTTGAATTGCAAATTAAATACAGTGCTCTGCAACTGTATCAAATCTTTGGCATGACCGAAGATCACATTTTCTATCTTTTTCTAATTGATTGTTTCTTTCTCTCCATTTCATGTGTAGCTGCGGCAATGTGGCAGCAATTTTGGAACTGAATGAGTACCTGCATCGCGACTTTGTCATCTTTGAGGCCGCACCACAGGAGAGTCGCGGAATACCATCGAAAAAGCCGCAGGCTGATTATTTTCTTTAAAAAAAAAAATAAAACTATAAAGCAGAAAGTAATGAGCAAAATAACAATACGCAATATGCAATGGAAACAAAAGGAAAAACAGCTGCTCCAAATGGATTTGATTGATTCGTGATTGATGACGACACTCGGAGCTGCAACATTGATAACATTGATAACTGCCTGCCTGCCTCAAGCAAAAGAAATTAATCAATTATACATATATATACAAAATTTAATGAAAATTAACACAAGGCCAGAGTGTGACACACAATCATCCAAAATTCCTTAGCTTCCTTTCCCTCCTATCCCTCAGAACATATCCACATATCCATACAACTGAAATACCCAGCAATTTATTGCATTCTCCAATCACCTGGCCATCGATTATGAATACCCTATGTTTAAGCGTACATTTAAGACTTAGTAATTTTGTGTGTTCTTTGTTCATATTATTTGGATTATTTTAATATTTTTTTCTGCGCTTTTATTCTTGATTTGTAACATGTCTCACATTATTTCATTTACTTTATATTTTTTATTTTATTTTTTTTTTTAACTGTCTGTGCGATCGTCTTTATATAACTGGCGACACATTATTAACTAGCCGGATTACCTATTAGATCTACAAGTCGCGGGGAGTTCGGAAGTGCGGCCAATAGTTGTTAAGTCCAAACAAAAAAAGAAAACAAACAAACGGAAAAAACACATGTAGTCTTTAAGTATTGATATGCATATACATATATATATATATATAGATATAGATATAGTAATAGTTATAGATATATAGTCTTTTTAGTCTGTTTCAGCTGTAGTACAACTCTCTCCAAGATCGTGAAGTTCCAGAAATGTCGAAAACTATCGAGCTGAATATAAAATGCATTGTAATAATAATTATTAGTAAATAAGCTGAAATTCTAACATTATGTAAACACACACACATACATCCTCACTTAACACACACACACACACATTGAAATATATACATATATGTATCTATATACATATATGTGTTTATACAGATATTTAAAAATAGATTTCGTAAGCTATATAATGTAAATGCGTTATTCTTGGTTCCCTTGTTGCTTGATAAACATTATTTTTGGTTCAATCTTCTCCTTGGGTGAGCTTCACCTTGAATAACCACTTTCTTGGAAATATCCGCTCTTTAAGTAACCCCTTCTTGTACTCCATTTCCTTTTGAATAACTTTGTTTTTGGTTTAGCTGCTCCTTGAATTAACTTTTCTATCTACTTGAGTAACATAACTCCTTGAATTCTCCTGGTTTATCTCCTTTTGAGATTACTTCCTGCTTGGATTATACCTTTTTTGATTTATCTCCTCCTTGTATTACCCATTTCTTGGATGACTACTTTCTAGGTTGATCCATAACTTTGTTTATATTCTTCTTGGACTTATTTAAGATTTTATTAAGAATTTACTTTGATTTCCTCCATTTTCTGGAATTGTTCTCTCCTTAGAATAATCTCCTACTCGACTTACCTTGCGTTTATCGTCTGCTTGGATTACCTCCTCTGTGGACAACGTTCTATGTGGATGGCCTCTTCCTTACATTACCTCCTACTTGGATAACCTCTTCCTTACATTACCTCCTTTTTGGATCACCTCTCCTTAAATTACCTTCTCCTTAAATTACCTTCTCCTTACATTACCTTCCCCCTTACATTATCTCCTCTGTGGACAGCCTCCCTATGGACAACCTCCTCTGTGAATTACCTCCTCCTTACATTGCCTCCTCTGTGGATTACCTCGTCCTCTGTGGACTACCTCCTCCTCCTTGGATCACCTTTTCCTTACATTACCTCCTCCTTGGTGTACCTCTTCCTTACATTACCTCTATGGACAACCTTCCCTGTGGACAACCTTTTCTGTGGATTACCTCCTCCTCCTCTGTGGACAACCTTTTCTGTGGATTACCTCCTCCTCCTCTGTGGACTACCTCCTTCTCTGTGGACCTCCTCCTACTTTGATTACCTCTTCCTGACATTACCTCCTTTTTGGATTACCTTCTCTAAAACTTCCTTAAATTACCGCCTTCTTGGATCACCTCTTCCTTACATTACCTCCTCTGTGGACAACCTTCTCTGTGGATTACCTCCTCCTCTGTGGATTACCTCCTTCTCTGTGGATTACTTCCTCCTCTGTGGATTACCTCCTTCTCTGTGGACTATCTCCTCCTACTTCCTGACATTACCTCCTTTTGGATTACTCCCCTTATGATTTTTCCTTCCGCCTAAAATGTTTCCTCCTTAAATTAAACCTACCACAAATTAATGAATTCTCTTTTATTACACACTCCTTGAATAACTCTCTCCATGCTCTTCCTCCAGCGTTTTCCCCAATTTCTGAGATTAGTTGCAGTTTACACAGATTTATTTAGATAGACTTAGGAACTAGTAGTTATATAAAGAATATATTTATAAAAAATATAATAGAAAAAAAAAACAAGTTGATAGAAATGTGGATCCATTTAGCCAGCTTGGCGCTTGTCGTGTGGGAAGGGAGAAGGGACCTGGGTCCATGTTATGGGACATGGTCTTAGTGCTCCTCCAGGGACAGGCCATGCTCATGCATGTGCTCCACAATGCAGGTCTCATAAGCAGCGGCCGCATCGCAGCTGGAGGAATTTGAAGTTGAATTACAACTACATATAAAGAAAAAACTTGGAATACTTACTGATCCTCGGGCACCTCAAGAGCCTCGCATTTGTCCACAACATCAGCGCCAGCGGCTTCCTTGGCTGCATCATCCTTGCTAATGATCTTAACCAATTCCAGAGCACGTTCCTTGTTCAGTTTGCCGGCGTCATCCATCTGGAAATATTAGAGTTCCAATGGAGGATTCGATGATCCTGCAGAGCTGTCGATCAACTTACAATTTCGAATTTCTTCATCATGCAGGCGCGCAGACATTTGCCCTCATGGGAATCGCTTGGTTTATGGTGCATCATGTGCTCCACATCCTCATCGGTGGCGCCCGTCTCCGTTTTGCACTCCTGGGCCACCTCGGCGGTATGCTCCTTGGTTAAATCCTCGTGTGGAGCGGATGAGACTGCAACGACAGCCAGGAGAAGCAGCATTCCCAAACAAACAAAACGCGACATGTTGATTACGAGACGAACAATTTCTACTTGGATGCGGACTGTTCAAGTCACTGGCATTTATATAGTTCTATAGTTATGGGATTATTGATGCGTCTCGGTCGGCATCTTGGCGTGGATCAAGGGAAGGCGAGGGGGGGGGGCACATCAATTAATTGCAATTATTAGCATGGGATGCAGTTGCACTACATGAGCAGCACATGACACTCGATCTGGACGAGATCCGCCGGAGATCAACTTGACTGGGCGACGTGTGAAATCTCGGTTTACCCCAGTCACCTTCCTCCCTCCTCCTCCCCTCTCCCACGACCCCCTTGCTCCATCTCTCGGCCATCTACTTATCATACCCTGTACCAGGGGTATGAACATCTCATGAAAATGTATGTAACAGAAAGATGTGGTAAGATTATACATATACATATATTCTTGAATGAGCTGATTTCCGTGATGGTAAAACCTAGAAAGACATATTCTTAAGAATTTCGAATAGTTTTGTAAGAATTACAGAAACAAAAATAAACTAAAGAAAATTTAAGAATCCAAAATAATAAAG
The DNA here is from genome assembly GCA_035042165.1 of Drosophila kuntzei. NCBI lineage: Eukaryota > Metazoa > Arthropoda > Insecta > Diptera > Drosophilidae > Drosophila > Drosophila kuntzei. The sequence goes on along the minus strand of JAWNLU010001388.1, from coordinate 736,241 downwards.
GGAAAAAAGGAAGCTAAAATCAGAAAATTTAAATAAAAAACATTTGAAGTACAAAAATTTAAAAACTAAATTTAAAAAAAAAACAGAGTACATACATAAATAAAAATATATTGGATTAATCTTAAAAAAAATATTTGTGTAATATAACATAATTAATTTTTAAACAAGGGGGACCCAAATTTAGATGTACAAACAGCATTATTTTAGTTTAATTCTAAATAAATGGTACGATAAAATATTTTTTTGCTCGTTTTTTGTTAAAAGAATTTCTGAAACTTAACCAAAAATATTAACAGCAATAGAAAAAGTACAAAAATTGGTGATCACAAATATTTCATTATTTAAAATCGCACGATTTGTAAGATTTTGGATATGTTTTAGTTTTTGCCATTTTTTTTGTTTTGCTGATTATAATTTAAACAAAATTCTTGTGGGGTATTGGGTGCAGGGTATCGCATAGTCGAGCACACTCGACTGAAGTTATCTGACTATTTCCCTTTGTTCGTTTATAATTGTTCACTTAATTAGAGGCTGGCAAATGCAAATCTCTCAAATACAATGAAAACCGATCAAAAATTTCTGATTGCTCATTAAATGAATGAGTGACAGGGATAGCAACAGTTGGTTGATGTATGTAAGTGGTTCAACAATTAAAGTATTCTCACTGCTCTTGACATACTTCAGCACAGTGCTTGACTAGCCGATACCCTATACCCTATTAACAAAATACAAATTAATAATTATAATTAAATATATATATAATGTATATGCAACTAATTCCGTGCAATTTATTATTGCATACTTTTGGGCTTTATTTTTTAAATGTACTTGAACTCCCTGTACTTTAAACTATGCACACCCTGTGCCTTAACGGTCAATGTCTGCCTTGTTAGAAAACAACTAAATAAATATTGTTGCCAACATGACACGACATCACATCAATCAAAGTTCAAAGCAAAATGAACAATTAACTACAAATTGAGCTTCATTTCAAATATTCACATCAATTAAAAACTATCTTTTTTATATGATTAAAATACTTCGTATATCAAATACGTTCTTCATGTTAATTTATTTCTTTACATTATGTTATTAGGCAATTTCCAAGTTTATAAGGCAGCTATACCTGATTTAAGTCAGTGTGACTTTCAGCACTTTTTGTGTATTTATAGGTGCCACTTAATATATGACATCTCGCATATCACAGTTGTATATGGATTAAACAACAAGTTTAGCCGTCTTATCAAAATAAGAATTGGGTTATAAATCCAATTTCGCTTAATAACTTCTTAATCGTTTTTCATGAAGACCGACTTAAGCTGTTGTGTAAACTTGTTATACGTTATGTTATGTCCTTTAACAGTGTGCTATGTTATCGATGATCGATTTATTTTATGAAGTCTGGCAACACTACAGTAAGAAAGCGTTACTTGTGCAGAAAGAGAAAATATAATATACATATTTGACAAATTACTTTTATTAAAATTCTAAATAAATATTAAATAAATAAATAGTAACAACTTAAATCAATTGAGTTATTTACAGCTGCAAATCGCTTTAATCTAACTGTCCACAGGCGTCTTTTCCGCTAGAGAAGGCGCAAGCTCGTTGCTCTCCGTCTCTCTCGGCTGAATTGAAGTTGGAATTGAAATTGGAGCATCTGGTTGTGGTTGCGGTTTAGGTCTGCCGCTTGGTAGCAACAGCATCTGTATGCCACCAGTGGGTGCCTCCACCAAGATGTACATGAAATAGGCCAACAGAACAGAAAAACCAAAGTCCGACCAAAAGCGCAGCATCTGATGAAAATGTAAGAAATATTTGAAATATGATATTTGTGATTTATTTAATTATCTGTAAGACTTACCACTTGATAGTCGCTAAAGTATGTGCTGGTGTGCGTGATGATGGAGTTGTACTGCTCGATAAACAAGTGCCAGATATATGCACAATACGAGAGCTTCGACAGCGGCTGCCACATTGGGGAGGAGAGGAAACTGTTGGCCAGACCGCCATAGCCATATTTACAGGCAAACACAATCCAGACCAGAGCAAGTGGCCAGGCAACGCGGGTGAGAGTCACATAGAAGGCCTCGTTGACATTGGGCAGGGAATATCCATTTGCTTGATATGGATAAAGTGCAAAGACATGTGAAGATCAATCCCAAGCTGATGATCCATCCCAGCCAGACAGTGAGATGATTCAGCTTAAAGGATTTGCCACGATTCACATGTAGATAATATCCAAAGAGCAGACCAATTATCCAGGGCGAGGCTCGCGTATGAGTTGAGAAGTAGAGTTTATTTGAATCAACCATGAATTGCCTGAAACATATATGTACATTAATAGAGGATCATCATAGTTGTATTATCGATGAACTTACATAGTATATCCTCCGACCACCATCGTGCTAAAGAGACAGGCAACAAGAAGGAGCATAATCACCACAATTCCTGCAACGGCCTTTTTGCCCCATTTGTAGAGTGCAAACAATAAAAGGGGTGAGATGACATAGAGCTGCATGTCCACGCCCAGATACCAACTATGAGGCAGGCACTGTCATATCGTAATACCATGATTAATCTTGGCTTGATCTTTAATCTGTTTAATGACACTTACCATATCCATTGGCACGACATAGTTCTGCACATATAACAAAGTCCAGTACCAACTATCTTCGCATGGTCCAGTGTTAACATCGACAAAGGTATTATATACTGGTCCACTGCCCAAGATTGGTAGTATCTTCATATAGACAAGGATGGCCAAGGCCAGAACAGGAGTTAGACGTAGGAAACGATGCAGATACATCAATGGCACATTTAGTTTTCCCTTGGTTCTGCAATTTATTCAATATTGAAGTGAAATATATAAGTGAAAAATATGATTTCCTATAATAAGGTCGAAAAATAATACTAAGAATACCAAAATATGGAGAAAATTTGGAAAACAAAGCATTTAATATGGAAATTAAAAATAGGAAACTAGAATTAGGAATAATTTTATTAGGAAATGAAAAATAGGAAAAAAGAATTTGAAAGACAAAAATTAGGAAAAGAGAAAATCAAAAATATTTGTATTAAAAATTGCGCGTTTTTTTTACAGAATTTTCAGAATTAATCGAAAAAATTAACCAGCAAAAATCTTAAGAATCCATAAATATATTTTTGATTTTGATTTTTGCAATTTTTGCTACTACTATTTGATATTTTGAGTAAATAAAGAGTTTTGATTAATTAATTATAAATGTAAATGCATTAATATTCGAAAGAAAAATTAAAGCAATTTCAATTTCCTAATTTTTGTAATCTGAATATATTTCTTGGTTGAATTTCCAAATTTATGTTTCCATTTTTTAAATCCCATACTAAAAAAAACGTACAGGGGACTATTATTTTATCCTTATTTTGGTTTCTTAAAGTATTCTTTGTATTTATAATTCCAAAAAATATTCGGAATTCGTATGAGGTACCAAAAAATATGATTAATTAATCAACTTACTTTTCCATGGTACGCAGAGCAACCATAACAACGAGCAGACCACTCAGAAAGAAGAAAGTATCCACCGAGAATAGACCGTGCACAATGAACATGCTAAAGGGTGTTTTATACCACTGATGAAGAGAGCAAGAATGCGATTAGTCAAGCAACTTAGTGAGAGATAATCATCTCATCTGAATTACTTACCGGTATGACGTCTACCAAATTAATATTGGGCGATACAGCAGATACTATATAATCATGACCGTAAATAACCCAGATAAGCGACATGCAGCAGAATCCCGTGAAGACAATCAATAACATTGGGATTCGATTTGCTGTCCACGACGCGAAAAAGACCTCGTGAGTTGACTCTGGCCGAAAGATCTGCACGAGGCCGGGCAATCGTTCTACAAATTGATTAGATAAGAGATTGGATACCACTTGAAGTGAACTTTTCACTTACTTTGATCTACACAGAAGAAGTAATCGTAGAGTGTGCACAGAAGCACCAATCCAAGCAATATCCCGATAAGGACACTGCAATGAAAAAGATAATGATATAATCAAGGATTAAAGCCGTAACCTTTAACCGGTAAATATAAATATATATAGAAATAATTCAATTATGTTGTCAAAGCACTCATTGTTATTCAAACTAATTTTGATTTGAAATTCAAATATTGATTTTATTAAATAGATCTATTTTGAAATTAAAGCATTTTTTTAAAATATATATTAACGCTTTTTTAACATTTTCACACCATATTCTTTTTTCCGAGTCGAAATCGTAACGATATTTTGAAACTAAAACATACAGAAAATTTGTAATCGTTACGAAACCGATATACAAACATTTTCCAAAACCGACAACTGAGATTCAAAACATAAACATATCCGAAACTCCGGTTTGATACCCTGGATAAAATTATACAGTTAATAAACAAAGATTATTAGTTAAAGTTGAAGATCTAATTAGTTTCTAGTACTCCCTATAGTCTGTATTGTTCCTTTTAGATTAAATATTCTATAATATTATTCCATATAATATTCCTTATTATATCTAACTTAATAAAATAAAAATTAAGTTTGTGGCAAATATTTTTAGAGATAAATACGAAATAATTTCTTTGCAATTATAGGAATCAATTAAGATATTTGTTAAGTGCCTAGTGATTATTTAGTTTTAAGTAGATTACTAGTTAAATCTCTAGTGATTATTCTAGTAATAAGGCACTGGAATAACTTGTTCCCCAATCATTTTTGTAATTTCTCTGATCTTTGTGGAGAACGGAACTTGTACTCATGATACCATAAATTATAACTCTATATATATAGTATAGTAGTGATATATCAGGATTCAAACTCACATTGTGAATATTGTAAGCCCATCCAAGGGTTCGTTCTCCGCCGTCTGACAATTGTCTTCATTGATGACCTTAAGTTCCGAATTGATCTCAATATTCAAAAGCTGCTGGAAAAGTTGACGCAGCAGAGTTTCAATATGTTGGCCAGTGCAGGAAGCCGGAAAACAGACAGCAGTTTGGATGCTGAGAAATCCCACGAGTGGCAAATCGGGGCCCAATATTTTGCCCGAAATGATTTTAGCTGGACAGTATTTGCCCCTCAGCGTGTGTCCAGTTGTTGCTTCCGCTCGATTCACTCGGATGCACTCGTCAAAGTTGCCCAAATCCTTAAGATTGCCGTAGAGAATGCCCGCTGGCAGACGACCCCAGGAGTCTATCACTAAATAGAGAAAGCGAGAGATACGCAATTAGAGATACGCAGAATAAGAAATTCGGATTTTCGGAATAAAATAAACGCCGGAAATCTCTTCAGGCAAGTACAAAATACTTGATTCAAGCACGATTTTATCTCAGCAATATTTTGATTTTCGGAATTCTGTATATTTTTTTTAAGTTATATTATCTTTTTAAGACATCTTTAACTTTTAATAACATCCTTTAAAAATCCATGCTAAAATCAATCACTTAAACTTGAATTTAAGAATGGTTTTGAAAATACATATCCGGATTTTCGGAATAAAATCAATGCCGGAAATCTCTTCAAGCAAGTACAAAATACTTGATTCAAGCACGATTTTATCTCAGCAATATTTTGATTTTCGGGATTCTGTATATTTTTTTAACTTTTACTTTTTAAGACATCTTTGACTTTTAATAACATCCATGCTTTAAAAATGCAAAATCAATCACTTTAAACTTGAACTTGAGAATGGTTTTGATTTTCTGTGTACACTTTGGAGTTTCTTGGGGGAATTACTACTTCTTAATGCCCAAATGCTGCCAGATTTTAATCCCTGACTCAACTGTGCTACTTCGGCGAGACAGAGCATATCCTGTTGATTGGGAACTCTTGTTTTGGGCACTATCAAATCCGTAGCTGTAATGTTCTCATAATAATCGAAGAACTCGACCGCCAGGTGGCGCAACTGCATCATTCGTTGGTAGCTCTCGATATTAAAATCTCCATGTGATTCCAATGTTTTGTTGCTGGCGTTGGCCAGGCCAAAAGCGCACAGTAGTAGAGTTAAATATAATCTAACCATATTCCTTGGCTACTGCTACGTTCAACTACTTGGATTGCGATACGCGTGGGTTTCTTTTATACGGTTGGGGAGTCGTGATAAGAACCATCTATTGCCAAATAATATTCGCTTAAAGCTAATCAATATACATATATATATTTATTATTCCGAGAGTGATAAGGCCTTAGTTCTTGGATTGGATTTGCCTTTATAGTAGCTGAAGTAACGTTCGGTTTCTTTTTATTTTTGACCATAAACTTGACCACTTGAAATTATAGTATGTCTGACGGGAGTACCGAGTTAGTCATGGGTTCAAAGTTTTGACACATGTTTTGATTTAAACGAGAGATATAAAATCATTCCACGTGATCTACATGAAAGATATATCTGTAGATTAATTCTCTAATAATAGAACATATTTTGTATGATCGGATCTCAGTAAATTTCCGAGCACATTGCCCTTATAAAATATCTAATCGAGTAATCGATACGATTCATCAGAATATAGTCAGCTGCTTTTTGGTTTCTGGGAATGCAAAAATAAAGTAAAGTAAAGTAAAGTAAACAAACGTTATTTAGCTAATCCAATTTTATCTATTAAAATTGCTATTTTGCTTGTCCACCATGATATACACTTATAAGTACACTATCATAAGAATCGTAACATATTTGCACATTCAAGTTAAAGACCATATATTATTATATTAGGGTTCGAGACTACTCAATAGTCTGGGTCAGTAATCTTATCGTCTCATCCGCACGTTTGCCAACAAAATTGTAAAAATTGCGTACTCACAATTTCTCTTGGACTTTAATCGAAAGTGAAAGACGGAACAAAAGATCATAATAAAGTTCTTGGTTAACTCATATCTCTGAATGCGTAATATTGCCTTCTTTTCCGATTTGTTTCGAAATTATACAAATAACAGTGCTATTATTGATTTAATCACGGAATATATATTCCTTCAAAATATTGAGATTCTCATTTTATTTTAATTTGTCATCAAGTCTAGAAAAAACATAAATAAATGAATCATCTATGAAAAAAAAATGTTCTGAGATAAAAGTAAACTTGTTGTATATAAATTAGTACAAATATGTATACTACGTATTAAAAATATTAACAATTTAATAACAACTAAAAAAAATAAAATAAAAAAGTTTTTTAAGTCGAAAACTTGATACATAAATTAAATTAAAAGCTTAATTTTAAAAAATTTCTACAAAAAAAAATTTCGAGAACCAAAAATTTTTAAAAAAACAAATGTTTGAATTTTTGATTATTGTTTTTCCATTTTATTGTAACCGTCATTTTTATATTATATATATCAGAAAAAGTTGGTTTGAACAATAAAATTATAATTTATAATTCATGACTACTTTCTATAAATATTTCCATGGAATTAACTTGAACCTAAGCCAAATTTAATATCTAATCGACAAGTTGAATTAATTCTAGAGAAAATACTATTGATATTACCACTAATATTGCTGGCAATAAGCTTTTAAAAATATCAGCATTTAGTTGAAAACCATTCAAAGTAATCAAACATAATATGTTAAGATTGCAATATACGTACAATATCAAAAGAGCCGAAACATAATCTTATTGTAGAATATTTGTAAGTTTTTAGACTGGCCTGTAATCTTATCGCTTGCCCACAAATATCTTAAGATATCACTTAAAATTTTAGTATTTGGTATACTTCAATTCCATTTTCAATGGTCAAGAAGTTTATAATTATTTTGTTAAATCAATTGGAATCTTATAAAAAGGGAAAACCATTTAAAGTAGGCAATACTTTTTGTAATTTTTGTAATCCAATCCAATCCAATCCTTATAAGTAGGCAATAAAAAAGGAAAATAAATAAACCACAAACATGAGATTCTATTGCTGTCCTTGTCGAATTGGTGATAGGATTTATGCATTGATCTTTTTAATTGATCTTGATAGAGCACAATATATAAATATAATTGTTTTTCAAAATATTTATATTATATGAAAAAATAATATTTTTCCTATATATTTTTAAGATACTCCCTGTACGATTGATGATCAGGAATATTTGTTGGAAACATCTACGTTAAAAAATAATATTAAAATACTATATAATATTTCAGTCATTTAATAATATAAGAAAATATGCAGTAATTTAATTAAAAGAACTAATATTTTCTACAAATCTATTTATTAAATATTTACTTAAAATCTTAAATCACAATTAAAAAAATTGTTTCTCTTTTAACTTTATTTATTTAGAGCATTTGACCAAAAATAATTTAAAATAAATTAATAATTATAAATTTATTTAATAACAATATTAACTAATTAACAATAACAATATTATTGAGTCATATTAATTATAAATTCTAACTATTCAAAGTGGGTTTTGACTCCAGCTTAGATACAGGTTCATTACTCTCCTCCTTAACTTGCGTCTCAACTGGAGGAGCTGACTGAGACTTGGGTTTTCCACTTGGCAACAACAGCATCTGTAGGCCACCGGATGGAGCCTCTATCAGAATATACATACAATAAGCTAATAGAAGGGACAAACCAAAGTCAGACCAGAAGCGTAACATCTAAAAGAAATCGAGTATAAAAGAAGATGTAAGTTCAAGTATATTAATTCAAGAATCTTTTTCTTACCACTTGATAATTGCTGAAATAGGTGCTGGTGCGTGTGTTGCCAGCATAGACGTTTTGGATGAACACATGCCAGATATACACACAATACGAGAGCTTCGACAGCGGCTGCCACATTGGGGAGGAGAGGAAACTGTTGGCCAGACCGCCATAGCCATATTTACAGGCAAACACAATCCAGACCAGAGCAAGTGGCCAGGCAACGCGGGTGAGAGTCACATAGAAGGCCTCGTTCACATTGGGCAGGGAATATCCATATGCTGAATATGGATACAGTGCAAAGAGACATGTGAAGATCAATCCCAAGCTGATGATCCATCCCAGCCAGACAGTGAGGCGATTCAGCTTAAAGGATTTGCCACGATTCACATGTAGATAATATCCAAAGAGCAGACCAATTATCCAGGGCGAGGCTCGCACGTGGGTGGCCAAGTAGATTTGTGCACCACCCGGAGTGTTCCTGCAATTGACACATTAATTAGTATGGGAATCATTGGAATGCACTTATATATACATTGAGTAACCTTTGATCGTCATCGTGCTAAAGAGACAGGCAACGAGAAGGAGCATAATCACCACAATTCCTGCAGCGGCCTTTTTGCCCCATTTATAGAGTGCAAACAGCAGAATGGGTGAGATGATGTACAGCTGCATGTCCACGGCCAAGTACCAGGTGTGTTCCAAGCACTGCAACAAGAAGAAGAAAAGTCAACAGTTTAAAAGAAACCAACTTTAAGAGACCCTGTACTATACTCTACACTAAAAACAAAAAATGGTTGTGTTCCATACAACAACTGCTTGTTTTGGGAGAAAAATATCAATTTTAAAAGCATTCCTCCAATGAACAAGAAAATGCGAGAACCTAGACTCTTGATATACTAGAAAACATTCTAATTCAAAGATTGTGTTTTTTTAGTTTTCTTTTTCTTAAAGTGGTTTTGCCTATGAAAATATTCTTGATTTTAGAAACCACTTGTTTTTATCAGTATAACAAACGATCAGACCCTGTGTGAGACTTAAATACAGGGTGTAACTTTAAATTTACTAGCTGCCAACTATTTAGAACAAAAAAAATAGCTGTTTCTGAGGGGAAAGCGTCCAAAAAATAGCTGAATTTGAAAAAAATAATTCGCTTTAAAAATTGCCAACATTTTTTTACTACACATTTTATAGTTATATTGAAAATTTCCATTAATTTGACTATCACGTAACATTCGTTATTGATAATGGTATAAAATTATTAGAATACATAGCTAGATATATATTTTAAATAGCCAGATTTTCGGCTAAAAGCCATTTTTAGATTTTTCTAGCAATCGAATTTTAAAAGTAGCCAAATATGGTTTACAACGTACCATTTTATTCATTGCGGCATAATTCTGCACATATAGCAATGTGTAGAACCAGGAATCGCGGCAAGTGACAGTGCTTGAATCTAGGAAACCATTGGAAACTGGACCACTTCCCGCGAGAGGAAGTATCTTCAAATAGGCAAGGATGGCCACACCAAGTACTGGAGTCAGGCGGAGATAACGATGCACATACATCAGAGGCACATTGAGCTTTCCCTTGGATCTGGAAGTAATGGAATGCTGGCAATGTTAGCATGGTCTAAAATCTAAACAAGGTAACGTACATACATATGTATTTTTTCAGAACACACTCTTCCTGGAGTTCTTATTTTGTTTATTACATTCATAACAGTTAGTCAAGAAAGTGTTTTGACAAAATAAAAATGCACTTATGTTTTTATTATATTATTATTTTTCTTTGTTTTCTAACTTGTGCTAAGATAATATTTCCAAAAGAAATTTGATTTTGTCAAAACACTTTCCTAATTAACTGTATATCTTTCTCTTTTTCACTGATAGTGGTAAAATAAACTATATATTATATATACATATATACATACATATGTACATGTTTAGACCTTGCCAATTATTACCCCATGATTGTAATCAACTTACTTTTCCATGGAGCGCAGGGCAACCATAACAACAAGTAGACCACTCAGAAAGAAAAAAGAATCCACCGAGAATAAAGCATGTTGAACAAACATGCTATAAGATGATTTGGACCACTGTAAAAGAAAAAAAGACAGATAGAGAAAAGCAGTTAGTCAAACAAAAAATAACGTCGGGATCCAACTTACATTCCCAATGATCATAGCGTTGCCAACATAAATGTAGCTACTGGCAGTTACTGATGCTCGTTTCGCATTGCCAACCATTCCAAAATAATTGCATTTCATTGAAATTGCAAATCAAAACAAAACAATTGAATGACTCAGATGAAGACGGGTGAAAGCGATTTTATGCAACACTTACCGGTAACAAATCTACCAAATTGATAATAGGTGATAAGCCAGCCATCATATAGTCATGACCGTAAACTACCCAGATAAGAGACATGCAGCGAATCCCATGTAGACAATCGATAACATTCGCATTTGTTTTACTGTCCACAATGCGGAAAAGAACCCGTGAGTTGACACGTGCCGAAAAGATCCTCACCAGCACTGGAAGTTGCTCTGCGAATCGAAAGGATAATAAATTGGAAACCCACCTGCAGTTAACATTCCACTTACTTTGATCCTCGCTGAGCAAATAGTCGTAGAGTGTGCACAGCAGCAAGAGAGCTGCCAATACGGCAATGAGAACACTGCAATGTAAATAATGGTCACATTAAATGTTGCCAATAGGATCAGGACTCAAACCAGTGCTGCCAGATCAGCTTTTTCCCGTCAAATCTGGTGGTTTAAAGTTCAATTGCGGGAAAAATTTAAATATAGCACGCAACGGGAGTTCTGAATTTTTTAAAATGTCCCTTTTCTTTTTCCGCCTTTTTTTACATTAACAATAATATATAGACATTTTCAAAGTAAGTTTCATATAGACATAAATTCCCAAAATTAATATTAATAAATTGTGATGAACTGATCATCATAGTTTTATAATACTCAGTTAAAGATTTATAAAATAAAAGTATCCCAATTTTTTTCTCAGATATTTTTGTTAAAAAATTAAACCCTTTTTTCACTTTCACTTTAATAGTTGTTCTACTCACATGGTGAATATAGTAAGGCCATCCAAGGTTTCGCTCTCCGCCGTCTGGCAGAGGCTTTCATTGATAAACTGCAACTCCGATTGAATTTCAATGTCCAGGAGCTTCTGGAGAAGCTGACGCAGCAGCGTTTCTTATGTTGACCGGTGCAGGAAGCGGGAAAACAGACAGCGGTTTGGATGCTGAGCGTGCCCAGAGCTGGCATCTTGGATCCCAACATGCTGCCCGAGAGGAGTTTGGCAAAGCAGTATTTGCCCCGTAGAGTTTGTCCAGTTGTTGCAATCTCATGGTTGACTCTGAGACACTCATCATAGTTGCCCAGATCCTTGAGATTGCCGTAGAGCAGGCCGGCGGGCAGTCGACCCCAGGAATCAAGCACTAGAAAAGATAGAGATAGAGATGTCCATAATTAAGAGATTACACAAAAAAAGTTCAAGATTCAATGTGGTAAAAATTCAGTTATCTTAAGTTTTACTAAATCAGGCACCAAATATTTGATTCAAGTAAGTTTTTTCCTTTCCCTGATTTTGATTTATTTACTTGAATTAAATATGCAAAAGAGCACAATTTAAGCACAATAGTAAATAATGGTGTTTTTCTGAATCAAATATTTTATAATGACTTTTTAATTTTATAGTTTTATTTAAAGAATTTAATAAAAAAATTATTGTAAAATTCAAATTTAAAATTCATCATTTTATTTTAAAATATCGCTCATTCAAGACTGTCATAACTCAAATAACCAGATTTTTGAGCTCTGTTCTATATTGTTTAAAAATTTAATATTCATATCTTGTGGGGGAGTCGAAAGAACTCTTGAATTTACTACAAAACTTCAAATGCGACAATCTTAAACTTGAACTTTGAAATAATTGTTTTTAATTTATTCCGTGTACTTACTTCTCAATGCCCAGATGTTGCCCGACTTTAATCCTAGACTAAGCTCGATAACTTCGGCGAGACAAAGCATATCCTGTTGATTGGGAGCTCTTGTATTGGGCACTATCAAATCCGTAGCTGTAATGTTCTCATAATAATCGAAGAACTCGACCGCCAGGTGGCGCAACTGCATCATTCGTTGGTAGCTCTCGATATTAAAATCTCCATGTGATTCCAATGTTTTGTTGCTGGCGTTGGCCAGGCCAAAAGCGCACAGTAGTAGAGTTAAATATAATCCAACCATATTCCTTGGCTTCTGTGGTTAAATTGACTTGCAAACAGTTGCGTGCTCTTATTTATAAACTGTTTCTTTTATTGCGATAATGTCAAGTGCTTGGATTGCCTTGCCTTAATTAATCATTCGTTGTGTATTTAATATTTTTTGGAGCCTTAAGAAATCCCATTTTAAAATTATACATATATCTTAATTATATTTTACTCTTTTTTTTTATTAAACTAATTAAGCGAAATTTAAGCTTAATTAGATAGCTGATCTTTCCCAATATTGTGTAACTATCTAATCGACTTGACATTCGTCCAATGATCGAATTTTGCTGATAACGTAGCAATTACTTCTAGGAATTCCATAAATAACAAAACCACATTTATATTAAGTTAATCCAACACATTTTGTCAAGTTTGATATGTGCTGACATCGCAGATAATTCTTATCATATTGAAATTTGTAAGTACTAAATATTACACAATAATCATATCGAACTTGACCGTTAGCTTAAAAGTAAAATGAAAAATATAAATAAGTATTATTTCATTTCACGTAACTATACAAACCCACAATATAAATTTAATTTGAATATCGGATTTTGTAATGTTGCCTTCCATTATTGGCGCCAAAAGAGACTTATCGATAATCACGCAATCGATTAATATTTGCGACAACACCATTGACCGATCAGTTTGATATCAAACAATTTAAATTACGGTGGATATTTTCCTGTCGAACTATTTTAAATAAATATGTAGGTTGATGTCTGAAAAATAAGAAACAGATAAATAGAACTAACGTAAATAAATAAATAAAAAAATAAATAAAAATATCCACCTCGAACCAATGCGATAATCAAGAATATCGTGATAAAAGTTGACACAAAATAGATTTATTTTTTAAATTAATTTTGACATTTTCAATTCACAGCAAATATTTCTGCAGATTTTTAAGTTTGTGCAATAAATTTTGGGAGCACCATCAATGTATACTTTATGGCGCGAAAGCAACTCTGCAATCGAGCATTCACATGTGAACGCAGCATGCAACCCTGTGTGTATATGGGATAAGAAGAAGAATATGAGAGCTGACAGCTGTCAACTCGCTTTTCCTTTCTTTCCGGTCTCTGCTCCATAGAAGACGCAAAGTACGTGAATTTATCAAATATAATCTGCGAAATAATTGCAAATCCGCTAAAGTGTTAAATAAAACGAAATAATAGTGAATGCGGTGATTAACGCTGCAGCTGTCATTTATCGTGTTATGTGCATTTTGATCGACGTTTGCGAATTATTTGACATTTAAGTCAGCGGCTTGTCAACAAGCCCAAAGAAAACATAACAACAACAACAACAACGGAAGAAGTTGATAACTAATTATTTTTTTTTTTATTTTTTTTTGTTTTCGTTTCGTGCAGCATGTTCATGCCAAAGGCTCATCGTGTCGCCATTTATGAGTACCTCTTCAAGGAGGGCGTCATTGTGGCCAAGAAGGATTTCCATGCACAGAAGCATCCCGAGCTCGACTCAATCCCCAATTTGCAGGTGATCAAGGCCCTGCAATCGCTGCACTCTCGCGGTCTTGTCAAGGAGCAGTTCGCATGGAGACACTACTATTGGTATCTGACCAACGAGGGTATTGAGGAGCTCCGTAGCTATCTCCATCTGCCACCCGAGATTGTGCCCTCCACCTTGAAGCGTCCAGCACGCTCAGAGCCACTGCGTCCCCGCCCAGCGGCCGGTGGACCACGCGGACCAGCTGATGCCTCCAAGACCGGCGAGGATCGTTCGGCCTACAGACGCGCCCCCGGTGGCAACGCTGTGGACAAGAAGGGCGATGTTGGACCTGGCGCCGGCACCGTTGAATTCCGTGGTGGATTCGGACGTGGATCCCGCAACTAGACGACGGCGTTTCCAGCGTTTTTTTTTAAACTTACAAGAAACAAAAGAGAAAACAACAACAACAAAATTCAATTGTGTGTATGTTTTATAACATAACAAAAAAAAAAATATGTTGAAGCAAACAAAATTGCTGTAACAATTATAAAGCAAGCGCAAAGTGAAACAAAACTACAATTATTTGTATTTATTTTTTTATGTTTTTTAAAGTTGCACACTTTAAAATTGTGCGGAAATTTGGTGTGCGAGAGATTTCAAGAGAAATCAGTGATAATCTGATTCTGTAGTTCAGTTCACATGGAAATGGAAGATTGTCACGTTTATATCATAAGCAGCTGCTTTAGATATTCAAAGCGATTGTTTCCCGCGCTTTTCAAGTTTCATTTGTATAGAGAAACAGCAGAAAGTATTAAGTTTTGGATATAATTCGTGTCAAGATCATATATTGATGTGGATAATGTTCGTCTGTCGACACAACAATAGCTTCTTAGGTTAAACAGCAGTTCTCCATGCGGTTGACCTCTCCCATAGAACAGATTAATATCTTAAAAGAGCCAGCTGAGTCATTTATTAATGCACAAGAAGTGGCTGACAAGAATTTGTATAGTATATAGTATAGCTTATCTCTCCATGATATATAAATAAGCAGCTTTTTAGGTGTGAAAATCTTTTATTGGGGTTCCTAAAGCAGTTCTTCAGGTTTCCAGACATTAGACAGCTTCTTTTATCCAAGAGTTTGTCTTAAATGACGGAACTCTCCTCTTAAAAGCAGCTTTTTAGATGTGACAACCTTTATTTAGTTTCCAGATCAGTTCTAGACATTCCACAGCATATTTTATCCAAGGGTTTGGGTTCTCTAATAAAACAATTCTTAAAAGCAGCTTCTTAGATGTGACAATCTTTCTTTAGAGCTTCTAGACATGAGACATAATATTTTTTACAAGAGTTTGTCTCTTATAAGCAGCTTTTTTAGATGTGACAACCTCTTGTTAGGTTTCCTAAGACAGCTCTTCAGGTTTCTAGACATTCTTTGCGTCTCCTCCGACTGGTTTACAATCTTGTTTTATATTTCGCAGGCAATTCGATACGCATGGCATAAACATTTAGAAAGATGCTTGAATACAACTGGAAACGGATCCAAAGTATGCAGCAGAAATTCAATATCTGTAATCCCCGATTGAATGGCATTCGTTGGAACTCTGGAGCAGCACAGGATGATGATCAACTGATCAACTTCAATATTTACAATTTATATTTGCAATTAAAAGATTTTAAATAAAATGTATGCTTAAACTAAACTGATTAACTATCGTCGCTTTATGGATATTTTTCCCTTGGCCAAATGCGACATGTTGATCTTGAATTTGCTTTCGTTGGAACGTTTTACCCAGATCTACAAGAAAAGATACAGAAGATGATTAATTAATGATTGTAATGATGGGAGGTATTGTAATATTTTGTTACGCACAACTTCATTGCCAATTGCTGAGATGGTCGCCGCAAACTTGTTCATGTCCTTGCCCTCGACGTAGACATGCTGTCCGCGACAGAACCAACGTCGCTCATAGAGCAACTTGTTGTCCTCGATGCGCGTCTCCACGTAGCTATTTGCATCGGCGAGCAAATTGTGCGCCTGCTGTTGCTGCTGCTGCAGTTGTTGGGAGTTGGTGTAGGATCCCATGCCGTTCTGTTGCAGCGGCATCGGTTTGCCACGCTGTATCATCTTGAGATCCGATTCAATTTCCTTGTCATCCAATTGATAGACCAACAATTGGCCCGTTGCCGGCTTGCGACGCTTCTCAATCACTGGCAATGGTTCATTGGGTCGCCGTCGCAGTTTACGCGTGACGGTTGTCTTGATCTCGGTGGAATCATTGGTCAGCTCCAAGCTATAACGTTCATTTTCAATCTGTCGCTTGCGATCCTCAAAATCAGCAATTAGATTATCCTTGAGATCCATCATTTTCTCATCGTATTCCTTCTGGGCGGCCTTCTTCTCCAGTATATAGTCACGTTCAACGCAATCGCGCATATATTCCTTGTAGATCTCATTAAGACGTCGACGCTCCTTGAGCTGATTGTCCAGTTTTCGAATCCGTTTCATATACTCCGGATGCATTAGTTGATTGAGCTCATCCAGCTGTTTCTGTAGATTGATTAGCTTGTGTTGATACATTCTGCAAAAGAAATGAAGATGAAATTAGAAGTCTCGTATTGCCAGTGTGTACACACTTTATGCACTCACTGTTCTTTCAGCTCGCTATTGCTGCCAATGTTGTTGTTGTTGTTGTTGTTGCTACTACTACTATTGTTGTTGTTGTTGTTGTTGCTTGTGCTGTTGTTGGAGGATGTACCATTTGTGCCACCATAACGATTTGGACTGCGAAACTCCGTTTCGCTGGCATCATCAGTATCTGCAATTGTTAAGCGTTCCATGGTTGAAAGCATACTAAGCACAATTGCCTTGTGTTTTCTGAGCCTGACAGAAAACCTCAAGCCTCCTTCAATTCAATTCAATTCATTTCTTCTTTCTTACCTTCTTCGCTGCGTTCGTCGCCAATTGATTCGTCGTCATAATTGTCGCCCGAGTACAGCGTGTAGTAGGCGTTCATTCTGTCCATTCCTTTAACTTCCACTTCCACTTCAAATTTGAAATTGTTATTTTCACTATTGTGTTTATATATTTCTATAATTAATTTGCTTTTTTATTTCGCTGTTTATATTTGTTTGGCTGTGAATACACAACACGTAGCCATTTTTTAAGTGTTGTACAACACACATAGCTTGCACTGATCTGGCAGCGCCATAACGATTAATCGATTAACTTATGCGTGCTTGCAACACTGGCGCATTAAGAGTGTGACCAGCTTGGCATTTTTTTTAAATAAGTGCTTTGCTAACAGTTTTTAAATAAATGTATAGTACTCTGTAAAATATATTCAACTTAAAAAATATAATTCTATAGAAAAACTTTAAGAACATTTGTAATTCAATAGAAATAGTTTCAATCAATTGATCAACACTTATCAAATATAAAAACTTTTATGAATTTCAGTAATTAATTTCGAAAATTCAAGAATGTAAACATCTATGTCGCCAAGCATGATTCATAATCGAATTTGTTATGAATGAATAGAATATTGCGTATAATGATCTTAACAAGATCTACCCACAACTTTCATGTACGAGCTCCAGATATTTAAATTCATTTAATGTTTGAGTGAATAAATAATTGTACATCTGTATTGTCTATATTATATTCCATGTCATACGCAGAGCACTTTTAGTACATATGTATTTTGCTTGCCAGCTGCTGCTACTGATGCTGACACATACATACATATTTAAACGCTGTCGTCAAGCAGCGACGCCCGCAATAGATCTATTTGCCTTAGTTGAAAAATTGGCGTATTATACATCAGCCAAAAATTCCATGGTAAATCATCGCAAGCGAATTTTGATTGATTTGCATTTGTTTTGCGGAAATGAATTGGAATGCCATACGAAATACATGTGTATGTGTGTACATGGGTATTAAGAGTATACAGTTTGTGAAGAAAGTGTTTTCACAAAATCAAAAATTCACACAAATTCTTTTGCAACAAATATGTATTTATTTTTTTATAAATTTTTATTTTGTTATTCTTGTCTATGATTCTTAGAACAAATTTAAAAAAAGAAAAATAATTTCCTTCGTATTTAACAATTTTTTAAAACACAAAAACATATATTTTGAATTTTTATTTTGTCAAAAAACTTTCTTGAGTTAGTCAAGTAATTATTTTGTCAAATATAAAAATTCACATTTTTATAAGACATACTTTTCAATGTGTTTTTCTATTTTTTATTTAATTTAGTTATTGCTTTCGCAAATTTAAAATTGATATTAAAATATTTAATTATTTAAAAAGAGATATATTGGCTTTAACTCTTTTTTTTATAATTAAACAAATACTAAAATTTGTGAATTTTTCGCTATGTGAAAAGAATTGCTTGACTAGCTGTATATCTGTATATTAAATACATATGTATATTCATAAGTATGTACATATGTATGTATGCTGATGCCGATGAACATTCTCGACGACGCTATGGGAAATTTGTTTTTCTTAATTTCATCGTTAAGTCGGATTTGCTTCAAAAGTTGCATACATGCACATACACACCTGTATAAGTACAGTGGCTCCCAGCTTATTTACTCTTATATGTAAAAAATTATAAATAAATTTGACTTTTAATGGGACGGAAAAATAAGTAAAACTGAAGCGCAGATTTGTTTATTACTGTTTAAGCTAAAACAAAATTTATTAATTTTATTTTTTACATATCTTATATCTGAATTATGTTATAAAAGCAAAACATAGTAAATAATGTAGTGGGTCCAATAAGCTCTGAGCCACTGTAAATTTGTGTGCATGTGCATACATACATACATATTATGTTGTTGTTGTTGTCTCTTCGTTAAGATCGAGATCGAGATCTTTGTCGCCTTCAAGGTCGACATTTTCGATGAAAATGAGTTTATTGTTTGGACAGTGGCATTAACGGCCTCAGCATCCATGTGGGCGCCTGCCAAGACCGAAAACACCTTAGCCGCAGTCGCAGCGGTAGCAGCAGCAGAAGCAGCGAAAAGTCGTCGCGCCGATGATTGTTATTTTATTTTTGTAATTCATGACTGAATTTATTACTCGCATTTCGTTGATGTTTTTATTTTGGTTTTTTATTTGTTGTCGTCGTGATCATTGCGTTTCGTGACGATTGCATACATATTTTAAATAATATTCATAATTAAGACAGCCCATAAATACACAAATCGACTAGGGCTGATGACTCCTAAACCTTAAAAGGACAACATCGATATCTCGATATTTCGATGGCTAACAATGTCATCGATTACTCATCTCGTTTTGCATTTGTTTACAAACAAATCGAATTGGAAATGTGTCGCCAACGTTCCCGCCCACACGCACACACAGACACATACGCATGTATTTAGAACGTAAACCACATTTCTGGTATTACAAAGTGGCTAAAATTGTGTCGTTCTATGCCCTAAAACGGCAGCGATCATTAAGCTTTAAACCGGTTGTCATTGCCGCTATCGTAGTTGTTGTTGTTGCCGGTTACATTTCCACCCACAATGTGCCCAGTGCGCGACGGAGACAACAGCAACAATGGCGACTCAGCAACAGTATGTCAAGTAACTGTCTTGACGAAAAAAAAGACAAAACTAAACATACATACATAAATGCTTTTTATATTTACGAAAAATAGTTGAACCCATTTTATTTTTTGGATTATTTTTCTGCTTCTAAGAACCATAAGAAACTTTAATAAAATAAAAATCAAGAGATTATACTTACAAAATAAATATGCATATTTTGTAATTTGTCAAAACAGTTTATTGACTAACTGTATGTAACTGTTAGTTTATTTTTAACGCTGGGAAATATTTGATTTGCACTAAACGCTTATTTATGTATGTACATATTTATAGATGTAAATGTATGCACACATATGTACATACATATGCAATTAAGTTGGCAGATCTTCACGCTATTTTCTCATGTTGTAATAGATAATATACATATTTGTTAATTTAGCTGAAATCACAGGCAAACGATGTTATGATAACTTTATGATAATCATTTAACTACATTAACGCATACAAAATGCAATTGCTGGCTAAAATGGTAAGTACTAATAAATAACTGTCAGTTTGATATTCCAGAACTTCGTCAAACAAATTTATATTTTATGCTGCTCGACTACGGATGCGCTTTCCAAACTAACTGAACAATTTTACGCATTAGATCAGATCATAAACATATTGTTAAATGAAGTCGAATTTTTAAAATTTTTATTTTGAAAAATTTTATTTTCTACGGTCCCTGGATATTAATCTTTAATTGAGCATATGAATATTTTTTTTATTATGGTAATTTCGCGTTAATGGAATTGCGTTTCCAAATGTATGGTAAAATTGTAAGAGCTGCTCGTTGGAAGGGCAAACACGAGAGGGAACACAATTCTTAATGCTCTTCCTCACACGCACACTTGCAAAACCCATTCACACTCGCATGTTCAAATCCATTCACATGTTATTTGCCGGCGAGACGGAGAGAGAGAGTGAGAGAGAGCAAGTGTTTGAGAGAACGTGAACATGTGTGGGTGCTTGCGCCATGTTAATCGTAGTTTGTTGTTTTTTCGCGCTCTCTCCGACTCTCCACTTGCTGTTGCTCTCTCTTTGTAGCAGCGATTCTGCGTCGAGGCGCTATAAAAGCGTCAACACACTGAAAATGCAAAACAGTCGAATAGAAAACTTTGAAGTGCGGTGAATTGTGCGACACGAGTCATCAACACACACAATACATACAAAATTTGTGATTTTTTTTGGTTTGTCTGATTAGAAAGTGAATACATATACAAGCTGACCAAGTCCAATTGAAGAAGAAAACACAACACAGCAACAACAACAATAGAATTTAGCGGTGTGTTTGCGAAGCGCGTGAAAACAACCCGAAGCAGAGCAAAAGAAGAAGAAGAAGCAGCAGCCGCAAGAAAGCAAGAAGTTTTTTTAGTTCTATCTAACCACACAACACAAACACAAAGAAATTAAAAATGGCCGAGGCTAATAAGAGAAATATTCCCATCAAATTGGGAGACTTCAGCGTTATCGATACGGAATTCAGCAGCATACGCGAACGTTTCGATTCCGAGATGCGTAAAATGGAGGAGGAGATGGCCAAGTTCCGTCACGAGCTGATGAACCGCGAAGCCAATTTCTTCGAGTCCACCAGGTAACAAAAATATTCATATCTACAAATCTACATATATGTAATTCCCCATCAAAATTTGGAATGTGTTGTAATATGTGTATGTGTTATGTATCCTATGCATGGGTGTGAGTGTCTCGATAAATCTGTTTTGTCAGAAATCCAACTAGAACTATTTGAGAACCAATTACTCCAACTGATAACAAAATTGTAATGATTCTTATCGTCAGCATGCTTATAAGATATTTTTATTAGACCCATTGGAGTTGGAAACCAGTGTTGACAGCATTTTCGATCGTTAGCTAGATTTGAAAAAATAGATAAAAAGAAAGATCAAAAAGTATTCTAAACAAGTTTAAGCTTAAATACAGTTAAAACAAAAAAATTATTTCTGGTCTTAGTGCATTTTTAATATACAATTTTTCTAAAAATTTAAAAGAATTGCTAGATCTAGCAATAAAAAAGCTAAAATGTAAACAGTGCTGAGAACTACATTTGGACTACTTCTTTGATAGTAGAATTGCGTGAATCGTATGAAATTATCTATGAATTTCGAACGTTGTTTAGGGGTATTCCGTGTATGTATGTATGTACATATATACATACATATATACTCATCGTATGTGCGCCTAAAAATAGATATAATGTGTGTGGCCGACAGCACGGCAACATCTTCGACCAACTTATGGACTGGATTACGTACTGGGCTAAGGCCAAAACAGCACTGAAAATGCCCCAGATACTCGCACATTTCTTCCTCTTCCTCTTCTTTAAGCAATGCGGGGGAAATGAGTCACTTTGGTTCTTCCAACATTAGATGTACAAACATACATACATATGTACATCCATCCATACATTCTTATAAATTATCCATTTGTCTGTCTTTGGCAACACATGATGTTCCGACACCACAATTCTCAAATCTGCCAAATATTTTCGAGTGTTTTCTTTTTATTTATTTTTTTGTTGTTTTGTAAATCTCATTTAATAATAGGTATATTTTTGGTATATATTTACATACAGTGGCTCCCAAATCTCATTTAATAATATGCATATTTTTGGTATATAATTACATACCTTTTTTTACGCAACTTGATGTTTAAAATTGAGGAAAATATTTTAATTTTATTATTTATGTACATTAACAAATATTAAAATGCAATTATTTTGCTTAAGCTTAAACATTCTAAGTATATATTATTTAAATTAAAAGTTCTAATGTGTAAGAGTAGTGGGTCAGAAAAGCTGTGAGCCACTGTAGGTGTATCTATGTATGTAGTTTGTAGTTTGTTGGGTGTCGCTTCAGATGCAACTTGGTAACGGTACCCATGGTTGCATGTGTGTGTGTGTGTGTGTGTGTGTGTGTGTGTGTGTGTGTGGGCTATACAAAAACATATTTCTGCAATCATTATGATGTGGCGTAACGGAATCTTTTTTCTTTTTTTTTCGTGTGGCAGAAAAAACTTGCGTACTTGCCAGATATATATATACACACATACACACTCACACATACATGTGCACATGCAGACGTGAATATATAATTCAAATATTTACTAAATAAACAGACAATGTGAAGGCGGCCATTAAAGATTGAAACAAAACAACAAAAAAGCTGTACTAAAAGACCACATAAATAAATATGTATGTAAGCAACTAGTACAAAAAAGCAACCGACTGTGAGAGACCCTGTACTTAATCTATAAAACCTTTGTTGAGGCTAAGAAAGAATATACAGTATGTCAAGTAATTCTTTTGACAAGGAATTTGCTCATTAAATTACATTTTTATAAATCTTATTATAATATAGTTGCTTAACTAAGATCCATTGATTTTAACTATTTTTTTTTTGTCAAAACAATTACTTGACATACTGTATATACTTTGTGGAGTCTGTTTATTTAGTCAAATATTTCTATTTTGTGTAACACTTTTTAAGTACAGGGTCTAATAAATGACGTCGACGCTGCGCTGTCGCAGTCGCTGCTGCTGCTGCTGTCGTCGCGGTTGCGCCTCGCTGGCCTTTCAATCGGCTTGTGGGGACGTTGCGTCGCGTCGCGTGGGCGCCACTTGAGGCGAATTCGAAAACCACTTGGTTTAACATTTTACCTCGACTCCGGCCCGGCCATAGACAATGACATAATCGAAACGATTTGTTGTTGTTGTTTTTTTGTGTTTTCTTCTATTGCTGCATTTGCATTAGCAAGAACAAAAGCTTTCAAAGGACAAAGTTTAATGGGTGAATAGTTAACTCTTACAGTTAACCGTTACATTGCGTGCTGTCCAAAAACTTTGGCATCAAACTTTTGGCCAAACTGAACAAATTAACAAAAACATTTCGCATCACACCTGCGACAATGCGGGCGAATTCACATGGCCTTTGACACCCCTGGCCGATAGTTAATGTGCCGATAAATATGCCATTTATTCGGGAATGGGGAGGCAGGTCGATGACTCAGCGTCAGCGTCAATTAGCAATCGAATCGAATATCGCATGTAGCTTTGGGCCAGCCCTCAAAAAAGGGCCAGTGCTCAGCTCAGCTGGACATCGAAAATAAAACCGAATGAACCGAAATGAAATATAATGAATTGTTCGACGGCAGTCTAAAAATAAATGATCACGTCATCGTCATCTGTTTCTATATACATACGTATGTACTATATATTGTGCATGTACAATAGATAACTAATTGATTTTTCTAGTATTTCTATAGTCAATACCCAAATTACTGTCTCTGATTTATATACTAAAATGATCATCCGACGTTTTTTCATTTGTTCAATCTACTTATGATCGAAATACATTAATTGTTTGTGGTTTTATAGAATTTGTATAGATTTGAGTTGGTAATACTGAACAATTAATTTGTTTGCACAGAAAGTCAATACATACTGTACTTGCTTATTGATGCAATCGGTGTTAAGGTGGGGAACGTGTTGGGGGGTTCAAGTTGGGGATCAGCAGACCGTGCGCTTGCATTTAGCGATTTGTTTATGCAAATAACAAATACTTGTCTCGACCGCAAAATCTATTACATGTCTAAATATGCACTCGGCATTTGAATTTGACCAATTGTAGTGTTAGACGTTTATGGCTAGACTAATCTCTGAATTGCGGTTAATCATCCATTATTCCATTTCATATTTATACTTTAGTTTTTTCTATCCTTTCGATTGTGCTCAATTTATTTTTATTTCCAAGATGCGTAGCAATTCTGCCAGTATTTCAAAGGCTAATTTGCTTTTAAAAAAAAAGTAGCTACGAATAGCTAAAAAAAATTATTAAACTGATTTTTTATAATGAAAAAAAATTAACATTTAATATTACCTATTTTGGGCCATGTTTCGGTCTATATCTTTAAATGTATACAAATTTTAGAATTATAAAACTAAAAATTATAATTCTGATACAAACAAACATAAAAATACATCCATACATATTTTTGTGTGTAGGCTTCTTCATAAATTGGTTTTAATTAAGCTTGATTGAAAACTTGAAGTTATTTGTAATCTGAAAAAATATTCTAATCATTTTCAAAATATATGAATATTTTTAGTTAATAGCAGTTCATCAGATTGTCTAGCTTTTTCAAGTGCAGTTATAAAATAGCTATAAAAGAAAAGCAACTCTGATGTGTAGGTGTGGTTGGTGTATGCCTGTTAATTTTTGTCTTGCCAATTTGTACACATACATATATATTTATCTGTGATGCTGTGCTGCGACTGATGCTGATGATAAATAATAATAATTCCTAGATGATATCATGCAAATTTTTAGCTTTCTGATTCGGTTCTGATTCGATGACACTTGTGATCGTTGCAATTGACTATCGATTAGCATTTGTTCGTTGTTGTTGGTTTTTTTTTATTATTGTATTTTTCGCAGTCGCTCGCTGCGTCCGACACTTGATACGTGAATTGTTGTTGCTTTTGTTTTTGCTTATTTTCTTTTGTTCAATTTTTGCGCGCAGAGCTTTTTCAATAACAAAACACACGAAAAATATGCATGACATCATCGTCATCGGTGAGAGGGAGAGAGAGAGAGGAGATGTTCGAATTTGAGCGTGTGCCGTATGTGTGTGGAGAGAGTCGATGTTATGGATGTGCGTGTGTGGGTATAGCCATCAGCAAAGTTAGCGCCAACGTCGCGACGTCTGTTCCGGCAGGTGCTTTGACTTCCTCTCTCTCTCTCTCTTTAACTCTACGATTCGCAGTCAATTGCCAGAATTTGAAATTAACAGTTTCTACGATTAGTCACACATACATACATGGTATGAGTGTGGGAGTATATGTGTGCGTGTATAGTTGTTGGTTACATTTAACAGTTGCACGTTGTTGGTAGCAAGGTCGCCTGCAAGTTGCGGCACGTTTACAGTTGATTGCCCACGGAACGAACGGCACGCTTATCAGGAGAGACATACATGTGTATGTTTATGTTTGTATGCATGTGTGTGTTTCATTGCGTGCGTGGTCACCAGCAGTGTTGCCAACCCTCCTGGGTCTAAAAAGGCTACATTAGCATATCAAAATAGCTAGAAAAGGCTGAAAAATCTGCAATACAGCCAGATATAAAGGTATTGTAGTTTTGGGTTGATTTTATACCGTACATGCATGCAAAATAGACAAAGAGGTATTGTGTAAAATTTGCAAAAAAAAATAATTTGCTTAACAAATATGAATAATTTTAAATATCTTCGGTAGTTTTTTTAACTTAAAAAATAGCTAGAATTTCGCTATTTCACAAACTCCCGCGATCGGCTTTCAAAAACTCCAGATCTAGCGGGAAAATGGCTGAGTTGGCAACACTGGTCACCAGATCTCTCCGCGGTTCATTGGTCTTCGTATCTCACTTTGATTCGTTCTTTTGTTGAATTCTTTTTGTACATACATATATGCATACAAACAGAGGTAAACTTGGCGCTGTATATGCATGCACAGTTAGTCGAAAAGTGTTTTGAAAGAATTATAAATTCACATTTGTTGTTTGTTTTGAAAATTATTTAAAACCAATTAATCTCTGTCTCATTTTTAAATTGTCTTAAACAAGATAAGCAAATAAAAATAAAAGAAAAAAATTAATTAATGTGTGTAATTATTGCTTTGTCAAAACAATTACTGGACCTACTGTATGTATGTGCCTGTGTGTGTGAGTGTAAATACTACCCTATGTACTGCAAATTGTATTAAATAAAATAAATACGGATTATTATGTACAGTACAATAAATAACTTAAAGCTTTATATTATATTCTCTCTATCTTTTCCTCTCTATTTTCTTCCTTTACAACCTTTACATGCTGCTTTGGAATATATTAAACAACTGCAATTAAAATACATACATAATCAAAACAAAAAAAAAAAAACAACAAAATCTCTATCGAATTAAAATCCTTTCCAATCGAAAAGCTCTACTAAAAAAACAACAACTACAACCAGGTATTCCATAATATGCCATAACAGTGTTCTCAACTGATTTGTTTATACAAATTGTATATTTCTTTATTGATTTTTAATTTTTGTAAACATATTAACACAAGCATACGTAATACCAATTTATTTTTAATTTACTAAATCACTTTCGACACATTTTCAACGGTTGTTAATAACAATATTGTATATAATTTACATATAAGTATGTACATATATAAACACATGTGTACACACTTATTTACATTATATACCTGCACGTCTATGTGTACACACTGCTGTTTCGTTGAGTGACAGATTCGTGTGTTGTCACTTAAAAGTTGAACAAATTCACATTTCAAACTTAAAAAAACACACACACTGTATACAAATATAGATATGTATGTACATACTTATTTATGACTCGTATTCATATACGAATTCTTTCTATCATATACATTATGTACATATATACAGATCATATAAATATACAAATATTCGCATTGTATATAGAACATTTGCCAGGTGTATCAGCTTTTTGTTCTATCTAATTTTTTGATCAAAAGTTCAATAAACTCTAGAATATTTCATAGCGATTATTTTACAACACAATTTTTGAAAAAGTTTTCGACTATACAATTTTTGTAGTGTTGTGTTATGAAAAAGTATTTTGTATTTACATTATTAATCTATAATATAGATTCTAATTTAGATATTTCGATCTGGTTGGTCAAATGACATGGAAATTTCATTAAGTAAGCTAAGCTGCGAGATGATTTCAAACTGAAATTCAGGCTCAAAATACCATATTTCATCATATATTTCAATTTTTAAATGCCGCAGTCGTCAAGAGTATTTAAATTAAAATGCTCTGAATTTGTACACGAGCCTACAGAATGTTTTTTTGGCAGCTCTGCCAAATGCTTGTGCCCATTGTGTCTGAAAATGAAATAAATTTGAGTTACAGCAGAGATACATTTGTATCTGTATCTATAAGTTGGCTTACTTAAGATAGAATATGTGTATGAGCTCCCCTCCAGTTTTTGGGGGCAACAGCTGCCAACAGACTTATAAATAAACGACGCTCCAGAGCGGAAATCCGAGTCTATTTATAGTTAGGATCTGTTTGCATCTCTGGCAGACTCGGCTTCAATTTTGAGTTTACATTTTTAGTTGCATTTGAAACGAGTTTGGCAGCGGATTCATTCCAAATCTTTCTTTCTTTTCTTTGTAAATCATGGAGGCTTTTACGCGCACTTTTAATAAGACTTTTCGCACAACAAACACAAAAACAACAACCACAACAACAACATCCAGAAGGTGTCCAAGAAATTATTCTTTATTTATTATTTTTATTTTTTGGTAACTAACTTTTATTTTTAAAATCATTATTATTGCAGCTCAACGACAAACTCGGCGCTGCCATCTCGAGTACCCAAGCAACAGAATTATGTGTCGGACATTAGCTCTCCCTTGATACAGGTAAGGAATATACTATATATACATACGTACGAGTACCAGAGATCGTAACTGTTTAAATTTTTAAAACAAAAGTTACGACATAACAAATATTTTCCGATTTTTATTTAAAAGTTACGGAAAATTACATACATTTTATTACAAAAATTAAGTTAAAAAGATTTTTAAAACTATAAATCAAAATATACCTAAAATTCTATTTTAAATATATCTTAGATTCTTAATTTCTAAAATACAAGTTACGGAATATATATTACTTAGAAGTTAAAAAAAAAACAGTTAAAACATAACAAATATTTTCCCATTTTTATTTAAAAATTACGGAAAATTACATACATTTTATTTCAAAAATTAAGTTAAAATGATTTTTAAAACTATAAATTAAAATATAGTTAAAATTGTATTTGAAATATATCTTTGATTCTTAATTTCTAAAATACAAGTTTCGGAATATATATAACTTAGAAGTTAAAAAAAAACAGTTAAAACATAACAAATATTTTCCCATTTTTATTGAAAAGTTACGAAATGTTACATATATTCTATTACAAAAATTAAGTTAAAAAGATTTTTAAAACCATAAATCAAAATATACTTAAAATTCTATTTGAAATATGTATCTTAGATTTTACATTTTTAAAATACAAGTTTCGGAATATATGTATATAGCTTATGTTAGAAGTTAAAAAAAAAACCAGTTAAAATATAACATATATTTTAACATTTTTGTTTAAAAATTACGAAGTATCACATCACTTAAAATCATATTTAAAATATTGGATTCTTAATTTCTAAAATACAAGTTACGAAATATCTAAATTGGCGTAACTCTTTTTCTAAAATTAAAAATAAATGTTACTCTCCTACTTTTATTTGAAAATAAAAAATAAGTAAATACAGTATAAACTTTATATTAATTATGCTTTACTTTATTAACAGGATGAAGGTGATAACAAAGTGCTGAAGCTGCGATTCGATGTCAGCCAATATGCACCCGAGGAAATTGTTGTGAAAACCGTGGATCAGAAGCTGTTGGTAAGATACTATTAATCAGATATATGTACATATATTCAGTTAATCTAATGAATATCTATTTAATTTGTAGGTGCACGCCAAGCACGAAGAGAAGTCAGACACAAAGAGCGTTTACAGGGAATATAATCGCGAATTTCTGCTGCCCAAGGGTGTCAATCCCGAGTCCATACGCTCGTCCCTCAGCAAGGATGGTGTCCTGACCGTGGATGCGCCATTGCCAGCTCTCACTGCCGGTGAAACTCTGATTCCCATTGCGCACAAGTAAATCAATACTGCAGCTACAGTTACAGCGACAGTTACAACGGCAGCAACATCATCAGCTCCTGGATAACCCGTCACACATCCCGCAATCCACACCGAGGCCGGCAACATCCTGCTAAATTATAGCACCTACTAAAATCACAGCAGATCCACACAGAAGAAGAAACAGTTTAGTTTTCAATTGGCCGCCTATCAATCAAATAAATCAATCAATTCCCATTGATTGATGACTTACAATTTTTTGGTTTTCTTTTTGCAATTAAAAAAGCTTAAATATAATACTGACTTACTACTCATACTTAACTGTAATAACTTAAGTGTAATGCAAATTATTATTAAATTTGATTAATTTAATTCATATTTATAATTCTCGCTATTAAATGTTATTATTTTCTTTGTCATAGTTGTCACGTTGCAAACGTTTTTTCTTCTTACATTTTTACGAATATTCGAGTTGTATTCGATTTTCGGATTTATCAGATATTAATGTGGTATTAATAGAGTATGTAGATATATTATGAGTGCAGTTTCCTTTCGATGTGGAGACTATTAATAATAGTTTATTTTTAATACATTTGAGAGTCTCAGAAAAGTTGGGATAGTTTAGGAATTCATTAGGAATCTCTTAGTTTTTTATAGAGGCAATTTCTTGACAACTTTCCCATTTATAGGAAGAGAGATTTTTGTATTTAGTTGGTATACTCTTTTACTTTATTTATTTGTCTTCCGGACTAGTACGACTCCATTTTTACTAGGAGATCTTTGTAGATCTTGGACGATCTGTAAAATGTATATCCAAAAGAACTGCAATCTTTTTTCCTTTTTATTTAAGAACACTTCATTCTCTTGACTTTGTCTATAATATAGGGAGGATATCGAATTGGTGAAAACATTTTAAGAAAGAAAAAGCAAGTGAATTTACTGATATGATGAGTATTCTTTTACCACAGCCTCTGCCTTAATTCCTTTCACTGTTATCCTGTCTCTCTCTTTCTCTGTAACTATTTATATATATCTCTCGCTCATTGTGGTGAAATAAATAAAGACGCAAAGTCGTGTGAATACACCATCTTGTTAAGAATTCCACCATGTGTTATACATAGAGTATTGCCTGTCTCGGTGACATGTGAGTTGAGCTAGCTATCTCGCTCGAATGTTGCTGTTGCTTCTAATACATACACCTAGGCTATATACGTCATTTTCGAGCAAATCATTTTTTTAAATGATTTTTTTTAGCTAGCAATAGAAAATGCAGGAGGAGCAAAAGTCAAAGCATGACAAGATCGAGATGGATGCGGATGAGGATGCAATGCGTATACCAACATCGATATTAATACAGGATCCGCGTTATCGCATTAAGCCCATGCAACAGGTTATCTCGGCATTGTTTGGTGGCCTCATCACCACATTTGTTGGTGAGTTTCTTTCGGATTCACCATCATCTACAGTTGACAGCTGATTTGAATGTTTTCATCTGTCTAGTGACACCGCTGGAGGTTGTCAAGACACGTGTCCAAACACAGACTCAGAATGCGACCAAGAAACGTATGGTGATATCAAAAATATGCTATGTTTTTCACAACGGTCTCATGGCCCATGTTTGTAAACCAAATGCCACTGATTGTGTGCCGAAACTTGGAGCCAAAGCATCCAACTTGCGTCCACTGCGTGGTGCTATGGTAAGTTTCCGTGATTGTTGAGAATTTCACCACTTGTCCATGGTGAAATTACTAGAAGATGCTCTATTCACTACATCTGTTTGATGGTGAATTTATAACAAGGTGGTGTATTCTCTTCACCTAGTCTAGTTCTATACTCTTCACACCCAAAGAAGACGCAGTGGTGAATACAACACCTTGTATATAATTTCACCATGGATTGAATCACCTTCTAGTAAATTCACCTTGCATCCGGCATTGATTACATTTCGATATTTCCACCCAATACATTTCTAATTACGAGTTCTCCTGTTTCTCCACAGGATGCTTTTGTTAAGATAATCTGCTCCAGTGGCGTCTCTGGCCTCTGGTCAGGATTAAGTCCAACGCTCGTCTCGGCGCTGCCATCGACAATCATCTATTTTCTTACCTACGAGTATCTGAAGCAATCGTTCTCCAATTTGTATAAATATTGGCACTCTCCTGACCAGATGACGTCCAATGTCAATGCCACAGTCGAGGGCAATAAATTGGTGACAACCAGTCAAGTTCCATATACCGCACCATCTATAGTGCCCATGGCATCGGGAATCTGTGCACGCACTGTGGTCGTTACCGCCATCACACCTCTTGAAATGGTGCGCATTAAGATGCAGTCGGGTTACATCACGTACACCGAGTTGTGGGTGGTTATCCGATCGCTGATTAAATCACATGGCATACTTGGACTCTGGCGCGGTTGGCCGCCCACTGTGATGCGTGATGCACCATTTTCGGGTACCTATTGGGCCGCCTACGAGTCCATGAAACGTGTCTGCAATGTCACGGAGCCGACATTCTGGTTCAGCTTTGTCACTGGAGCAGCAGCCGGCGCAGTAAGTTTTTCTTTGCCAATTAGTGTGTGGATAACATAAATCAAAAATCGATATGTCGATATTTATTTGCTGCGATACTTTTCTTAACGATAACATCAAGATCAATGTTATATCGAAATGTTATCGATATTGATATAATATTTTTAAAAACAAACTTATTGCTAAGAAATATTTCACCTACCATTTCAGTTGGCCACGTTGGTAACAATGCCATTCGATTTGGTAACCACGCATACACAAATTGAGCTTGGACAGGATGTGCTTTATTCGGATTCATCTGGTCATAGCAAAGGCACCGCCGCTTCCGCCTCAACTGCCACTGCAACTGGTTCTGGCAAACAGTCGTCGGTGATTTCACGCATAAGCATGATTTATCGTCAGCAGGGTATAAGGGGCCTTTACATTGGTGTCTTGCCACGAATGTTGCGCGTGGTCCCAGCCTGTGCCATTATGATATCGACATTTGAGTATAGCAAGTCGTTCTTTTTCCACCACAACCTCGATTTACAAGAAGCCTGTAAGTATCGTTGTATAAGTTTCGATTGTAATTTGAATATCGATGTTGCATCGCATTTGTAA
This sequence comes from Drosophila kuntzei, assembly GCA_035042165.1. Lineage (NCBI taxonomy): Eukaryota > Metazoa > Arthropoda > Insecta > Diptera > Drosophilidae > Drosophila > Drosophila kuntzei. Next base: position 703,376 of record JAWNLU010001388.1, on the reverse strand, counting down.
GCGATAGGGCGCAATGTAGCCGATAGACTCGAAGCGGCAACAGCTGTTCTCACGACAGCTGATCAACTATCGATAAACAAAATACAAACACACGAATAGATGGAAAACTATTTTATTTATCTGGGACTTCGAACGTCGTCCTCGTCTTCTTGATCATTTATTTTTGTTTTATATTAATGACAATATTACCGCAATAACGCGCACACAAATCCATACACGTGAAACACACACATACATTAGCATACCGACGAGCTCATTGACGCGCCAAGAATGCCGGAGACAAAACCAAAACCGAATCCAAGTGCTAGTTATGGATTGGCGGCGACAGTCCAGACACAGTCCAAACATACAATGACAGATCCAAGATTCCGCATCCGACCCATGCAGCAAGTTGTGTCCGCATGCACTGGAGCCATGATAACCGCCTGCTTTAGTAAGTGATGAAATTTGTTTACCCATCATATATACATACATATCTACAGTGGCTCACAGCTTATTTGACCCACTACAAATTTTAAATGAATTTATCTTTTAATGCGAAGGAACTATAAATTAAATTGAAATGCACATTTGTTAATTAATATTTAAACTAAAGGAAAATAATTTTATTTTATTTTGTACATATCTTTTATCTGAATTATGCAATAAAAACAAAACAGTAAATAATGTAGTGGGTCAAATTGGCTTAACCACTGTAACCACATGTGCATGTATATGTGTGCAGAGATACCGGCAGAATATACACATGTACATACATATGTTTATTGTTAATTTCATCACAATACTGTGTGATTTGTAGTGACGCCCTTGGACGTGATCAAGACTCGCTTGCAGGCACAACAATCGGCATTGTTGTCCAATAAGTGCTTCCTCTACTGCAACGGCCTTATGGATCACATATGCCCATGCGGCCCGAATACTCCAACGCCGACGGCCTCATCCCACCATGCATTTAACAAGCTCGCTTCAGCATCGTCCTCCCACTTTACGGGCACAATTGTGAGTATGCAACAGCCTTGTACCACGTTTAACACATTTGGTACCACAACTGGTACATATTTTATAGTTTGGTACATTTTATATGATAAATGTATCGATATGTTGGTACACTTGATCATATATTATACATAGATAGCAAATTTGTATTAAATTAAATTGTCATTAATTTATTTTGTATAATAATTAATATATTTTAGTAGTAATGTTTACTTAAAGCAAATTTTAGTAGTAATTGTATTAGTAGTAGTTGTTTAAATTGAATTTTAGTAGTAATTTATTAATAGTAATAGTAGTTATTTAAATTAAATTTTAGTAGTAATTGTATCAGTAGTAGTTATTTAAATTAAATTTTAGTAGTAATTGTATCAGTAGTAGTTATTTAAATTAAATTTAAGTAGTAATTGTATCAGTAGTAGTTATTTAAATTAAATTTTAGTAGTAATTGTACCAGTAGTAGTTATTTAAATTGAATTTTAGTAGTAGTTATTTAAATTGAATTTTAGTAGTAGTAGTGTGGTATTATTAGTTATTTATTAAATTACATTTTAGTAGTTATTTAAATTACATTTTAGTAGTAATAGTTGTTATCCAAATTAAATTTTAGTTGTAATTGTAGTAGTAGTAATAGTTATTTAAATTAATTTTTTTATTTAAATTGAATTTAATAGGTTCATAACAAAATACAAATAATATTAAGTTTATTAATCATATTAAAATTTTAAGTTCAAATTTTAATATTTTCATTTACGTCGCTTTTATCACATTTTCTTTCATGTTTTCTTATTCTTTAATTTGTAATCAATATTCCTGTTTTGCAGGATGCATTCGTTAAAATCAGCCGATCCGAGGGCATTGGCTCACTTTGGTCGGGTCTAAGTCCAACGCTGATCTCGGCGCTGCCCTCGACGATCATCTATTTTGTGGCCTACGAGCAGTTGAAGGCACGATTCATTGATATGCACTACAAGTACCTGGCGCCAGTTGAAAGATCACCGTATAGTCGGGACATTCCAATGCTGGTGCCGATGTTGGCAGGCGTGACAGCTCGCATCATGGCCGTCACATTTGTTAGCCCCATTGAGCTGATACGCACCAAGATGCAATCGCAGAAGATGACAAACGCTGAGATGTTCAGCTCGGTGCGTCAAGTGGTGCAATCCCAGGGTATATTGGGCTTATGGCGTGGCCTGCCACCGACTATATTGAGGGATGTGCCATTCTCGGGAATTTACTGGACCTGCTACGAGTACCTTAAAAGTAGTTTTAATGTCGTCGAGCCAACATTTGGCTTTAGCTTTGTTGCGGGTGCAATTTCGGGCTCTGTAAGTAGTATACTCTCGGTTCATAAATTGAAAATGAATACATTTGATATAATTTTAGGTTGCCGCAACAGTAACAACACCATTCGATGTTATTAAAACTCATGAGCAAATCGAGTTTGGTGAGAAATTCATATTTGCAGGTAGGCATGTTGCTATCCAGCTAAATAGTTGCTCATCCTCCACTGAAACGAATTCGGTTTGCATTACGCCAGATAATCCGCCAAAGAGTGTCCCCACCAGCAAATCAATTGCCGACCGTTTGTCAAGCATTTATCGCTTGAATGGAATCCGCGGCATATTCTCTGGACTTGGACCGCGTCTATTCAAGGTGGCACCGGCCTGTGCAATCATGATTTCAACTTTCGAATACAGCAAGGCGTTCTTCTATCATTACAACGTGGACCAGCACAATCAATTGATGATGGCCAGCAATAATCTGACAAATAGCACAACAAATGCAGTTCAACCATATAACACAAGTGCTAAGACGAACTGAATGTAGTACGAGTTACTGAGTAGATGCAGCTTTTTCAAACAGCCAACAGCCTGTACATATGTAAATTAATACCAAAGTTAAGACAAAATTACTGGGTTACAATAATTTGCGTGGTTTTCTTTTGAGCTTCAAAGCATTTGTAAAATTCATTGAGTGAAATAAAATTACTGTTTTTTTTTTTTAAATTCAAGTCTACTTTTAATTAATAAGTAAAGACAAAATCCATTTAATAACTTTGTTGTTTTTTGTTAGAAATTTTCAAGTGGTTTAAAATTTTAAACTAAAATCGTAAATTTTTCTTGGTGTATGGGGTGCAATTATGATTATAATTATTTAAAGTAAATTTATACACAATTTTCTCTATTTTAATTTCTTTATATCTGCCTATTTTTAACATTTCAAAATTAGCAACTTAATTTTAAATAAAATTTTATCAGTTTTTTTAACGGCTCTTCGATAAATACAACAATTTTCATCGAAACATCGATAAGATAAACATCGCGTTCAAATCGAATAAGCACATCGATAAATAAACATATGTTAGGTATGGTCATCGATATCGCAGGAACACGTGCCATCGCATTGTGTTTTGTTTAGGATAGCGTTCAGTTATATTTACCAAATAAAATGGGACAACCAAAAGCGAAGCAAGACACAGCAACTGCAACTGCAACTGCAACGGAGACCAAGCCGAAGGTCAAGAAGATGTCCAAGCCAGAGGCGAGTATACCACGCGGACAACCAAAATCCAATCGACCATGGAAGACGCCTAAGAAAAAGTAAGTCTGCTCAACTATGCGACACCCTGCACCCATGTCCTTGCTCACAATTGTTATTGTGCTCTATCCGCTTGCAGATTTAGTACAATTAAGAAGACGGTGAATCGTCAGACATTTGAGAAAAAAGAGGCGCTCCGCAATGAAATGCGTTACATTAAAGAAAAGTCAAAGGAGATCAAGGATCAGCGCAAGGAAGCCGCCGTTCAGCATCATCAGCGTCGTGTGGAGAACGCCGAGCGTCGTCTGGCCAATGAACGTCGCTCCGAGATCGTGCAAGTTATTAAGAATCCGGCTAAACTGAAGCGTATGAAGAAGAAGCAGATGCGTATGATTGAGAAACGTGATCTTAGCCAAGTTAAAGTGGTCTAAAATACATATATATTTAGGTTACATTTATTTCGTTTCCCTGCTAAATAAATCTAGTTTTGTAATAATGCGGTTTCCATTTTAAATGTTATTATCATATACTACTATTAACAACGTCTGCAAGCTACGAATTTACATGTTTTGTTTTGATGTAAATATGTACATGTAAGCAATAGAAGCTTAATTATGTTTAGACTAGTTTAACAAATTAACATAGTATTGCAGTTGCACATCATTAACTGCTGTCTGTTTATCTTTGATATTCTGTCGAAATTGTGCCAAAATCTGTTTACGTTTCTCATTTAAAGCGCGACTTCTTGTGGACTTTGCCAGTGGTGTTTGTGTGGAGTCCTGCATATGGATTTTAATCCTTGATCGCAACAGCAAATCCAAGTGATGTGCCATCGATTGCAATTGTATCTGCTTGGGCTGTGCCAAGTTCTGTTGATGTTCGTCTATTGGGCAATGGAGTAAGGATTTTATAAACTCGGAAACTGCAACAAAATCCGTCTGGTTTAGTGTCAAATTATTGCATTCCCAAGCATTGTCACTGGGTGCCTCAAGTCGAGAATGCATCTGTTGTATTATAGTCGAGGGCACAGTTGCTCCACGCGCCTCGTTGGCCTGAAGACATGCCTCCAAAGGTCGGCAGATGTAAATTTGTGCATAAATACAGCCTTTGGAGCGAGATAATTGATAGAGCTTATAGCGCATGCTGCGATAATAGTGATTATCATCACAAATGATTAAATAATTATCATTGCCGGTCGCTGTCGCTGCTCGTCGAATTTTTGGTGGGAGCTCAGTTGAATCTGAATATTTGGCGCCAAGTGTGTCTATAAGTTGGATTAACAATTGAAAGATGTAGTTGCGCTGCTGTCTGTAGTCATCATTAGTGGTTTGCACATCAAAGTAGTCATCGTAGCACAGATGTAGAATGTTCCAGCCGCTCAGAGCTGCCTGATGTTCCAGGAGCCAGTTGCTCAGTTGTGTTTTACCAGCAGCCGGCAGACCAATAAGTGCAAGTAGACAAATTCGCGGCATTTATGTGTGTGTGGTGTGGTGTTGTGGTTATTGTTGTTTATGTTTTTTGGTAGTTAACTATCTAGTATTGAAAACAAGAGCTGTGGCATTGCATTGCAATCCTCATGCGTTTGCTACATCGACAATTGATCCGTTGTCCCACTGTTGTTTGCTGGCGTTAATACAGCGACTTCTTTCTCCTTCAGCTGCTCCTTGATGAGATCTTCCTGCTGCTGTTGCTCCAGTTTTTTGGCCAATTGTTCCGCTTCTTCCATTCGTTTTGCATTTATTTTTGTTTGCACATCAACGTAGGATTTCATCATATTTTGATTGAAGCGCGCAAATTTTGTAACACATCTGTCCACGCACGTTTTCTGTGTAAATAATTAATTATTATTTATTTCGAATTTATCAATATGCTGTGCTCACCTCCTGATCGAAGAGATCGCGTTGACTGAGATTGTCAACACAGCGATTAAAGCACAATTCCGTCACTTTGTTGTATAATGTGAGGAAATCTTTCAACTGCAAACAAACAAGGGCAAACAATGTTGAATTGCAACAGTTTGTAGTAGCAATAACTTTAAAATGCATACATTACGCAAATTCGAATCCATTGGACTAAACAAATAACAGACTTCTGTTAGAAACGCTAACTAAATTGAGTTTTATTAAAATGTTTTTCGATTTTCGACAGACAGCAGGCAACAGCTGACTGGCTGTTTATGTGAAAAGAGACGATACCACTATCGATACACGGTCGTTGTCAGTTATCGAGGGAGGATAATGCAATCGATATATGTGCACTTTGCCGGCAGTGATAATTGAATGAATACTATTTACAGCAGCAAAAATAATTAGTTAAATTAAATTAAATTTAAGGACAGTGCTTTTTTATATCTGAAAGCTGACCGGCCGTTTATGTGAAAATAGACGATACCACTATCGATACACGGTCGTTGTCAGTTATCGAGGGAGAATAATGCAATCGATATATGTGCACTTTGCCGGCAGTGATAATTGAATTAATACTATTTACAGTAGCAAAAATAATTAGTTAAATTAAATTAAATTTAAGGACAGTTCTTTTTTATATCTGACAGCTGACCGGCTGTTTATGTGACAAGAGACGATACCACTATCGATAGCAGGACACATACACGCGCTAGTCAGCTGTTGCGATAATGCTATCGATAAATGTGCACTTTGCCGGCAATGATAAATGGAAAATGCTAGAGCAATGTCAATGCACTTGTTTTTATTATCTCATCAACATGCAATTGTGTAAACATGCCACATCATTACATAAAGCTGCATATGCCCATGAAAAGGTAGAGTAATATCACATGTTTTATGGTTAACCCTCCTCGCACGTGCAGCCACAATACACATCTCTAATTTGATTATCATAAGAACAGTTTGTACTGCAATTGTTTTTTTATTTTTGATATTTTCAAGTTAATATATATGAAAAGAAATATATATGCTGCCGAAACCAAAGAAGTACATTAGCTGTCTGCGGCAACATTTCGGTTTAAACACATTCAAGCCACTGCAATGGAAAATAATACGCACTTTTGTAAGCGAACCACGAGGGAACGATGTGTGCGCCATAATTGCCACCGGCTATGGAAAGTCTCTCACCTATCAATATCCCGCGTTTTATCTGAAGAAAGTGGTCGTTGTCATATCGCCGTTGATAGCGCTAATGGAGGATCAGGTGAATGCCTTAAATAGCAAATCCGATGGCCGAGAAATCGCCTGTTTGCTGGGCACAGCGCAGGAGGATCGCACCATCAAGGCGCGCATCCTTGGACTGCAGTTTAAATTGGTGTACGCAACTCCGGAATATATTACCCGTGGCAATGGCCTCAAATTGCTACGTGATTTGGGCCGCAATTTGGCGCTAATTGCCATTGATGAGGCGCATTGCATTTCGAAGTGGGGACACGAGTTTCGTCCGGCGTATCGTCAGCTTAGCCAGCTACGGGAGGCAGTGCCTCATGTGCGGCTCTTGGCGCTCACCGGCACCGCCACCAAGTGTGTGCGCGAGGACATTTGTGAGCAGCTGCATCTGCGCAAACCGTTGATACTCTGCAGCGGCCTGGATCGTCCCAATCTGGAGTTGACAGTGCGTCCCAAGTGCACGGATTTGTGGTCAGATCTACAGCAATACCTCAGCTGGGCAACCGAAGCAGATGGCTCTGTGATTGTCTATAACAATACCATACGGGAGACGGAGCACATGGCCAAGGAGCTAACGCGTCACGGGATGCGTTGCCATAGTTATCATAGCAAACTGGCGCTGGAGGAGAAGCGTCGCAATCAGCAGGAATTCAGCGAAAATCAGGTGCGGATTATTGCCGCAACCACAGCCTTCGGCATGGGCATCGACAAGCCAAATGTGCGTCTGGTGGTGCACTATGGAGCACCCAGCGATATGGAGCGTTACTACCAGGAGATTGGACGTGCTGGCCGTGACGGTCTGCCCGCCAAATGTGTGCTCTTCTACGGCGAATCGGACGCCGCGACGCATCAACGAATGCAGCACAGTCAACCTCTAACGGCACAACGGAGTCAGGAGCTGCAACAGCTGGCCAGGATCATGGTCGAGTACACACAGAGCACTGAGTGTCGGCGTCAATTCATACTCAAGTACTTTGATGATCATGCCACATTGGGATCCCTGCAATGGCGTCGCAATTGCTGCGACAATTGCCGCAAGTCGCGACACATGAAATCTCAGGGGCAGGATCAACCTGACCAGCTGGATGTGAGCCAAGAGTCGAGACTCTTGCTCGGCCTGCTGCGTGATGTCAATGGACGCGTTGGCCTCGGCAAAGTGATACTTGCCCTGCGTGGATCACGGAGCAAGTGCGTCAGCAGCGAGTGCCGGCAACATGAGAACTTTGCCAAAGGTGCACACAGATCCATTGCCTTCTATAAGATACTGTCCGAGCATCTAAAGTTAATTGGTTACATCCAGGATGAGTATCAGAGGAACGGCAAGAGTGCATTTGGTTTCCTCATGCCACAAGTGACACTCAAGGGTTGTTGTTGGCTGGACAACGATGAGACTGAATCCAAGGCTATTGTTCTTGAGCCAAGTGCGAGATTGGCAAAGCTACTCAAGCCAAAAAAGAAGTGCAAATCCAGGCGAAAAGATCTGGAACTAGACTGGGGATCTGACATTGACATCGATCTAAATGAATTGGATGAAATTGTGGAACGTGAACAACAATCAATGTCATCATCCAACAATGAATCCGTCTGGGGACCCGACATCGACATCGATTTCAATCAAATCGACGACGCGGTTGCCAAATCCAATTTACCAAAAACCACAACTGAACCCAAGAAATCTTCAAGTCAGGATCTCGAATTACTTCTTGCCGACTGCCAAAAGATTCTGCACGAGGAGCCCGAGGAGGCGGCGCGCACTTTAAAGGCCCGCAAACGCGTCTGGGAGTACCTAGAAAGCAGCTATCAAAAGCGTCCTCTAATACCAAAGTACAAATACAGTTCACGTCCAGCTAAAGGCAATTGAACTGTCCTACACTGTCCAACAAGTTTTTACACTAGCAATCTATGCTTTAGATAATGGCAAATATTTAGAATATTCTTTGATTTGTATTTTGTTATACTTAAAGTTCCGATTTTATAATAATTACAATCTACATATATTACTTTAGATAATTGCAATTATTTAGAAATATTTCTTTATTTTCTTTAATTATTTTCTATGGAATTGGACTATTTTTTAATTCTCTCGTTATATTTTGTTATACTTAATATTCAGATTTTATAATAATTACAATCTACATATATTTCTTTAGATAATTGCAAATATTTCGAAATATTTCGTTCATTTCTTGAAATATTTTCTATGGAATTAAACTATTTTTTAATTCTCTCGTTATATTTTGATCTACTTAAAGTTCAGCTTTTATAATAATTACAATCTACATATATTTTTTTAGATAATTGCAAATTTTAAGAAATATTTCTTTAATTTCTTGAATTCTTTTCTATGGAATTAGACTATTTTTTAATTTTCTCGTTATATTTTGATCTACCTAAAGTTCAAATTTTATAACAATTACAATCTACATATATTTCTTTAGATAATTGCAATTATTTAGAAAAATTTCTTGAATTACTATGGAATTCAACTATTTTGTAATTCTATTGTTAATTTTGTTATACTTTAGATAATTGAAATATTTAGCAAAATTTCTTTAGTTTCTTGGATTATTTTTGAATCAAAAATATTTACTTAATATACGTACTTAAAGTTTACAATTTAAAACAAACATTAAATAAATAAATAAACAATGAACTGGAAAATGTTAAATGTTAAACTCCTATATAAATAAAAAGTTTTGTAATTTAAAACATAAGATTTAGATTTATTTATCTTTACCTGATTGTTATAAAAGCTTCAAATAGTCAAGATATCTGAAACTTTTTAGTTGGTTGAGATCTATCGAAATATCTGAAAGATCTACGCAGGCAGAAGTTTAAAAAATTATATCCATTATTGGAATGCTATTCAAGACTTTATTAAATCTCAAAAACTTAGTGGAAAACTAAACTTTTCTAGAAATTTTAAGAAATAAAACCACAAATCATAATTTATATAAATTCTTATAGCTTATATGTGAGAAATGTAAATTGTTGTGCACTTCTGTCGAGGATTTGGAATTATTGTGCTGCCTCGGTTGAGAGATTGTTGCCATCGGCAGTTGCTGGACGACTCTCGCAACTGTCCTCTCCACTGCTGGTTGTGGAGGCGCCTTCCTCGGGTGATGTCTTGGCTGCCTCATCCGCTTCCTGTTGATTGTCCTGGGCACCAGCATTACCCTGTCCATTGTCCTCGGCATCGGCGCCCTTTTTGTTCTAAAAGGAAAATGGAAAACTTATTTTTACTTATGAAATTTAATAATTTCATTTACTTAAAATAATGATTATTTTTCGTAGTTTTTTTCAATTAATGAAGTCATTCATTTATAGCAGGATATCAAACCGAAACGAATATCGGTTTCAGTTCGGATTTCGATTATGTTTTTATTTTGGTTTTCGAAAAATCGGTTTCGGTTTCGAAAAATCTTTTTATATCGGTTTCGTAACGGTTACCGGGTTCTTGCATGTTTCGGTTTCGAAATTCCGGTAAGATTTCGGTTTAAGAAAATGTTAGTTCTTTGATTTCAAAGATCTGTTATAAGATTAATTTAAATTTAAAATTAATTCGGTTTAAAAAAATGTTAGTTCTTTGATTTCAAAGATCTGTTATAAGATTAATTTAAATTTAAAATCAAATTTAGTTAAAAAAACGATGATTCAACCTTAACAACATAATTGAATTAAATGTTTGATTAAACCGAAGTTAAGCAATAATCATTAATCGGTTATTAATCGGTTATTTCGGTTTCGGTATAATAAACAAATTTTGTTTCGGTTTGAGTTTCAGTTACGGTTACCAATTTCAATCGGTTAATACCGGTTAAAGGTTAGGGTTTCGATTACGGTTTTAAACCCTGAATTATAGTTACTATTTATAGTTTTCAAATATATATTCTTATTCAGTGATTTTTTAACAAAGAAATATAACTCAAGAAATAATTATAATTTTAGTTTTTATTCTAATTCAGTGATTTTTTAACAAAAAATGGAACTATAAATATTTGTAATCATAATTTTAGTAAAGTATAACTTAAAATGAATTGTTATACTGTTAGTAAATAATAATTAAGACTAAGTATTATTTTATAAATTTGATAATATGGTGGTTTTATCTGCACCTTTTTGCGTTTCTTGGGTTTCTCCGCTTTGACGGCATGGAGCTCGGCTTCTTCCTGTAACGCCGACTTGTAAGTGGGGGGAAAGAACTTGGCGGCCTCCTTGAAACCCACCACAGAGTTGGGACTTACATAACTCGGTCCGTACTCCATCAATAATGGTATTGTCTCGCCCAGCACCTTGTTAACCTTCAGCACAATTTTATCAGTGCTTTGATAGGAAAATCTAATTATTGGGAATCCCCTTAAAAAAATGTGCAATAATTAAAGCTTACGGTACATAGGGTTTAGCATTATATTTATCCACGGAATTTGCAATAAATGTTGCTGTCTGAGGATTATCACTGGAGAAGAAACCATATAGGGGTACATCATCCCGACAGGCATCCACGAGATTCATCAGATCCTTTTTCTTATAGGCATCAAAGGTCATAATGATATGGGGTGGTTCCGGTGTCGGATCCGGTGGCAAGAAGGTCGATGTCTGGGCACGGAAATAGGTATAGATGAGGGCGGCATGAGTACGCTGATCACTGGGCACCCAAATTGGCGGTATTTTGATAATCTGCGTTTGTTTATTTTCCTCCAGGGGGGTTTCCTCCACATTCTCATCATTGGTTTCCTCTGCGGCATCATCGGGCTCGACTTTTTCTAAATTGGAAAATTATTCAGAAATCTCTTTACGAATTTCGATATTCTTTTAAGAATCACAATAACTAAGAATACAATTAAGAGAAACCTTAATAAAAATAGATTTAGATAGAAATTCTACTAAGAAAATCTTTTAGAATATAAAAATGATTACATTTTATTAAGATACTAACTAAATGAAATTCCTAGCAAAATTCTAGTATATGAATTTATAGAATTTTAAGTTTGTTTTTTTTTTTTTTGCTAAGTTTGTCTTTAGAGAATTTCTAAACTCTTTACGAAAATATTGAATTCATTTTTTAGGAAAAAGGGGAAAGCAGAAATCAATTTTTTTTATAAGCAGCGAGATTTTTAACAAAATATCATTTATTTCAGGTATTTTTAAAATTTTTGTCCTACAAATTTATTAACTTAATCTAAATTTCCTTAAAAAATTATTTCTAGTTTAGAAAACCTCATTTTGATATCGAAATAAAATGCTTTCCTAATTTTTATTTCGAAGTATTGAAATACCTTTCTCGCATAGGGAATCTTCTGTACATACCTTCAATTTTAACCTCTATAGTTATTTCGATGGGCACTATTAAAGGTGGTAGAATCGTTTCCTCTTCGTTGAACTCATCGGGTGGTTTTATGGTCTCCTTGGTCAGCTCATATGCATACTGATTGAGCACAGTTGGGGGATTACCCATCGTTTCTTCGACCTTCCAGAAGCACATTAACAATTCCTTATCATACAGATGCTTTATAACCTCACTTTCCAATGGATTTTCCGCCGCAAAATTCACAGTATTGAAATCATTTTGTGTTATAGTAAATACTTTACGATCTTTGCATTGAATTTTAAGAGGATCAGCCGGTTCGGAGAGTTTCTTGAACATATCCCGATTAACCTGCGGCCCAAATACCGTTATGCCTATATCGGGCAGATTTTCCATTATTGTATCCGTTACATATTTCAAATACTCGATGCGTTTCCTTTTGCTCTCTTCAAGCTCAATTTTTTCGGCCAATTGTAAGGCCTCGTTTTTAACTTGCAATTGAACCAATTCAATTGGTTGTAATTCGGTTATTTCGAATGTTTCGTGAGGTTCTTTGGCTATCGTAAGCTCCAGTTCCCGGGTGATCATGGCAACCAACTTGGGCACATCTGTTCCAAACATTATATTGATTGCCTTTCCATTCTGAATTAGAATTCGATTTTTAAAGGAGTTTTTATCAAAATTTAACAAAAAGTTAATGTTTCTATAAAAACTAAAACCAATCTTTATTTTATTTACTTCAAAACTGGGATTGCATATAAAAGTTATAGATTTTTAAAAGAGTTTTTATATCGAAGTTTAACAAAAAGTTATTATTTCTATAAAAAATAGAAAACTAGTCTTTATTTTATTCACTTCAAAGCTGGGATTGCATATTAAAGTTATAAGTTTAAAAAATGAAACTTGGAATATATGACCTAAATTTTTTTAATATTTTACAATTTATTTTAAGATTTAAAACTTATTTTTTCATCTATAAATTAAAAAATTTATGTATAAAATAAGAATACTACGATCCCTGTTTGAAATTCCTTGAAAATCGATTAGGATTTTATTTGTTTAATATCGTAGCTCAATTTTTATTAAATTTGGTATAATTACACTGTGATAGTTTTTTTCAAAATATAAAAAAACCTTACCAAACTCAACGGTTCCCCCTATTTCGGGTCCTAGGAATCGAACAGGTAACAACGAAATTATTTTTTTATTAAGGTTGTAAATACTCTACTTTTTGACATATTGACCTCAAAGACCCTCAAAACTCCATTTTAGAAGCTTGGCTTGTTCATAAAACTTGTAGCTTTAAAGATTCCAATCAACTTTGCTGAAGAAAGTTTACCAAAAAAAATCCATACCATGGAAGATAGAGCCAAAACAATTTCCTTAAACTTAAAAAAAAAGTTGTATGAAACCATCGTTGTAACTCAAAAAAGTAATGATGCAGTTCGATTCCTAGGACCCGAAATAGGGGAAACTGTTGAGTTTGGTCATGTCTTTTTTTTCGACTTGCACAGTGTTATTTTTTAATACGCTGTTGATTTATTTTTGAAATATTTCAAAAATTAGTAGAACTGTTTTCGAAATACTTACCGCTACAAACATCCAAGTCGGTTCACTTTTCTTGTTGAACCTTTCCAAATAGGATATGGAACCCGCTTTGCACTTTTGAAAAAATTTCAAATAAAACTTTAAAGATTCGATTCCTTTGAAAATATCTTGGCACTTACAATTGCCAGCTGTAAATTATCGCCGCCCAACTCAAGTTTGATCTTTCGGAGACTTCCCACCATGCCCAGACAGGGACCACACCATTCCGAATATATATCCAAAACTATCCAAGGGAATATGTATGTATGTGAATAATAAGTGTTAACTAAAGTTGATTTTTGTAATTGTAGATCCTACCCAAGAGACCGGGTCGTTGTAGAAACTTTTCAAACTCCTCATCGGAACTGATATCCGCCTGGAGCTGTTGAACTCCTCCCTTCTTGGCCATTTCTTGCGAAATGTTCTCACATAATTATTCAAGTTTTTTTTGGCAAAATTGACAAACGTATTGATTAAACTTCCACCTCCCATTTAAGGATGGGCAGAAGTTAAGGGTTCAGGTGTTGTCAAGTTAACCAGCCAATAAAATACAACAAAGCCATACACATAAAAACCGGTTTAGTTAAGAATTTAATTTTGAGGGTACGTTGCGCCAGCTCTTTCTTTTCGTCTATTCCTCTCTTTCTTTTCCACAAGACGGCTAATTAATTAATATATGTGTTGACAGAAAATCGATATCTTGGTGGATGTTTTAATTAGATTATAGTTGGCCAAGACGGAGGGCGGTTGTTGAACCCCAATAGAAGAAATATGAAATAAAATGTCCGAATGATTCACAAGTCGATTTTAGTTTTGTAGATCTTTAAATATCTTTCAATAGCCAGTGCAAAAAACGCATAATACGATAGACGTAATACAATTATACACAGCACACACAATAGTATATTCATGAATATACATTGTCCATGTGGTATATAAATATATATATATACACATATATATACATATAATCTTTATATATGTATATGCATAACGTTTACAATTTTAAAAAATGAATTATGAAAAACTGGTTCAATCATAGAAAACAGAAATTGGTGTGACAAGATCAAAAAGCAAAGTGTGTGTGGAAACCTCTTTGTGCCATGTTTTCGCCTTGGGGAATGATGCTGCTCAGATCTCAGATACATAGTACATATAGATGGTATATCATTTTTCTAATAGTTGTTGGTCTCAGTTTTGTTGTTGTTGTTGTAGTTTTGGTTTCTTTTGGTTGATTTACGTGTAAAGCACAAGTGTAAAGCATGAATGTTCCATTGAATGTGTGCTTGACTAGATGCAATGCACGGTGTTAATCGAATTTGCCCTTCTATTCCAATCCCAGCATCCAATGTATGCCCTTAACAATGAAAAATATTAACGGCTGCCAGGCAACGAGCCAACGAATCCAGTCCAGCAAACGTCCATAAAGCACATGAGGTTTCTCCCAACTACAGATCAGAATAATAAAGTATTTTTATAATATCCGAATTAATTAAATCACAGAGACTACATACGGATTGCGAAACATTTTCTGTAGATCGACCTTCTCCTTGCAGTAGGGACACGTTTGCTTTTTGCCCACAATGCACCAGCCTCGTATGCAAAACTCATGGAATACATGATTACACGACAGCTTATAGGTGTTCTCAATGACGCCCTCTTCCTTTTCCGAAACCAACAATTGATTGCCACACACGGCACACACATTGTGATCCAAATGACGTGTGGGCATGCCCTGTGGCGTATAATACTGCAAATGCATAAATGATGGATCAGTCCAAGAGTTTATCCAATTATCGGAGTACAACTTACGCCAATGGCAGCTGCCATTTTATCGGAACAAATCTCGGATATGTCACGCCCAAGTACGCCAATGTATAAACCATAAAAACAGAACATCAGTCCCACATCCATCCAGGTGTTTGGTGGCTGTGAGAATAAATAGTTCATGCCAAGGAATGCGGCCATGATAACCAGATAGCCAACAATGCCCAGGCCATAGCTCAGCTTGTAGATGAAGTAGAACCATTTGTAAACCAGCCTGTCAAAACATAATATTAACATAATTAATGGAATAGAATTGAAATATAGTATGTTTTACCTTGGCGTTGTGCCTTGGATGGGTTTGGTTACGGCTCGTCGCATGACAAGCGCTGTAATGGCCGTGAATATCAGCCAGATGATTATGAAACGTATCCAGAGGAAGCTGCACGAGATGATTAATGGTATTAGCCACATGGCCAGCAGTGTGACAAATGCATAGGATCTGTAGTGTCGTTTCTTCCACTCGACCAGAATGATTTGGGCAATAACAAGTGTCATAAACAGTATGATAACCATTTCCGAGTGCATGGCATCATGTCCCTTGTGTTTCTCAACCATCAACTGGTGCTCGGCGCTGCATTGAAAGTGAGACAAAATTAACTGGGTATAAATATGAAGGTACGATAAAGATTTGTGCCCCGTATTCCATTTTCGACTGATCGTTTCTATACGATAAAGAAGTGCGATGTTGGTCAAATTTACTCAAGATGTATAGGGGAACACCAAGTACACAATCTGTGAGTTTGATTGAAATACCTTTAAAAACAACAAAGTTTTGCATACAAAATCTAAGTTTTCAAAAGATTATTCCTA
The DNA here is from genome assembly GCA_035042165.1 of Drosophila kuntzei. Lineage (NCBI taxonomy): Eukaryota > Metazoa > Arthropoda > Insecta > Diptera > Drosophilidae > Drosophila > Drosophila kuntzei. The sequence goes on along the minus strand of JAWNLU010001388.1, from coordinate 687,176 downwards.
TGGCAGCTATAAGATATTGTAGACCGATCCGGCTGGTTTCGGCATAAGACGGTACAAGACTGAACTGAACCAAGTTTCATTAAGATAGCTTCAAAACTGAAATACTAGCTTGCATACAAACAGACGGACATAACTATGTATATCTACTCAGATCTTCCAACTGATCAGGAATATATATATATATATAATTATAATTTATGAAGTCTGTCATGCCTCCTGCTGTCAGTTAAGCTCCGTTCTTCCGTTCTTAACTTCCGTTCACTTCCGACAAACTTAATATACCCTTTGTACTTTTCAATTACAGGGTCTAATAAAAAGATAAACATTTCATATACAAAAATTCTATTTCGCTTATCTGTTTATTGCTTACCGCATACGCTCCTCCGGCGTCATCTCGTCCAGGGACTGTAGGGAGGTGGGGGAGAGATTAGTTGGTCCTGTGGAGCGCCACATATATATATGTATGCGTGTACAGTTACCTTGTTTAGGTCCACTGGAGCATGCAGGTCCATGTGTTGTTGATGCATGTTGTTGTTGTTGATGTTGCTGTTACTGTTGTCGCTGTATGCCGGCGCGTACAAACCTGAGCGTCTTCGTCGTCTTTGCAGAATTTTGTCAACAATGTGTCTTTCAACATACAATTTATCTAAGTAATATATATTCTAAATAGAAAACAAATAATAATGGCAATATTACATATTGTCCCCCGTTTGCCTATCTGTGGAGTTGCCACTTGGCCACTTGGTTCTGACCGCTTAATGACGTTGCCATTTGTCACGGCACACAAGCGATCCGAAATTACAAAATGCAAATCAAACCAATTTCTTGTCACTTACACAGGCAGCAGCATTCTTCAGCGTGATTGCAAATTCGTCAATTATTTAAGAAAGTTTGCTTCAAAATACATGTAAACAATTGAATCGATTGTAACGTACGTAGCAGGCGTTGCCACGTACGCGCATTTCTGTCAACTCAGACGTTTGACAACACTGCCGCAAATGTTTTTAATCATCTTTCTTCCAATGACTGCATATCGTTAGGAAATATCGATTACAAAATTTAATATTTCTTTATCGTATTTTATTATAGTTGCTGATGATTCAAATCAAAAATCTTCAAATTTGTATTGGTCAAATAAATTACTCGAGTAGCTGTAAGTGCAAAATATGAATTTAAGCATCGATAACATCGCATATACATTTTTATACAATCGATATAAATCGCATAGAATATTGTTCGGAAATAATAAATAAAATTGAAGTAAGTTTTTGAAATTTTTGAAAATAAATGGTCATCAGGGTTGCTTTTGGAAAACTTTAATAACACTACATATTCACAATAACCCAGTTTACAGTTGAAATTAATACAGTTAACAACCATTTTTCCAATAACTAATAAATCGAAATTTTTCGTTTGCAATACATATTTTTAATTTATATACATATATTGGTATATTTTTGTAGAGTAAATTTTGATAAATAATGTCGTTGGCAATCTACGCACGTGAAGGACTCAATGCAGCCATTATAATGGGAGCTGGAGATGTGATAGCACAATTGGCCATAGAGAAGAAACCTTTAAAGGATTGCAATTTGGGACGGACGGCACGTTTTAGTGCGGTTGGATTCTGTTTTGTTGGACCTGCATTGCGTAGATGGTACATCAAACTGGATAGTTTGGTTGCCAAGGAACAGTCTTCATTTAATCGTGGCGTCAAAAAGATGGCAATTGATCAGACTTGCTTTGCCCCGGCGTTCACATTAAGTCTCTCGTATCTCGTGCCGTTTGTCAACGGCGAGAAGCACGCGGATATTGTCCAGGGCATCCGTGACGGCTACTTCACGATCATGAAGCGCAGTTATATGCTCTGGCCTCTTGCCCAGTTGATCAACTTTTCATTGATACCCATCAAATATCAAGTTTTATATGTTCAGCTAATTGCTCTCATTTGGAATTGCTATTTATCCATGGTTCTCAACAGACAAAAGTAGTTTACATACACAGATTTTTCAATAAGTCGACGAAATTACTAAGTAATAAACGTACAGATATTGTTGTCTTATCATATGTTCATTTCAATTGCACGTGCGTCGATATTTTAATATTAACAGCTGCTGCAATTTGGCCGGCTCTTATCGATAATAATTTTATTTCGGTTCCTATCGATATTAATATCGTTTAATAGTGTGTGCAAACGGTGTTGCCGATTTAACTATTTTCGGGATAAAATTTTCTTTTTAAAACTACTTCAGCTAGAAAAATATCAAAGATTAAAGAATAATGGGCACAAGACAAATGCTAATAAAGAAGATGACAAAGAAACTGAGGTCATTCCGAATATTGATATTTTTAAAAATTTAACCTTTTTAGCAACAAGCGATATTTGGTACGAATATATTCTTTCTGTTTATTTTATTTATTTCAGCTTTTTTGCAGCTTCTGACATCCCTGACTGTCACTGATATGTTATCAAAATATCGATAATTGCTATCGATAATACTCGTATTTAACATCTGTTGTAATTTTGGCTGCTGCGCGCGTTCAGTTGCAGTGTGCTGCATTATTAGTCATTATATTTATTTTCTAAACGAAAATGGACCACACACGTGAGATACTGACCTTTCAGTTCGGCACATATGCGAATTATGTGGGCGCCCACTTCTGGAACCAGCAGGTAAACAACTACAAAATAATTCACACACAGCTGGAATTAATTTCTTATTGTTCACGATTTTAGGAGGCGAACTTTGTTTACGACCCAAACAACAGTCAGGTGGAAGAGGAGCAACTGCCTCAGAATGATGTGCTGTACAGAGAAGGCCTCAATGATCTGAAGCAAACGACATACACACCCAGATTGCTCTCCGTGGATCTCGTCGGGACATTGGGACATCTGCCCATGGTGGGTGAATTGTATGGTAATTATCTACAGCTCATGGATGAACAGCCAACAGAGGATCTCCAAAAGGCCAAAGAATTTGCCGAGCAAAACAATTTGTCCACGGGAGGTGAACTGGATGTGCTTAGGCAGCCAAGAGCAACGATGTCTGAGTATCAACAGGATTTGCTGAAGAACGCGGTCAACACACAGGACAAGGACTACAATTTGAAGGAAACCTGCAGCAGCTGGGCGGATTATCTGTATACACGTTATCATCCACGCACATTTAATGTGCTGCAGGGATTAATTCGACAGTCGGATGTCCAGGTGCTGGGCACACATGCCGCCGGAGTTGAAGTCTGGCAATCGCCAGCATTTAATGAGGACTTTTGTGATCGCATACGTCTATATGCTGAGGAATGCGATGGACTGCAGGGCTTCCAGCTGCTCTTTGACATCGATGATGGCTTCAGTGGAATGGCCAGCAAATGTCTGGAGCATTTGAATGATGAATACAGTCGCGCTAGCTTTGTTCTGCCGCTGCATTATCCACGCAATGTATCCTATGCCCAAGCAGGTAAGTTTACATGCTTAATCCTTGATGTCTTTGTAATTTGTTCATTTATTCCTTGCAGACACACGCACATCTCATAGCATACGTGTGGTGAACAGCGTGCTCAGCTATTCCCATCTCAGCGAGCAGGCGACCATGTTCACGCCGTTGTCCACGTTGGAAACCATCTGGCGGAATAACAGTCAGCAGTCGCGTCACCTGCCTGGCTTGAAATGGCAATCGGATAACCTGTATCAGAGCTCTGCGGTGCTGGCTGCCTTCCTGGACACTGTTACTCTGAGCTATCGTCTCCGCCAGACACCCGAGACTTTGTTACGCTTCTGTGAACGTGTTTCTCCTCTGGCCGCAAATTAACCGCAGCTGCCATGGCTTTGCCTTTGAGCATGCAACAGGAGCAGGATCTCATTGATTATCTGGATCAGAGTGCAAATTCTTCGCTGTTGACACAACTATCGCCGGGTTGTGATCCAGGCACATCGCATTTGGTGCAATCGGTGGTGGCACGTGGCATTCCCTATGCTCGCCTCAAGCGACCCATGGAGTTGGCTGGACCGCAGCTTCGTATGGCGGCCTATGGCTGTGATAGTGTCTCCCAAATGCTGCAATTGTATTATCAGTGTGCCTATCATGGAAGTCTCACACATGCCGCCTCCACACCGTTGCCACTGAAAACGCAGCTGCCGTTTCCCTATGAGATCTTTGATGACTCCATTGCCACCGATGGCTATAAGCTGACCAACGAGGGGCAGCGTGAGAAGAACACTCGTGTGGACAGTGCTCCAGTATTGGCGGCACTCCAAAACTCTAGCAAACTTGGTGATCATCTTGACGCTTTGCATGCTCAGACACATCGCGTTCAGTTGGCCAAATTGCAGAGCTATTCCCTGGGTGGACTCGAAAGAGTTGACTACGAGTCGGCACTCGATAGATTGCTCGAGTTCCGTGACAACTACGAGGATTCACATTACCTATAGGCACTCACACTCAACACACTTTCCATTAAATGGAAGAATATTTTGTTAATATAAATATAAATATAAATGAGAATATATAGAGCTGGCAATAGTGAATAATCAACCACCAACTCTTAACTACAATGAAATGTTTATTTATTTTCTCACGTTTTTTTTTTAGTAATAAACAAATATTTGATTAAATAAGTTCTCTATTTCAACAAAACTTAAATTGTATCTACTATTTTTCAAATCAATTGAAATTAAGTTAGTGAGATAGAATATTAAGCTGACATTAACAGAACTTATAGTAATTAAGGGATGCTGGGATGCAATTTTTTTTATATTTTAAATAAAAAAATATTTTTTATTTACTAGTTTTTTTTTTAACAGTAAACAAATATTAGATATAATTTTTGTTTTATTTACTTAACGACAACTAAAAGCAGTTGAGAAAAATTTTCAAAAATTGAAATAATACTACAAATAAAAAATAAATTAAATATTAAAAACAACAAGTGTATAAAGTTGAAATTGAGTAAGTTAGGAAGAATATTAAGCAGGGATTGAAATCTTAACCGAAACCGTAACCTATAACCGATGAAAACCGATTAAAATTTGTAACCGTAACTGAAAATTATTTTTTCCGCTGTACCGACCGTTTGGTAACCGATTCATTTATAAGGGTTAATTTCGGCTCTGGCAGTCGCAGCTACTGAGCAACTTTGAACTGCCATAACTTTGTCAAAACACAATCAATTTCATGCGCCATGTAAATTTGATCAGGATTTTACCTTTAAATTTGTTCTGCATTTAAATTTTGTTCATTTTTAAAAATTTTTGAAAATCGAAATTTTATGAAAATTTACAGTGTTACCCCTTTGTCTTTTTTGATTTTTTCGAAAAAATTCGAATTTGGAAAATGGATAAAATTGAAATGCAGAACGAATTTAGAGGTAAAATCATGATCAAATTTACATTCCGCATAGAAATTGATTGAGTTTTGACAAAGTTATCGCAGCTCGAAGTTATTAAAAATCAGTAAAATCAAAATAGTCGAAATGTTCAAACATTTGGTTTGAGATCAATTTTTAATAAAATCGACATTACACTGGATCATTCCAATAACCAGATAACAGATTATTTTCCAGGCTAAAAAGAGCATGAAATCTTTTTTTATGTAAACCGAAAATCCTAATTGTTATTTTTTTTTGTGAACCGAAACTATACCGGTATTTTTAAACCGATAACCATTACGAAACCGATACTCCAAGATTTTGCATAACCGATAACCGAAAACCTTAATTCGAGCATAACCGAAACCGTAACTGAAACCGATATTCGTTTCGGTTTTATTCCATGATATTAAGTTAAAAGTAACATAAAGATGAAACCAGAGCTGGGATTACATTTTGCAATCTTCTAACAAAAAAAATATTTTTCTATTTACTGGAGTTTTTTTTAACAATAAACAAATTTTAGATTTAATTTCTTAAATATTGTGTTGAAATTCAGTTAGTTAGAATATTAAATTAACACTAACATAAACCCAGTTCTGGGTTACATTTTTGAATCTTCTAACTAATTTATTTTTACCTTTAATTTTTTATTTATGGGAATTTTTTTTTAACAATAAGCAAATATTAGATTTAATTTCAACTGCACATAGCACTCTTTAATATTAGGTCTCCACTATGTTTTTAAATCAATCGAATTTTAGTTAATTTTTTCAACTATAGTTTAACAATAGTTGAAAAATTGTTAAGGTTTTTGAATGCATTCAAACTTAAATGACTTTTTTCATAAAGAGCCGATTCTAGATTTTTATGTTTTTGAATTCACTTTCGGAAATCTCATTTTTTGTAAGTTTCCAAGAAAATGCATTTATTTAATCAAACTAAACAGAAAAAATATCATTCTAAAATTGAAGTTTCAAATTCCTGATTTTTTAAGCATGTTATTTTTTTTTAAATTATGTTTTCAGTGCTTACTCCTAATTATTTAGTAAGCCTAAAATCTTTGATTCAAGTTAAAATTTCTTATAAAAATCCCAAGGTTGAAATATTAGCTGGGAGCAAAATAAAAAACCATACTTTAATGAAGTTTTTGTTGCTCTGTTTAAGAAAATTCAAAATTGATTTTTTTCCCGGAAATCTTTTATATTTCCTGTTATTATAAGTTATATTTTTTCCCGGAAATCTTTTATATTTCCTGTTATTATAAGTTATATATTTTTCCCGGATATCTTTTATATTTCCTGTTATTATAAGTTATATTTACATTTGTTTTATTTGCTGCCACAATTATAATGTATTCGTTTTCCCTCGTTATTCGCTTTAATTTGATATTATTGCATCTATTTTAATCCCAAATCGAAGCACATGATATCCTTGAGGCTCATAAGCGATTTTCGAGTCGATGCTCTGTCAACTTGGCCTGACCTAATTTAAAGAGGCGTCAATTGATTTCACGGCAAGAACGTGCCACAAACCCTTTTCAAGGATCCGTGTGCAGGTCCTTTGACTTTGACTACGTGCGCTGCTGTTGAAGCCACCTTTTTTTTCTTCCACTCCCTCTCCCTCACCCTCCCCCTCTTCTTATTCCTTTTATTTTTCTTGCTGTGCGAACTTTTCGTTTGCCTAATTTATATGAAAATTTATTGGCAATAAAGCGGCAGTAATTGAAATCTCAACGGGAGTAAATCACAATTTTATGGACTGCCAGCAAAACAAAGCGGGTTGCGATAAAGGACCCTAAACTACGGAACAGGACTAGCTATACAAGGTGATGAGGTTAATAATTCTCTTGTTTAAAGGGTCAGCTCGGTTCAAGTTGCAAGTCCATCGAATTGACCCACACCTTTACAAATTCAATTTCTATTTGATTGGCACAATTTCTACAACCAGCAACTGGAGCTGCGAGTCCTTAAAGTCCTGTGGCAGCTGCCACAAAAGGACTCGCAATCTTAGCCAAAATTATTTCAAATTAAAATTATACCCAACAACTTTAATGGAAGATGTGCGTCGAATTTTCAATTCAATACGGAAAAAGTCTACACAATATATTTTATTTATTTATTTTTTGTTCTCGTTTATTTTCTTTGTTAATTTCATTCGTTTAATTTCGTTTTTAGCGAAAGGACAAACTGCATTAATATGCAATACTGTGTCCCGCTCTAAATACACAGCCTGTTCCTTTCTGGAAAACTCTTCAGTTTCCTTCCTTTCAGTGCTATCCGCTTTTTGAACTCTCTTCGGTTTCTATTTGTTGCGATCTATATTTATCTTAGAGATTTGCTTAGTTTTTTACAGACGAGAAGTCTGTTTTTTCAATCATCTCGACTTATTTACAACCATTATTTTTCCGATATTCAAAGTCGTGAATACTAAGATCTACACTGAGAAAAAAAGATTAAAAAATCAAGACATTGGTTTCAGAACTAAGAATTTTGGTCTAAAAAATGCGTCGAGAACATAAATTTCGAAAATTTAGATTTAGATTTTTATTTTAAGAACTGTTTTTTTTTTAGATTAATATTCTATGTATTAGTACTTTGATCTTAAAATGTTCCTATTTTTAGAACAAAACAAAAATGTTTTTGATTTTAGAAGATGGACTTTTTTTGAGCATACACGGAAAGAAAATCGGAGACTCCGGAATAATATCAATCCAATGCGGTGTCAGAAGTACGGTAATCCCGGATTTTCTTAAGCCAAGTACAAAATACTGGATTCAAGCATGATTTTTCTCAGCAATATTTTAACTATCGGGGTTCTGTAAAGTTTTTTAGTTAGATCAAATATTTAAAACTTCTTTGACATTTTTTTTAAAGATTAGTCGTTGAAATTTTATACGCATATTGTCTTAAATTAGCAATAATATGATTCTTCTGAATAGGTTAAGAATCTGTCATTTCCATACAACCCACCTAATTATTATTAAAATATTAATAATAGTAAAAAAAAAATTAAAATGTTCTCAGAAACTGTATGAAATGTATTTTTATAGCTGTTCAATCCTTTTCCGATGTTGGGCATCCTAAGTCCAACCATGACTTATATTTTTGGGGCTAATCAAAGCACGCGCGAAACGTTAAGTAATTAGCGTCGATAACGAATTTATGCCATAGAACTGGGGCACAAACTGTGGATTGTGGAGCTGGAGCAGGAAGTGGAGCTGGAATTGGAGTCGGGAGCAGGAGCAGGAGCAACTCTCACTCGAACTTGGACACTTTGCATTTTACACGTAATAACAATTACAAATGCGCACTCCACAAATCAAGTGAAGCATCCGCCTGTAGGGTGGGTAACGGAGTAAGGAGGAACGGAAGAACGGAGTAAGGAGTAAGGTGTAACGGAGTAACGGAGTATCGAAGTGCCGGAGTAGTCCGGGTCTAGACTATCCGTAACATGGCGCACTTGGTTACCGGGCTGGTTGTTGGCTCCTCCTGGTTCCTGGCTCTCCCAGGCACTAATTACAATTCAGGACGCGTTGCACTCGAAAGTTGTTGCTCATTCAACACTCGAAGCGAGTGGCGCCAAGTGGTGAGCAGGAAAGCAGGGACAGGAGTAGGGATAGGAAGCAGCGCATCCAATACCTCTTCACCCGCCCGCGTTTAACATCAAAGTAGCAATTTGCCCAGTACTTTTTGCTCTCCGCTACCCCGTACTCCTTTCTTTTCATCCGAGCCCTTTTGCCCCGTGCTGTGCGCCCAAAAGTGTTGTTGTAATTAAATTATGTGCCAAGTGATGTTGTCGTTGCGAGGAGTTATAGTCGAGGAGTTCGAGACACAGTCGAAGCACCAGAAGTTGCAAGCTGGAGCGCAGGGGGAGAGCTACACTGAAAAAAACCACCAACTGCTAAAATCAAGAACATTTATCTTATATATTTTGTTCTTAAAATAAGACCAATTTACTAATACTAGAAATATTAATCTAATATATCACAGTTATTAATATAAGAATAAAAATATAAAAATAAAAATTGTTGGGATGATATTAATTACATGTTACATTTTCATGTGTAACAAATTATGGTCCCGTGGTACTCTGGTTAGAGCCGCCGTTTTAGTTTTGAAAACCAAACTAGGGTTCGAATCCCACTCTTGCCGAAGAAAAAAATATATTACTGTATATTTTAAAAAATACTAAATTAGAAGAAAGCAACAATTAAAATATTATAGCAGCAATTAAAATATTATAAGTGTTGTCTGGATTATTTAAAACTGTTGGGTCTACAAAAAAGAACCACGTTTTTTTTGAAATGTTCTTTAAATTAAAAAGTGTTTTCTAACTTTAAGAATTTTATGTTCTCGAGCCTTTTTTTTTATCAGTGTACGATCAAGGGGGGGACAGACGAAGTCGTTGCTTTTCTTGTGCCCATCTGAGATGTTGTGGCAAATTAAGTTTGCTTTTGTTCTAGATTAAAAAGGCATTGAAATGTCGACAAGACTCCAGAGTTGCGGATAAAACGGGTGACGGGGAAACGGGGAGAGGGGATTATTTCTTAGCCGGAAAGCGACGGCAGTTAAAATGACGCCTTTGGCTAAATTAAGTTAACTTTGTTAAGTTTGTTTTGCTTTTGGCTGTCGGCCAGTTAAGTTCATGATTAACTTCACCCCAAGTACTAAAAATTAAATGCGATTCGAACTCAAAGTCGAACGTAGATGTCATTCGGAATGAATATCGTTTCAACGTGTGATTAATTAAAAGGGTTCACAATATATTACAGACCGTTTCAAATCGAATGTTACGTCTATTCTAAACCAGGCAAGCGGCGCCAAGAGGTCGCACAAGCAGTCGAGCGATAACCGGTTTTCACTTTATATTTTATAGCATTTAATAAAATTTAAATTTTCAAGTTGAGCATTTAAAATTGATCGTTTTTCACTGTATCGGACTTAGATTTACAAACTCAAATTAAAAGCAATTCACAAAATTTGTCCAAAATGGTTTTAGAACAGATTAATAATATTAATTTTCGAAAAATTTTGCTCAAAGTAAAAACTGGAACAGGCCTGTATATATGTATGTATATGACTTCAGAAGTTTTGTTTGTATTTTTTTTTCATACTCAATTTACAAACTTTCCTTAACCGATAGATAACCGTTGCATAACCGCTTCATTCTTTTTGCTTTAACAAATTTACAAAGCTGAACCTAATATAGTATTGAAAAAACACTCTTTACAAGGTAAAGGTCTAGTGACAAATGCATACCCATGCCCTAAAAATTCTTGTTTTCCATTTTGTGACGAACGATACACAAATTAATATATGATAGCTCTAATTTCTCTTAAAAAAAGCTTGGCATTCGGCACTGCAAATTTTGCATTTATCCTGCATATTTTTTAAGTCCCCTTTTGCACCCTTCGATATACTTTCGTCACTAGCGTAGACAACCGATAGATAACCGTTTCACATACGATTCATTCTTCTAAACTATTATAGTATAAAAAAAACTCTTTAAAAGGTAAAAGTCTAGTGACAAAAGCGTTTCCATGCCCCAACATTTCTGGCATCCAATTTGGATACAAACTATATTAATTTTTGTTGAACACTAAGTATAGCTGAATCTACTATGTATAGTTAGTTAATTCCAATCAATTGAACCTCAATTAACATACAAAATAGAGGTTATTAAATTCAGTATGCAGTTACAGGTTAAGGGTTGCCACCTGGCCACTTAAGTATGCTAACCTCTAAGTTGCCAGGTCTCGAATAGCTGTCAAATAAATATGGATTAATTTTTGTGGATGATAACAAGCACAACAAGTTGTGCTGTCTCCAACCCCTTTCCCTCCCTTGCCTTGTCAACCTTGTGGCAAGCAGAAGAAGAAGACAAAGCCCAAAGTCAGCCCAAATTGACACTTAACCCCGAAGCCAAAAAGTAGATAAACTTCTCTGATAATAGATTTAATGTGCCTAATTTTGCTAATTTTGCCTTTTCCGGTGGAGCCAAAATAATTAACACGCATGTGAGCCGGAAATGTTATCAACCTATGACAACCCCTTCCCCACACACACTTCTTCCCACTTATGTTGTGCTCCCTCCCTGGTTGTTACCAGTTTCATTGAACCACCCACTTTGCCACTTTGTAGCAAATTGCAGGCTGCAAGAATTCTGAACAAAGTTTTTTCTTCCTTAAATACACTTCAATTGGGATGCTATGACTTAGTTAAGTATTTTGAATTGCATGATTGCCGAGATTTCGAGTATATATAGATAAGCTTATATATCAGATGATATTTAAAGTTTCATTAAAGGCTTGTATTTGGAAGTTATCATAAATATAACGTAAGGAATATGTATTTTCTTTAAAATATTGGTATCTTTACAACTTAAATTCTATAAATCATAAGATAATTTAGTAATTTTTTAAAGTAATTCAAATTCGGAAGAAAACATTTTTTTACAACATTCAAGATATGGATAGAGCTTTAATTAGTTCTATAAAAAATCTGAATTATACAGATTTCTGAAATGAGTTTTAAAGTGTCTTCTTTTTTTTTTTTTTTTCTAATTTTCTTTTATTTTTCTTTCCTAACTTTTTTCCTTCGTTTTTTTTTTCTTAATATCTTCTCCTAATATCATCAGTTTATTTGTAATGTCATAACTGAATAATATTTATAGTTCGAGATTCACTTCACCACATTAAAAACGGTAATAAATTTAATTCGGAAGTGATTTTTGGGATCATGAATTACTATAAATTTCGTATATTTGAGTAACGTTATTTACATTTTAAAATAATTCTTTTTTTTTAAATATTTTCATATAAATTTTCCTGATTATTTTTAAAATCTTTTACTTGATACTGATGAAAATGATAAATATATTTGGATATTTTGAATATATAATTAAAATACTACATAATGAACATAGTTGATCTACTTAACTTTTCCATTTCATCTTTTTCTTAATTCTTTTGTAAAATTGTTTTTTTAATAACATCTGATAATATTTCAAAATATTTCAACTGATGCCAGAATAATATTATTATTGTTTAATGATTTTTTTTCAAATGTTAGAGAATTTAAAGTTCGTTGTTTTATTTAGCTATGTGCTTTCATTCTCCCCTCGTGTTGTTTTAGCCGTTGTTGCTCTTGGTCAATATCATAACAAGTTCAGGCTAAAAGCAGAGACACACATATATGTATCTATATATCTGTGTTTGTATTGCTGAACCCATAATCTTGTTGTTTTATAACTTTTAATACCTATAATCCTTTGTCGTTGTTGTTGTTCGTTCTGTTTGGTGGAGTTTCATTTTGTCGCCACAGCATTTGGAGGCTTGTTTGATCCTTGTTGCTGTTGTTGTTGTTGTTGTTGCTGTTGTGTTAGCTCCAACAAGTTAACATGTTGTTTGTCGGAAATTGACCAAATAAAATTAAATAGTAAACAATTTTCCTATCCTGTCTCTTTCTCTCCCTGTCCACACACAGTTTAGGTTCGACAACCTGAGGCCAAAAAGAGATGCAAACTACATTTTCCAATTATATGCTGAATACAATCAACCAATAATCCATTTTCAATCCAAATTAGACGTTTACTGTGTGGGCGTGGCTCTGGTACTTAACTCTGTAGAGAATTATGTGATTATATATGATTATACCTATAGAATCCTTCGTGTTGCTTTGTCACTAGCGTGGATTCTTTGAATTAAAAACGAAACCTTTGTAAATCTAGAGGAAACAAACATTTTTAAACCTATATTAATTAAATTTAAATAAAGAATGAATTAGGAGGTATGACCATGACCGAAATGACATTCAACTTGAAAATCGGTCCAGTTTTAACAAAGTTAGGAAAGTTTGAAGTTGGTCAACATTTTGACCTAACAACTTTATAAGTCAAAATTTTTGTCTAATTTGGCATGATTTAAAAAAAAAATGAAACGTTTCAGAATAAAATTTAAAGTATTCTTTTATACTAATTAAGATATATGGAGTGGATAAAAAGCAAAAACTTGAGATCTAAAGTTTAAAATTTTCGAATTTCCCAAGTGGTAACTCTTTGCATTAAAATTTTATCCTATATCTAGAGAGAAAGAATTTAAGTAATAATTTTTGAATGCAGAATGAATTAAGAGGCCACACCATGATCAAAATGATATTCCACTTGAAAATCGGTACAGTTTTAACAAAGTTATGAAAATTTGAGGTTGGTCAACATTTTGACCTAACAACTTTACAAGTCAACATCTTTTTCTTTTTGATATGATCTTTGAAAAAGTAAATGACACGTAATATAAATAAATAATTAAAATTGTATTGAGAATATTTGTTTTTCCCGTTGCTTGTATCATTTTTTAGGTCTTTCCACTGTGATTCCTGCAAAATTTTAATGAAAAGTTTTAGAATTTATGTCAACAAAACTGTTACACTTACATAATTTGTCACATTGCTGTTATAATTCCCAAAATACCTTCATTCATCAAATTGAATGCGATAAATATCTTGAAATATTTACACATGCTACTAATTCATAAATTCTCATTGTCTAATTTCGAATTCGGTTCATTTCAAATATAATATTTGTAGACACACATTTAAACTTATGAACTTATTTATGTATGTGTTTGTATGGCTTTCAGTTTTATTTGTTGATGTGGCTTTGTTAATTGGAGTAAACTGTTTTGTGATTTATTTCATTGCACTTGTTGTTTAACAAAATGCTTAATTAAGTCTCACATTTTTTTTTTGTTTTTGTCTATTTCATGTTTGGCTAAATGCAATGTTGACCAGTTATTTCTGGAAAGTTTGTTGTTATTATTGTTGCAGCTAAAGTTGTAATGAACTGAACGAAAGAGGGAAAGAGTTCAACAGTGAACAATAAAAATATACAGTGGCTCACAACTTTTTATTTTACATTTTAACTATTTATGTTTGGTTTTTTTTATTGGTTAATTTAAATATTTTAAGAATTTATTAATGAAATAAAGATAAATATTTTTCCTAATCTTAAACATAAATTATTTGTATAAATCAAGGCAGCAAACCGGTTCTGAACCGAACATCGCCGAACCGATTCGGTCTGGAATAAAAATAATTACATAAATTTTATGTTGTTTGAGACTTTGAATAAAAACTATTCATATTTTAGTCTTTAAATAAATTAAGATTAATTTCAAAATTCTATTGATTAAAAAAATCGAAAAAAATCAAATCAATAAAAATATTTTTTTTTGTATTAAATTGAAACAATGTTCGAACCCAAACCGGTTCGCGAACCGAACCTAAGTCTTGCTCTATGGTTCGAACCACCGAACCGAACATTACCCAAAATTTCGATGGTTTGTAGCAGGGATTAAAACCTTAACCGAAACCGTAAGCTTTAACCAGTGAAAACCGATTGAAATTTGTAACCGTAACTGAAACCGTAACCGAAAAAATGTTTTTCCACTGTACCGAAACCCATAGTCCGAAACTCTTTAAACCAAATTAACCGTTTAGTAACCGATTCATTTATAAGGGTTAATTTCGGTCCTGGCCAGTCGCAGCTACTGAGCAACTTTGATAACTTTGAACTGCCATAACTTTGTCAAAACTCAATCAATTTCCATGCGGAATGTAAATTTGACCATTATTTTACCTCTAAAATCGTTCTGCATTTAAATTTTGGTCATTTTCAAAATTCGAAATATTCGAAATTTTTCGAAAAATGATAAGGGGTAACACTGTAAAATTTCTAAAATATTCGAAATTTTCGAATTTTCAAATTGAAAAAAATTTAAATGCAGATCGATTTTAAAGGTAAAATCATGGTCAAATTTACATTCCGCATGGAAATTGATTGAGTTTTGACAAAGTTATGGCAGTTCGAAGTTATTAAAAATCAGTAAAATCAAAATAATCGAAAACCGATAACGGTTACGAAACTGATACTCCAATAACCGATACAGCATAACCGAAAAAATTAAAAATTAAAATTGTTTCACTTTGCTGTTGCTGTCTCTGTCTGCAATAACAACAACAACAGAAATGAAGTTAGTTTGTTAAAGGATTCTACAATGTCGGGTTAAATTCGGTTAACACTGCTTAAAAATTAAACTAAACCAGTGCGAGAGTCAAGAGAAAACTTTTATTTGCATTTCTTTGGCATTTTGTTGCGACTTTTGTTTGCTTCTATATTTTTTCGCTACCCCACAAAAACAACAAGAACAACAACGACAACATTCAACTATAGAAAGTAAAGTAAAAGCTGCAGGTATTGCCAGACCGGGGGCAGGTTTCTTTTGGTCACTAGTGGCAACGCCAGCAGCAGCCAGCCTGAATTTCTATAGATAAAATAGCTAACAAATTATTAAAAATGTTAAAAATAATAATATTAATAATTAACTACTAATATTTTATTATTTGAGTTTGATTTAAAAAAAAACAACCAAATAAAATAATTATCTTGAAATATATTTTGTAAAATGTTGGAAAATTTTGAATGAATTAATTTTTCAGGCTTAAAATATGAATTTAATATGAAATATATATTCGAAAATTGTAAATAGTATTTATATTTTCCACTTGATAATTTTAAATTTTTTTCGACAGAGAAAATATTGATGCTCTGAACTATATTGTAGTTATCTGGATATCTGGAATAGTAACATAATCCTTTTTAAAAACTGTAGAAATCTTTCTAGTTACAAAAAAATTTTAAAAAAATCAGAGATTCTGGAATTTTTTTACTCGCATTTTTAAAATGATTTTGTTTTTCTGTGCAGAAAAAAATTTCCGGGATTCCGGAATTAAATTAATCATATTGTCTTAATTTAACAATAATATATAAAATACATACTTAAAAAATGTATGATTAAATCAAGAATTTTAAGCTTGATTTTTAGAATGGCTTTATTTCTTTCTGTGTATATTCGTAGCAGGCACAACAAACAATTGAAATGAATTTGTTTTCCGTAGACAGCCGACACACACACACTCACACACACAAACACACGCACACACACTCACACACAGCACTCACAAATACAAATACAACAAAAACTTTGCCGACAAACTTTGACTTTGGTTATTGTTACAGTTTAACTTTGTTGTGCCATGTGCTTTGCGCCTGTCGCTTTCTTCTTGTTGTATTTCTTAGACCCTGTACTTTGCAAGTACAAAGGGCTTATTAAGATTGCCAAAGCTTGCCATAAATTATACAGTGGATCGCAGCTTATTTCGTGCAGGGGTACAGTATAAATTTAAGATCGGATAGCAGCAAAACTATTAAAGATATACAAAAAATTTAAATGCAGTAATTCTTAGTAGTCTTTTCATATTATTTAAGATACATCACTATAATTATATTTCTGGAAATAACCTTTCAATCTAAGGAAAACTAAAACTATAGTAATTTTTTATGTCGCAGCTTATTTCGTGCAAGCACTTTGAGTGGCTCTAATTCTCCAACTGTAATTTTTATGTCGCAATTTCTTCTTCTATTTCTTTGGACATACCATAAGCTAATTTATTTTTGTCTTAAATGAGTTTACTCACACTTCCAAATTAAGTTTTGCGGTAAATTGGAAAAATGGGTCCACGTACAACAATTGAACAGCGGGAATTAGTTCTTGGACATTTTAAAGATGAAAAAAGTCTGCGGATTATCTCTAAAATGGTTAATTTGAGTGTTCAGAGTCATTCAACGCTTTTTGCGAGAAAATCGGGTGGCAAATAAGGGCCGAAATGCCCCTAACAAAATTTTTACGGAGCCCGAAGAGAGACTTATAGTAAGAAAAATCAAAGCAATTCCAAAGATATCGGCTCCAAAACTGACTGCTGAAGTTGAAAATTAAATGGGCAAACAATGTTCCTTAGAAACAGTACGCCGAATATTGCGGGATCATGGCCATAATGGCCAACTAACTCGAAAGAAGCAATTCATTAATAAAAAAATCAGCTATGCAGATTGAAATTTGCCCAGGAGCACGTAATTCGTCCAATTTCCTTCTGGAATAAAGTTAAATTTGGAGACGAGTCAAAGTTCAATATATTTGGTTCCGATGGAATGCAATAAGTTTGACGCCACCGATTACGGAGCTCCAAAATAAGCATCTAGTTCAACAGTACTGTACCCCTGCACGAAATAAGTTGCGAGCAACTGTATGTACAGCCATTATAGCCATGATCCCGCAATATTCGGCGTACTGTTTCTGAAGAACATTGTTTGCCCATATAATTTTCAACGTCAGCTGTCAGTTTTGGAGCCGATAACTTTGGAATTGCTTTGATTTTTCTTACTATAAGTCTCTCTTCGGGCACCGTAAAAATTTTGTTAGGGGCATTTCGGCCCTTATTTGCCACCCGATTTTCTCGCAAAAAGCGTTGAATGACTCTGAACACTCAAATTAACCATTTTAGAGATAATCCGCAGACTTTTTTCATCTTTAAAATGTCCAAGAACTAATTCCCGCTGTTCAATTGTTGTACGTGGACCCATTTTTCCAATTTACCGCAAAACTTAATTTGGAAGTGTGAGTAAACTCATTTAAGACAAAAATAAATTAGCTTATGGTATGTCCAAAGAAATAGAAGAAGAAATTGCGACATAAAAATTACAGTTGGAGAATTAGAGCCACTCAAAGTGCTTGCACGAAATAAGCTGCGACATAAAAAATTACTATAGTTTTAGTTTTCCTTAGATTGAAAGGTTATTTCCAGAAATATAATTATAGTGATGTATCTTAAATAATATGAAAAGACTACTAAGAATTACTGCATTTAAATTTTTTGTATATCTTTAATAGTTTTGCTGCTATCCGATCTTAAATTTATACTGTACCCCTGCACGAAATAAGCTGCGATCCACTGTATATATTTATATTTGATCTGTTCTAAATGTCACAGGCTACACAGTAATAAAAAAACACTGGTTACTAAATTTAAGAATATTCGTCTTACATATTTTATTTTTTGATTAAAAATTATTTTAAAGTAAGAAAAAAGTCGAAATTACGTGTTCTTTAAATCAAGATGTTTTATCTATTTTTAAGAAAGTCTGTTTCTCGAAACATTTTGTAGAAGAAGGTATAAAATTAAGATTTTTGCTTCGAAATTGATAATTTTCGTCTAAGAAATGAGGGAAAAACCAACATTTGTTTCAGTGTAAGAGCTAGACACAGCAAATTTGGTATTGAGGTTACACTATATGTTTTAGAATTTTGGCACGACTTCTTACACCTCCGGAAGCTGAAAAAATCCGAATTATAAGATAATAAGATACTTATAATAATAAATTCACAGCCTTGTGTTTTGTATACATAATTTGTAAGTATTATAATAATATGCTGATATGCACTAAAAATTGTATCACCAGCGGATAACAAGCTCGGAAGCAATACAAATTTTAGTGTAGGGTCTCTTACAGTCGGGTTCTCTTGATTTTCCTACTAGATGTATAGTCGCTCTTTTTTATTTTGGACAAAACCTAAAACGTTACAACAACAACAGCAATAACAACACTGGGCAACAAAAAAACTTTTCAAATAAAATGATTTCTTATTTAAGCAGCCGATCTAGCCACGCCCACAATTTTAGTTAAACCTTTAGCCTTATCTGGCTGAATGGGCGTGGTCGGTGGGCGTTTAATTTGCACAGACAAAATGTAATCTCAGCTTTTATTATCATACAGTTTGAATTTGTTATGAAGATAATTAATTCCAGGAATAATAGAAAATAATAGAGAATTGGAATAAAAAAATGAAGCAAAAATTCCAACTAGCAGAAATAGAATTACAAAATATATTGCAATTAATATGAGCTGTGTACAGCTTTGGAAATTAGTTAGTATTTAATACTAAAAGTATCAGCTAAAATAAGGAAAATTAAAAAAAGAAGCAAACATTTTAAAAATCAGGATTAATGCAAATATTGATGGGATTTTAAAGGATTGTGAGTCAGGAACTCGAAATGTTTCTGAGCTTTATTTAAAAGTCTCTTATTGAATTGAAATATTGAAATACATTTGAGATTTACATATGCAGTTGAGCTTTACAAATTTCTACAAATTTGTATGACTTTTGCGTTTAAAATATCAGAAATCTAATGTTATGGACTTATTTTCAGAGTTACAAAAATCGTTTACCATAAATTTATTTCAACGAAATTATGAAATTAATATCAAATGTATTTTGGGACTTTTTTATTTAATTATTAAATACATTTATTTTAATTCCAAAAATTATAAGCTTTCTTTAATCTCCCAACAAATATTTGTAAATTTTAAAGCATTGTTATAGCCTGAGCCTATTAAATAATTATAAATTATATAATGTTTTTTTTTTCGTTTATTTCGGTTAATTAGAGAATTGTAGGAAATAGCTGCTATAGGTAAATATATTTTTTCGACCTCTTACCGATTTAAACCCACAGAATTTAAATCACAAGGAGTGACTGACAATGTCAGAAATCTTTGTTACCAACATCATTTCTTATTCCTGCTACTTTTTCAGTGTCATCTATCACAGCAATAGTATAAACAGAGGGGAAAACAAGGCAAGGACGAAGTCAACATTATGATGTCTGTACAGTGCTCCCAGGAAGCACATAGAGTCAGCATGGGGTCCACATAATGGGCATTACGGGCCGAGACGAACCACAAAAAGATTTCATGAGCATTTCTGGAGCGTCAAAATTGTTTATTTATTGACAATTCACAGCACGCGCCATGCAAAAGATCATCAAAAGTTATTATAGTGAACAAATATAGGGATGGCAAAAAAAAAACAGAGAACTGTGATCTCAGAGTATAAAAATCGTATTCCTTTTGTCCGATTATCATGATGTTTGTCAAGTGCTTGCGGTTGTTGTAAATAGATACATAAATGAAACTAACGCCTGGTAAATCTACACTGATAAAAATAATTTTATAAAATCAAGATTTTGGTCTCAGAACTACGAATTTTGGTCTAAAAAATGCGTCGAGAACATAAAATTCTTAAAATTAGAACATTTAAAATAAGAATAACTTCTTAATTTAAGACCAAACAGTCTTAAATTCTCAAACTAAAAATAAAAAAAATGAGGCAGGTGTTTTTAACTTTAAATTTATCTTTTTATTTTAAATTTTTAAACATTTTTTGGATTTATTTTTTTATAAATATTCGGATTATATGTTTTTTCCTTGGCTAGAGCGGGTTTCGATCCCTCGGGCTTGTTACCAAACTAAAGCGGGGACTCTAACCAGAGTGCCATGGTGCCATTATTGTCTTCATATTAAATATGACATATTTATATTTTTTTGTCTATTTAAGATTTTTAATTCTTATATTAAGAACGGCGAATTTTTAGATTAATATTCTTAGTTTTATTAATATGGTCTTATCTTAAGAACAAAATATTTAAGATGAATGTTCTTGATTTTAGAAGTTGGTCTTCTTTTTCAGTGTACTCGACTCGAAAGCAAAGTGAAAGTTTAACATTTGTGTAAAGGAAAGCAAACAAGAAAGGCGTGATAAGCATGTAGGATATACATATATGCATACACTGATAAAAAAATGCTTTTAATCTCAAGATTTTGGTCTGTGAACTTCGAATTTTGGACTAAAAAATGAGTCGAGAAAATAAAATTTTTAAAGTTAGAAAACACATCTTGATTTTAGGAACATTTCAAGTAAGACCAAGTTCTTATTAATAATATCAACAATTTTTATATTTTCCAGGCCACAAATATAAGT
Organism: Drosophila kuntzei; assembly: GCA_035042165.1. Taxonomy (NCBI): domain Eukaryota; kingdom Metazoa; phylum Arthropoda; class Insecta; order Diptera; family Drosophilidae; genus Drosophila; species Drosophila kuntzei. The sequence continues at coordinate 666,100 of JAWNLU010001388.1, read as the reverse complement.
ATAAAACCAAATAGTTAAAAAAAAAATAGAAATAAAGCGGGTTTTCAATTTATAATCCGTTTATTGTTGTTTTAGTTTGATATAAATTTTTTCTGGATTGGTGGTTTTTTTTAAATATTCTTTTAATTTGTATTTTCCTTGGTAGGAGTGGGATTCGAACCCGCGGTTTTGTTTCAAACTGAAACAAACTCTTATCAAAGTGCCATGGGACCGCAATTGATTACGCATGAAAATATGACATATTCATATTTTCCTAACAATTTAATATTTTTATTCTTATATTAAGAACTGCGATTTTTTAGATTAATATTCTTAGTATTAGAAATTTGATCATAAAATGGTCTTTTTTTTGGAAAACAAAATATGTAAGATGAATGTTCTTGATTTTAGAAGTTGGTCTATTTTTTCAGTGTAGAATATATGTAGATATATGCTTAGCTAAGCCAGCATTGAATCCAGTTTCAAGTCATCTTGTCAAAGTTTCAAGTTGCGTGTCTTTCTCCGTCTCCATCTTCGTCTCGAAGCAGCGTTTTGAAATATTCATAAGCATAAGAAATTCAACCCCGACTCCGATTCCGATTCCGACCCCGCCACTCGAGCTCCGAGTTCCGACCTCGTTCCGACCTCGTTCCAACCTCGTTCCGACCTCGTTCCTGATCCTGAACCCAGCACACTTCACGGCTGTCAACATCTAACAACGTCTTCCCCGCAGACAGACAAAAGCGGAGTCATAAAGCAATAAAGCGAAATCATGTGTAGAAATTTTTATAAGTTTTCACGCTTTTCCAGTGTCTTCAAGTGGCAATGTGTGTGTGTGTGTGTGACGGTTAGGGGAAGGAACTTTCAACTGGTATTTGCGCAAATCCAGGCAGAGAGCTTAAGGTATCAACTCAACTCAACTCAACTCAACTCGAGTCTTTTTATGTTTTGCCAGACAAGTGAGAAAAATTTCAGAAAATAAACCGAAACACCAAAAAAAATAAATAAAAAAGACGGAACAAAAACTGATCTAATTTAAGAACAGTAATTCAAATAGGGGGAAATTGTTAATATGTTGCTGATGATGAATTTATTAAGTTTACTGAAATATGAATATTTAGGATGAAAGTTAATTTTGTTGAAATTATAATAGTTTTAAATTAAAATAAAAATTTCAGAAATACTCACATCCTTTAAAACCCTTTTAGTATTTCAAAAATTTTCAAATGAAACCAATTTAGAGGTAAATTTATTCCTCATGGAGATCGGTTCAGTTTTCTTAAAGCTCTAAGTGCTTGAAAAAAATTATAGGAAATATTAAAAATTTTCTAAATGAACTAAAAACGTGTTCGAACATTTTAGAGGTTAAACGATGATCAAATTAACATTCCACATGAAAAGTTAAGTTAAGTATTATTAAAAGTACTAGAGTTCGAATTAAAAAAAATGTTTAATTTGAAAATGTTTTAAGTAGGTCGGTTCAGTTTTCTTAAAGCTCTCAGCGTTTACAGTGTTTGAATAAATTTAAAGGAAAGGAAATAAAGTGAAATTTTAACTTGATTATGCTAAAGAGAGTTGCAGAACTTTGAAAATATAGTAAGTTTTTAAATCCTTGTTGAAGTAAAGCTTCAGATTGGATTAATTAAAGTTGGCATTGCTTTCTTACATAACTCTAGTTAAAAATGGATTTGATTGATGAAATTGATCTCTGAATTACATCAAAAGTGTACACAAATTATTTTTCCCCTCTTCTTTAATCAGATGTGAAATTAGTTGATGACCTATTGATATAGTGCTCAACTAATTTTAAGTCGTGTAAGGCGCCTTTTAAGAACCCAAGATGCTATTGCTTAATCAGCCAGACAATATATAGTAAAGAGGAAAGGAGAATTGGGCTTTAATCAAAGAACATTTCGTTAGACACACAAAAACCAGCAACAAAATGAAATAAAATAAAATAAAATAGCCCAAACACACACACACACATTTGACTGGGGGTTACGTGAGGTTAGGAAAGGAGGTTAGGAAAGGTTAGAGGTTCCCTTGGGTATTTCAAAGCAGTTGCCAGAAATGTTATTATGCAAAATAATAACAACGCATCGCACTATGAAATTAAATTTCGAATCCCAGCAGTGAGTAAACTTAAAATACAAGTTATTGCAGCACCCCCAATTTTTCCCACTTTCCCCACTTTTCCTCCTCTACCAACTGCATGTGTGTGTGTTTTTTGTGTTTGTGTGTGTGTTACCACATGACTGCCTCTGGTTTAGGCAATGACTGCTTTCCCTTGGCTGTCTGCCATTCGATACCCTGCCTCTGGCAATGCAAACATAACTATAGATAGAGCTCGACATGTTGACTTTAACCCAACTAACCGTATCTGAACTGTCCGTCCAACCACTAAAGTTAAGTTAAGAAAATTTAGTAGTTCGATTGCTTCGGCAATTTACGTGTAAACTTGTTGAATCTTTGTGAATTTTACGTTTATCTCAAAAGATTAGATGATATTATTATTAAAATACCTATTATACATATACCTGATACCTATTATTACTGAAAGACTAAGAAAAAACCACTAAAGATATTTTACGAAAATTTAGTAGTTCGATTGCTTCGACAATTTGTCTGTAAACTTGTTGAATCTTTGTGAATTTCACGTTTATCTCATAAGATTAGATGATATTATTATTAAAATACTTATTATATACCTTATTACTAAAGAAAGTCTTAAAAAAAAATTGTATTTAGAGCAGTGTTGTCCAAATGTAGGCTGTAGGCTACTTTTTCCTATCACATGTGATAGGATAAGATATTCTACAGCCTGCTTTTGGACAAGACTGATTAAGAGCGATAATATTTATTTATATTTTATTGCTTGATATACAACCCTTATAGACTAAATTTTAGACTTTACTAAGTATAGCGGAAATATAAAATAACTGGGTTCGGTTTCCATACTGCCTCGTTAAAATACTATTCTTGTAAACATTTCGATATGAAAATAAAAATGCATTAGGTATAAATAATGAATCATAAAAAAAAATAAAAATAAAATATATAATAGCTACGTGATCTAACTATTACCTAAAGTTTATCTTAAGAAATTTGTTACACAAAAGGATTATATACATATATGTAGAGTGATCTTATGAGTGCTTTTTAGATGATCTTACTGTTATTGCTATAGAGTTTTCTACGTTTATATGGTAATATCTCATGACATAACTATGTGAAATGACTATGTGTTAAAGTTAGATTTATGAAATTTGCTAATAATGTTTATAATATAATTATTTGGTATATTACATCATGTGAATTATATAATTGTTGGAGATATGATAATAAAACTTGACCTAGAAAATCATCAAACAAGAACTAGACTATACTAAAGCTTTTTGATGAAACAGCTTGTAAACGATCTTAATATATGAACAGACGAACGATTAAAATGATTTAAAAAATTAAGATCCATTTACTTTATGATGATTTTAACAATATTTCTAGACAATCTTTTTTAAATATTCCCAGCGACTGATCCATTATTAAATTATATGTTTAGAGAGCATTTGAGGGGCGTTTTGTAAATGTTTTTTGCTTTGGATTTTTGGGTTTTCCGGCTGCATTTTGGTTCGTTTTTTGTAGAATTTTGATTCCTTTTCTTGTTGTTGCATATTTTGTTGTGTTTTTGGTTGTTTTTGACTGTATCTTTCTCGTTCGTTGCCCGTTTGCCCATTTGCTGGTTTGCCATTTTTTCGTTTTTCCCTCCTACTTTTTTTTTTTTTATTTTCGTGGGAGTTGGAAGACAAATTGATTTCATGTCTGAAACTTCTTAAGCGCCTGCAACGGGGGAATCCTTGGCGCTGATGCACTTTCTACTTTCTTTTCATTTTTGGCCCCCTTCTAAGTGAGGTTGTGTGTGTGTGTGTGTACACTGAAAAAAATACAATCTTCTTAAATCAAGAATATTCCTCTTATATATTTTATTCTTAAAATAAGCACATTTATTCATATAAATAATTCATATAATAATAAATATAAGAATTTTTTCCACTGTACCGAAACCCATAAACCGAAACTCTTCAAACTGAAATAACAGTTTAATAACCGATTCATTTATAAAGGTTAATTTCGGTTCTGATCAACTCTGATAATTTTGAACTGTCATAACTTTGACAAAACTCAATCAATTTCCATGTGGAATGTAAATTTGACCATGATTTTACCTCTTAATTCGTTCTGCATTTAAATTTTGTTAATTTTGAAAATTTTGAAAATTTCGAATTTTTTCGAAAAATGATAAGGGGTAACACTGTAAAATTTCTAAAAAATTCAAAATTTTCGAATTTTCAAAATGAACAAAATTTAAATGCAGAACGAATTAAGAAGTAAAATCATGCTCAAATTTACATTGCGCATGGAAAATGATTGAGTTTTGACAAAGTTATGGGAGTTCAAAGTTATTAAAAATCAGTAAAATCAAAATAATCGAAATTTTCAAACCAAATGAACCAAATTTATATGAGATCAAATGATAATAAAAACGATTCCAGTAACCAGATAACAATCTTTTCCAGGGCATTAAGTCTTTTTTATGTAAAACAATGAATAAAGCATCTTATTTTGGTCAACTAATAATCTTAATTTTTATTTTTTTTGTAAACCGAAACCATACCGATATTTTTAAGCCGAAACTTACAAAAAACCGATAACCGACACTCCAAGATTTTGCATAACCGATAACAGAAAACCTTAATTCGAGCTAAATCAAAACCGTAACTGAAACCGATTTTCGTTTCGGTTTTAATCCTTGTTCTTAACACATTTTTTAAATCAAAACTCGTAGTTCTGAGACCAAAATCATGATTTTAAAACCTTTTTTTTTATCAGTGTAGCAAAGTTGATATTATTCTAGCACACACATGCATGTGTTGCATGCAACACACACACTATCTCACACACACACGCACATACGGTGCGCTGTCTCGTCTAGGCCAACCCTTTTTTTTGTTTTTTCTTGGCATTTTATTTTTATTTAGTTTAAAGTTGGCTAGAAATTGATGCGTCCGTTCGAAACAATATAACAGAGCAACAGCAACAGCAACAGCAACAGCAACGTGTACATGGCATATACATGGCGTTAGGCAACATGTTGCAACGCCCCTTCCCATCTTCCACCTTCCCCCTTCTTTTCCTACAGTTTCGATACGAGTTTTAGTCGCATGCTTCTTGCGCATATTTTTGCAGTTGAAAGTGCGGTGGCTTCTCCTGTCATAGTCATGAACGATACATAAGTCCGGAATACAAAGTCCAGAGTCCTTGAGTCCTTGACTCCCGACTCCTGTCTACCGTTTCCCCTCTCCCTTCTCCCTTCTCCCCTCTCCCAACTCTTACTCCAACTTGTATGTTGCTAAATATTTGCTATTTTATTTCTATTTCCCAAGTGTGGCCATAAATTGCCCCCTAAAAACAGCAGCTATCGAATCGCATACCTCGTGTTCGTCTATATTTTACTGTTTTACAGCTTACAGTTTACAGTTTAAAGTTTACAGTTTACACCTTAACCTTTGCCCCTCATCATTTTGTGGCAACAAACAAGACAGAAATTGTGCAGCGCTTTTCTGGGTTACGCTTTCACAATAGTTTCACCAAAATAAATGTTTTACACTTTTATCAGCTTGTAACTTTTAATGATCTATGTCATTTATTTCAGAAATTTGAGTTGGAATTGAGAAGTTCAAAAAAGACCAACTTCTAAACTCAAGAATATTCATCTTACATACTTTGTTTTTTTAAATAAAATCATTTTAAGACCAAAAAACTAATACTTAGAATATAAATCCAAAAAACCGCAGTTCTTTATATAAGAATACAAATCTTAAATTGTTAGGAACATATATGAATATGTTATATTTTCATGGGTAATCAATTGAGATCCCGTAGCGCTCTGGTTAGAGTCGCCGATTCAGTTTGAAGACAAGCGCGGGTTCGAATCCCACTTCGTACAAGAAAAAATATGTTAAGGAAATATTTATAAAAACAACAAGCAGGAAAATAATGTATATATCAAAATAAAACTACACTAAGAATATTTTAAATTTAAAACCTGCCCTTATTTATAACTGGTCTATAAATAAAATCATTATAAGTATAATAATTTATATTTATAATTGTAGTCTTGAAAATATAAGAATTTCTGATCTTATTAATAAAAAGTTGTTCTTATTTAAAATATGCTTAAAATCATGATTTGTTTTTCTAACTTTAAGAATTTTATATTCTTGATTCTTGATTTTAGAACCAAGTTTTTTTGATCAGTGCACTGAGTTGGAATTGAGAATTTCAACTATGTAACAACTTTTTAACTGAATAACTGGGTTCAATTCCCCGTCGTATTTGCGCTAATTGTGTTTTAAAGATTTTAAGAATTTATAATTAAAAAAAGGTTAAATTTAAAGCTTAATATCAAAATCATATCGATATTTATTTCCCAATTTCGAAAAAGTGATTCCAATGAACAAAAAAATAATATGAATTTATAATTAAAAAAAAGGTTAAATTTCAAAGCTTAATATCAAAATCATATCGATATTTATTTCCGAATTTCGAAAAAATGATTCTAATGAACAAAAAAAAAATAATATTCTTATTTTGACTGCTCTTTATTTTACATACAACTGAATTTAAATCATGTAACTAACTTAACTCATCGAGGTATTTATTTTTTTTACAATTTACGTTATTTTTACAAATTGGCGACTGTACGTCGACTACTTCCTTGTCGACGAGCAATCAACAGCTTTGTGATTTATATACCAATTTAAATTGTAAATAATAAAAAATAATATATTTATAAAAGTCTTTTGAATAAATTTCTATATAAGTTTATAAGTTCAGAATGATTAATGCAAATTTCTTAGCAGTGTAATTGTTGATAGCATAAATCTTTTAACTTTCTCATAAATTCTCTTGAATAAATTGTGTTCAATTAAGTATTTACTTCGATGCACTCTGGTTAGCCTTCTCCACTTAATTCTCTGCTCCAATTTAATTTGTTATATTATATTTTCATCCTGCTGAGTTGCACATTTTCCTCCTTTTTCCCCCCTCTCAGTACATAGAGCATAAAAACAAATTCCATACAATATTTGCAATATCAATAACTTGAACGTTTTTAGTTATCAATACAGTTTATCCATACTAAGTAAGTACCTGCTCGATCCTCCATAGACCCTCCATAAACTATCCTCCCCTCCTGTGTTTTCCCCTCTTGAAACTATAAAATGCTGGTTGCAAAAAAAAAAGAAGGAAAATACAGCATAAAATGAGAGAAAGAAGAAAGTTTTTCTTTTGTTTTTCCACACGCTGTTTGGTTGCAGTTTTTTGGTCTTGGCTCATCCTCTCTTTCTCTCTCTTTCCCTTCTATCTACCCTCTCTTTCGACTCTGCTCGCCTTGTTCTGTGCGTGAAAATCCTGGCAACTTGTTAGCTTATCCGGTGATTACATCGATAATGCTACGTGGTGTTTTAGCTTCAAAGCTACGTGCCCCCCAGTTTGTCAGTTGCCAGTTGCCAGTTGCCAGTTGCAACACTCGCTCAAGCGAAGGGGCGTGACTTGTGGGCAGTAACAGTGCACTATGGGGAATATTTCGATTTTTCGCAAATTAAGACATTTCTTCAAAGTATTTAAATTAGTATTTTCTTTAAAAATCTTCAAACTGTAAAGCTCTATACCAAAAAATGTTGTTTAACAGAGCCCTGTTAAGCCTTACAGCTGTTAAGTCAGCTGTTACTGTCAAACCACACGTACTAAAAGATTGCACTCTTTTGCAGCTGATATTGAAATTGATATTGTACAAACGAGAAACATTATTTGAATAAAATTTTGAATGGATATTAATTATACAGGTTTGTACTATGTGTTGGCTGTACTAACATTTTGTATCTGTGCGTGTTCTACTAATATTTTGTAAAATTAGCAAATGGTTTTATAGGTAATTTCTTGGAAAGAAATGTCAACTTTGTGGAGACATACAAAACGTAAATTAAGTTACATTAATGTACATCCATATGTATGTCGTAGTGCAATTAATTTTGATTTAAGGGTACTTTGTCTTAGTGTTAAATTACATTTTTGTAGGTAACTTTGAGCTTTAAAACGCGGCGCTGTTTGATGATTTTTTACACAATAGTCCGTACCTTGATCAGATGTCCCCAAGGCTGCTATATGTTAAAGTGATCCGATACGATCTTGATTTTAGATTTTTTTTTGGCCAAAATGTCAGAAGAGTCATAGAACCCACAAGTGGTTAGTTTGGTGTGGATATCTTAGAAAACAAAAAAGTTTTTCATACAAGAACTTGCAATTTAACCGATTGTTCGTATGGGAGCTATATGATATAGTTGTCCGATTTGATTCATTTTTTGACAAAGTATTAATAAAATAATTATACACTAAACTTGTAAGTTTGGTCTGGATCGCTTGGAAAACACCGAATTTGGATACCTTATAAAATTTAAAAAGGGCGGTGCCACGCCCATTTTGCTGGCAGAGCTTCCTATTGATCTTAGAAGCCTAAGGCAAAAAACTAGACCAAAATATCTCATTCCGTTCTTGAGTTATTAATTTATATTCGAAAAATTTAAAAATTCCCCATAGTGCAGTGACTGTAAGTGTGACTGTAAGTGTGACTGTAAGTGTGACTGTAAGTGTGACTGTAAGTGTGACTGTAAGTGTGACTGCAAGTGTGACTGTGGCTGGAGAATAGGCAGCTTGGCGAAAATGATACTGTTGCCATATCTGACTGCCTGACTGTCTGACTGTCTGTGTTTTTCTTTTGGCACCAGCCGAGAGCTAAGAACCCAGAACTTCAACTAGAACAACAGCAACAACTACAGCAACAACTACAACTACAACTGCAATAATGCCACTCAGCTATTTTTCTTTTGTAATACACTAAAAAACAAAGCCTATGCGCTTTAGTCCACATTTTACAACATTTAATTTATAAATCACACATTATTTCCCTTTAAGAGAAAAAAAGCATTCTAAAATTTAAATTAAAAATTCTTGATTATAGCATGCATTTTTTAAGTATGTGTTCCGGATATTGTTTTTTAAATTAACATTTAACATTAAAAAGTATAAAAAGCCTAAAATTGTTGATCTATTTAAAAAAAATACATAGAACCCCGAAAATCAAAATATTGCCGAGAAAAATGTCACTTGAATAAAGAACTTTGTACTTGGCTTAAGAAAATCCAGGACACCGCATTGGATTGATTTTATCCCGGAATCCCAAATTTTTTTTTTCGGTGTAGGTATTTTAAAAAAATGTAATTTTATTGTATAAGTTTTAAGACTCCCGCAATTTAATAAATCATAAATAATAACTAAACCTTAAGTAACCTTTTATATTTATCGAAAAATCGACATTCTTCTTGACATTACTTTAAGAAACTTCAAACTTGGATAACTTTATCAAAACTAAACTTTATCCTTGTCAACTTTATCAATGCGAGATCTTCAATTCAATTCAGCATCAATTAATTAATTCCAATACTGTTCATATTTTCCATACATACTCTAATTTATTTATGTTATGTTACATTCAGAAACAAATAATTCAAATGAGAAAATATACTTTAACTTAAATTTGTCAAATTGTTAGATCAAATTTATTAATAAAATCACATTTTATGGCCTATAACTTTAGTAAACGAAGTTTCATTAACAGATCTACACTGTGAGCTGAGTTCGCTTAGTTATAAATAAGCAAGATATGGGTGGATTGGTCTAAAACTTAGATCAACAAATATATCAAGATTTTTAGGCCTTTCCGAGTTCTTCAAAACTGCAATATGGCACCATCAAAAGTAAGAAAAGAAATATTATGATTATTAAAATGATTGTTATTATTATTAAAAACTATAGAAACAATTTGATATAATATTTGTAATAGCATTTATAAAAAAATTAAAAGTTTTATATACATAGGATATAGACTATAGATACTTTTTTGAACTCGAATAGAATAGTAAGAGTATTTCAAGCTTCTATCATTAGTTTCAGTGTCATTTCTTCTTGTTTCGTAACTTCTTGTAGTTTTGGCATACAAATGCGCAAAATGCAGTTGAAGGAATTGTTGAACTCGATCCCTTTACCTTCTTTGCTCCTCTGTCTTCCCTCTTCTCACCTCTCTATGGTCTTTTCCTCGTCAACTCCCACGCATGTTGTACATTTTATTGCCGGAGTCAAGACAAGCTGCGTCAGGGAGTCGACTCCAGTTGCGAGCTGCAAGCAGATACATTTGTATGTGCAAACATGTATCTGCTGCACTCCTCCTGACTCTTTCCCTTCCCTTTTCTGCTGCTTCTGCTGCATTTCACTTGCTGTTATTCACGTGCTCAATCAATTTTTCAAGTTTTTACAGCCGCAGCCGGCGCCGACGTCGTCGTCGTCGTCAATGGCAAAAAGCAAACCCAACACTGAAATATTGTGAGAATGCCAATTAGAGATGGGTGCGTGAGTCGTGTTTAACGACACAATGCAATGGGTTCGACTGAAAAATATACCCAAAAGCAACAATAAGCAATTCTTGTAGTACACAGAAAGAAAAATGTCATTAAGTTCTAAAATTAAGTTCAAATGAACTCGCATTAAATATTTTCGAAACTTAAAATGAATACTTGATATATGCACATAAGTACGAATTACTGAACAAGAGCATAAAAATTCGGAACTCAGGATTTTAAAATCAAAAATCAAATTCTTTAATTCTTATGTATTTTTAGCGTTCGTTTTCTTGGAATTCCCAAATGGTTCTTGCAACGGAATTCTATGGACACTAAGAACTGAGGACTTAATGTATTTAACAGAGAATAATTTCTGTAGTCAGTGTTAATTTACTTCCACACTAACTGAAACTTTTTTTACACCCACGATTATAATTTTGATAATTTTATTAAGACCCGTGAGATATTTTCGTGATGCTAAAAATACCGATATGGTTTCGGTTCACAAAAAAATTAAGGTTTTCGGTTGACCAAAATAAGAAACGTTATTCCTTGTTTTACATGAAAAAAGACTTAATGCTTTTATTAGCCTGAAAAATAATGTTATCTGCTTACTGGAATGGTCCTGTGTAATGTCGATTTTATTATAATTTTACCTCATATAAATTTGGTTCATTTGGTTTGAACATTTCGGGTATTTTGATTTATTCATTTTAATAACTTCGAACTGCCATAACTTTGTCAAAACTCAATCAATTTCCATGCGGAATGTAAATTTGATCATGATTTTATTTCTAAATTCGTTCTGCATTTAAATTTTTTTCATTTTGAAAATTCGAAAATTTCGAATTTTTTCGAAAAATGATAAGGGGTAACACTGTAAAATTTCTAAAAAATTCAAAATTTTCGAATTTTGAAATCGAAAAAAATTTAAATGCAGAACGAATTTAAAAGTAAAATCATGCTCAAATTTATATTTCGCATGGAAATTGATTGAGTTTTGACAAAGTTATGGCAGTTCAAAGTTATAAAAGTTGCTCAGTACCTGCGACGGCCAGATCCGAAATTAACCCTTATAAATGAATCGGTTACTAAACGGTTATTTCGGCTTAAAGAGTTTCGGTTTATAGGTTTTTCGGTACAGTGGAAAAAGTATTTTCGGTTACGGTTTCAGTTACGGTTACAAATTTCAATCGGTTTTCATCGGTTTAAGGTTACGGTTTCGGTTAAGGTTTTAATCCCTGCTCAAAATACTTATTTGAAGAACATTCTTCACAATATGATTAAATCAAGTATCATGTTCATATTTAAACTTGTACATATTTAATTTTGTACTATGTTTCAGAATTAAAAGGACGTGACTTGTACTTCACGTACGCTTTAAGGAAAAGTTGAGTTTAAAAATTCTAAAATACTTGAATTTTTTACTTTAAATATCGTATTTGAAATAAGATGGAAGTACTCGACTTTATTAAATACATTCTTAGTGAGAAATCAAGTTCGTAATGTCGCGCTTTAAGTACAAAATACTTTATTTTTGTGAACTTGAGCAATAAAACAAATTTTTTATTTAAAAAATATTAAATACTTATAGAATTAAATAAAATGTGTTATTAAATTGAATAAAGAGGCGTACAACTTGAATTGTATTTGTCTTAAGGCTTAACAATTGTGACTTCGAAATTATGTTCGAAAAAACCATTGAGATATCGGTTGGTTGTTTTTTATTTTTGTACCCTGATTTTATTTTTATATTTCAGAATATTGCTTGTGACTTTAGTCGTGTTCGTATCGTGTCATGTTTTTTGTATTGACACGAGCACCTACTGTCATCTCTAATGACAATTGGAATTCGTATATCTTGCAGTACGGACTACAGAGTCCTGCAAGACTCCTTTGACTTGAGCGTGCTGCATACGTTTCTCCTTTTCGCCTTTTTGCCTGGATAGACCGCAGTTGGTAGACTTTTTTGTTCGACGCATTCAACTGAGTCTGGCGCTAATGATATTTCATTGGAACTGATTTATAGTGAGTTGCTCGCCTCTTAGTTCTCTCTCTCTCTCTGAGTGTATACATATATAAGAAAAAATGAGTGTGTGTGAACCACGTCTTCACATTTTTTGTGTTCTGCTCTGATAAGAATTGAATCGAAAAAGAGTAAAGAAATGAGCATTCTCAAGTCGATTCAAGAATTTTCCTTCAAACGAAGGTAAGCAATTATAATTGTTCTTCATATCGACAACAGATGGCGCCACAGTCGTGCTCAAATTGTTGGCAATTTTATAAATAGATTTAAATGTGTTGATAAGTCTATTTTAAAGTGATTAAAGAAGATTGAAAGTGTTCAAGTGTTTTGCTAGCTGACAACAGGTGGCGCTACAAGTGTGTGACAGTTAAAAAATTGCGTAGTTCTGAAATCAAAATCATTTAAATAGAAAATTGGGTAGAATTTTGAAAATACTTAGAATTAAAATCATCATATTTTACGTAAGAGAATATTATGTGATTAGACATCATAGTGGAGTACTTTTTCAATTTTAATGTAGAATAGGAAGGAAAAAAGGAATGGAAAAAAAGCCCAAAAACATCATGTTGTTCATGACGTTTCTTCTGAACTTTTAAGAAGATGCAGCTGTTTCTTGGGCATATATTTCTTTTAAGTACTGAGTTAATTTTTAAAATTTTAAAAAGTCACATCTTTTTCTTTAGGCAAATATTTATGAAATAAAAAGAAATTTTTAATTAGTCTTACATAATTGCTTATATAGAAGTTGACTAATTACAATTTTTATAATCTTTATTTAAGAAATCTTCACTGAAAACAAAGATCAACTTCTAGCATATTAACTTCGAACCTAAAACATATTAACAACAATAAAAATAAGTTTAAAGTTTAAAACCTGCCTTATTTTTTGTTTTTCTTGAGTATTTAAAACAGTGTTCCTACTTCCCCCCAATCCAACTAAATCTCAGCCTAATCTAAATAATGATTAGCTTTTTTCTCTTCGTCAAAACTCGTACTTATTAAGAGCATTTCGAGAGATCTGGCAACGCTGCAATGCATTCTCAATTGAGGTCCTTCAGTCAGAATCGGATGAGGAGGACATAAATTAAATTTTTAAAAGCACAGCGAATGGTAAAAACAATTTGTGAAAAGTTTTCAGCATTTCATGTTTGTTGCCATTGTTGTTGTTGTTCTTTGAAGCATTTTCCGTCTTGCTTTTTTATTATTTCCACTGAAGTTTTTATTTGTCGACACTCGTTTGCCACGCCCATTGCGTGTTTGTCGAGGAGGGAGAGGGGAATGTGGTGAGATGAGGTGAGGTGGACAGCCGGATGTGGGTTTGCCAGTTGCGAGATGTGAGATGTGAGATGCTGGCCAGGTAAAAACTTGCTCCTGCCCGTGAAGCAGTTACACAGAAAAAAAAACATTCTAAATTTAATCTTTAAAATTTCTTATATTAGCATGTAAATTTTTAGTATGTTTCAGAGATCGCAAATTACAGTCAACACATATTTTCAAATCGATCTACTTACCTGAAATACAGAAAAAGTTTGTGTTATATGTCATGTGTTTTGTGCTGGGCAAAAAAACAAGTGCCTGGTCAGTAACATTTTAAAATAACACTTTTTTACAGAACAAAACAAAAATATGTTCAGTGAATTGGTTTGAAATTGAAACTTAATTGGTTACATTTTTTTATTGTATCTACCTGAACTGAAAATAAATATTATTTGCTTAAAAAAACCGAATAAATATTATATATAAACAGGAATTTTATTTTTAATGTTAAACCTAAAAACTTATAATGAACTTATGTGGGTTTACTAGACTTAAAACGATAAGTTTTTCACTTAAAGTGCCGAAAAATGAAATCAAAAACAAATAAATCACATTGAAATATTGTTTTTTTAGTAATACTCCTGGAAAAACATGTGGGAAAAAATACAGTAATATATTTAGCCCAAACAAATTAAAGTATTTCAAATCAAGTATTTCTTACGAAAATCCGAGAGTTTTTGAAACCATTCGAAAGTGATTCTCACCCAAAAAGCCGGAATTTTTTCCTGTGCAACGACCATACAATAGGGTGGGTACCGAGGGGAGGTGATGGTTGGAGAGAGAGAGTCGCGTTATGTTAACGCAATTATTACGCATTTCTTATGATGTAATCAGACGCAGCTTGGGTTTCCAAATGGAAATATGTTGGGGCAAAACTTTTTGCTCCTGCACCACACAAAAATTGTTGGGCCTGGAGGTGGTGAAGAGGTGGGGCAGTACCAAGAGCCGCAGTGAAAATGAAGCAAAATAAAACTAAATTATGGCAATTGAAAATGAAAAGCGAAAATTAAGCGCATAATGAGTCGCAGTGTGAGTGGAAGGGGCGTGACTGGGGGGCGGGGTTGATAACGTGGGTAAGATTAAAGCAACAAGCTTTTGAAAGGAACTCCAACGACAATACGAGGCATAATACAATAAGCAACAACAACAATAACTGCCAAAATATGAAGAAGGGAAAAAAAGGGAGGACTTGGAAGAGGAAGAGAAAGAGGAAGAGACACCCTAATGCAGCCCGCACACAATGAAGTGGGGACTCAAGATTCAAGTCGACTCCATGTGGCACTTAACGAGGGTGTCTTGTCTTTAGGCCGATTTGGTTCTTCTTCTTGTCTGTTGTCTGTTTCAACTGCCTCTCCAGTCCTAAATCAGTCAAAGGAAATCGACTTGAGACTCTAAGGAAGCAACAGGAATTTTTGGCAAGGCGACAAAAATGTCAACAAACAGCTTAAAAATGAAACAAGCGGTGGAAGCAAACAATGCAATGCAATTTTAACAACAGAAAAGTGAGAATTTGGAATAGTTTGGATTGCTAAGAATGCAGTAAAAGTATATATTATATATATATTTTTTTGACGGGAAGATTAATTAACGATTTAGTTTTATTAATTTAAAACCTATTTTATATTATATAGTACTGAAAAAAAGACCAACTTCTAAAATTAAGAATATTCATCTTAAATATTTTGTTCTTAAGCAGATCATTTAAGACAAAATTACTAATCAAGAATAATCTAAAAATCCAGTTCTTAATATTAGAATAAAAAATCTTAAATTGTTAGGAAAATATTAATTTGTCAAATTTTATGACAAGAGAACTGTGACTATGTGGTTAGAGTCGTCGCTCACTTTGATAACAAGGTAGGGTTCAAGTCCCGCTCTTGACAAGGAAAACCATCGTAAACGAATGTTTATAAAAAAATATACTATGAACCAAAAAAAAAAAATTAAAATAAAGTTCAAAGTTTTAAAATTTAAAAAAAAACCCCTGCCCTATTTTTTTTTGTTTTTGGCTTGATAATTTCGAATATTTTGATATTACTGATTTTATAACTGCCATAACTTTGTCAAAAGTCAATTAATTTCCATGCGGAATGTAAATTTGATCATGATTTTAGTTCTAAATTTGTTCTGCATTTAAATTTTGTTCATTTTGAAAATTCTGAAATTTTTGAAAATTTTCGAAAAATGATAAGTGTAACACTGTAAAATTTCTAAAAAATTCAAAATTTTCAATTTTCAAAATTAGAAAATTTAAATGCAGATCGAATTTAAAAGTAAAATCATGATCAAATTTACATTCCGCATGAAATTAATTGACTTTTGACAAAGTTATGGCAGTTATAAAAATCAGTAATATCAAAATATTCGAAATTATCAAACCAAATGGACAAATTTATATGTATTCAAATTATAATAAAAACGATTCCAGTAACCAGATAGCATTATTTTCCAGGGCATTAAGTCTTTTTTTTATGTAAAACGATGAATAAAGCATCTTATGAACCTTAATTTTATTTTTTTGGGAACTGAACCATACAGTTGGTCCTAAACTTATAAAAAACATAGCATTACGAAACCGATATTCGGATTTTGCAACGATACCTAATTCGAGCATAACCGAAACCGTAACTGAAACCGATTATTATATGAACTACTTGTTTTAAACATTTCATACTCTTACTTCTAGCATAAAAATGCATCTAGAGATGACAACAAGTCAATCGAATCACAATCGATAAATGCAGCGGTCAATGCGATAAATTTCAATTGACAATGGAATGTGTGAATTTGAATAAAAAGTGAAAATCAAAACATTTACCATTTGTATGGATATTATGTCGCCTGGCTGAATTGGAATGCAACACTGTGTGTAAGAGTGTGTGTGTGTTGTGTGTTGTGTGTGTGTGTAAAGGGGTTGAAAAAAACAAACTGTTCTGTCACTCAAATCTGACACAAGATAAATCGCATTGCATTGAAGCGAATTGATCGCATCCAATCGGAAACGGAAATCACAAGGTTTCTTTTTTTTTTTTTTTTTTTTTTTTGGTTTTTCCTGTTGTTTTGTTTTCTATTGACTTTGGCTTACTTTACAGCTGCAACTACTGTGAATTTTCGCTACACTTCAGCAATCAATTCACAATTACGTACCGTCAACCAATACCTAACCTCACTAACTCCATTCCTCTCTCTCTCTCTCTCTCTCTCTCTCTCTTTCTGAGATACTCTATCTCCGTCTCTGTCTCTGCACGAATGCAAAAGTTCAATTCAATCTTTCAGTTGTCACTGGCAAAAACAATATGCGAATCGGGCAAGAGCCAAAGACACACAAACACACACACCCAACACACAATACACATGAGTGTGTGTGAGCGAGACAGAGAGACACTTTAGTTAGTTTGGTACACTGATAAAAATCAAGGTTTTAAAATCAAGATTTTGGTATAAGAACTACAAATTTTGGTCTAAAAAATGCTTTAAGAACATCAAATTCTTAAAGTTTGAATCAGGTTTTTATTAATAACAAAATAAAAATATGTATGATGAATGTTCTTGATTTTAGAAGTTTCTCTTTTTTTCTCAGTGTGGTAATTTGCAGGTTGTGCTTATTAGAACGTTGAATCGAAATCCAAATTCGAATCAAAAACCTATATTTTATATGTATTCGAATTCGAATCAAAAACCTATATTTTATATGTATTCAATAGTATAAAAATATAAAATTTGTTTTATAAGAATAAATGTTCTTATTTAAAGACTGAACAGTTTTAAATACTCAAGACAATAAATAATAAAATAAATAAGCCAGGTTATAAAAATGTTCATTATTTATATTTTAGTTTTATTTTGATATATATAAATATTTTTTTGGCTTGAAATTTTTATAAATATTCCTTTAATATGAGTTTTTCCTTGGCTAAAGTGGGACCACAATTGGTTATACATATTAATATAACATATTCATATTTTCCTAACAATTTAATATTTTTATTCCTATATTAAGAATTGCGATTTTTTAGATTAATATTCTTAGTATTAGTAATTTAGTCTTGAAATGTATTAATTTTAAGAATAAAATATTTAAGATGAATGTCTTTATTTCTCAGTGCAGTAATGTTGTGCTTACCAGAACGTTGAATCCATATCCAAATCCAAATTCGAAACAGATATTTAATAGTATTAAAATATAAAATTTGTTCTATAAGAATAAATGTTCTTATTTAAAGACTGAACAGTTTTATAAATGTTAAAAAAATGTTATAAAAATGTTAATTATTTATATTCTTGTTTTATTTTGATATATATATATAAATATTTTCGGGGCTTGAAATTTTTATAAATATTCCTTCAATATGAGTTTTTCCTTGGTAACAATTGCTTACATATGAAAATATGAGATATTCACACTTTTCTAACATTTGAATATTTTTATTCTTTTATTAAAAATTGCGATTTTTAAGAATAATATTGTTTGTATTAGTATTCTGGGCTTAAAATGTACTTATTTTAAGGATAAAATATGTTAGATGAATGTTCTTGATTTTAAAAGTTGATCTTGTTTTTGTCAGTGTAAAGTTTTAGTTTAGTTTGTCTTTTCTCTTAGCTTTTTGTTGTTGTTGCTTATTTAGAATTTAAATGTTGTGTGTGTTGTGTGTGTGTGTTGTGTGTGTGTGTGTGTGTTGTGTGTGTGTGTGTTTGGCAATAGCATTTGCAATGCGAAATCTAATGAAACGTGTTTAAAACAATTTGTTCCCCATATTGAATTATCCACTCGAGTGCATTTCGACTTTCTTTCAACAAATGCGTTTGCTGCCACTTCAAGTTGCATGTGTGCTGCAGAGGAGGGGGTTGAAGGGAGGCGGGGGTTGAGGAGCGGCATGTGAGACGGTGACACACATCGAATGAGAAGGAGAGAGAGAGAGATGTGAAGAGCGAGAGAGAGAGAGACAGCGAATGACAACCTTTGCTGGAAATAAGAGTTTAGCTATAATGATGCACATATTTGCCAACCATGTAATCAACTTGCCACATGCCACATGCAACTGCAACGTGGCAGTTGAGATAAAAATAGCAAAGCAATTCTCTTACATATTGCACTTAGATAAGTTGCAAGCTTCTTGTTGCGAAACGGCTTAAGACGAAGCTGCCTAGGATATTTAATTACTTTTCTTATACATTCTTATACATACAAAAAGAAACAGCGTCAATATTTTAAGATATAGTTGGTTTATTTCAAGGCTGAAAAACAACCAAAATTGTGGTAACGGTAACATAGGGTTAGACTTAATTTCGGTTTAATACACAAAAGTATTTGTATTTCTTTAATTTTTTAGTGATTTTTAAAACCAATTAAATTTTGTACTAAACAAATTGTATTTCTTGTAACTAATCTAAATTTATTTAAAGACTTAGATTTGACTTATTGTTTTTATGAGTTTCATTCAAAGAAAAGCATACAATTTATGTAATTATTTTTTTTTCGTACCGAATCTTTTATTTCCGAACCACTTGGTTTGGGTTCGCTGATTATGTAATATCAAAAGTTCGGTTCGAGTTTCTTAATGATTTTACTGATTTTTTATAACTTCGAGCTGCCGTAACTTTGTCAAAACTCAATCAATTTCCATGCGGAATGTAAATTTGATCATGATTTTACCTCAAAATTCGTTCTGCATTTAAATTTTGTTCATTTTCAAAATTCGAATTTTTTCGAAAAAATCAAAAAAGACAAAGGGGTAACACTGTAAAATTTCAAAAAATTTCGATTTTCAAAAATTTTTGAAAGTGAACAAAATTTAAATGCAGAACGAATTTTGAGGTAAAATCATGATCAAATTTACATTCCGCATGGAAATTTATTGAATTTTGACAAAGTTATGGTAGTTCAAAGTTATCAAAGTTGCTCAGAACCGCAATTAACCCTAATAAATGAATCGGTTACTAAACGGTTATTTCAGTTTAAGGAGTTTCGGTTTATGGGTTTCGGAACAGCGGAAAAAATATTTTTCGGTTACGGTTTCAGTTACGGTTACAAATCGGTTTTCACCAGTTAAAGGTTACGGTTTCGGTGAAGGTTTTAATACCTGTTTTTAACATGAAAAGTTTATGTTAATTTAAAAAGTTATATTATAAATATAAAAAAACCTTTTTAATGTTTTCAATATGTAAATCTTTAAAAATGTAGGCACATTTTTAGCTAATCCACAAAGATCCATATATTTGGGTACTCAGTATGAATTTTATTCATATTCCATTCCCTCTAACTGTCTCTGTGCTTATTTTCCCTCACAAAAATCTTGTGCAGTTCACGTTGCGTATACGCAATATGAGTATTAAATGTGGCAGGTAATAATTGTAATTAGTTTTTGAATGCATTTTTATTCTATTAATTTCCTTGTCCCTCCCTTTTGGTAACTCTCTGTATCTCCCTTTATCTGTCGTCTGTTTAATTAAGCTCACGTTGCGTATACGCAATACGAACACTAAAGTTGACGTCTAATAATTGTTGTTTACTTTTAAACTTAAATTTTTTTTTGCTTTGCTGATCAGTTTGTTTCTTTATTCCACTTTCTCTGTCTCTATCTTTATGTGTGGTCTATTTAAATACGTTGCGTATACGCAATACGAAATCAAAAAATTGCAACTAAAAATGTTGTCTTGTTTTGTATTAACTTTTAATCAATTTGTTTCACTTCGCCCTCTTTGTCTCTTTCTCTGCATTTGTGACGCTCCTTCGCTTGTTGTTCATTTACACACGTTGCGTATACGCAATATGAGACCAAAAAGTTGCAATTGAAAAATGTTGCCTACTTTTTAGCGTAAATAAAAATCAAGTATTTATTAACTAATTTTTTGATCAGTCTGTTTCTCAATCCCTAGTTTCTCTCCCTCTCTCTCTCTCTCTTTCTCTCTCTCTCCCTCTCTCATCTCTGCATGTGTGTTTCCCTTTTCCATCTTTGTCTCTTTCTCATTATTTCTTGTTTGCCTTATTTTTTGATCATCGTGCTTCTCTATACATTTTCCTGGTTTCTCTCTCTCTCTCTCTCTCTGCATTTCTCTCTCTCTCTCTTTTTCACGTTACGCATACGCAATGAGAGACCAAAAAGTTGCAATTGAAAAATGTTGCCTACTTTTTAGCGTAAATAAAAATCAAGTATTTATTGACTAATTTTTTGATCAGTCTGTTTCTCAATACCTTTCCTTGTTTCCTCCCTCTCTCTCCCTCTCTCTCCCTCTCTCTCCCTCTCTCTCCCTCTCTCTCCCTCTCTCTCTGTCTCTCTCTCTCTCGCTCTCTCTCTCTCTCTCATCTCTGCATGTTTCTTTCCCTTTTCCATCTTTGTCTCTTTCTCATTATTTACATTTATTTTTTCCTGGTTTCTCTCTCTCTCTCTCTCTGCATGTCTGTTTCTCTTTCCCTCTGTGAATCTTTCTCAAGAGATGCAATTGAAAAATGTTGCCTACTTTTTAGCGTAAATAAAAATCAAGTATTTATTAACTAATTTTTTGATCAGTCTGTTTCTCAATCCCTTTCCTTGTTTCTCTCCCTCCCTCTCCCTCTCTCTTTCTCTCTCTCTCATCTCTGCATGTTTCTTTCCCTCTTTGTCTCCTTCTCATCTTTTCTTGTTTTCCTTATTTTTTGATCATCGTGCTTCTCTATACATTTTCCTTGTTTCTCTCTCTCTCTCTCTGCATGTTTGTTTCTCCTTCCCTCTGTGAATCTTTCTCAAAAGTTGCAATTGAAAAATGTTGCCTACTTTTTAGCGTAAATAAAAATCAAGTATTTATTAACTAATTTTTTGATCAGTCTGTTACTCAATCCCTTTCCTTGTTTCTCTCCCTCCCTCTCCCTCTCTCTTTCTCTCTCTCTCATCTCTGCATGTTTCTTTCCCTCTTTGTCTCCTTCTCATCTTTTCTTGTTTTCCTTATTTTTTGATCATCGTGCTTCTCTATACATTTTCCTTGTTTCTCTCTCTCTCTCTCTGCATGTTTGTTTCTCCTTCCCTCTGTGAATCTTTCTCAAAAGTTGCAATTGAAAAATGTTGCCTACTTTTTAGCGTAAATAAAAATCAAGTATTTATTAACTAATTTTTTGATCAGTCTGTTACTCAATCCCTTTCCTTGTTTCTCTCCCTCTCCCTCTCTGTCTCTCTCTCTCTCTCATTCTCCTCTCTCTTTCTCATCTCTGCATGTTTTTCTTCTTTTTCTTTCCCTCTTCCATCTTTGTCTCTTTCTCATTATTTCTTGTTTGCCTTATTTTTTGATCATCGTGCTTCTCTATACATTTTCCTTGTTTCTCTCTCTCTCTCTCTGCATGTCTGTTTCTCTTTACCTCTGTGAATCTTTCTCAAGAGATGCAATTGAAAAATGTCAATTATTGTTTGCCTAATTTTTATGTTCATCGTATTTCGCTTTTCCTTTTCCGTGTTTCTCCTTCTCTCCCTCTCTCTCTGTTCTCTGCTTGTTGCTTTCCCCCTCTCACGTATTCAATTAAGCTAATGTTGCGTATACGCCACGTTGTTGTCTATTACCAACAGAATTATTAGGCCATTTACCGAACTGTCGATGCAACTGCGGGTCAAGTAAATATTTGCAGCTGATTTAATATATTTTTAATAAAAGCTGAGTTTACCCTGTCTGTTGCTTTCTCTTTCTCTTTCCCTCCTCCCTCTCTCCCTCTCTGTCTTTCATTCTTTTGTAATTCATTTCTTTTTTTTGCAAGCTTGTTGTTGCTTAAATCAAGGAAAACAAAATGCGCTCATAATAAAATTGAAACAGCAGGCGAACTGCAACAACAGCAACATAAACAACATAAACAACAACGACAACAACAACGACAATGTATAAACACATGTAAGCTTTTCCACATGGTTGTTGTTATCATTGTTGTTATCATTGTTTTTGTTGTTGTCGTTGTTGTTGTTGTTGCCAGCAACTGCCGTTGTCTGTCTGGTAAACCAAAATTGTTGCTCGTTTTCCGCATGAATCACTTGCATCATCATCATCGTCATCATCATCATCATCATCATCATCATCATCATTATCATCATCCTCCCCTTGCCACCTTGCAGCCCTTTGCTCCCAGTCAGCTTCATATGAAACCACAGCCTTGTAATTGTCTATCTGTGTGTGTATGTGTGTGTGTGTGTGTGTGCAGTCACACCCACTCACACACACACACACACACAACACACACACAACACGTTTGGTTGTGCACTTTGTAAGTAGCTTTTAATATATTTTGCCACAAGCCCAAAAATAAAAAAAATAACCCAATCGAAAATATATAAAAAATATATATATGTATGTATATACACTATACTATATATAAATATATATACGTACATATATGCATGTGCCTTTGTATGTGATTTATTTGTATGTGTGTTGCACTCGCTGTTCTGGCCTTTTATGTGTGCTGAAATTGGATTAAAATTAAAATAAATATAAAAAAGCACACACAAGAGTGCCTTTTTTTTGTATGGTCAAAAATGGTTTGACTGGCAGATACCCTCTAAAATAAATAACATGAAAGGAACTGCTGAAATACCTCTAAAAAAAATTATATTCAATTTGTTTTAATTTTTATTGCTTGAAATTGTCATTTTATAATAATAACTAAATATTTTAATTTTAAGTATGACAAAATTTATCTACATGTTTTAATAAACTATAAAGTATACTAATTTTTGAATTTATTAAATGAACATTGCTGAAATCTAATTACCGTGTCTATAGTAATATTTAATTTGTTTTAATATAAATTATTATTTTATAATTATATTTTAATTTTAAGTATGACAAACTTTATCAACATGTTTTAATAAACTTAAAATTTCACTTATTTTTCAATTTACTACACTTCTAATATCTACACCTTTATAGATATATTATATTTATAAGATGGTTTGATTTTATAATTAGAAATTTATTACATAATATTATTTATTAAGATAATTCCTAGAATAAAAAAGTTTTTTTAACTACAATTTTTAGAAATATGCTAAACATTTTAGCATGCGATTTTATTTTTTATTAATAATTTTTTTTTTATTAATATAATAGAGTATGTTATAGTTTCCATATTTTGATTATTCTCCAAGACATTTTAAGCAAGCAACTATATCTCAGATTTAAAAATTCAAATTCAAAATTCAAATAAAAATCAGTAAATGAAAAAAAAAAACAAAATAAAAACTCTTGTAAAACTTAGTACATATTAAAATAATAATAGTAAATTTAATAAAAATACTAAGAATGTTTTTCTTATAAAATAAACAGATTTTGTAATATCCAATTCATAGTTTAAGTAGGGCAATATTGTGATTTAATTTATAAGGATATTATTGTAGCCCTAGAAAATTAGATAAATAAATAAATAAATTAAATGTGGTACACCCTTTTAAATATATTTTATATTTACAGGGTATACACACCCACACATGCACACAAAGCGAAAGCTCTGCCAAAGCGCACAAAGTTAAATGAAATAAAATATAAAATCAGCGAACTGCAGGCCAAAGATCCAAAAATACTGCAATCAACAAGCAAAAACGCCCACTGTACCCTCCCCTCCCCTCCCTCTCTTTCATCCCCTCGCACTCACCCTTCCCATACAGTGCCTCTCATTTATTCTCCTATCCCCTTTCCATCATTATTGTTTTGATTGTTTCACATTCGATTTGTTCTCAAGTTAAATATTGAGTATGCTAAACAATTCCGAATCATTCAACAATTATCGTTTATGGGCGAATTTGTGCAATTTATCGGAAATTCTATCGGAATTATCGATATGTTTGGCAATTGTGCAATCGACAGAGAGTGTCTCTCTCTCTATCTCTTTGCCTGTCACTCCCATTCTCTCTCTCTCTCCTTTTCTCTCTTGTTGTCTTTCAATTAATTATCCGCTGTTAACAAGCAAACAATCAAATAGTTATACTTATTTACACACACACACACACACACACACATCCAATTTGTGGCGCCATCATTTAATTGTAAATTTTTACGTTTATACGTGATGCTTATCGTGATAATGAGTTCATGATAATGGCTATACTTACATGAAAAAAGATTTAATGCGCTAATTAGCCTGGAAAATAATGTTATCTGGTTACTGGAATGGAATGAAAATTTCGATTATTTTAATTTTACTGATTTTTAATAACTTCGAAATGCCATAACTTTGTCAAAACTCAATCAATTTTCATGCGCCATGTAAATTTGAGTATAATTTTACCTCTAAATTCGATCTGCATTTAAACTTTCTTCATTTTTAAAGTTCGAATTTTTTCGAAAAAATGAAAAAAGACAAAGGGGTAACACTGTAAATTTTCAAAAAATTTCGACTTTCAAAAATTTTTGAAAATGAACAAAATTTAAATGCAGAACAAATTTTGAGGTAAATTCATGATCAAATTTACATTGCGCATGGAAATTGATTGAATTTTGACAAAGTTATGGCAGTTCGAAGTTATCAAAGTTGTTGAGTAGCTGCGACAGCAAAAACCGAAATTAACCATTATAAATGAATCGGTTACTAAACGGTTATTTCGGCTTGTGGGTTTCGGTACGACGGAAAAATTGTTCTTCGGTTACGGTATCAGTTACGGTTACAAACTTCGAACGGCTTTCACCGGTTAAAGGTTACGGTTTCGGTTAAGGTTTTAATCCCTGATTATGATATCTGTTGCATAAGAAATAAGTATATCAATAAATACAAATACATAAACGCTTTGCAGTTTATCGTGATATGCAGCGAGGCATAAACCTTACCAATTAGTGTAAACTCGTTTATTATGAGCAATTCGCGCACACAGCAAGAAATGCAACAGCAACTACAACAATAACAACTACAACAACAACTACAACAACAACTACAACAACAACTACAACAACAACTACAACAACAACTACAACAATAACAACTACAACAACAAGATGAAAGGGATCAAAGTTGCACACAGAAGCGAGTCAATTAAATAGATAGAATTTGATGTCCATTAGATGTGCAACATTTTGAAGGGAGACACGTGAGAAATGGGAGACAGGAGAGAGGAAATAGAAGAGCGTGGAGGAAGGAAAGGAGATAAAAAGGTTGTAGTTAGGGGAGGATAGAAAAGGTGGAAATGTAAGATAGGATGAAGAGGGTAAAAGAAAGAAAGGAAAAAAGAGAATTATAAGGGGAAGGAGATGGAGATGAAGTGAATGAAGAAAAGAGGAGGAGCGGAAAGAGAGAAGGAGGATAGAAGGAAGTGAGAAGGATCAGGAGAGGAGAGAAGGAGAGGATGAGGAGAGGGAGAGAATGAAGAAAGGAGGAGGAGAGGAAGGAGAAGAAGGAGAAGAGAAGAGAATAAGGAGAGAAGAAGGAGAGAAGAAGGAGAGAGAAGGAGAGAAGAAGGAGAGAAGAAGGAGAGAAGAAGGAGAGAAGAAGGAGAGAAGAAGGAGAGAATAAGGAGAGAAGAAGGAGAGAAGAAGGACAGAAGAAGGAGAAAAGAAGGAGCGAGGAAGGAGAGAAGAGGAGAAGGAGATAATGAAGAAAGGAGGAGAATACGAAGAGCAGTTCATGAGGAGTGGAGAGGAAGAGAAGAGGAGGAGGAGGAGAGAAGAAGGAGAGAAACGGTAGAGGAGAAGGGGAGAAGAGGAGGAAAGATGGAAAAAGAAGGAGTGGAGGAGAAGAGAAAAGCAATAAAAGAGGAGAAGAAAAGGAGGAGATTATGAAGAAAGAATAAAGAGAGGAAGAGCAATAAACAAGGAGAGAAGATGTGGGGAGAGGAGGAGAGGAGAAGCTAGGAGAAGAATAGACGAAAAGAGAGGAGAAAAATGAGGTAGAGCTGTCAATCGTTTGGTCATGGTTAGTGACATTTACACATTGACGTTTTTTCCAGTGTAGCGAATAGGATACACTCACACATACACACTCACACACACACACACACACACGCACAACATACACACATACACATTGAAGTTACTGCTTAGCTTGCCACATGTCTGGTTGTTGTTGTTGTTGTTGTTGCTGTTGTTGCTGTTTGAAAGTTTTCGCTGACGTTTGCATTGGCTCTATTAACATTTAAACTAAGTGCAGTTTACGCCCCTTCCACTCCCCTTTCACTCCCCCTGTTCCCCGCCCCTGCCCCAACTGCCACCTTGTCTGTCTGTCAATGAAAAGGCGCCGCAATTACTCGCCAATTGTTATTGTTGTTGTCAGTTGTTTGTGTTGTTATTGTTGTTGTTGCTGTCTTAAATATTTGAAAATGTTGCACTTGACGTTTTCGAGCATGTCTGATGGGCATAAATTGTGATTTATGTGGAGGCCGCACTCTCATACCGAGTGGTAAACACGTGTAGATACAAATGTATCTATCAGATACATGTGTGTGTGTGTGGTCGCTTCATTAATTTGTCATATGAAGCGAAGCATAAAGCAGATATAACTACTCTGACTCCATGGATACATCATTAAGCTTCACATCGAGACACACACACACACACACACACACACACACAATTACAGTTTTCAATTAACACACAAATTATGAAATAAAAATCCGAATAATATGACAAAAATACGAAAAGTTGAAAAATAAAAAGTATCTGAAATGATGAGTATACATATGTACATACATACATAATTCTTTTTTGAAATGCGCTTTAATTGAGATTTAAATAAAAGTGTCAGTCGATTTGCATGCCAAATGCGTTGACAATTTCTCGGCACTCATAAGATGTTCTACAATTCAATATCGCCAAATTTCAAGAACATTTTATGACAAAGCACAGAGATCTCTGCGATCTATTAACAAAGTTTAAGTCTTGTTATATGTAGTAAATTAAATTAATTTTAGTAAAATATATTTCTAAATTTCAGAAAAAATCCCTTTAAAAAAATTTGCACCATTTTTTGATATCAAAAATGAATGAAAATATATTTGTAAATACGTTAAAGCAGTGTTGTCCAAAAGTATGCTTTAGAATACATTTCCCTATCACATATTTCTTAAAATATAAAATTTTCTTGAGATTTTGAATATAATTAATTTTGCAAACGACCGAATGGAATTAATTAATTTTCAAATTCTATAAAATACTTGTAGTTTTTTATACAATATATAAATGCATTATAATAATAAATTAATTAATTTATTTATTTATACAAGACTAAGTCTTAAAAAAAATTAAAATAAGATTTAAACTGAAAATTACATTAAAAATTAACAGCCAAATTAGTATTAAATTTAATTTGAAAACTGACACAGAAAAAAAGGTTAAGTCTAAATAACTAAGCTTAACTAAATATGATAAATTATATTGGATACGAAAATTTTATTGAATTCAATTAAACTGATTGGGGTTTTCTCTAATCCCTGCAACATTTATTATGTTGGATTAATTATACTTTATTAAAGTCATTCTTTTTCTCTCTATTTCTCTCAACTTTAAGTAAACTATTTATGTAATAAATATATGAAAATAAATGATTGAATAAAGGTTTTCGGTTATCGGTTATGCAAAAACTTGGAGTATCGGTTTCGTAACGGTTATCGGTTTTTTAAGTTTCGGCTTAAAAATACCGGTATGGTGTCGGTTCACAAACAAAATTAAGGTTTTCGGTTGACCAAAATAAGAAGCGTTATTCATTGCTATACATGAAAAAGACTTAATGCTCCTTTTAGCCTGGAAAATAATGTTATCTGGTTACTAGAATGGTTCAGCGTAATGTCGATTTTGTTATAATTTGATCTCATATAAATTTGATTAATTTGGCTTAAACATTTCGATTATTTTTATTATACTGATTTTTAATAACTTCGAACTGCCATAACTTTGTCAAAATTCAATCAATTTCCATGCGTAATGTAAATTTGACCATGATTTTACTTTTAAATTCGTTCTGCATTTAAAATTTGTTAATTTTGAAAAATCGAAATATTCGAAATTTTTCGAAAAATGATAAGGGGTAACACTGCAAAATTTCTAAAAAATTCGATTTTCAAAAATTTTTGAAAATTAACAAAATTTAAATGCAGAACGAATTTAGAGGTAAAATCATGCTCAAATTTACATTGCACATGAAAATTGGTTGACTTTTGACAAAGTTATGACAGTTCAAAGTTATCAAAGTTGCTCAGGAACCGAAATTAACCCTTATAAATGAATCGGTTACTAAACGGTTATTTCGGCTTAAAGAGTTTCGGTTGATGGGTTTCGATACAGCGGAAAAAATTATTTTCGGTTACGGTTTCAGTTACGGTTACAAATTTCAATCGGTTTTCATCGGTTATTGGTTACGGTTTCGGTTAAGGTTTTAATCCCTGATTAAAAGTTGAATATGTAATGAAAAATACTAAATGAGGCTAAATTGTTGCCAAATTATTGAGAGATTAGAAAGTGTCGAAGATATTTATATTATTCTCTTCCACTCTATGCAGGCGAATTGCTAGTGAAATTGTAATACGGAACATGCTTAAATTGCCTGAATATGGCAGCAGGATGACAGAGAACGACGCTGATTTATGTGACTCTGGACTGACTCTGGAGGGGCAGAGAACTTGTCAGCGGTACGTAGAGAGCAGAGAGAGGGAAGAGGAAGTGTTGGGGAGAGCGGTAACAGTTTTTTTTTGGTTTTTTTGGGGTTTGATGTGAAGGAAGGAAGGAAGGATGGACTGAGGAAGGTGCTTGAGTTTGCCGCCTCCTTTGTCAGCATCGTTCTTTATTTATTGTTCGCTCCTTTGGCTGCGTTAACCTTGATGCCAGCGGCTGATCCGATTTCAGTGCTACATTATTCCCTCATCTCTCTTTCCTTTCCATCCTCCCTTCAGTCCTCTCTCTTTCCTTCTCTGTGTTTTCCTCCGTTTTCCTTGCCGTGGGCGACAATTGAAATTATGGATTTTATGTGTCATAAGCTTTTATTGATGCAACAATCAAATATTTATGATGACAATTCCCGCTGACAATGATGACGATAAAAGTGCTTTTAGTATACGAATATTCTCCCTCAATACATATCTACGTATACCACATATATATTTATATTATATATACATATATATTTATATGGTATACTTACCATTCAGTGAGTGGGAATAGATTTCCGATTTCATTTCATGCACTTGCCAAAAAAAAAAAGAAAAGGTGAGCACACATTTTTTATTACCTCGCATTCGTATTTTGTATTTCGTGTTTCTTATTTTCCTTTCTGTGACTCTGTGAAATCGCAGCTTATATTTTGTGTCAAACATTTATCATTTTCTGTGCATTTTCTATCTATTGATTTGTAATGCCATTTATCCTTTTTCCTTTCACATAATGAAATATCGTTTTGTGGCAGAGTCAGAGGGTTTATCATGGATTCACTTCTCCAACTTACAGTATATTAGCATTGCTTATATTATCAATATTTGATTTGCTTCTCTCTTCTACGGTTACTTCTTCCATGTGAATCCCTTTATCCTTATCCCATTCTTGTTATCCTATTTGTATAACATTATCGACAGCTGTTACGGTTTTGTTTCTCGCTTAACTTCTCCTTTTTTATTTTGGTTTTCCTTTTTCCTTTTGATTTGATCATCTCTGTGAGTTACTTATTGGTAAATATTATTGATAGTGGCATTGATTTGCTTCTCAGTTTGCTTCTCACTTTACTAATTCTTTTATTGTTGTCTTGCTTCTTTCATCAGTTTGTCATTTGTTCAGTTGACTTAGTGTCTTTCTTCTTGTTTTGATCTTCAATTAATTTAATTTATTTTTCGATTCACTTTACTTCTTCTCATTGTTTATGTGAGATCTCTTCCTTTGATGGCTCTCTTTACTTCTCGCATCGCTCATCACTCCATTTGATTCCTTATTTTGCTTCTCACTTTACTTCTCTAATTATTTCTTGGTTTTTTTTTTTAAAATTGTCTTCTTAATTTACTTCTCACTTTGGCTATGTCAAATTTATTTTTTTTTCTTTGGTTTCTCACTTTGCTTCTTTGCTTCTCACTTTGCTTCTCTTTACCTTTGAGCTCATTTTTAAATTCTCTTTTTATCTTACTCCTCATTTTTCCTGATTATTTTTTTCTTTTTCCCTTTAGTTTCTCTATTTTTCCTCAATTTTATTCTCTTCTGCTTCTCACTTAACTTCTCTAATTACTCCTCAGTTCATTTTTAAAATTGTTTTCTTAATTTACTTCTCACTTTGGCTATATTCTATTTTCTTTTTCTCTTTGGTTTCTCACTTTGCTTCTCTTTTGCTTCTCACTTTACTTCTCTTTACTTTTGAGCTCACTTCTAAATCATCTTAGATTACAACTCATGTTTATGCGAGATGTTAATTTTATTCTTTTCTTTAGTTTCTTAATTTCATTTTCTTCTTTGCTTCTCTTTCTGCTTCTCACTTATCTTCTCTAAATACTCCACATTTCTTTTTTAAATTGTCTTCTTAAATTAGTTCTCACTTTGGCTGTTATATTTTTTGCTTCTCTTTTTGCTGCTCACTTTTCTTCTCTGTTCCTTTCAGCTCATTTCTAAAACTCTTTTTATTTTACTGATAATTTTTTTAATCTTTCTTCTCTTTAGTTTCTCCACTTTCCATTTATTTTTGCTACTCACTTATCTTCACTAATTATTTCTCATCTATTATCTTCTTAAATTGTCTTCTTAACTTATTTCTTATTTTGCCTATATTATCCTCTTTACTTTTTTTACTCGCTTAACTTCTCCATTTGCTTCTCAGTATTATCCACACAATTTATTTAACTGTTGCCTTATTCCTCGCTACACTTTTCCATTTATTTCAAGTTCTCAGTATAAGCCCTAAGTAAATGTGATTAAGTGTTCCGTTTATTAACTCAATACTCGATTAGTCGATTACTTGATTATATCAGCCATGACTTGTGCATTTAATCGCCTATCAACAGTCTGGCAATTGTTCTAATTAACATAATGTTGCAAGTTTCTCCTGCCTTTAAAATGCACGGAAATTTTTGGGTCGCTTTTAGATTTGGACAAAAAGAAGGCGCAGATAATAGTTGAATATTCGTATAACCAGCTGCCATTGCACACACACACACACACACAGCTATAATTTATGTAGAACACACACACATACATATATATATATATACATATATAGACAGTGTATTCACCTGGGCTTGCCATACACACAGAGTGAAAATACTCGCTCTACCTGCATATCATGTAACCGGACTCAGCATGCTATTCCTTCCGCAGTCAGTCTCCCCCTCTCTCTCTCTCTCTCTCTGTCTCTTTCTACTGCTCCTTCTGTGTTATTCTATCCATATGCAGACAGTCAAACAGCGAAATATCTATGAGTGCATCCATTATCCTTAATACACTTACGTGCACTAATGTGCTCCACATTAATGTGCGGGACTGCTTCAAAAATTTAGGTTTTTCCACTTTGTCTGTCTCTTTCTCTTTCTCTCTCGTCCTCTCTCTCACTCTGTCTGTACACTTTTTCTCCTCCTTCTTTTATTTCTATGCACAGTCCTCAGTTGATTTCGAGCTCGATTCGCCTGCACCTTTTTTCTCTTGGGCAACACGTTGCGATTTCCGTTCACATTTTTCCAAGCGCTGTCCAATTGCCCATCCATCGCACCTGTGGGCGTGGTCATTGTCTGTAATGTACCGTACAACCAACTGTAAATTGTTTTCATTATCAATTTGTCAAACTATTTTCTGCATATTTATTTACAATCTAAAAAAATATAACTTTAAAAAAATATTTCTAAAAATTATATATTTAAAAACACAGAGAAAAAAAATTCGGCATTCCGGGATAAAATCAATTCAATGTTGTGTCAGAATTATGGCTATCACGCATTTTTCTTAAATCAATAAATTTCTATGAATTTTTATATTAAAACAAATTTCTTTGATTTATTTTTAATTTTTAAATTACCTTTGGACTTCAAGTTTAAACTTTGTCATAAAACTATGCAAGCACAAAACACTTAATTCAAGCCCGATTTTCTCAGCAATATTTTGATTTTTCGGGGTTCTGTACATTTTTTATTTAATTTTTTATTTTTAAATTCATTTTATTCTTAAAATCCTATCCTTAAGGAGTAACATTGATATATTATTCCTATGCTTGTCTTCTGATATACATATAAAGAATGTAAGTAGAATATTTTGATATTAGCATAAATTATAAAATTCATAATTAAAAGTCTAAAACTATTGCAATGTGGGATTAAAACCTAAACCGAAACCGTAACCTTTAACCGATTGAAATTTGTAACCGTAACTGAAACCATAACCGAAAAAATCTTTTTCCGTTGTACCGAAACCCATATACTGAAACTCTTTAAACCGATATAACCGTTTAATAACCGATTCATTTATAAGGGTTAATTTCGGTTCTGAGCTACTTTGAACTGCCATAACTTTGTCAACTCTTAATCAATTTCCATGCCCAATGTAAATTTGAGCATAATTTTACCTCTAAATTCGTTCTGCTTTTAAATTTTGTTCATTTTCAAAAATTTTTGAAAATCGAATTTTTTGGAAAATTTACAGTGTTACCCCTTTGTCTTTTTTAATTTTTTCGAAAAAATTCGAATTTGGAAAATGGATAAAATTTGAATGCAGAATGAATTTAGAGTTAAAATTATGTCAAATTTACATTGCGCATGAAAATTGATTGAGTTTTGACAAAGTTGTGGCAGTTCAAAGTTATTAAAAATCAGTAATATTTAAATCGACATTACACTGGATCATTCCAGCAGCCAGATAACATTATTTTCCAGGCTAACAAGAGCATTATCGTTTTTCATTTAAAAAAAATTAATAACGCTTCTTATTTTGGTCAACCAAAAACCATAATTTTTATTTTTTTGTCAACCGAAACAAAAACGGTCTTTTTAAGCCGAAACTTAAAAAAACCGATAACCGCTACGAAATGGATACTCCAAGATTTTACATAACCGATAACCGAAAACCTTGATTCGAGCTTAACCGAAACCGTAACTGAAACCGATATTCGTTTCGGTTTTAATCCCTGATTACAATTGATTTTCTATTTCGGGCCGATTAATTTTAATAATAAGTACGTAAGGTTGTAATAAGAGTAAATGTCTAAAACATGAATCAGGAAGCTTTTCAAAATAGACTCCTGTTATTCTTGGCTATTATTTTAAAGATGTCAACTATGTCAAACAAGGAATAATATTATGAACAAAGAGACTTTTTGCACAAAAAACGGTTTGGTTTTGACAAAGGTTTGGTTTTAAGGCGAGAAAAGTTGAAATTTTAAAGGGGTAAGTATGTGAAAAAATTTAATATTATATATTAAGTATTTGAAAATATTGAATGGGGTAAGTATGGAAATATCGGAAATAATTTCTCAAATAAACAAAAAGCCAAAATATCAGGCGCACAGAAACTTGAAAAAATGTAAGCAGGTAAGTATTTGGTAAAATATAATATGGTAAGTATTTGAAAAATGTAAAGGGGTAAGTATGGAAATATCGGAAACTCTTGGGAAATTTATAATTTCTCAAATAAAAAAGCTATGCATTAAAATTGGACAAAGTCTAAAATGCCAAAATACCAGCTAAAATACCAGGCGCACAGAAATGAGCAGAAAGCAAATAAACTTTTATTGAGTCATCTTAAAAATGAGTGACAATGTGACCTTGAATTTCTGCTGCTCAAATTAAAAATTCACTTTCTGCTGATTTCTGTTCGCCTGGTATTTTGGAAAAAAAGGTAATGAGGTAAGTATTTCTAAAAAATGTAAAGAGGTAAGTATTTAAACAAATATATTGAGGTAAGTATTTGAAAAAATATAAAGAGGTAAGTAATTAAAAAATGTAATGAGGTAAGTATTTGAAAAAATATAAAGAGGTAAGTATGGAAATATTAAAAAAAGATCGACAAATTTAAAGTTTCTCTAATAACCAATATTCTGCATTAAAATTTTGAAATTAGAGAAATCTTAGAAAGCCCATAAACAAGCTCACAGAAATGAGACATATTCAAAAAATTGAGTGAAAATATGACCTTGAGTTTCTGCTGCTCAAATTCAATATTCACTTTCTGCTGATTTCTGTTCGCCTGGTATTTTAGCTGGCATTTTGGTTTTTTAGGGTTTCTCTAATTTAAATATTTTAATGCAGAATTTTTCACCTAGAAAGTAGATCCTGGAAACTGAATCTAAAACCTAGAAATAAGAATCTAGATCCTAGATTTAAGAATCTTGATGCTAGAAATAAGAACCTTGGTATTTAAAATAAGAATCTACATCCTTAAATTAAGAATCTAGATTCTTGAAATAAGAATCAAGATCCTTAAAATAAGAATCTAGGTTCTTAAAATAAGAATCTAGGTTGTTAAAATAAGAATGTTAATCCTTAAAATAAGAATATAGGTCCTTAAAATAAGAACTTACATCCTTAAAATAAGAATCTAGGTCCTTAAAATAAGAATCGAGATACTTAAAATAAGAATTCAGGTCCTTTAAATAAGAATCTAGATCCTTGAAATTAGAATCTAGAACCTAGAAACTACCAAGCTGTTGCTCGCTTATACACCTACATTATTTTTACTTACCTATAGCGTGAGGAGTCAAAAAGACTCAAAATACCAGCTGAAATACCAGGCGAACAGAAATCAGCAGAAAGCAACCAAATTATATTCCCATCATATTTAAATTGAGTGAAAATATGACCTTGAGTTGCTGAGCTGAGTGAAATTGTTCCTCATTGATTGAATGCTTGAGCGCTTCTTTTGAGCTACAGGTTAATTCAAAATTTTTGTTTTAACGACCTACTGTAAGTTCTGTTCGCCTGGTATTTTTTGCGTTTTCTTTAGTTAGTTCCTGAAATTTTTTTATGTTTCCCCATCTAAATATAAATCCCTTTCCGTAAAAAATAACAAAACGTTTAATTTTTTTTAAATTTTAAATTCATTTTATTCTTAAAATCCTATCCTTAAGGAGTAACATTGATATATAATTGCTATGCTTAACTTCCGATATATGAAGAATGTACAATATTTTAATATTAGAATTAATTATAAAATGTATAATTAAATGTATAAAAGTAGTTTAACAATTGATTTTTATTTTACGCCGATTAATCAGTTGCTCATTTATTTTTAAGGAGTAATTTTGATATTTAATTTCTATGCTTATCTTCAGATGTGAATTATGTTTTATGACAATATATAAATACTAGAAATAATGAAAGAGATTAATAATTTTAATTGTAAGTAAGTATGATAAAAATGGATTTTTATTTTACAGCTGAACAGTCGCCGGTCGTGTTTCGTAATATGATAGCCGTTGTGGGGGTGTAGTCCCTGATTAAAGTCTATGATGGTAGTGCATAGTGTCCATTGGTTACTGGTTATCATTCCTGCATGCACTACAATGCAAATATATAAAATACCAGCTATAATTCCAGTTTT
This sequence comes from Drosophila kuntzei, assembly GCA_035042165.1. NCBI lineage: Eukaryota > Metazoa > Arthropoda > Insecta > Diptera > Drosophilidae > Drosophila > Drosophila kuntzei. Next base: position 629,857 of record JAWNLU010001388.1, on the reverse strand, counting down.
GAAAAATGTAGAGAGGTTAGTATTTGAAAGAATGTAAAAGGTATGTATAGAAATATCGGAAATTTTCGACAAATTTATAATTTCAGACAGACTTATGTTATTATTGGCTTTAATTTTGAAGACAAGAACTAGAAATCAATACAGGAGTACTTTTTTATACTTATTTTATCACTTCAAGTCAATTGAAAATGTAATTTCAAAATTTAAAATTTTCAAAAATTTTGAAAAATGTAAAGGCTAACCCCTTTGTTAAATTTTCAAAATCAAAAAAAAATTTTTATTTTCGAAAAAATTAAAATTTAATATTATGTCAAACAAGGCATAAAATTATGAGCAAAAAGACTTTTCGCTTGAAAATCGATTTGGTTTTGAAAAAGTTATGATAGTTTTATGGCGAGAAAAGTTGAAATTTTAAAGGGGTAAGTATGTGAAAAATATAATATGGTAAGTATTTGAAAAAATTGAATGGGAAAAGTATGGAAATATTGGAAATTCTCGACAAATTTATAATTTCTCAAATAAACAAAATCCCAAAATAAAAATAACAAACAGAAATTTAAAAAAAAAGGCGGGTAAGTATTTGATACAATGTAATACGGTAAGTATTTAAAAATATTGAAAGGTGTTAGTATGAAAATATCGGAAATTCTCGAGAAATTTGTAATTTCTCAAACCACAAAATTCTGCAATAAAATTTTGAAATTAGAGAATGCCTAGAAATCTAGTATAGTACCAGCTAAAATACAAGGAGCATATAAATTAGCAGAAAGCAGATAAACTTTATTTGAGACATATTCAAACAATTGAGTGAAAATATTAAAATTTAGAGATATTATGACCTTGAGTTTCAGCTCAGATTAAATATTCACTTTCTGCTGATTTCTGTTCGCCTGGTATTTTTGTAGTCTTTCCGGTTGCAGCGAGTTTCATGAATACATTATTTATACTTACATACAAAAATTTTTGATCTACGATTTTCAATATCTTTTGAATGATATATCACGTGTTTTTAAGGACAAATATTAGGGATCCAAAGAATACTAAAAATAATCAATTTAACTTTTTTTAGATTTAAAAAATAAAATTTACGAAATATTAAAAAATAAGTGTTATTTTGTAACTCATAAATAAAAATTTAGATTGAATAATATTTTTTTGCATTTAGCTTTTAAATACAAATTTGAAAATAATTCTTAGACATCAATATTTATTTTAAAACTTCCCTGTTTAATTTATTTGAATTAATTTCGAATAAATAAAAAAATTTTTTACAACTTTAATATTTAATTTCTTTTCTATCTTTTCAGTTTTCAATTATAAAAATTATAAGTTTTTTTTTTAATTTCTTTAGGTTAACTACTAAAAGTTTAAAGTTTGTTGTAAAATTCAGCAAAGTGATTGCATAAATTATATTACCATAAGTTAAGGTTTTGAGTAATAATTCCGGGGTAGTAAGTATTACTTGGTAAATAAAACCGAAATGGTTAACGCCATGCAAATAGTTTATTAGCGAAATCGAGCCAATGTTTGCCAAACAGTTTGCACTGTTTATCAACAAATTTAAAAAAAACGTCCGAGTTTAATCCGAATTTAAACAGAGCAAACGGCAAGTAAATAAACGCATGTGGGGAAAGCAAACAACATGAAAAAAGAAGAGCAGAAAAAATGAGGAGAAATGGGGGGGGGGGGGGAGGGAAAGTTTGGCAGGAACAACAAAATTTTATGCAGGCGCAAATATTTTAAATGTTAACAATAAAACATGTGCACAGTAAATAAATGCAAGTGTATATGTGAGTTGAATGTGTGTGTGTGTGTGTGTGTGTGTGTGTGTGTGGTGTAAACAACGCAGGACAAACGTTGCAAACAAACAACGCAACAAACAAACAAACAGTTGCGCCTAAAAGTATGCAACGCTTTTGCTTCGCTCGCTGCTGTCGCTGCTGCTGACCACGCCTACCGCCCCTACTCTACCAACCGTTACCTCTCTGCCTCTTCTCTCCCCTCGCTTTCATCCCCTTTTGTCCCTTGTCTTACTGTGCCGCATTCGCATTCAAACAAAAACCGCTTAAAACACTTTACTATCGCATTTTGGAATTGTTCAAATATTTTCTACTTTTCCTCTCTACTCTTGCCCCGCCTTTCTTCTCTATTCTCTGCTGCTGTTGCAGTTTTATGTTGCATGCCACACGCCCCGTGCGTTTTCCGCATTTCCCGCGTTTCCCGCTGCTGCGACAACAACAAAGCGATTAAAATTCTCAAATATTTGCGCCAAACTGTAAAAAATATACAGCGAGAAAAAAATAGAAAGCGAATCAACAACAACTAAGACAGGCGGGCATGCACGACTTGTAAATACCCTGTAGCTGTAAAGAAGGAAGGGTAAACATATCTTGCTTGATTGCATATTTTATGTTAATACATAACTCGAAAATACCCTATAAGTACTGGAGTGTGATTACAGGGTATATACAAGAGATGGAAAAAGACGGTAAGATAGTGAAAAGAGAAAGTCAAAGATAGGAAATTGAAAGAGAGAGAGATAGAAATAGAGAATTAAAGAAAGAAAAATTTGATGGGTTCCTTTTTTGAGATTTACCTTTTATAATAATAAAACTGTCCACACAACAACTCTACACACACAATACACACTCACACACACATCGAACAGCAGCTGTGTTAATATTGCAATTTATATAGGCTTATTTAAATATGGATCTGTTAATATTTGCCTTCAACAAAGTGGACAACAAATTCACAAACAATCAGAACAAAAAATTATATTAAAATTCGTCTAACGATAACTTTACAACTAGCTAATACCCTGTAAATGCTTGGACAGCAATTAATCGCTAAATATATGAAAGAAATTTTTACGAATTGCTCAAAATTCGGAACTTCTGAAAAGAATATATAGATAAATTTTATGGATATAGACAGAAATATAATATGGATTTCAAAAACTAATAATAAAAATATCAAAAATGTTGACACCAAAATTAGGAAAACAAAACAAGTCAAATTACAGGAAATAAATATCAGGAAACCAAAAACTGGGAAAAAAGTTAAAACCCCGACATACTTTATTTGCATACTTTTAGGCGCTTACATTTTTTAACAACTTAAAACAACCATTATAATCGCTCTATTAAGCGTATCTATATTAAATTAAGTTGGATGATAGTTAATAATAATATATAACTATAATTACAAAAAATATTGTTATTTTTTAAAAACTGTGTGTAAGGAAAGTTTTTTGAAAACCAATTTGATAAAATACCGATATCAAAAATATTTTATTAATTATTGCGAGGCTTTAAATTTCAGAAAAACTCTTAAAAAAAACCTTAAAAAATAATAAAAGAAAAATTAAATAATAAAAAAAAAATTAAAATCACGTCATACCCTTTATAACCCTGCCAATACCTACAGGGTATCGTCAACAGACACCTGGGGTGGGTGACATATTTAAACAATGAAAACTAATCCAAAAATGATGTCAATCACTTGAAGAGAAGCAGCAAGAAGAAGAAGAAGCAATAGAAGAATTGCAAAATTGAAATTGTTTTTTTCTTTTATTCAGTACAAATGCGCAAAATTGTAACGTTTTGCGCATTTAACACACACAAAGTGGTCAGTGACAAACCACACACACACACACACACCCATTCCTACACACACACACACCTACACACACACACAGTCGGCACATACACGTGCCTTGATTATTGAAAAACAGAAACCACAATTGTTTAAAGGGGGGAAAAAGCAGAAGTTGCAAGTGAGGACAATGCACATTGCCATTTGAGCTCGATTTGTTTCACAAAAGGATAAATACACACACACACACACACGAATACACATGCGAACAAAGAAATTTACAAATCCACAAAATATATTTATATACAAATATTTTACAGTATGTTTTGTTGGTCAAATGATGGTAACCACCAACAACAACATTCATCTGTCTATCTGTGTATCTGTGTATCTGTATCTGTGTGTGTGTGTATCTGTGTGTGTGACTCTCTGTTTGTGTGTGTATTTAGTTTAAGTTGTAGCTACAAAATATGCACAAGTCTGACTGAGTTATTTATATTGTATGCAGCGCAGGCGGCGAATTTAATCAGCATGCTCGACTTGTAGTTACCCTATAAATTAATTTCAATAGCAAGGCAATAACTTACTTATACTTATTTAATTAATTTAATTTTATAATTAAAATAAACTCTATCTAATGCTGAAATTATAACTAACAATTTAATTACTTAAATTTGTTTGTAACGTTTTCGGTTAATTTATAGAGTATCTGAAACATTTGAAATTCTTAATAATGACATTTATAATACGAGAGACTACATATCGAATTTCAGAACTCAAACTTTAAAAGATCCTGAGATAAAGCTTTAGAAACGTGGATGTAATAGTTATATACATACAAGTGAGTTTAATTTTATTTAATTGTATCAATGTAAACTTAAGAACTATTAATATATTAAAATTTCTTTCAATTTATGCCTTATTAATTTCAACATATTATTACTAAAATAAACATTAGTGACTTGTCGATTGCATTACATTTTATCAGTTGTCCCAAGACAACTTATATTATATTTTAGACTCCTTTTTCGAGCATTAGTTTCAGCTTCTAGTCTCTGAAATATGAAGTGAGTCTTAGAGTGTGTAATATTACTAGGCACTAGATGATTTGTTGTCTAATTAGTTATAATAGTTTTTCCGTGGGTTGGTGGAGAAAATCTTAATTTTTAAATGTCTTAAAGCTGTATTGGTGAAGGAAGAGCTTAGAAACCAAATTTTACAACTAAAACTTTTAAAGATCCTGAGATAATTCTAGAGCTAGATGTTTTCATAGATGTAGATAGATATATGTAAAAAAGGGAACAATTTAAACACAGGAGCTTTCACTTTTATAAAGTCAATATAAGTATGTTGTGTTAATCTAGGGATTAAAACCTTAACCGAAACCGTAACCTTTAACCGATGAAAACCGATTGAAATTTGTAACCCTAACTGAAACCGTAACCGAAAATACTTTTTTTCCACTGTACCGAAACCCATAAACCGAAACTCTTTAAACCGAAATAACCGTTTTAGTAACCGATTCATTTTTAAGGGTTAATTTCGGTTCTGTCAGTCGCAGCTACTGAGAGACTTTGATAACTTTGAACCGTCATAACTTTGTCAAAACTCAATCAATTTCCATGCGGAATGTAAATTTGAGCATAATTTTACCTCTAAATTCGTTCTGCATTTAAATTTTTTCATTTTGAAAATTCGAAATTTTTCGAAAAAATCAAAAAAGACAAAGGGGTAACACTGTAAATTTTTAAAAATTTAGATTTTCAAAAATTTTTAAAAATGAAAAAAATTTAAATGCAGAACAAATTTAGAGGTAATATCAAGATCAAATTTACATTGCGCATGGAAATTGATTGAGTTTTGACCAAGTTATGACAGTTCAAAGTTATTAAAAATCATTACATTACACTGGATCATTCCAGTAACCAGATAACATTATTTTACAGGCTAAAAAAGCTCAAGTAAAACCATGAATAAAGCTTCTTATTTTGGCAAGCCGAAAACCTTAATTTTTATTTTTTTTGTGAACCGAAACCATACCGTTATTTTTAAACCAAAACTTGCAAAAATCCGATAATCTTTACGAAACCGATACTTCAAGATTTTGCATAACCGAAAACCTTAATTCGAGCATTACCGAATCCGTAACTGTAACCGAAATTCGATTCGGTTTTAATCCCTGGCTTCTAGTTATAAGTTAACTAGATATCTAACTCGTTGAAGCTGTTTCTACAGTCTTAAAACAATGTCAAGCTTTATTTATATTTGAAGATTACATGTACCAAATTTCATAAGTCTAGATTAAAAGAATTCGGAGATAAAGTCTGAGAAAGATGTGTGTGGTGAAGAATTAGAGGAATTTTATTTTTAGTTCTTTAAAATTTGGGAGTATGAGTTTCTACTTTCTAAATTCGTTCAAATATGTCTTCTTAACTCTATATAAAATCTTGTTGATGTATAAGGAAAAAAATGAAAACTGTCTGTAACCAAAGTTCTTAATAAATTTTACTGCATTTTTCCCATATTTGCTACTTTACAGGGTATTAAAAGACAAGTGAAAAGAGACGAGTGTAACATGAATAATTTGTGTGACAATTTTGCCTAAGCCTGAGCCGGAGTTGGAGTTGGAGTCGGAGTTGGTTCCTGTTTCAAGTCGTTTTTGGGCACTGGCAAATGCAAATGGTAAATGGAAAAAATATCTTAACATTTGCATCTTTTACATGTGCATTGTGTGTGTAATGAAGGGAGGGGGGAGGGGGAGAGGTTAAGGGAAGTTAGGGAAGCGGCAGCCAAAGATTGCGTTTACATTGAGAGGATAGGGGTACACCGAAAAAAAAGGTTCTAAAAATCAAGATTTTTATCCAAAAAATGCGTCGAGAACATAAATATCTAAAAGTTTGAAAACACATCTTCATTTTAAGTACATTTCAAATAAGACCGAGTTTTCTTATATTTTTAAGACCACAAATATAAGTATAAAATTAAATATTCCAAACAGTTTTTAATACTCAAGGCAACAAAAAAAAATGTAGTAGGTTTTTAAATTAAAAATATTCTTATTTTTGATTTAATTTAAAATAAATACATTTATTTTTGACTTGGTGTTTTTATAAATATTCCGTTAATATATTCTTCCTTCATATTTGCCTAACAATTTCAGATTTGAAATGCTATTTTTGAGATTAATATTTTTAGTATTAGCAATTTGGTCTTAAAATGTTGTTATTTTAAGAACAAAATATGTTAGATGAATGTTCTTGATTTAAGAGTTTATTTTTTTCAGTGTAGTAATGTGCAGGTTATGCTAACCAGAACGTTGAATCCGAATCCGAATTCGAATCAGAAACAGAAATGCACAATGCACCTGAAATGTGTTGAGGGGAGGGGATGAAAGAGAGGGGAGGGGTTGATAGGACTGTTTACCCTTCCACAAACTTCCTTCATTCCACTCTATGTCCCAGTTGCTAATAGTTTAAATTCATCTGCATGTCTGTCTTCAACTCTATCTCCCTCTCTTTCTCCCTCTCTCTCTCCCCATCTCTGTCTGTGTCTATTTGTGTGTCTGGTTTCACGCTTTATGCACTGCTAATGATTTGATGTCGTCTACAGCGTAACTCTAACCCACACCACCAGCCAGAGTTGCCACGTCATGCCAGCGATGCTTTTGTCTTTACTTAACGACAGAAAGAGAAGGAGATGGCGAGAGAGAGTGTGAGCGAGAGAGAGAGACAGGGAGGATGCATGAAATGTGAAGCGTTGTCAAAGTTATTCAAGACTTTGGGCAACTTCCTTGACATGAATCCATTAAAAGCTGATGCCCAAGTTCTCTGCACAGAGTTGTCAAAAAGTCATATACTTGATATCAAGTGTTTTGGCTGCAAAATTATTGAAAACGGAAGTTGGATTCCAGCTCGGAAAACGATATTAAAAAATGTTTCCATTTTAATTCAAATTTTCTAAAATCTGTCAACACATATAAAACATATGTATGCCTAAATAATAACTAAAAAGTTAATGTTTCAAAGCTTTTTGTAAACGGCGTCAAAATGTCCCACAAAAAAATTGTTTTTAACAGGGATTAAAACCTTAACCGAGCCCGTAACCTTTACCCGATGAAAACCGATTGAGATTTGTTACCGTAACCGAAAAATGTTTTTCCACTGTACCGAAACTCATAAACCGAAACTCTTTAAGCCGAAATAACCGTTTAGTAACCGATTCATTTATAAGGGTTAATTTCGGTCCTGGCCGTCGCAGCTACTGAGCAACTTTGATAACTTTGAACTGCCATAACTTTGTCAAAACTCAATCAATTTCCATGCGCAATGTAAATTTGATCATAATTTTACCTCTAAATTCGTTTTGCATTTAAATTTTGTTCATTTTGAAAATTCGAATTTTTTCGAAAAAATCAAAAAAGACAAAGGGGTAACACTGTAAATTTTCAAAAAATTCGATTTTCAAAAATTTTTAAAAATGAACAAAATTTAAATGCAGAACGAATTTCGAGGTAAATTCATGATCAAATTTACATTACGCATGAAAATTGATTGAGTTTTGACCAAGTTATGACAGTTCAAAGTTATTTAAAATCAAAATAATCGAAATTTTCAAACCAAATGAACCAAATTTATAAGAGATCAAATTATAATAAAATCAACATTACGCTGACCATTCCTGTAACCAGATAACATTATTTTTCAGGCTAATAAGAACATTTAGTCTTCTTCCATGTAAAACAATTAATAAAGCTTCTTATTTTGGTTAACCGAAAACCTTCATTTTTATTTTTTTTGTGAACCGAAACGATACCGGTACTTTTAAACCTAAACTTACAAAAAACCGATAACCGTTACGATACCGATACTCCAAGATTTTGCATAACCGATAACCGAAAACCTTAATTCGAGCATAACCAAAACCGTAACTGAAAGCGAAATTCGTTTCGGTTTTAATCCCTGATTTTTAATAAAATTTGATTAGTAGGTAGTTCTATTTTGACATATTTTGTGGATTTGAATGGATTGTATTCTTTAAAAACTTACCTTATTAGTTAATATTATTTCCTAATAAAGAAAACAAACTTTAAAATCATTAATTATAATATGCTATACATTTTTTTGATTCTCAACATTTTTTTATTATTAAGAGCAACCTAAAGGATTTCCAGTATCATTTCAGGATTTTTACAAGACAGATAAATTACAGATTTTTTCGTGGATATGTGGAAATCGAACCCAGTTATTTTTCAAACTGCAATTCTATTTATGCGACTCTAACTTCTACTCTAATTAATATATAATTAAAAACTTTTGTTCCATAACCCAATTTCCCATTAAAAACATCTTTTTGATTTTCGTACTTAATTTTCTTTATTTTGCAGTTTTTCAGTTGATCACTTAAATTTGGTTTTATTTTGTTGTCGTACAGTTTGTTTATTTTATTTTTTGTATGGTCTTGATCAGAAATTTACAATACAAATAGAAACGATTTTTATATACATAAAACTTAAGATGAAAACCAGACAATTTCTATCAATTTCTATATCTATTAAGTTCTCAATATGCAGAAAATGCATTAAGTAAGTATTTCTCATATACCAATTATTTTTCTTTTTGTAATTTATTGTAAGTATGCATAGTTCCAATTTCCTTGGAATTTTACAACAATTTCCAATTTAATTTTCTCGCATTTTATGGCAATTAAATATAGAGTACTTCAGATATTCCTGTGAAATTACAGCGAAAGTGGAACTGGGAACACATTTTGTATTTATTTAAATTGAAATTATTTGCTATGACATTGGAAATTGTTGCGATAATGGAAATGGAAACACTTTTTAATTGAACATTTTCTTCAGCTTCTTCTTAATACTTTTTTTTTTTTTCTTGGGGGGGATGAATTTCTGTAGCGTAGACATTGAATGCATTACGATTATTATTTGTTGTTGTCTTTTAATTATTTGTTTTTTTAAACTTAGCTTAAATAATAGTTGTGTTTAGTTTTATGTTTGTCGCAAATTGTCGCTAATTTTGTTTCTTTCATCATTTATTTAATCGTAGTTAATGTATATTTTTACTTATAGTTGTAACTTTGATTTTCTATGCGATTTCGTATCATCCACATTTTCCACATCAACATACACTTCAAAAAAAAGACACCACATTATATCCTATATATATATATTTATTATTAGCTTTATTTATTTTTTAAAATGTATTTCTTTCTCGTTCTATTCGCTCTCTTTCTGTTTCGCTCTCTTCTCCTGCATTATTTGCATTTTCCTTCACATTTTCACTAATACATTTGTGGTACGTATATTAAGTCAGAGTACGTCTTGGTTAGTCAGTATTAAGTAGTAGCGATTTTTGGGATGGGGGCGTGGCTGGATTGGGGGCGCATCTGTATCATATATGTTTGTATATGTATGAGAATTTTATATATATTTATTTATTGTAGATTTCATTTGTTTGTTTCCTTAGTTTAGGCTCAGCTTTGTCCGGATTATAAATACATATTGAATATATATTATCAAGTATTGAATATCGAACACATATTGCACATACACATACACATTTTACTTGTATATGTATTTATCAGATTTTATTTTTATTTTCATTATTATTTGTATTCTTTTAAATTTTTCCTTTTTCCTTTTTCATTTTTATTTGCATTTGGCACATTTTGACTTTTATTGCAATTTACATAATATTAAACATGGAATTAAGCTGAACACACACACATACTTACACATATGCATGTATATATGTATGTATGTAGGTTCTTAAGCTTTTAGCTTAAAGTGAGAGAGAGAAAGAGAGATGGAGACTAGAAATTTGAGTGAAAAACTGATTTCAAAAGGGATTTTTTGAACTTCTTTCCTTTTTTAAACCAGTCACTTGAAGCATGAGGTTTGCACTTAAATCTATTCGAAACTATATGTATCTGATGTGTAAACCTAATCATTGAGCTAACGAACTAAACAAAAGGTCGAGCCAAAGAAAACAAGAAAAATCAACAATTCTTAATTGTTTAACAAATAAGAAAAGCAACAATTGATTGGGAGGGAATACTACAAATAGGTGCAAATATTTACAATTCCGTAGTCCGTAATAACTTGTATAAATATTTATCATCAAATGTTTTTTATGTATTTTGAGCTGAAATATACTAAGTATATAACTACATATATATAACTAGATTGTATATATACAGAACGCCCTATAAACCTATTCATACATGATGAACGTACATATATTTTATATCGAGACAAACAAAAATATCGTATATGATATATGTAGTATATATATATATTTATATATAATATATACTCGTATGTCTGCATCGTAAGCTTATTTGATTTATCGGGTTGATTATTTACGGTTTATGCATTTTATTGGGTTTACCACATACAGTACTTGGAGTAGCTAAAGCCATTCAAAGAACCGAACAATATTTAATTCCTCAACATTTATTCCTATTCAAAATACCCTTGCAGTGGGAATTTCCATTTTGTCTAAATTCTTAACTTAAACTAAAAAGTATCATATATTATTAACAAAAAAAATAAGATAATGTTATGTTAAAAAGAAGACCTAATAAAATTGATTATTTAAAAAAATTGAAAACTTTATTTTTTAAATTTATTTAAAAAAAAGAGAATATTATGTTAAAATGAAGTGCAGATAAACTTGATTATTTTTTTTTTAAGAAAAAACAAATTTTTCTTTTTATTTATTTCAGAAATTTATGTTATTTCTTTCAGAAAATAAGAGAATGATTATTTAAAAAAAAAGAAAACTGAATTTTCTTTATTCATTGCAGAATATTATGTAAAAAGAAGTCTTTATAAACTTGATTTTTTTTTAAATAGAAAACTTAATATATTTTAATTTTGTATAAATTTTTTTAAAAGAAAAACTAATTTTTCTTTTTATTTCTTTTAGAAATAAAAAAGAATATTATGTTAACAAAAAGTCCTAATAAAAATATTTATTTTGAAAAGAGAGAACACTTAAATTATGTTATTTCTTTCAGAAAATAAGAGAATGATTTAAAAAAAAAAGAGAATTGAATTTTCTTTATTAATTTCAGAATAAAAAGGGAATATTATGTAAAAGAAATTCTGACAAACTTAATATATTTTATTTCCTGCATCAACCAATTTAGATTGGAAAATTGAAATTTTCTAAATATGAAATTGGATATTGTATGAAAAACTTTCGGAGATACTTTATAAAATATCCGATGTTGTATATCCTATATATTTTGACCAAATGTTCTCTAAAACGGACTACTATAACATACAGATGTTATAGGAAAGATCTCTATTAAAAACTCATTTGTTTTTAAAGCTGTTGCATTAAAACTTATTAAATTTCCTAAAATGCACATTCTTTTTATTCTGATGTATTTTTCTTAAAATCACACCACTGAATAGAACGGAAATCTAGAAGATCTGCAAGAGTATTTAATTATTCGGCATGCCGAAAATATCATTTCATTCTTTTTGCTTGACAATTACTTTGAATTTGTATTGTTTCATTTGGATTTTTGTTTTTTCTGTTTTCTTTTTTCTTTCACTAACGAGGTAACATTTAAACGCATTTTTCAATTTTCAATTTTTCAATTTTTCATTTTATCATTTTGTCATTTTAGCAATTTTGATTTCGACTTAACTACTTACGGTTACGCGTACTTTAGTATTGAATTATTTGACCACAAAATTTAACCCCTCAACTCAACTCAACTCAAATCTTACTTTATGTTTAGGGGGCGTGGTTGCTGTGGTTGTTCTTGTCCTTTGGCCATGTATGTGTGTGTGTGTGTGTGTGTGTGTGTTGTTGTTATTGTTGTTGTTGATGTTATGCCTTTCATATAATTACAATTTAATTAAGCTATAATACTAAATGTCCTTTGTAGTTATTGTTATAATTGTCGAGGGTCGCAATTGTCCCTGTTGCTCCTTTAAGTGTCTTACTGGTTCCGGAACTATGAATGGTTCCATTCCGTATGCTACCTTTTGTCTGACAACACAACTTTGTTGTTAACAATACGAATAGGGCCAAAACAATTGTCTCTATTAGCCGCATTGATGTTGTTGTTGCTGTTGTTGTTGCTGCTCCGCTGCCCATTTCCGTTTCCTGGCTGCGATCCTTGTAAAGGCGGCCATTTTGATTGCGTGAACCATCTTCGTGGCGATTCTCTTTGACCACCACCTCGTTCTTCTGTGGAGCATTGTCGAGGGGGAGGCAGTTGGAGGGGGATATTTATATATTATATTTATTATCAACTTACCGTCACTTCATTGAGATCCTCTTCGCGTAGTGTCTTCTTCCCTGGACGTTCCATTTCTAAAGAGTTGCAGAAAGAACATAACAAGTTGGGGTTAAAAAGTTAATACGTTGAAAAAGGGAAATATTTTAAAATTATAGCTTGAAATTCATTTGAATCAACTACAATTCAATTGTAAGAAAGAACTGAAGAAATTGGGGTTGAAAAGTTAATACTTTGAAAAATTCAAATATTATTAAATTTTACAAAATTACAGCTTGAAATTAATTTAAATCAACTACAATTCAATTATAAGAAACAACAGAAGATATCGGGGTTAAAAAGTTAATACTTTGAAAAATTCAAATATTATTAAATTTTACTAAATTTTAGCTTGAAATTAATTTAAATCAACTACAATTCAATTGTAAGAAAAAACAGAACAAATTGGGGTTAAAAAGTTAATACGTTGAAAAATGTAAATATTTTAAAATTATAGCTTGAAATTCATTTGAATCAACTACAATTCAATTGTAAGAAACAACAGAAAAAATTGGGGTTAAAAAGTTAATACGTTAAAAAATTCAAATATTATTAAATGTTACTAAATTGTAGCATGAAATTAATTTCAATCAACTACAATTCAATTGTAAGAAAGAACAGAAGAAATTGGGGTTAAAAAGTTAATACGTTGAAAAATTGAAGTATTTTTAAATTACAGCTTGAAATTAATTTAAATCAACTACAATTCAATTATAAGAAACAACAGAAAAAATTGGGGTTAAAAAATTAATACTTTGAAAAATTCAAGTATTATTAAATTTTACTAAATTTTAGCTTGAAATTAATTTCAATCAACTACAATTCAATTATAAGAAAAAACAGAAAAAATTGGGGTTAAAAAGTTAATACGTTAAAAAATTCAAATATTATTAAATGTTACTAAATTGTAGCATGAAATTAATTTCAATCAACTACAATTCAATTGTAAGAAAGAACAGAAGAAATTGGGGTTAAAAAGTTAATACGTTGAAAAATTGAAGTATTTTTAAATTACAGCTTGAAATTAATTTAAATCAACTACAATTCAATTATAAGAAAGAACTGAAGAAATTGGGGATAAAAAGTTAATACGTTGAAAAATGGAAATATTTTTAAATTTTACGAAATTATAGCTTGAAATTAATTTAAATAATAATTTAGTTGGTTCTATTAAATTCATATTTCTAGAAATTAATAAACTGCTTACACTAAAAATTGTAATGCTCAAAATGTCATTATTTTCGAGAATATATGTAGTTAGTTCACTTACCATATAACCTAATGGTGCCCTCGGTATCCCCGATGCTGTTCTTCGAGATGCATTTGTAGCCTCCAAAATCGGTTGATTGCAGTCGCCTAATATGAAGTATCATCTCAATCGCATACATATTGTTCTCCTTCTCAGTAAGGGCATAACGATCGCCGGCTATAATCATTTCACCTAAGAAAGAAAAGTCGAAAGCGAGAAAATTCAAAAGTCAATAAGACTGGTAAAGTTTCCACTTTATAAAAATATTTTGCACAAGAAATTGGGGACATTCCATTCTTAAAATAGCGTTCTTTTTATCTTATCAATTTTATTTTATCATTATTAATATTAATATACTTTTGTATTTTTTTTTTTAATTTAATTTATGAAAACAAAAATATTTTATTTTATTTTTATTTTTAATTTTAAAACATCACAATACTCGCTTTTAAACTTTTTAATATATGAATTTTTGAAAACGAAAATAATTGGTTTAATAAAATATATTATTTAATTTTTTAAATTTAAAACAACACAAAACTCGCGAATAAACTTTATAATGTATGTAATTTCGTTTTATGTTTAAATTAAATTTATGAAAACAAAAATATTTTATTTTATTTTTAATTTTAAAACATCACAATAATCGCTTTTAATATATTACATAATTTTATAAATTTAAAACAACACAAAACTCGCGATTAAACTTTATAATGTATGTAATTTCGTTTTTTTTTAAAATTAAATTTATGAAAATAAAAATAATTAGTTTACAAAAATAATGTAATTTATTTTTTAATTTTAAAATAAATCAAGGTTGAAACTCGCTTTTAAATTTTTAATATATTATATGTAATTTATTTTTTTATAAATTCAGCTTTAATTTTCTTAAATTTAATTAAATTAAATGAAATTTATAATGATACAATAAAATTAAATATTAAATTTTTTGAGCCTATAAAAAGAAGAAAACTGATGCAATGTACCAACGAATTAAAAGTGTACCAGTTTAGGTACAAATGGGAAACCAAATGGGACCCAAAAGGATTTTCGATGAGTTGAAAATGAAGAAGAAGTTGGAAATGAAGAATTTCAAGTTGAGAATTAAAGAAGAATTTGGGCATTTTCAGTTGCGATGCTGTCACGTTTGCAATATACGTGAAATGCACATGATGTTGAGGAACATCAAAATATTTCAGCATCGAAACACGAATCAAATAAAGACAAATTGCGGCATTGAAAGGTTTATAAACCAACTGACCGAAGAGGAAGCGGAGAAATGAGTGAAAAACTAGTCGGAAAGGCTACAGTCGAGCTCCCGACTGTAGGATACCCGTTACTTCTTTAAATATATATAAAGTATTTTGCGAATTTTAGATTTTAAAGATATGAAAACTCTAAGTTTATAATGATAACTGCAAACAATTAAAGTTATCTGTTAAATAATTAAAAATACATAAAGTACTTAAAAGTAACTAATCCTTAATTATCGACCAATCCTTCCTATGGCACGTATATGATATAGTAGACCGATCTTAATCAAATTTGGCCAGGATGTACTAAACCAACTATAATGCATTTTCGGTCAAATTGGTTGAGATACCTTAACAAACATAAAAGTTTTTCAGATGAAATCTTGATATTCGACAAATCTGTTCTATGCCAGCTAAATGATATAGTGGACCGATTTGAACCAATTTTGGTCTGGATGTATAAGACCAACTTGAATGTATATTCTGTCAAATTGGTTGAGATATCTCGGAAAACAAAAATGTTTTTCATACTATAACTTTATTTTCGACTGATCGTTCATATGGCAGCTATATGATATAGTGGTCCGATTTGAATGAATTTTTGGTCAGGATGTATAAAACCAACTTAAATACATATCCTGTCAAATTGGTTGAGATATGTCGGAAAACAAAAAAGTTTTTCATGCTAAGACTTGATTATCGACGGATCGTTCGTATGGCAGCTATATGATATAGTGGACCGATTTAAAGCAATTTTGGTTAAGGTGTATAGGACGAACTATAATGCATATTCTGTCAGTTTGGTCGCGATATCTCGGAAAACAAAAAAGTTTTTCATACTACAACTTGAAATTCGACAAATCGGTTCTATGGCAGCTATATGATAAAGTGGACCGATTTGAACCAATTTCGGTCGGGATATATAAAATTAACTATAATGCATATTCTGTCAGATTGGTTGACATATCTCGGAAAACAAAAAAGTTTTTCATACTATAACTTTATTTTCGTCTGATCGTTCCTTTGGCAGCTATATGATATAGTGGTCCGATCGAAAATTTAGAATAAACTTGATCTGCGTGGGGCTTATAGAAGTCTGTGTACCAAATTTGGTTGCTCTATCCCTTATAGTCTCTGAGATCTAGGCGCTCACACGGACGGACAGACGGACAGACGGACGGACGGACAGACGGACAGACGGACGGACGGACAGACGGACAGACGGACGGACGGACGGACGGACGGACGGACGGACGGACAGACATGGCTATATCGACTCGGCTGTTGATGCTGATCAAGAATATATATACTTTAAAGGGTCTGCCACGCCTCCTTCTGCCTGTTACGCACATTTGCACGAATACAATATACCCTTTTACTTAATTTTTAAGTAACGGGTATAAAAAGAGAGAATGCCAAAAAGAAAGTCGTGGGAACTTACCATTCTCGCGTTGCCAATAATTGATGGCCTTGGGTGATGCCTCAACGTTGCAAATTAATGTGACATCAGTTAGAACCGGAGCTCCAACCAATTGATTTGGCACTTGCACCAGCGGATGAACTACACAAAAGAGCACATAAAATAGAAATGAGAAGAGAAGAGAAGAGAAGAGAATAAAGCAAAAAACAGAAGTTAGTCATCATTATCAACACATTTTCAGCTTGTTTCTCGCATCGCCTGCAACAATTAAGTTCATAATGTTCAATTGAAGCTTTTTGATGCTGTGATTTCGAACAGAATCTTATTTGTTAATGGCAACCGCGTCAACTGATACGATTTTAATTGAAAATGAATTATTTTGTTGTTAGAAATGCCAAAAAACACATCAGACTTTGTAGCAAATTCCCCACAAAACAAACTTCGAGTCAGACTCTAAACGAAGTTCACGATAAAAGTTTCACAGCCAGTGGCAAAATGTTTTTCATCCTTTGCCTTTTAACATTAAAGATTGACAAGACATAATGGGGTATATTAGCTGGTAGATGGGATTGAATGCACTTTTAAATTGCGTCTAATAATTCATTCATTTGGTAAATTTAAATTCCTAATTCACAAACATCGCAAATATTTAATACTTCTCATCAGTTGTAAAATAACTGGGTTCAACTTTCATACATGTCTTGTAAAAATCCGGATATTACACTGAAAATGCATAAATAAAATATATATATATATATTCATTTGTTAAATTTAAATTTCTAATTTACAAACACATCAAATATTTAATATTTCTATCAAATGTCTCAGCAGTTGTAAAATAACTGAGTTCGACTCCCACACGGCCACAAAAAAATTATTAATATACATGTCTTGCAGAAGTCCTGATATGACAATGAAATTTCTTATAATAATAATATGTAATGTATCAAAAAAAGTAAATATAAAAATAAAATTATATATAATCATTTGTTAAATTCCACTACTTAATTCCCAAACAGTTTAAATATTTCATATTTCTATCAAATGTCTCATCATTTGCAAATTGAGAAGTTTTCTAAAATTTCAAAACATGCAAATTATAAATCACTTAGACTGGTTCTAAAATCAAGAATTTCACAATAAATATTTTATTTTTAAAGTAAGACAACTTAATTAAAAAAATAAAAACTATAAATACACAAAAATAATGTTCTTAAAATCGAGATGTTTTCTGTATATTTTTCAAATTTTTTATTCTTGGCAATTATTTTTAGGTTTAGAAATAGTGTCAAAACTAAGAAATTTAGTCTAAAAATAAACATTTTTTTTAACAGTGTTCAAAATGGAATCGATATTGAAAATATATTTGTAATCTTTTGCTTAACTTGACAAATGATTTGCTTTGATTTAATTAAGGGTATTTCCAAATTCGTTAAACTTTTGCTTTGCTTTTCCCGTTGCGTGTTTTGTGTTGTATTTTTTCGTGTCAGTTTGAGGTTTTTCTTTTCTTTTTCTTTTTTTGCTCGGTTTGCCGGATTTTCCTCTGTTGTCTTTGGCACTGTCTTGGCCCTGGGCCACTGACCATCATTGTTTTTGGCTTTTCAACTTTGCTGCTGGCCACTTTTTCATGTTTTTCTTTTCTTTTCTTTTCTATTTTTTTTTTTTTTTGATTTTTCCTTGCTGTTCGTTTGTCCCCTTGCTTCGTACTTTGTTCTGACTGCGTTCAACCGTTCATTATTGGTCAATTTATTGGATTTGTGCATGCTTCACTCATACTAGTGTGTGTGTGTGTGTGTGTGTGTGTGTGTGTGTGTGTGTCTGCTTCCAAATAATGTAGCATATGTCATGTGTTGTTAGTGTCGATTCGTGTTGTAATCCCCCCCCCCCCACTATCTTTTGTCTATGTTATTGTTGTTGTTGCTATTGTTGTTTGTTGTTGCATTGGCCTACCCCTTATTGAAAATTCAATTTGTTCTAATAGAGTTTTGCAACAGTTGCAACAGCTGAAATTACACAAGCGACATACGCGGCGTATGCGTAATTTGTGGTTGCTTGAGGGCATCATGATTTTGTGCGGCCTTATGTGACATACATTGAAAAAGAGACAAACTTCTAAAATTAAGAACATTCATCTTAATTATTTTGTTCTGAAAATAAGACAATTTTAAGACCAAATTACTAATACTAAGAATATTAATCTAAAAATCGCAGTTCTTAATATAAGAATTAAATATCTTAAATTGTTTGGAAAATATAAATTTGTCATATTTTATGACAAAAAATACTGGCTCTGTGGCGCTGTGTTTAAAGTCGCCGTTTCAGTTTCAAGCGAGGGTTCGAATCCCACTCTGGACAAGGAAAAACACATACATAAAAAAGGAATATTTATAAATAATATAAAACAAACAAGAAAAAATATATGTATAAAAAAAAAAAAGTTCAAAGTTAAAAAAAAAAACACCTTCCTTGTTTCTTTTTATTTTTGCCTTGAGATTTTAAGACGGTTTGACTAAAAGGAAGAACTTATTCTAATTTAAAATGTGCTTAAAATCAAGATGTGTTTTCTAACTTTAAGAATTTTATGTTCTCGACGCATTTTTTAGACCAAAATTCTTAGTTCTGAGACCAAAATCTTGATTTTAAAACATTTTTTATCAGTGTACTGGAAATGCGATTATCAAATTTATATATTCAAATTCAAGAAAGACGAATAAAGAATTGAATATAAAAAAAAAGTTATTCTAATTTAAAAAAATGTTAAATACATTAAATATTATTATAAGCACATTGCTTGATACCTTTAGCATTTTCAGTGTCATATCAGGATTTTTACATGACAGCAGGATTTTCAATGGGACTCGAGCCCATTTATTTTTCAAACTGAAATTCTTATTATGTGAGCCACTAAACATCACATAAAAAAAAATAAAATATTTTTCTTATAAATAAGAGAGCTTAAAAAAAAGAAGACAAGGATTACAATCATGAAGTTTTATTTACTTTGACAAATTTTTAAGACCAAATATTTTAATATTAAAATTTTTTTGTTGTTTTCAAATAACTATGAATTGCCTACGATGCTAAACAGGATCAGGAACGGTACACAATAGATTTAAATAAGTCGATTGATTTTTGTATAAACAACATTTTATTTATTTCAACTAACAAGAGCTCTGAAAATGCAATAGAGAACTAGTTGCTCCTTCCGACGGCTGCAGTAGTTTCTTCAGACTCAAAAGGTTGAGTTTCTGTTTCAGTTGGATCAGGCGCCTCAGTCGTGGGCCTCTCCGTTGTTGTGGAGCGGCATGGATGTCTATGAGGACCGAGACCACCGCCGAAACCGCCACCGAAACCGCCGTCACTGCCACCGCCGAATCCGCCGCCGCCCCTGCCACCGAAATCAGGTCGGCCGCCCTCCCATCCAGCTCCTCCTCCGCCACCACGACCACCATTTTCGCGACCTCCTCCAAAGCCACCTCCTCCGGCTCCTCCTTCACCGTACAATCCGCACGGACCCTGGGCAATTGTCAGAGCCACAAGGGCAAGTAGAGTTGCAATAATTAAGATGCGCATTGTCAATTCCAAAGTTAGAAAGTGACTATGAATTCTACAGAGAATTTGTTGTCTATTTATAGTTCGATTTTCCGATCCAATCTGAACGTCATTTGTTATCTTAGGTGTAACTTTGT
Source organism: Drosophila kuntzei (assembly GCA_035042165.1). Classification (NCBI taxonomy): domain Eukaryota; kingdom Metazoa; phylum Arthropoda; class Insecta; order Diptera; family Drosophilidae; genus Drosophila; species Drosophila kuntzei. The sequence goes on along the minus strand of JAWNLU010001388.1, from coordinate 609,334 downwards.
CTGAACAATTGCGTAACTATAATTTACCCAACGATATTCCCTTTGTCGAAGGTTCATTGTTAATTTTCCACTTTTAAAGTCGCGCGACTTCGAGTTCTATTTGGAAAAACAGCTGGCGTCTATTTGATTGCCCAGCATTGTTGGCGAATCAATTTTTTAATTTGCTCGAAGGGCAAATGAAGAAAAATAGGAGAAATGCCTAAGAAAATACGAAAACTATAGGAAAAACATACAGTTTCACTTAATACTTTTTTCATTAAGCGACAACTTGAAGGGGAAAATGTACACTGAAAAAAAAGACCAACTACTAAAATCAAGAACATTCATCTTAAATATTTTGTTCTTAAAATAAGACCATTTTAAGACCAAATTAACAAAACTAAGACTATTTTTCTAAAAATATATTATTATATTATTAATATAAGAATTTAAAATCTTAAATTGATAAGAAAATATAAATATGTCACATTTAATATGAAGATAATAATGGCACTCTGGTTAGAGTCACCGCTTCAGGCTTGGTAACAAGTCGAGGGATCGAAACCCGCTCTATCCAAGGAAAAACATATAATCGGAATATTTATAAAAAAAAATATATCCAAAAACTGTTTAAAAATTTGAAATAAAAAGATAAATTTAAAGTTAAAAACACCGGCCTTATTTTTTTATTTTTGGTTTGAGAATTTAAGACTGTTTGTTCTTAAATTAAGAACTTATTCTTATTTGAAATGTTTTTAATATCAAAATGTCTTTTCTAATTTTAAGAATTCTATGTTCTCGACGTATTTTTTAGACCAAAATTCTTAGTTCTAAGACCAAAATCTTGATTTTCGAACATTTTTTTTATCAGTGTATTGAAGATTATAATAGCAGTTTGGGATTCGAGCCCACTTCATTTTTTTAAGCTGAATTTCTATGTTATGTTACAGGTCGGCGACTCAGTATATAAATATAATACATCCTCATTTAAGACGAAACAGAGACTGAGAGGCAAAAAAAAAAAAAAGGCTGAGATAAGAAGGAAAAAGACAGGACATGGTAGGACAAAGCTCTTAAGGACTATTTGAGCTGACTGAGCTATTTGACTGACTCAATCAGTAAGAGCTAGATTACTGAATTTTTCACATAAGTACACAGAAAGAAAGAATACAAGTTACAAATTCTTAATTTTATCAAGCATCTTTTATGTATGCATTCAGGATATTATTGTTAAATTAAGACAGTATGGGAACAAAATGGCAACGACTCAACAAAAAAAAAGTCTCACAAGACTAAACAAAATTTACAGAGCCGCGAAAATCAAAATATTGCGTTGAAAAATTGTGCTTAAGTCGAGTATTTTGTACTTGTCTTAAGAAAATCCGGCTCAAATGATCTAATTTCATTTTCATTAAAATAATTTTTGTACCTGAGAATATATAATATAAATGATTGACAATTTTGTTAAATTAAAGATACAAATTATTACTAAATAAAGCAATATTTATAAAGATTAACTATTTATATTATAATATAGTGTTTTCGAACCGGGTTGAACCGGAATTCAAAAAGAAGACCCGTGCCCATCTCTACCTCGAAAATCCAGCTATTACATAGAGAAAAAACTTTGATTTTTTGTATATACAAAATTATGCTTTTATTTCAACAGAGAAGAGCTATGATCCTGCAATAGAAGACAGCAGAGCATAAGGGAGGGCCAATGGGGTGTCCTAATTTGGCTGTGGCTCCCGTGTGGTGCGTCTGAAAGGTCCAAGACCACCGCCGAAACCGCCACCGAATCCTTCATTTTCACCACCGCCGAATCCGCCACCGCCACGGCCGCTTCCGTCAAAACCACCTCCTGCTCCACCACCACGACCTCCTTCCTTGCCTCCACCACCGCCACCTCCTCCTGCTCCACCATCGGACTGACCCTGGACAAGGACCACGGCCACAAGGGCAAGTAGAGTTACAACAATTAAGAAGCGCATTGTCTGTTTCACAGTTTGAATCTGACTATAAGTTCTACAGAGGAATCGTTCTATTTTATAGTCCGATTTTCCTGAACGTCATTTGTTATCTTAAGTGTAAGTTTTGTTATAGTTTGATAATGGCGTCATTGAGTAATATGATTATTTACCCATTAATATTCCCATTGTTAATGGTTCATTTATCCAATTTTGACGTCGCCACGAATCCAAGCTCGATTTGAATAAACAGCTGCAGTCTATTTAATTTTCCCGCATTGTTAATCCATTTGATAATTTGCTCGAAGGGTAAATTAAAAGTCGTATGGAAGAATTTAATTGAAAAATACGAAAACTATAGAAATAAAAAGTTTCCCTTGATCACAAAATCAAAGATAATGTCGTAAGAAACTATTAAAATCAAAAGTATCTTTTGAGAAAACTAACAGAACAGGTCGAGAGGTAGAGAAATATATTAAGTATAGGAAGTTTCCACATGGAGAAAGAGTCTGGGATGATAAATATAAACTATGGGGAAACTTACTTAGAATTATTTTAATTTCCTAAGTTTCATGAAAGGTAAAATTTTAGGAAAAATTGGCTTAGGAATAATAAGGATAGCTATGAGCTAGAAGGTAATTCTTTAATCTATAAATTGAAAGATAAATAATTCCTTCATTCAACTCTCTATATTTTGTATTTTATCGATCCTAAATTTTGCTATATGTATTTAGCCACCATTAAAACCATTCTAGAAACATTAAAAAAAAATTTGGCTGGCCTGCAGTCTTATATTTTTATAACTATAAATGAATCGAAGTCTTGGGTAACCAGCTATTAGAGATATAAATAAAATGGTCCTGGCACTGATAAAAAATTGTTCTAAAATCAAGATTTTGGTCTCAGAACTACGAATTTTGGTCTAAGAAATGCGTCGAGAACATAAAATTCTTAAAATTAGAAAAGACATCTTGATTTTAAGAACATTTCAAATAAGAATAAGTTCTTAATTTAAGACCAATAAGTCTTAAATTCTCAAACCAAAAATAAAAAAATAAGGCAGGTGTTTTAAACTTTAAACTTATTTTTTTTTGATATTTCTCCTTTTTTTGGATTAGTTTTTTTTTTTTTTTAATATTTCGATTATATTTTTTCCTTGGCTAGAACGGGTTTCGATCCCTCGACTTGTTAACCAAACTGAAGCGCCGACTCTAATCTCTTATCCTTATATTAAATATGGCATATTTATATTTTCTTAATAATTTAAGATTTTTAATTCTTATATTAAGAAGTTTTTAGATTAATAATCTTAGTATTAGTAATTTGGACTTAAAATGTTCTTATTTTAAGAAGAAAATATTTAAGATGAATCTTCTTGAGTTTAGAAGTTGGTATTTTTTTTCAGTGCAGCTATTAGAGGCGTAAATAAAATGGTCCTTGGAATTTCTGTATATACAAAATTGTACTTTTATTTAATTTGGCAAGATCTGTGTGTTCTTGTGTTCTCATTCGCTTTCCTCTGTTGTGGTGCGATGTCTATAAGGTCCAAGATTACCACCGAAACCGGCAACGAAACCGTCATTTTCACCACCGCTGAATCCGCCACCGCCACGGTTGTTACCATCAAAACCACCTCCTGCTCCTCCCCCACGACTACCTGGGCGACCGACTACACCACCACCGCCTCCTGCACCACCGCCTCCTGCACCACCTTCGTGCTCATCGAAGTAATGCTGGCCAATGGCCACGGAAATAAGGGCAAATAGAGTTACAATAATTAGGAAGCGCATTGTCTATTTCAAGATTTGAATCTGACTCTAAATTCTACAGAGAATTTGTTCCCTTTTTATAGTCTGATTTTTCGAGTTGTTATCACTTGTTATCTTAGGTTATTGGGTATTACGACTATTTATCCAACAATATTTCTATTGTCGAAGGTCCATTGTCCAATTTCAAAGTCACGCGATTCGAAGTTTGATCTGGAAAAACAGCTGCCGTCTATTTGTTAGCGAATCTATTTGTACATCGGTACGAAAGGCAAACAGAAAAAATGTTCAATAACTATAGGAAAAAACAAAATTGTTTAACTTGACTTCATTATATTTTATGTGAAAAATTGAAGACGAAATTGTAAACAGTCTCAGAAAAAGCGATAAGCTCCAGGAATGAAGACTTTAATAAGAATAGCTAATCTTTGGACTCTCTTTTGGCAAATTTAGACTACGAATATTAAAAAAAAGAATTTTAAAAGAAAATAATTGGAATATACAACTAACTTAGTCTATCAAATACTTAAAAAAATTCAAATAATCTCAAGAGAATATGTTTATTGCTTTTGCCGATAGGACTTTTAAATTTATTAATCAGAAATACAAGTCTTTAAAGACATTTATTCCAAAAAATCAAAAAGTGCCGATAGGACTTTTAAATTTATTAATCAGAAATAAAAGTCTTTAAAGATATTTATTCAAAAAAAATTATCAAAATTCTTATAAAAGACTGAAAAAATAAATATCAATATCAATAATAATAATTATATTTTGTTTTAAAATCACAAATAATTATAAAATTTGATTTAACAAATATCAGTCTTTAAATAACCATTAAAAATGATTTTTTTTTGTTTTTTTCTCATAACTGTTATGGTCCCTGATAAATTGTACTCGTATTTAAAAATAAGTTGTTTGGGACTTGTAGTGAACGGAGTTTCCCATTAAGCTTGATTACCTCTGAGCTTTTAAGTCCCTTCAACCTGTGGAGCTTAAAGTGTTGGGCTTATTGTGCACGATGTTGACTTGAATCACCAAAATATTCCCATCCCAACCCCATTTTACCCCTCACACACACACAGATATTTAACGGTCTCGTTGAGCTCATCTGTTGGTTGTGTCTGGTTGTCTGGTTCTTTTGGGGCGTGTGGATAGCGAAAAGAGCCAAAGAGCCACTTAATTTTCTGATTAAAATCAATCAAGCAAAGCGCTGAAGCAGCTCAAGAAATCAAGCGGCAACCGCGATGGGTTAAGGGTGGATTAAAGCCATCATTATTGTTGTTGTTGTCAGTTTAAGACAACAAGTCGGAAAAATATACATAAGTGAAAATGGAGGCAACGTCAAAAGGAGACGTAAGAGCGTTAAGAAACGTTTCAGCTTCAGTTTACGCTGGTGACGAAAGGCACCAGAGAAAGAGAGAGAAAAAGAAGTGAGTGAGAGAGAGAGTAGAAAGAGAGGTGGGCGTGTTGACGATAGGAGGGAACCATGTGGGTTTTTAAATTGAAATTGAGACGCATTCGAAGCAGCTAACAAAGGCAATGGCAATAAAGTAGAGAAGGAAGAGAAGAAGTGGGCAAGAAGAAGAAAAAGAATCAAGCTGAATGACAGACAGACAGAGGAGATGAAAATGAAATGACAAAAGAAATGAAATGAAATGAAATGAAATGAAATGAGAGAAAGCAAAGCCAAAAAATGCAGCTGATAAAAAATTGAAATTAATTTTTGCGGCAAATGAGAGAAGAGAGAGGGAATCGCAGAGAGAGAGGGAGAGAGAGAGAGGGGTATATATTTGACACACACATACACACACACACACGCTGCATTTCTTTGAGGTGCGAACTTTTTGTCACCGTGTCAATATAATTTGTAGATAAGATCTTTTAACCTGCGACCAAAAACTCAAGCTCCCTTTTCAGTTACAGTCTCTTATACACTTAAAAAATCTATCTGCTCCTTTATTTAAGGAAATCATCCGTTAAAAATGCACCTCAAACAAGGCTTTTGAATTACAAAAATTCAACACACATTTTTGGAAAATGTTTTATATATTTGTTGCACATTGCCTTAAAGTTAAAAAACTCTTTTAAAATTATGACAAATTTCGCACCAAATTTGTAATCTACATTTTTTCATTTGGGGCGCATTACCTCAGAATTGAGAATAAAAATTTAAATTTCAGAAACTGTGCCTCAAATTATAATAAAAATCTTACTTTATTTAGGCAGCACTAAGTTGGGGAAAACTTGTCCTATGTATCTTGAAAATCGAGCATTCAAAACATGCTAAATTTGAGAAAATTCGTACATCACTTTCTGTGTTTTTTTTTTATATCGTGGAAGAATAATTTTGTGTGTCATTCTTAAGAATTTAAAAACGCATTTATGAGAACATTGTACATTGTGTGTAAATTTATAAAATTGTTCTAATTTTAATATAGATTTTTAAAATGTTAAAGCGATTTTAGGACAATACTTTTTTTAAGTTTACTTCAGCAATTTCGATTCTCTGGATTTCGTTCAGTTGTCTTCGTTTCACTTGTTACCTCTCCTTGAAAATTGCATTGAGTTTAATACGCTGCAGCAGCCGCAATGCTCGTAAGTGTTAGTGAGAGCAGGACGGCAGTACCCTCTAGTACGGCTCACTGGTGAGAGATGGGTGAGCTCACTGGTTACCCCTCACCACCAATGCTTACCCGTCAAATAACTTAATTGATGAAATTACACTTACACTCGCTATCTTAGGCATTACCAATCACCAGTGAATTCAGCAACATTCCCAATATACTAGTAACCAGTGAATACCTTTCCTTGGTGAATTCACTGCATACTTTCGTTACAAAATTGCATTTCTTATCGTTGGTGAATTCACTGCTTACTTTAGTAACTAAATTCTTGGACTGCTACCAGCTGTACTGGAGGGTAATCTTACACATAACCAAGTTGGGATACGCTTTAAAGCTGCTCAACTTTTACTACAGAAACGTGATGTTCGCCCCAAGTGTTATTCAAGACGTCTAGACCCGTAGACTTTTCCCTCCTCCCTCCCGATACTCGCTTCTCGCTTTCCTCGCTTCCTTCAGTTGGCGCTAATGCATTTGGAAAGTTTGCGTCGACCACGTGAAGGAAGGTGCCGGAAATCGAAACGGAAACACTTGCAACTCACGTTATTGCGTTATGCTGCGGTTCATTTTAGGATTTGAAGTACACTTTGCACGCACATCCGTCTTGACGTTATGTGAGTTTGGCCATTATGATTATTATTATACGAGTTTTGGGTTATAAATCAAAGCATTTGTAAAGCAGTCAACCCCACCCTATCCATCTATGTACCCACCCTACGCATTGATCAATGTGAGTGAATTCAAGTGAGGTTTGATTTATATACTCACAGTGCACCTGTAGCTTCATCCGTTTGCTCACCGTCGGCGGAACGCCATTGGAGGCGATGCACATGTAGGCGCCCATTTCCGATCGCGTGACTTTTGACAGCGTCAACATTTCACCCTCAACTGAAATGGCTGCAATTCCAAGTACCAAGATTGACATGCGGTTAGTTACATTTTACATTTTACACCTAACACCTTTCCTTTTCCCCACCTTTCGTTTTCTGATGAACGCCATTGCGTGCAATGATCTCACGTCCATCCTCACGCCGCCAGATGATCTTTGGCTTGGGATGGCCGCGTGCACGGCAAACCAATTTTGCCGAGCCACCTTCAGGCACCATCATGTCGCCGGAGGTTTCCTCATTGATAATATCCGGCGGTATGACCACTTCCAGTGTGGCCGTCTGTCAAATGAGAAAAGCAGAAAAGTACAGTTAGTCAAGCAATTATTTTGACGAAAAATAAAATTTACAAATTTTAGTTTAGAAAAAAAATCCTTTTTTAAAACCTCCTCAAAAATGTTGAAAGTGGTTCTATTTCAGGCATATGTTAACATTTTAGTGGGCACAAATTCATTGCACTTTTATGTAAAACATTTTATACCCTGTTTTTTTGGAAGAGCGTTCCAAAGTGTTGATTTCGATAAAATACATATTATATGTATTCAAAAATATTTTTTTATTATACTCGTTACTCCATAAATAAGTGAAAAGGTAAATTGTATTCGTTGGAATGTAGAATATTTCTATCTTAACTACATTTTTTTTTCAATTTATGAAAAGACAAGATTAAAAAAATATAACTTTAATTTTTCCACTAAAATAAAACAGAGTTCAATTTTTATTTTGTGAAAAGCAATGGGAAATTATGAAATTATATTAATATTATTTTTTTGTGAAAAAACAGTGTGAAAAACGTAAAAAAAGTATGTGAAATTATGAAATTGATAATTTATCGTGTTTATTTAACAAAATGCAAGTTAAATTGTAAATTTGCTGCAAAAAATTAAAATTATTATTAAATACTTAAATAAAAAAAAAACAGTTTTTGTTTTATTAAAAAAAGGAATGATTCGACTTTTGTAAAAAAAATAATGTACTGTCTTTTTTAAAGCTGATTTTTCATATAATTGACGCTTAGAATTCCCAAATTGCTTAAGCATACAGTTTGCTTAGCTGAGCTGGAAGTCCAATAACTTCAGTTGTATTTTGCAACATGTTCCGAAAGGTTCTTGCTTTTACTTTATTCTGTTTTTCATTATTTTTTTTTTCTGAGAATTTTGTTAAAATATTTGCCCGCCACAGTGTTGCCAACTCTTCAGGAACAGAAAAAGCAATATCAACATTTTCAAAAAGCTGGAAAAGTCTTTAAATTTGTATTCTTCGCCATGATCATATTTGCTTATGTCTTATGGATGTCCGCTTTTGATTTGTTATATTAATAAAAAAAGATAATATAAAGAACCTTATTTAACAAACAATTAATGTACAAACTTGTACAAGTTTAAAAAACAATTGATCGAATGTACCAACGAATAAAACATGTACCAGTTTGGGTACATTGTCAGCAAGAGAGCGGGAGAGAGCGGGAGAGAGCGAGAGAGAGAGCAGTTTAACGCTCATTCGACATTCGTTAAGTTTGCGGTACAGTTGATCGCATAGCAGTGGAAAATGACGTAACAAAAGGAGTGAATTACGTATTGATTGCATTTAACGTAATAATAAAATTAAGGACAGATTGTCTGATTGCTGTGGAAGGAAAACGTTAATTGCAGCGTTTATTTTTGTTACATGTTGTGATATGGCTTAGTATACAGACTACATACTATACAACATCCGAAGCATCAGCAGTAACAGTAAAATAACAAGTTATTGTGACGTTAAGTGAATTTGGCTCTGACTGTTGCTTTTTATTGTAAATTAATATGACGCTGATGTCGTTGCTGTTACTTTTGTTGTTTTTGCTTTTGTTTTTGTTTTTGCTGCTGCTGCAGTTGACAGTTGCGTCATAAAATAAAGTCAACGTCACAAAAACCCCAAACGAGCAGAGCGCGAAATTTATACGAAATTCGAAAATGAAATAAAAATGAAAGAAAGAGAAATGAAGAAAGCAAGGTTGGGAAGGCGGGTAGAAAAGGGTTAAAAGGCAGATGTGAAGCTGCCTGTTTGCTTTTTATTTGTCTCATATTTGCTTTTCACTCAATTCGCTTTGTTAGGTTGATTTTATTACAAGTCGTTGCCGTCAGAGGGCGCTGCTGTGTGCTCACTGCACCTTCCACTATGGTCAATTTTCCACTTTTTCTGGCAATTATTGAATGAATTTTTAACTTGCCTAATTCTTGGAACAGTTGCTTGGGAAAATTATTGTTTTCGAACATATCTGCACGAAATTTTCAGTTTGGTCAATGATTATTCAACAAAAGTTATCAACATTTTATTACTATATCATAGAATTTGAGTAAGACTATCAGGCCTGCTCCGGTTTTCACTTGCGACCAGATTGTTTGGAAGTGAATATCTTCAACTTGTTCTCATGTCTTTATGGATCAATTAGGTAAATTTAATTTTATTTGAGTTGGTGAATTTAAGTCCGATAAAGTGAAAAACCGTAAGTTTTAAATTCTTTGCCTTAATTCGAAGAAAAAATTTACATTTTATTAATTGGGCAATCTGTGAAAATTAAAGATCTTGTATACAATTTTTTAATTTGTTTTTCAAGATTCCGGATCGTATCTCCTGAAGCTGCTTTTTCTAATTTTTTTTTAAATTAAAATATGTTGTAAAAAATGGATTATTGTTACAAAATTGGGCAATTGTCAGAAAATTAATCATTTCCTATTTTTTTTTTAAATTAAATTTCGTTGTTGAAAATAAATTATTGTCAGCAAATTGGGCTAACTTTCCCATAGTGCGTTGGCAGAAACGAGACGACGGAATGATGAAATGAAATGAAATTGAAAACGCAATCGTTTTGCACATGTTGAGGGTATTAAATGGGCGCAGAAAGCAGCGCTGCCAACTCAACGCGACTTGACGAAAGGCCAAAGCACACACACACACACATGTATACACATGAGCACACACACACACACACACACACACACTGACAAACAAATTTACAAATGCTGTGTCGCCGCATTGTTTGTTATTTATTTTTGTCATTAAAGCGCTTCATTGTTTATATATCGTGTTTAAATGTCAGCAACCCTTTACCCAACTCTCCAACCCTCACTTACGTCACACACACACATGCACATAACCGAAATGTACCCGCAGACAGGCTGGCAACGCTGCGCCGTTGGCAACAAACAGTCAAAGGCATATGACAAGTACAGCCCTAGAGTAAATTCATTTCATTTCATTTCGTTCATTTGAATTTCAACTATTATTATTACATTTTTCCCCATTCTCGAACTTAAAATTGTTTGTTATATTTTTATTTTATTTATTTTTTGGTTGCATATTTAAGCTCACAAAGTAAACTGATAGCAATTTTTGATAAATTGCAATAAAATGAGAAATAACTACACATATTTGAAATCGCAAACAGATTAATTTCCCTTAGGGCAACAATCACAAATACATACATACATACATATATATGTGTATGTGTGTGTGTGTGTGTTTTGTATCTGTATCTGTCATTCCAGCATTAAGTGTAGATTACATTTTTCAATACTCTTCTTCACAATATTCAACAATGCGCTGTCATTGTTTTATTTTGTACCCTGACTTTTTATTCAGTTTATTTGCTAAAATTCATAGTGACGCACAAAAATATGTGAACACATGTAACAAGTGTTCTGTTTGATTCATTTAATCCTCTTCTCCCATTTTTTTTTCTTGTTGTACACGTGTTTAACTTGTTTACAGCGCTTCTCTGAAATTTTATATTCGATTTGAATTGACAGAATTGTGAGAGCACTGAAAAAAAGAGTTTTCCTTTTGATGCTGCCCAAAAAAGTATGCTATCATCGACCTAAGAGTGGAATTTAAAACATATTCCTAACTAGCTGTATTTAATCTCAAAGTAAAAAAATTGATTGCATGATTTTGACAGCAATGGAGTAAGGATTAAAGATGGAACTAAAGCGAATAAAATGTTTTTTCAATATTCTGTCACGTCAGATGCTTTTATTTAATAGATTATTTAGTAAATAATTTTAGTATGCCTACTAAGAATGAACTCAGACTTAATATAAGTAATTTGAAGCGAATATTATGAAACGTTTTTGCAATTAATTTGGTAGGGAACTTAAATCTGTCATCTCTATGTCAAACTGTTATCGATATCAGAAAACTTTAAATAATGAAATGTAAAGTTATAATTTAATAAAATTTATTCAATTTCATAGTCTCATATCATTATTATTTATTGTCAGATTGTTATCGATAACAGACAACACTAAAAATTTAAATCTGAGGCTCTTTCATAAGCATGCTGACTATTTAAAATGTTGACTATTAATAAAAAATAACTTCTCAATTAACCTATGAATTTAACCTACTAATTTATCTACACGACATCATTCAATGTCAAACTGTTATCGATATCAGAAAACTTTAAATAATGAGATGTCAAGTTATAATTTCCATTTATAAATGTATTCCGAATTTTTAAACTAAAATTTATTCAAATTCATAGTCTTATATCATTATTATTCATTGTCAGATTGTTATCGATAACAGACAAAACTTAAAATTTAAATCGGTGGTTATAAAATTTAAATTTTAAATGTTGACTATTAATAAAAATAAAACTTTTAAGATAACTTAGACTTAACTTACTGCTTTATTTCTCGATCAAACTGTTATCGATAACAGAAAATACTACAGATTTTAATCTGAGGTTACAGTCTCATCATAATTAACTTTATCTTGAAATGAGTATGATTTATTTATAATCTTATCTCTGTATTTTTCGTTATCGATAACAGAAAAAACTTATAAGTTAAATCTGAGGCTATTAAATTTGCATTATAAATGTTGACTATTGATAAAAAATATATTTTTCAACTAACTTAGACGGCAGTGTGCACAACTTTCTGCTTTATATCTCTATCAGACTGTTATCGATAACACACAATACTAGAGATTTTGACCTAAGGTTACAGTCCCATCATAATTAATTGTCATTAGAAATTGTTATGATTTCTGGTCATAATAACAATATTTAATATCAGTGCTGTCTGTTATCGATAAATCAACTTGATATATTTAAGGTTATATACTGATGTACTTACTTGCATCTTCATTGGATCGGTGTTAACCTGGCACATATATTTGCCAGCATCCTCCATTTTGACGCTGCGTATGTTGAGTGTCCATGTATTGTAGTCATTGTGTGTCACCGATAATCGATCATTGTTGGTTATCACATGCTCGTGTATGGCCAAAATAGCCTTGGCATCGGCCTTAATCCAAGCCACCTGATGGATGGACATGACGAAAATCCAGATACCAGTTTTCATATTCCCAGACCCCAAAACCAATCGATGACAGTCGCATTTTGTGTGTTGATAAGTTGATTTATCGTTTCATTTCATTTCGTTTCATTGCGTTGTTCAGTTTTTCGATTTTTCGATAAATGTTGCCCGATGTTTTCAAATTACAATTTGATGTGCGAATTAAGTTGATGCAATTGTCGATTGTTGATATGAGATTATTAATCCCATTGATTGGCATTGTCAGTGTTTTAAATATTTTAAATTTTGTGTAGAGTTTCGTTTTTCGGTTTTTAGATTTTTCGATAAATGTTGCCCGATGTTTTCAAATTACAATTTGATGTGCGAATTAAGTTGATGCAATTGTCGATTGTTGATATGAGATTATTAATCCCATTGATTGGCATTGTCAGCGTTTTAAATATTTTAAATTTTGAGTAGAGTTTCGTTGTTTGGTCAACGTCATCAACAGCGCATTCAGCAATTTCCGGTTAGTTTTTTTTTTTTTTTTTTTTTTTGTTCGTAAAGTTTCGTTGTTGTGCCATCGAAATCGATTTGCGGATGTATTAGAATTTAGTTGGAAGTTTCGTTGGGACGCCAGTTGGCGATGCCATTCCGAGTTGGTAACCAAGGAGAGAAAGAGGAAGGTATTTTTTTTTTTTATTTTATTTTGTGTCAACGATACAAAAGTTGGCCGTTTGTTGGTGTCGTTTGGTGTCAGTGTCGTTGACAATGCCAAACGATGGTGGCAAGGAGTGTGTGGCAAGTGTGGCAGTGGCAGATCCCCATCCAGAGCCAGATCCAGGTCCAGGCAACGTTAGTTAGTTGTTGCGTTCATCGTCATCGTCGTCAGATGTCAGCGCAATTTGACGCCATTTCCATTTTGGTAGCAGGCAACAAGCCAAAACGCAATTTTATCGTTGTTGATGCCACAAGTTTTTGCAAGTTTTCGGGTTTTTGTTGTTGTAGTTGTTGTTGTTGCAAGGATATCAAATCGGGATATTTCAAGTGCAATTAGTGGAATTGGTTTTGTGGTTTTTAGTACGTTGGTCATTTTTGTTGTTTGTGTGTTTGTATATTTTTTTGGGAAGAAGAAACATTTTGCAATTAGTTAATATTTGTCAGCTTCTGTTTTTATTTTATGATATATTTCTTGAAAGTCCATCAAAGAATAAACATATACATGTACAGTCTGGAGTGGAGTGGATTGGAGTGGGCTGGGGTTTCTTTTTTTTATCAGGTGCAACGCTAACGACTAAACAGTTGACATTTTATGCAAGTATACAAATAAATATATATAAATAAAAAAATGAGCACACACACATGCATAAGCTAATACAACTACAAAGCAAAACACAAGCAAAGTTAATGTTTAAAAGTTGTGGCAAAAAAGTGTTGCCTACTTTGGATGGCAATGTTTGTATTTGAGTATAAATAAATACCAGTTTTGAGTCAACTCCCATATTTAACTCAGGATCCTTGAACCTCCCCTCCCACAACTTTAATTTAAATCAATATTTAATGTTATTGTCATAAATCATTTTTGTTTTGTTTATTTTTAGTTAAATTTCTGTTAAGTTTAAGTTTTTACACGCACACAAATGCAAAAGACTTTTATTTTCTTCGCTCGCGACTAAAAGGTCGGGGAATTACCAGAGCAAAAGAGACAAAACAATCGGTTGTTCGTTGAGCGAAGACCGATTTTTTTACGGTACGATGTGAACGGTTTATCTCTGACTCTTTGCTCAAAGAGTCCGTAAATAAGAGTTATTTTCGGACAACGGAAAAAGTTCAACTATTATTTGCGAGCTCTGGTTTTCAGTCATATTACCTACTTTTTAATGCATTTGTCAATTTAAAGGCATTGAAGACAGTAATATTATTTAAAGTCCAATTTTATTACCATTAAATAAATTATACCTCTAATAAAAAACCATTTGATTAACAATAAAAATAGTTTGGCTATTAAAATGACATTTTATCTGGCCAAAAGAACAGATTCTTTCCCGCCAAATTAAGACGTTGAGTTACTATCGATTATATTAGTGAATCGATAATTTATCGATATGCTGTTGTATAACGTCTTAAGCTGAATCGACAACTTTATGCGTTAAGATGATAATACGATGAATCTATTGATCATTGAAAACCGGTTCGGCTCCGCAATTTGAGCAAAGCGAACCGGTTATTGAATCGAACCTATGAAAATATTTACCCCGCGAACCGAAAGCTGAACTAAATCACTTTCTAAAATAAAAGGTTTGGTTTGAAAAAAAAAATAATTACATAAATTTAATTATTTTCTTATATTGCGCATCTTTTAGAAACTTTGAATATAAATCATACAATAATAAGTCATATTTAAGTCTTAATTAATTTTGATTACTTAAAAAATTAATTTTTTTTTTTAAATTATTTGTATATTATATTTTTACGTAATAAATTGAACCAAGTTTCGAAACCTAACCTTCCTAGCGAATGGAACCTATGTAAGTCTTGATCTATGGTTCGAGCCCCGAAATTTTGGCGGCTTACAGTCTTGATTTTACTTTAAAGATTCTCAAGTCAATTGGCATAAAGTTTGGATAAATACAAAAATTTAAATCATTAAGTTTTATTTCTTACTGATTACATATTAAATCGATAGGGAACGGATTGAATTATATCTATTATATGGCAAGTAAAGAATCCAAAGTGTTTGCTTCATTTTTCTGTAGTTGTCAACAACTTGTCTATCTTTTTTTCTTTCATTGTTTCCCTTTCTCTCTACCTCTGTCTGTTTCCGTCTCTGTCACTTTGCATATCTCGACTTATTCGATTGTGATTATTGAATCCGATTTGAGGTCGTCTCCCCGCAAAGAAATGAAAAGAATCCTCGGCGTTGTCATTTGATGTGTTGTGTGACCAAGTTAATAAAATCTCAGATGCCAATAATGCTGATGGCTCAGCACATTGAGGATGCTCGAGTTAACAGGCAAACAAAAGCGAATCCGAATGCAGCTGCGATTCTCGATTCTCGATTCTCCACTCTCCACTCTCAACTCTCAACTCTCGACTCTTTGCCGTGCGTCAATAGTAGAGCCGAAAAACGCTATAAACCCATAAATAGCGATATACAGAACTGAACAGGATTGCAGAGGATTGAACAGGACTGAACTGGTGAAAACAGCACACGGAAACAGAAGAGGGGAGAATGAGGTAGAGGAAGAGGAAGAGGAAGAGGAAGAGACTCTCCTCCATTTGATGTCCCTCGGACTGTCACTTTATTTATTTACTCAATAAAGCAAATTTATTGAGTAATGCTGGGGGAGTTGACCTCCTTTCCCCCCCCTTTTTGGATAGACAAAGAATGCCCAACGGATTCTGATTTCGATTCCGAATGGGACTTAAAAAACTGAATAAATAAAAAAAAAAACTAACGGCGCAAAAAGTGGAAAAGTGAAAGGAAAAAAAGAGGTAAATGTTGTTTGGGAGCCATAAAAAAATAAAAAAGCGCCAAATGTAAATGCAAATACAGCGAGCAAATGTCATAAAGCAAGGATACAGTAGCACTAAATACAGGACTATACAGGACTATATACAACTATAGGACTAAAGCACAGAGTACACATACAAATATACGAATATAAACACATATACATATACATACATATATATGAAAATGGTGCAAAGTTTGTTTCGGTTTTAACTCGGTGCGCTTGAATTTATTTTTATTAATATTTCTGTTTCTGTTTCTGTTACTCGAAACAAAAACAAAACTCAATTGCATTAAAAAAGAATCCAAAAAATAAATAAAAAGAAAAAAAAAAATACAATCGAAACGCGCATGAAAACAATGCAGCGATTATGCGACTTTTCTGTCGTTGTTTTTGTTTTTGTTTTTGTATTTATTTTTTGTATTCTATTCTCCATGTTGTTGCATTGTACAAATTCAGAAAGGCAACAACAATGGGGAGGGATTACTTTTCAAAAACACTGCAAAAGATATCTTCAATTATGCGGGCTCTTTTTTTTCCATACAACGAATTTCTATTTATTTTTTTTTTTTTTTCACTGAAATCCGCTTGTCGCATTTTCTTAATATTATTATTTTGTCGAACAAATTGTAGAACGAAGCGGGATTATTTTTTACCAAGTTAAATGAATCATGTTAAAAGATCTGTAGCGACTCAGAATATTTGAAAGTGGGCTCTTTAGAAGGAAATATAAATGAATTTTGGAAACCTATATTGTGTACTTTCTAAATATGCATTCTGGTTATAGAATATATTTTTTTAAAAACCAAAATTTTAGACTGAATTCTTTGTTAATTTCAATAAATTAAATTTAAGTTTAGTGTATTTTATATTCGGTTTAGTTTGTTATTTTTTTCTTTGGCCTTTTGTTATTTCAGTTGCTTATTTTTCAAGTTCAGCGAATGCAATTTATTTTATTATGTTGACAATATTTTATTTATTTATTTATTGTTTAAATAAAATGAAATTGAGTGTTGTCCACTCGATGCTCATTTCCGTTCGCTTCCCCATCTCTTCTCTCTCTGTCTCTCTCTTCTCTGAGTCTTTCTCTGTCTATCTAAATGTTGTGTTGCTTTTGTTTGATTGAAACATCAGAGGATTTATACGAAATGACGTTTTTATTTATGATGCCATTTCGTTGATTAACACTCTTTGACGTGCGTTGCACAATACAAACAAACAAAAACACACAACACACACACACACACACACACACACTGATGCAGAGGGAACGCATCAAAATGTTGGAAATGTGTAAACAAAATGTATTTATTGAATGGAAACAGAAATAAAGCAATAATAGCAACTGATAAAACATAAATAAATAAAAATAAAATTGTATATATTCAAAATGTATGGAAAATTCGTATTCGACTAATATATTTAATCGTTTCCAATATATTAAATCTCTATTGTAATTGCCAATTTATTAAAAGAAATTTTTATTTATCTCTGACATTTATATTTCGAGTTTTCATTGCGGTCACAATTATTAATAAATTTATTTGTTTATTTTTCTTTTTTAAATATATTCCTAAGGAACTTCAAGATATGTTTTTAGAATAATATGACTCGTAATCGAACCCAGTTATTTTTGGAAATTATAGTTTTATTTATGTGACAGGTGGACGACTTTTTATTTATTTAAGCTTAAGTTTTTAAATTTGGATAGAGCTAATTTTTAGCACAATTTATCGATATTTATGATTATGTACATAAATATCGATAAATATTGAATAAATTCAATATAAATTACACGCAATGAATTTAAATATAATGTTAGGTTTTTTTAAAATTTATTTTTGAAAACTTCTTTGTAAAATTCTTTCAATTTCGATCTGTGGTTCTTCTAAACTTTTTTAAAACACCCTATAATTCTAAACTTAAAAGCTTTTGAATACATACGTAATCTAGCCACATTTAAAAGATTACATTCATATGCATCCATAATTAACGTAATTTTATTTGTTGTTGATTCTCATTCTCCAATTAATATTCCCATTTTGAATATTTTACAATTCGATTGTTATGCTTTTTATTTATTTTTATTTCTCGTTGTTGTTATACATACTTTTTTAAGTAACTGTTTATTGTTGTTAACAACAATCGATGGCATTTTTTATTGCATATTAAATTTGTTAGTTGTTTTTACTCTTGTTATTATAGCGGGAATGATTAACTTTAATAATATTTTATTAAATATACGCGATAGTTTCACTCAACCTCTATTTCTCTCTCTGATTCTCCATTTCTCTACCTAATAATATTTATGCTACTTCTGTTTATTATTTTTGTTTTAATAAAAATAATTTATAGTTGATATTTATGAAATTTATTAAAATATAAAAATAACGTTAAGTAAAGTTAATGTGCTATAAATTCAAGAATCTTCTTAAATTATAAAGTTGAGTATAGAAAATAAAATAAACGAAATATTTTCGTGGATAAACACGAATTTATAATACTCTCAGTTGGTAGAGCTTAATGATAGTATTGGATAAAGGGTATACCCTATCTTCGGTATGCCATTAAATTTGTTGTAAGAATTCTTTTTTTTTTAATTTTCCTATTTCTTTTGTTTCTAGTATTATGTTATTATTGTTGTATTTTTGGTGCATTGGTGCGAAAACTATGCAGAGTGCTATTATTATGATATACAGTATATATATATATATAGATTGGTATATAAGTAAATATATATATATTTATATATAGTATATATATATAATTGTTATATTTACTTATACACTTGAGATATAATTAAGTTAAGGTGCGCTTAAAAGGTTACATAATAATTGATTATTGTGCAGTTTTGTGCGGTTTTCATTATTTGATTACTGAAAATACTTAAAATGGTGCACATCAAATTTGTGGTGTGAAACTGTTGCGTAATGGAACAGTTATCGAAATTCTTTAGATATCGAAACGATAACCGATAACAAATGAAAAATGTGAAAGAAAAAAAAAATGAAAAGGTTTTCTTTATTTTTTTGTTGTTGTTGTTGTTGTTGATGGGTTAAATTGAAACGCCTGCGTTTGAAAACCGATACATACCTTGGCTGGAACTGACGCACCGTCACCACTCACCCGATGACCGCCCAAATTGTTGACCACACACGTGAAGGTCGCGTCTCGACCTTGGGCAACGGTAACATTCTCCAACGGTATTACAAAGTCCGGCTCGAATGCGCCCACTGAGGAGGATTTGTTTGAAACGGAAATATCTTCATTTCAATGGTTGATTGCCATGAAGAGAAAACATTGATTGAACAATTAACGAAATTTCTTATTTATTGCTTGCTTGTCGGCATTTCAGTAACATCTCATACTAAAGATTAAATATGTATTAAATTAATTAATTAAATATGAATATTAATATTAATTATTGAATTAATGAACTAAGGAATCAATTAATTTGAGTGTGCATTAGGTAAACCGCAAATCATATCAGACAGCAAGCGTAACGAATGCTAACTATCGATATCGATATCCGATTACACTCGGGTATTGTTATCGATAGTGCATGGAGAAAGCATATTTGGTTTACATAGCGCAAAAGCCACGCAAATGTGTTAGTTTAACGATAGTCGATGTCGATAATATTATCGATAAGTTATCGATGTATTCAACGATTGTTGGAAAATCGAATTAGATAATTAATGATAATTAGAGCTTACATTGACATTAATATGTTATCGATAAACCAATAGGTGTGTTATCGATAAATTAAAATATAATAAATAAATAATTATTTATATTTGACCATTGATATGTATTCGATTAATAGTTTTACTTTCGATAAAAACAATCTCGTAACAATCGACTATCGATAAAAATAGTAATTTGTCATAATTAGCAAAAATTTATCTGTGTTATGGATAATTTCTTATCGATAAAACTTGAAATTGAACTGTGAAAATATAACAACTCACTCTCTCTGTCTTTTTCTCTCTCTCCTTCTCTCTCTTTCTCTCTCTCTCTCTCTTGACTTACCAATGCAATTGCATAGCAACAACAGCAACAGGAGCTGTAATCGAACGCCTCCAGTTGCCACGCCCACACGTACGCCCCTAAACGCCTGAAAATGCGCCAGCTTCTGTCCAAATGTAGATTGATTGCTCTCTAATTGTCGTTGTCGGTGTTGACGGGATCCGTCCGACATCCAACTGAGATTCTGGAACTTATCGTTGTTATCGTTGTGTTTGGAAATGCTTTTGGCGATTTGGTCGCCGTTCTGTTGGGCCACCATCATCATAAGACCGATGTAGTTCCCATTAACATTGCTTCACTGTAATGATGATGATGATGATGATGATGCCTGCGAATAGTTGTGCCAAAAAGTTTGGAAATGAGTTATGTAAATGTTTTCACTTAACGACAAAGTTTTAACTTGATTTCTTTACGATAAGAGAGAATATATTCTGATTGATTGACTTGATTGACAGCTCTGATTGAGTTTATTCTTATATAACATTCAAGAATTGCTGACTAAATTGTTGGGCTTCAAATGCAAGTTTATTTGCAAATGTTTATTTAAAGTTAATTTCAAGTTATTTTAACTTGGTTTGTTGCAAACCAAATTTATTAATCATCACACATCAAAACAATTACTTATAAATTATCTGACGCCTTTTTAAACGCAAGACATTTGGAAATTGAGATTAAGAAAAACAAGTACTTTTCATTTGTAAATGTATTCGTTTGTTAATCAAGTGAGCAAGTGAAATGAATGAATCAGTGAAATATATTCACACTCTCTGTAGAGTTTTTAAAAGCTTTTTGGTGGCATTTGAATCACTCGCTTAGGCCAAACAAATATTTGGTATTTACAAATACATTCGATTGTTTTGTATTAAATTGACGCGAGTCAAACGATTAACATACCAAGTTAAATGAATGAAATAACACAAATCGTAATATTTAGTGATGTCAAACTTGTGTCAAAGAAGTATTTTAAGTATTTGGAATTTGCAAATGCATTTGTTTTCTTTATTTTACTCACATAACGAAAGAAACGAATTATGTTTGAAATTGAAGCATTTACTTTCATTACTCTCTTGACATTCGAATGTCCCACTTAAATCATGCAAATACCTGGTATATTTGCAAATGTATTTGTTTGTTTTTTTTTCGAGCGGAATGTCTTTGAAATTAAAGTTGCAATTGGCAAATGAAGTTTACAGTTGTGGGCAATTTGCATTCAGCTGTCAAATTGCTGCCATCCATTGGATAAACCGCTAAAAAAAAGTCAATGCAACGAGGCAAAAAGCGAGCAAAGAAATTGAATAGAAGAATAGAAGAATAGAAGAAGGAGAACTTTGATATGGATGTGGTGGCAAATAAATAATTTAAATATTGCATATTGTGGCGCTGTTTACACAGTCAACGTATCTGTAACTTGTAGATGCTTTATCTATTGACAAAACGTTGCATACTAAACGATGTAACAAGAGGGGGCAACATGGGGACAAGAGGGACAAGAGGGACCAAGAGGGACATTGCCTTGCCTTTGTTTGGCGACAACAACATTTTTTATTGGCAACAGGACGACGACGACGCGGTAAGGATTCATCTTTGGGGCAGGACACACGTTGGAGCTGCAAGGCAGGACTTTGCTGCACGTGCCGCTATTTACATTTGCACGTAATAAATTCACAAGGACGAGCGAGGACGATTCGCAACAGGAAATGTGCAGGAAGTGCATATGCCGGTTGTCGTTTGGCTTTGACTCTGACTACGACTACGACTACGACTTGGACTTGGACTCGGAGTTGGAAATGCCAGAGCGAAATTCCAATGACAGCAACAACTACATGTTGCATATTGCAAGTACTACACAGAGAGAAAAATCAAGTATTTCCTATTGATTTCTTACCAAAATTCAAGTTTACAATTCAGAAATTCATACGTCCGAAAGTTTAAGTATTTTCATATTCAGAAGTGAGTAAAACACTTGCTAAAAAACTACCATTTATTCCTATTTTTGAACTTGAACCAATCAAGTATTTCCTATTGATTTCTTACCAAAATTCAAATTTACAATTCATAAAATCATGTTCAAAAGTGAGTAAATAAAGTGCTTAAAAACTACCATTTATTCCTGAATTCGAACTGGAACCAATTCCTGTAAACTCTGGAACTAGTTACAAAAATATCTCAAAATAAGCACACGCTACTTTAGCTATATTTACCTACTGCAGTTTTAAATCAAAGTTGTAGAAACTTAATTTGTAAAAATGTATATTAAGGCCTGTTCCGGTTTTCACTTTCGGCAAGATTTTTCGGAAGTAAATATTTTTAATCTGTTCTTATTTAATTTTGGAAAAATGTAGCGGATTAAATTCACATTTAGTTGGTGAATTTCAGTCTAATAAAGTGTAAAACAAAATTCTTAAATACTTAGAATAAATGCAACGTCTAAGAATCTAATTTTTGATATGCCGTGAAATTAAAAGGGAAAATTGCAACAGGCCTGATAAACTTTTATTAAATACCTATCTATTTTTAGCCGAATTTATTTAAATAGTTATCGTATTCATTTATGATATAACAAGAGTTTTTATTGATTCACGGATATTTTCACATACATAAGGATTATTTTTACTAAGTTAATAATAATAACTTCCATACATAAAGTATGCATTTTAAGAATAGCAAATACTTAATTTTTTAAATAAGTATATATTTTGTACCGAATTTATTCAAATCATTTCTAGATTAATTGATTTGAGATTATATATTTAACTGTATAATAATTTACATATACTATAAAGTATTCATTTTTAAAATAGAAAATACTTAATTCGAGGTCCTTAAATTTTAAACTTAATTTGACTTTTTTCTTTCTGTGTACCCATACCAGATCACAGTGTCCCCGGTTCACATATTTACATTGACAAAATTTAATGAGCTCACAATGTGAACTGCTAACTTGGCCAAATATTTGCGCCCAGTTTTGTGAAAGTGCCTTTCTCTTTGCCCAGATCGAAGCCTTGGCACATTAAAAGTGGCTGAGGCAAAAAAAGGCAACCAAATACATGCGACGCGTGCTAGCCATTTTATTAGATACGTGTCCTATCTATTCTAGCCCATTCAACAGTCCTCCTCAGTCTATCCTCTCATTCTCTCTCTCATTCACTCTCTCTCTGTCTCTTTCCTTCTCGCAAATGCCGCCTTTGTAATCATCTTTGTGTGCACTTAAACACTTTCCCCCCCATTGTGTAGTCTTAACAGCTGAGCATCATATGTCTGGCCCCGTTCCGAACAGATGAGTTCAGGTTGAGATCTGTTCATGCTGGGCACACGTATGAATGCTTTTTATACTCGGCACCCAGAGCATAATGAAGTGTTATAACTTTGTGACAATGCATGTGACAGAAGTACGGTTCAATTCTATACTAAACTTTATTATATTTCCTTAATCATTTTTCTATTTGCCTTGTTTTTTTAAGTCTGTGAAATTATTTATAAAAAAAATATATTCAAATCGAGCTTAAATAAAATTATATAATAGATAGAAAAATGTAATTAAGTATGAAATATGTGCATAAAATTATAATATATCATATAGCTGTCATAGAAAGGAAAAACTCTGTGGTTTTCAAAATTATATCAACCAATCTCACAGATTGTTCATTTGAGATTTTCTCAAGAAATTCGTCTAAAATCTGACTGCTATATCGTATCGAATATTTAGGTTTAGTGAGAAAATGTTTGTGGTGTTTTGAGATTTTTGAAATTATTTATTAAAAAAATATATTAAAATCGAGCTTAAATAATATTATATAATAGATAGAAAAATGTAAGTAAGTATGAAATATGTGCATGTAATTAATATTCTCTATATATTTAGTTTTAGTAAGAAAATGCATGTGGTTTTTTGAGATATCTTAACCAAATTTTGTATTGTTTATTAACTTTTACATACTGAAGATATTTGTCATAATAATGATATGTCAAAAATTTATTACAGGACTCTGAAGGCTTCCAAATTCCATCTAAACCTTCTTTGTTGTTTTATGATCAGTTTTATTCCCATAATTATTATTTTTTGCTTATTTTACTTTATTTAGTTTGTAGCGCGTACATAGTATTTCACAGTCGAGCACACTCTAGTGTAAATAGCATCAGTAGCGCATCAGAATTTTGTTCTCTTTGTGTCAGCTGCAGACTTTTTTCGATACATTAAAATTAGGTAACGGATTACGGCATCGATAGCTAACAAGCTAGACACAGATGATATAATATGACCATGGAGGACTGGGATGACAAGTAAACATAACAATGTAAGGACAAGACATCTTAAATATCAGTGGAAAAGAATATAATTTTACATGATTATTGAAGACAAATTGAAAAATAAAATTAAAGGTAAATTAAGTAACGAGTTGTATAAAGATTGAATTAAATCAAATGATTTTTGAAGAACATAATTAATTAATTCGAAGTGTTTCTATCGATTGTGAGGCCTAAGTAAAATAAAAGAGGACAGGACAAAGGCAAAATAAATTCTGTCCATCTGTTGGGATTGTTTTCTGAGTACGTGCTGCATAAAGGGAAATTTCACTTTTTAATTGATAACCAAAGTGAAATGAATCTTTATTGAAAGCATGAAAGTGATAGACAGAGAGAGAGAGAGAAAATTGTGATAATGAAAGAGAAAGGGAGATATCATAAAGTAAAACTAAAGGTAATGGAATTTATGTTGCCCCTGAGACTTGCATAAGAATTTAAACAGATGAAAACGAGTCGAAATATGAAATATGAAATGATTTCAAGCAACTCATATGCATTTTAAGCTATCTTATGTTTTGTCTCGAGATGAAATTCAATTTGCTTATTTAAAATTCTCAACTCATAAATAATTTGTTGAGTTATTTCAACTGCAACGTTTTTCTGTCTATTCGGAAAAGTCGCATTTCCTGGACACGTTGCTCCATTGACTCAAACTCACACATGACTAAAATTCATAATTTTTGATCGTTTCTTTTATTATACACAATGAATAAAAAAGAATTTGCTAAATTTGAAAAGATTTTTGTAGATTTTAAGCTGCATTTGGTGAAAGTTTCAATGAGTTGTTGGAAAATGTCATCAACTTGATTAAAGACTTTTTAATTTGTGGCATTTGAGTCGGCTTTTAATAAGGTTTAAATTGGATATGAAAAAAATCTGGAATTGTGCAGTTTAAGACTAGACATTTTTCTTTATCAAAATAAATTTTAAATTGGATTTAAGTGATGTAACTGATTCAGCAATTTTCTCAGCTGCTGTAGCAATTGTTATTTAAATAAATTACTAAATTAAAATTAAGCTTAATATAATTTTATTAATAACATAGATAAAAAATAAAATAATTTTTTTTTAACTGAACATTTCTCTACTAAATTTTAGAAGACTTATGATTCTGATAGTTTTAGAATAAAAATTCAAAATAAAATTAGAGATATGGATAAGATGAGAAATAAATTATTTTTTTGTTAACTGAACATTTTTTGACTTACTTTTAAGAGGTTTTGGTAACTCTGATATTTCCAAAATAAGGAAACCAACTTACTTACAATTAATTAAGTGTAACATAAGTCTGAGATTTTCAGTTAAAATTAAAAGTTTCTGTTAAACCGGTTCTTTAATTTGACTTTCTTAAAGCTCTTTCTATCTCAGCTACAATTTTAATTCGTTTTACAAATCAATTTGTTTAAAAAAAGATACAAATAAATTAGAAATTTAACTTAAGACAATGATTGCATTATAATTTTTTCACTGTCTCAAAATCCAGCTTAAATAAATTAATAGATATGGACGAGATAAGAAATATATTTATAAGTATTATATAATTTTTTTAAATTAACATATCTTGACTAACTTTAATTCTCATATTTCCGGAGTAAAAAAATCAACTTACTTAATTCAATAATAATTCAAATATTTTCTCTTACGATTAAAAGTTTCTGCTGAACCTGTTCTTTAATTTGAGTTTTTTAAAGGTCTTTCTTTCTCAGCTACTATGTTGTTTTATTAAAAAAACAAAATTTGTTAGTAATAGAAACTTATAAATTTAAATTTTAGCTCGAGTCAATAAATAAGTTTATAGATATGATCGAGATAAAAAATAATATAGTTTTTTTTTTATTAATTGAACATTTTTTGATTTAATTTAAGAAGTATTTGGTAATTCAGTTATTGCCGGAGTAAAATAATTCAGATATTTTCTGTTGCGAGTAAAAGTTTCTGCTGAACCGGTTCTTTAATTTGACTTCCTTAAATGTTCGTATTTCTTATTTCTTGATTTTTTCTTTTGGCTCGAACTTAAAGTAAATCAGGGTCAGAGCAAAAAAAAGCTAGACACACAAACAAAACACACATTATAGAGTTGCTACGGCTGTGCGTGTGTGAGTGTGTGTGTGTGTGTGAGTTTATTGTTGCTGACATTTAAAATTACACACTTGGGAATGCGGGAGAAGTTTTGCTTGAAAGTAAACTAAATTAAACACAGAGAAACATTGAGAGAGTTGCACAGACAAACGCGGAGAGAGGGAAGGTTGAGTAAATGACAACTGACCATCGAACGGTGAAACGTGCCACACCCTCCGCCCCCCCTTCCCCTACCCCCTCTCTTCTTCATCACATCTCTGTTGACCTGAGGGGGCATGGCCACGCCTTTACTGGCTACTGTCTCGATGTCCTGGTCAGCAGAAAGTTGCCAACTCTATTTGTATAAGCTACCCCACATAGGGTGGGTAGAGGGAATGGAGAAAGGGAGAATGGAGAGAAAGAGGGAAAGTTGATATAATACATATACATATACCTACATATATAAATATAATAGACTAAAGCTTAGTTCATGCCCCGTTGTGTTTTCTGCTGATGCGACAGATTTTGAACAAGGACTTGGGAAAGAGGAGAACAGGAGAATTTGAGGATTTCAGGACTCTGGACTCGGAACATGTGCAAAAGTGTAAATGGGCAGTCATAGCCAGCGGCGCAGTTGTCACACTTGCAGCCTCACACACACACTCACACACACATACACACACACACACTTGAATATGCATGAGTGCTCAACTGTCAACTGAATCTCCTTCTCCCTCTCTCCTTTTTTAGCTCCCCTTCTCATCTTTGACTCTGTGCAACATCCAACATGTCATATTTTTATTTGCACTCTCTTCTTCTTCTATTTTTTTTTTAACTGCTGCCACGCCCACACCGCCTCTGCCACAGAGTTGCTCTAATTGGAGTGCTTTAGTAAGCTTAGTGCCTGCCGGACATTTTCTGGCATTTTAGCGACTGTCGATTGCTTTCTCCATTTGGTTTTTGGGGTTTGGCTTCTGGGTTTTCAGTTATCTCCCTCTCTCTCTCTCTATCGTTCTCTCTCCTCTCTTTCTCCATCCATTGATAACAATTCCACACCCACAATTGTCCACTTGATTCGCTGTTAGTCGCTGTATTCTGCCCTCAGCATGCTTTCATCCATTTCATGCTTTTATTAACGTTTCCCGATTCCCGATTCCCGTTTCCCGTATTTCGCTTTACTCGTTTACTCGATTCGGTGGCAACTGAAGATGTCTTCAATTCTATCGAGGTATTTTTCCAATTTTTTCTAGCTCTTTTCTTTTAAAATTTTCCATTGTGAAAAAAATCAAATTATCTTAAATTCTTGATGAAAAGTTTTGATATTATAAATAATGTGAGTAGCATTTTCTATCCTCTAAAAAATTCAAACAGAAAAACTAATTTAACATTGGTTTCTAAAATCCCCAATCGGAAGAGTCGATACATACATATATTTCAAAGCTTAATATATGAAAAGTTATTAAAGGAAATTAAATACAGTATGAAATAAGAGGTTAAGCAATGATCCGCTTGAAGATATGTTCAGTTTTGGCAAAGTTATTAAAGTTTAAAGTTGTGGAAGCCGTTGACTTAGCAGTTGACTTATTAAGACACTAGAAGTTGATTAAAAGTTTAAACTTGAGATTTACAATTTAGAATTTTCGAAAATTACGAGAATTACCCTTACTATTAAAATCGAATCATGGCGCAAAATAAATTATTGAACAAAATTAATAAAAAGAAAATTAAAGGCATTGGAATCAAGTTTAAAGTGTTGTTTCAAAAATTATTGAACGAAATTAATATAATTTGAATGCAGAAAATAAAAAATTATTCTTTGAAAAATGTACCGAATCCGTTTCGGTTTCAGGTTCCTGAAAAATAATTAAGTTCGATATTGGTTCCGATTCCGGTACTAAAAAAAAAGCGGTTAGTTTTCCGGTACCAGTTTCGGTATTATTCTCTGCTCAAAAATTTAATTTAACATTTCTACAATGTCAATATATTGAATTATTTTTCTTTAGATTCTATTTTTAATCAACTTTAATAAATTAAATGATATAAAATAAATAAACCGAAAGATCTATAGGTTTATTAAGTAAAGAAAGGTCTTCAATCGTATTAAATATCAAATGAAGATTTAATAGGTTTTTGTTGAAGTTTGTGAGCTGGAAATGTAATTATTTTCCTTGTTTCTAATTAACTTGTATCTCATATTGAGTGGCACAGTTTAGGAAGCTATTTAATAAGCTGTATCAATAACTCAGTCTATTAATGTGCAATCTACAATGAACAGGTCCTTGAGGGAAAGTGAGAGAAAGAGAGAAGGGGAAAGGGGAATGGGAGAAACCCATTGCCATCAAGTGGCAAATAAAGGCATAACCCGACAGTCAACACTCAGCATTCAACTCTTTTCCGAGCCCCAAACTCGAACCCGAACCCAATGTAAAAGGCCAGCGACCCGTTGTGAACTCCCTCCCAAAAAAAAGGATAAGTTGCAAAAGGATAACGATGGGGAGGATGGTTGGCAAAAGGGACGAAGTGAAAGCATAAAGATTGTAACTTGTAAATGGGCAAATAAAATGGAAATGAATATTATAAAGCAGCTTTGACACAGCCTGCGGATATAGGACTAAGGATGAAGGACGAAGGACCACGGAGGACGACGGAGGACTCCAAACTACACCAAAGTGAAAAGCTGACAAGTAGCTTACGTAAATAATGTCAACGGAACAATAAAAATAATAAACGAATTAGCTGCTTATGCGGGACAGAAGGGAGGACACAGGACACGGATTCCAAGTGAAGGCGGCAGGATATGCCTGTGTCTCCCTCTTCTTTTTTTCCCCCTCTGTTCTTCCCTTCCCAATGAAAATGAAAGCTGACAGTAAAAGCAAAGCGAAGGAATGAAATGCGGACACGACACGACACAAACATTCAAATCGACTTTTGAGGCGCTTTTTTCCGTTGTACAACACTCTCTCCCTTTCCCTTTCCCTCTCTCTCTCTGCCTTCACCACACTGTCAAATAACCCAAAACTGCAGTCTATTTGTCGCCGTCTCTTTTTAGCTCCTTTTTATTTTTGGGCAGGACATGACGTTAAGACGTTTATGGCTTGTCAAGGATTATTGTTATCACCAGCTAGCCAGGTATGCAAACATAAACCTAATGGCAACCTAAAAATAAAAAAAAGCCTTCCGACTACTGATTCTTTACACTGGTTCCAAGTTAAGTTCCGAATTTTATTTCTGCTTCAGCTCTGTCTGAAAATTATCTTGTAAACTGAATAATTTCGTATAACGATTTGATTTTTGTATATTTTAATGTTTCAGTTTCTATTTTCGTTAATTTTTCTTAAATAAATAAATAAATGAATGAAATAGTAATAATATAACATATGTTGCATTTTATTATTTAATTTATTCTTGCACAATTTTGTTGAGCAGAAACAAAAAAGTGTCTGAGCTGTAACAATTTAGAATAACACTCTTGTAATACAAAAATGAGCTTGTGATAAGCAATGGGAAATTAGAGAAATACTCAAGCACTTGAATTTGAAATATATTTTTTTTTAATTCTTTGAATATTTGCTAATGCTTCGATTACTAGTTCTTTTATTGAAGTACTCAGCACTTGAATTTGAAATATTTTTTTTTTAATTCTTTGAATATTTGCTAATGCTTCGATTACTAGATCTTTTATTGAAGTAATTTTTGCACTAGTTCTTGAACTGACCTAATTACTGGTTGGGTTACTGGTATGGTTACCAATATGGTGGTTACTACACTGAAAAAAAGAACAACTTCTAAAATCAATAAAATTCATCTTAAATATTTTGTTCTTAAAATAAAACCATTTTAAGACAAAATTAATAAAATTCAGAATAATAATCTAAAAATTCGCAGCTCTTAATATAAGAATTAAAAATCTTAAATTGATAAGATAATATAAAGATGTCATATTTAATTTGAAGACAATAATGACACCGTGGCGCTCTGGTAAGAGTCGCCGCTTCAATTTGGTGGTTAACAAGTCGAGGGATCGAAACCCGCTCTAGCCAAGGAAAAAACATATAATTCGGAATATTTATAAAAATAATAAAATCCAAAAAAAGTATAAATATCCAAAAAAAAAACTAAATAAGTTTAAAGATTAAAAAACACCTGCCTTATTTTTGGTTTGAGAATTTAAGACTGTTTGGTCTTAAATTAAGAACTTTTTCTTATCTGAAATGTTCTTAAAATCAAGATGTGTTTTCTAAATTTAAGAATTTTATGTTCTCGACGCATTTTTTAGACCAAAATTCTTAGTTTTGAGATTAAAATCTTGATTTTAGAACATTTTTTTTATCAGTGTACTTGGTATCTTATTTGTTCCCTTTTACTTACTGGCTCACTTACTAGTTCACTCACTGGTTCACTTCTTCATTGATAATCTCTGCAAGAGGGCTTTTAGTTTCCTTTGCAATTTTTGCCTCCATGTTCCATTAGCATTAATCTCTGTTGCAGAGTAGAAATCTGTTGAGTGTTATTTAATCTGCAGAAAGGCAGCTATGTTAGTCGTAGCTACCCCACAGTGCACTTTTCTTTACCGACTGCCGAGCTTTTCAACTGGAAACGGAATTTATGAGCAGCGAATGTTGGACACCTTTTTTTTTTTTTTGGTGCTTTTCCACTGTTTCGAGGCAATGGAAAGCAGTAAAGTCATGAACTGTGACAAAAGGATTACAAGGGAGTTACTTTTGTCAGCTGTCGCTACTCTCAGTACCAGTCTCAATTGTTTCCCCCTAGAATTGTACATCTCTTTATTGTGACTGGCATTGTACTATACATAGGCTAAATAAGATTAATTTAGAGATTAAGTGGGAGCAACAATATTCATGTGTGAATTAAATGACATACAATTCTAGACAAGAGAACTCATCTGGTTTGGAACTGATTTTCTATTCATTTCAACGCTTCAGTTCATCACACTCCGTTTCCATTTGTCCTCCGTCCTTTCTTTAGCTGCCTGACTGACAGTTACCTGTCGATTTATTCAACGTGCAAATTTATTAGATTAACAGCAAATATCAAATAGGAAATTAACTGTCGTCTGGAAACACGTTCAGCTGAAATGCAGAAGCGTATAAAGGACAAACCGGATGCTGGACAAGTGTCTCTCACATGTCTGGACAGCACAGGACATGCACACAACACCTACACACACACCTTCACACACACACAGACGTACAGACGCTTTTTCATGTCCTCGTTGTGGTTGCCAAATGTTAAATGTTGCTGAATGTTGTCAACATTTCTCAAATGCTGTCAAACACTCGTCAGAATGTAACAAAAGTGTTGCCTACCTTGAGGCGCCATTCAAATTTGAAATTTCAACGTGTTACATAAACTTGAACAAGGCAAAAGCTTATGACATAAACATTGTGACAATACACACACACATCCTTACCACAAGATGATGCAATTTAGTACATCTACCAAGAGATAATAAGCTTACGCTTCTAACTTATTCAGAAGCTAGACAAGTCTGCTGAAACACACGAGTATTCTCAAATTCCAACAGATTTGAATGAGTTTCATTAGATGAAATTCTTTTAAAATCAATTTATATACTGCGAACATCTTTGTATTATTTTTTTAAACTCTTTACTTTATTTTCAAAATAACTTTTATACAAAAGTCCTTTGAAATTTGAATTTTAAAACATACGAGACTCAAATTCCAACAGATTTGAATGAGTTTCAGTAGATGAAATACTTTTAAAATCAATGTGTATGCTTCGAATATTTTTTGATTATATTATTTTATTTTATTTTATTTTATATATATTTCATTTAAACCCTTCACTTAATTTTTAAAGGAAATTGTATCTAAAAATCCTTTGTTGCATATTGAAATAAACTTAAAGTAAAAGTGGAAGTTAAATACGTCGCTGTCATAAGATGAGAGAAAATAACTTTCATCAAGTTCAAGTTGCAGGTTGTAATTTCTAGGGAGTTGAAGGGGACTACAAATGACACAATTGCATTTGGCAATGAATAGTTGACCCGAAGTTGTTGTTAGTTCCGAGTGACCTTTGATGCGGTATGAGCTTCATTTCAGTTCCAACAACAATTTGTATGCGAGGTGTCAAGTGACCAAATGGTGAGTGGCAAAGCGGCAAGAGTTAAGAGGCAAGAGGCAAAAGGCAATGTGGCAAGTGCCAATGCATTCATGTCCTGCTCAAAAGGACACACGCATTGACAGCATACCAAGGGTAACACAAAATGAGAGAGACAGATAGAGAGAGAGAGAGACAAAGAGAGATAGAGAAAGAGTGTGTGTGACTGATATGAATACTCATATGTAAATATATTCCTGTGGTGTGACTTGGTAGCGTGTGTGTGTGTGTGTGTGTGTGTGTGTGTGTGTGTGTGTGTGTGTGTGTGTATTAATATGGCAAATGCCACAAATAGTTGAATAGCATTCCAAGCAACTAAGACAAAGCATTGACAGTCCCCTACTATAGTGGTGATATGGCTATTCCTCAGCATGGTGATATGACTGTAATTAGGGATGTGTATCGCCAAGAAAAACTTACGATATTAATCATCGGAAAAACCGTAGCATACACAGTGATATTTTATTGGGAGTCATTGAGAAATTAATGATTTCCTTTTTTCGCTCATTTTCGAAAAATATGTTTCTCTTTTCTCATACCGAGAAATGATTTTGAGTTAAAACTTAAAAAGGAATTTCCTTAACAACACTTAGGTTACCAAATCATAAAAATTAAATGTATAATATGAATTTGTAGTGCAACGTTAGTTATTTAAAATCATTCAAATACAATCCCTTTACAATTAATTTATCCAATATTATGTAAAAATGTTAGCTTTAAGTAATTAAATGTTTTTCTGTTCATCGTATCTTAATGGTAATTGTGACTAGCACAATAATTTATAAGTTATTCTTGTAGTGTCAGGATGCCGAATAAAATAAATAAATAAATAATTAGTGTCAATAGGCTATATTAACAATAAAATTTATAAAAAAAGCAGTAAAGAACATTTGGAAAGTTTACTTTTTCACAATAGATCATCAACAGTTATGCTCATGTGATAGAAAAATATTGAAAAAATTTCTTGCTTGGGCAATGACAGTATAAAATAGCACAAATAATTAAAGTAACCCTTTTTTTGTTTATTCTATGTGCTCGATAGTAACTGTTATTTGATACACAACGATATTATTATATTGATTATGATATTTTTTTGAATTTAGGTAATTTCTATTAATCCATACACTATCGACTACGCCATTTCGATACACATCCCTAGTTGTTGTTTGGGGTGGTGATATGGCTGCTGGCATGGATGGTGATATGGCTGTTGGTGTTTGTTGAATTGCAAGCGAAGTTCCTCACATGACTTTTGCCTTGGCGAGCTTTGCAATGAGTCAATGTCGCTCGGACACAACCTTTTTCATGTATCCACCAAGTGCATGTATGAGTGTGTGTGTGTATTTGTTGTGTGTACCGTGTTTCTCTCTATTGGCAATGGGGCAGCTACACTGCACAAAAAGACCGACCTCTATAATCAAGAACATTAATTTTACATATTTTGTTCTTAAAATAAGACAATTTTAAAACCAAATTACTGATTCTAAAAATATTAAGCTAAAAAATCGCAGTTTTTAATGTAAGAATGCAATCCTTAAATTGTTAGAAAAATATGAATATGATATATTTTCATAAGTAATCAATTGTGTTTGACACCGAATATTTCTAAAAAGAACCCCAAACCAGAAACAATTAAAAAATAATAAGTTTAAAACCTGCCTTATTTATTTTTTTTTTGTCTTGAGTACTTATAATAATTTGGTCTATAAATATGAACTTGGTCTTATTTAAAATATTCTTGAAATCAAGATGTGTTTTCTAACTTTACGCATTTTCTGATATCGACACATTTTTAAGACCAAAATTACTTCTGAGATCAAAATCTTGATTTTGTTTTTATCAGTGTAGAGTCCATTGCGTAGAACTTCAATCATTGCTGCCTGGTAATCGTTGAAAGATAATTTACCATGCCACAAGAGCACAAACACACTCATTTCTATATACATATATATATATATATATATATATATATGCACATATTGTATAATCATGCGTATGTGTTGCATGTTGCCCGATTTTGTCAGTTGAAAAGGGTTGTGACAAATTTTTAAATTAATGACAAATCGAACGAACGCCGCGAGGAACGTGCAAAAGAATTTCATTGCAACTCCCCTTCTTTATTTTATGGCATACTCAATTTCTCCATTTATCCTACCCATTTCCTCACCCTCCTGCCTCCTCTCACCTTGCCACATCTCTTTAAAGCATTTGGTTTTACCCCCTCCACATCTGCAAATGTGCAGTTGACTCCCCTTTTTGGGTGTCGAAGCAAAGCGTTTTAATTAAATTTCATGACCAGTTGCAGCTGAAACAACAACAACAACAACAACATTTCGAGAATTTTCGCATATTATTTATAATCTGAGAGCATTGAGTATATTCACTCGCACTCACCAAATGAATCTAATGAACAAACTGAATTGACAATTTGAATAAGCGAAATCGAAATGAATCAAATGGAAATTTCAATATTGTTTTGGCCCCGACTCTCTCTGTATATGTGTGTGTGTGTGTGTTGTGTGTGTGGTTGTGTGTGTTGGCAACCCTGGTGCTGACTGCATTTCGTTTAGCTTTAAATTGAAGTCAATTGAAATTTCTGCTTGTATGGTGTGAATTATTTGTGAGCTTTACTCAAAAAACTTGATCTTTAAATTGGTCTTTACTCCATTTTTTAATATTTGTGGCATTTTATTTTTCTATTTTATTTTATTTGGCGACACTGAAAGAAAAATTGCTGTGTTCCCTATTAAATTATAATATATTAAAATTACTTTAAGCTTAAAAAATTCAAAAATAAACTATAACACAGTATTTTTAATTGACAATCATTAGATTTATTAATTGACTGGCTAACAGATACTTTAGAAATTTCCATTATAAAACATATTCAATTTCAGACTATACCTAAATGGTTCTTTGACCATTAATGATTTAGGAATAAAAGATTAATGTACAATCACCATATTTATTTCAATTATATTAAAATTCTTTCACGCTAAAACTCTTGTTTATAGAACTTGCATTAAGATTTTTAATACTTTGTTTATCCTTGGAACCGTTTAGATATGATTTTCCGTTAATATATTCGTTACTTTACCATTATTATTCCTTAGTTTTCTTCCTATTTTAATACGCTGAAATCTTTTTAATATTTAGTAGTTATATACATTCTAAGTATTTCATAAATATTTTTTGTTGATATTACTTGCGTATTTAAGTACTTTCCTCAGTACGTTCTATTTATAATGCTTTTATTATCTGCGCATTTGCTACCCTGTAACCATAAGCAAAAATAAATGGGGTATGCTCAATGTGTCGACTGACATAGAAACCATTTATATTCAAGTGTCAATAAAAGGGGGGGGGGGTTTCTATTAAATTTAGCATATTTTATAGGGTATTTTCTAGTTGGTTACACTCGTGTATGACTCTCATTCTAGTTAAACCTACATATTACTCGTTGTATTACAGTTGTTGCCCTCAGACATGTCAGCATTGATTAGGCTCGTCTCTATATACCTAAAGGTTTTCTTGTTTTATTCTTTTTCATGGATTGTGAGTGTGTGAGTGTGTGTGTGTGTGTGCGTGAGTGTGTGTGTGTGAGTGTGTATGTGATGTGGTGCATGTTTAGTTGCAATAAGGCAACATGAGCTGATCATTTACACAACATTTGCATGGGGGTTACGAGTATTACGAAACCCAAATAAAGTAAAATAAAACACACACGCATATTGAAAGTGAGAGTGAAAATGTGGGGACTGAGAAGGGACTGAGAATCAACTCAAAGCGAAGCACCCAAAACGAGCTGGAAAGACTCTTTGAATTTTGATTAGGCATTCAAATATGTATAAACAATAAACAATAAAAAGACAAGCAACCAGACAACACAACAACTTAATGTGCCACAACCAGGGTTGCATGAAAGTGTTGCCACGTTTATGCCCCATGACTAACAAGCCACATTCCTCTTACCTGTGGCAAGAAATCGAGCAAGGACACAGCTCGAATCAATTGCTACATTTTACATTTGTCACATGAAAGATATGATAATCTCAAACTTATATCTGTTAAATGGCTAGAAAGACTCTTAAAGATTATATCAAGGCTGCAAACCAATCTAATTTAGGTAATCTAATGAGGTATAGTCTCAAAAGTTCGATTCGCAAATTGGTTTAAATACCCCCCAGAAAAAAAAGTTTAATTTCGGGGAATGTTTTAACTTAATGCAAACAAATATTGTTAGTGATTTAATTTTTATTCCTATTTTCTTAAACCAATTAAATACTTTATTAAAAAAACGAATTTTGAAAAAAATCTTCATTTATTTGAAGAATTTGAAGTTTCAAATAACATAAAAATCTTAAAATTTATTTTTTTCGAACCGAAACTTCTTTTTAAGAAATTGGTTTGGATCAGGCTCCGATTCTGATATAGTTCCAGTTAAATTAAATTTAATTTAAATTGGAAAGAATTAAGCAAGATCTCGAGTGAATTTTGGTTGAGTTGAGACTTAAGATAAGATTTTCATTAATTTCATTACAAATGGAAAATATTTAAAGTACTACGAGAGCGAATTTTTGTGGATATAAAGGTCGATCTATAATCGTTTAAATTTAAAAATAAAAGTTTAAATGGAAGAACTGTTGTATGCAATTTCTACTTTTATCCGAGCCACTTTAAACTTGGGGTCATAAATGAGTTGACACTTTTTTAAACCGATTTTTCTAATTGGTGTGAAATTATGGATTTGTAACATTTATATTGAAATTTCTTAGCTCTACATATCCTGGGAAAATCAACATGGGAACGCAAAGTTATAATCATTTCAATAATTATCTTTAAATGTGCCATTCCTCCAGTATTAGTTATAAAATTGCAGAAGTTTTGAATGGATTCGTTAAGAGGTTGAGAGGGGGGAAAAAGGTAACTCCTAACCGCGATTTACCAATTTGTAATGGTCGAGGCACATTAAAGCAATAGCTGCTGCAATTTGTTAGTCCATTCGCAACTTTTACTACTGTTCTTTGGTCTTTCAACTTCGTTTCGTTACGTTTCGTTTCGTCTACTTCTTTAACTCGTACATTTTGTACATTACGCATACGTCGCGTGGTGCGCACGGCAAAAATGCAATTTCAACTGAGAATGCACTAAAGTGAAAGAAAGAGCAAGTGGAACATCGTGTTCTTTCACTGTTTGATTGTGTGTGTGTGTGTGTGTGAGTGTGTGTGTGTGTGAGTGTGGCCCAGACAGGTAGACGACCAATTCAGAACGTCCGAATCACACAAGTAACCATAAAACGGGGCAGCAGAGGGTGTAATAAAATTGCCAGAAAGAGCTAAAAGAAAGAAGATGAAAGAGACAGAGCGACAGAGAGAGAGAGAGAAGCAAATATATATATATAATATTTATATTCTTTAAATATATTAAAGTTTTAATGCCGCAATGTCTACGAGTTCATTTAGTCTGAAATTGAAACCAAGTGAACTCGGAGATTAAAAGTTCAGGAACTTGAAAAACTTGACTCGTGACAGCTATTTTTAAGATCACTGCGGACGGCAGTCCGCGTTAGTGACGAAAGCAGCACGAAGTGTGCAAAAGTGACTAGCAATATATACACGAAGAATGGAAAATTTGCTACGACTGTCCGAGTTATATACCAATCGAAAGGTATAGTCTTAACTTACAAAATTATCTACTAAGAATTTTGGTATCTCACCAGGTTCATGAGATATGGGGGTGAAAGTGGGTGGTGCAAGATTTTAAATGATTGCAGCAGATGGAGCCGTTGGAACCTTTCGGTAACATTTTTTTGTTTTTATTATTCTTATCAAATTTATGAAATTTTTTTTTATATAATTTACATATTAAATAAAATAATGTTCGTCACAAAATTGGATATCAGAAATTTTTGGGCATGGAGAGGGTTTCGTCCCTAGACTTTTACTTCGCTCAGAAGTTTTTTTTGGATAGATCAGACTAACAATACTACATTCCTGACTATGTCTGTTTTTCAGCTTAAATTTTATGAAATTCGAATAATTTTTGAGTCATTTTTCATTATTTGATTTTTATCATGATTTATATCATGATACAGTAAGTACAGGAACTCTCAGGGTCGAGTTCGCTCAACTGTAGCCTTTCCCAATATTATTTTTACTTATCTAAACTTTTGTTCATTTGTTTTGATGAATTGTGTTTCATTTGGGGTTAATTTGAGCTTTCAACAAATTTCTCCAAATTCACCATTTCCTTCCTGTCATCCTTCCCTTTCTTCATCTATGCATTCATCATTCCATTCTTTCTTCCATCCTTACAATTGTTTCTCATATATTGTATACATATGTGTGGCCTTTCGTCGCTGATGCGTTTTTAATTGTGTTTATTTCCGCTTCGTTGTGACACGTCATTTATTAGCTTCCTCTACCCCCTTTTCCCTCTCCCTACTCCTCGCTCCGTTCTCCGTTCCACTACTGCGGATCCCTCGCGCATTGCAACCCTGGCCTTTTGTTGCATTGTATCGAGTTGTGATTTATATACATTTGCATACAAGAAGCTGCAAAAAAGCTCTGAAAGCTACAGCTGCAAAAGAAGCAGGACCAAGGAAAGAAGTGGTGAATACACGGAAAGAAGGGGTGAATGCAGGGAATGAAGGGTAAGCTGCCCGGATCATACAACTGCTGCTTTGTCCACAGCGTTCATATTACGCATACGAAGCGTGAACAAAAAAAGCATTTCAGATGTATTATGTAAAAATAATAACTAGAATTACAAACGCAAATACTGATAGAAGAGTATATACCCTGTTTAATCATTCTCAAATTTAAATTAAAAATTCTTAATTTTAGCATGCATTCAACTTCTAAAATCAAGAACAATCATCTTAAATAGTTGGTTCTAAAAATAAGACAATTTTAAGACTAAATTACTAATACTAAGAATATTAATCTATTAAAAATCTTAAATTGGTAAGAAAATATAAATTTGTCATATTTAATATGAAGACAATAATGGAACCGTGGCGCTCTGGTAAGAGTCACCGCTTCAGGTTTGGTAACAAGTCGAGGGATCGAAACCCGCTCTAGCCAAGGAAAAAACATATAATTCGGAATATTTATAAAAAAATAATAAAATCCAAAAAAGTATAAATATCAAAAAAGAAAACTAAATAAGTTTAAAGCTTAAAACACCTGCCTTACTTTTGGTTTGAGAATTTAAGACTGTTTGGTCTTAAGTTAAGAACTTATTCTTATTTAAAATGTTCTTAAAATCAAGATGTGTTTTCTAAATTTAAGAATTTTATGTTCTCGACGCATTTTTTTTTACCAAAATTTTTAGTTCTGAGACCAAAATCTTGATTTTAGAACATTTTTTTTATCAGTGTATGTATTCCGGATATTATTGTTAAATTAAGACAAAATGCGGATAAAATTACAACGACTCACCATTGAAAAGTCAAATTAAAATATTAAATCTAACTAAAAGTAATTGTACAGAAGCCCGAAAATCAAAATATTGCTGAGCCAAATCGTGCTTGAATCAAGTATTTTGTACTTGGTTTAAGAAAATCCAGGATAATCGTACTTTAGACATCGCATTCGATTGATTTTATCCCAGAATTCCGGATTTATTTTTATTTGTATAAAAAAATGTTTACTAATTTGTTGAATCCTAATAAGATTTCTAAGCTTCCTAGCTTTTTAAAAATTTATCTTAAGAAAAATAAAAAATTTTGTTTAATATTGTATTTTATTAATTAAAAAATGAATTTTTTAAGCGAAATTTAAGAGCTCTCGTCGCAAAGTGAAACATCTTAAAAATAGAGAAAATAAGCGTTCAATTTGGATATGAATCTCTTACTACCCACTGTAAATTTACAGGGTATACAAGCAACATTAATGCTGTTGTAGATCTGCACTTTTTTGGGGCAGAACACAATGTGCAGCGACATGTTGAACGCTTTTGTGTGTTGTTGTTCTTGCCACCCAATAAATACTGTACTTGTTGTTGTTGTTCTAGTTGTTGTTGTTACGCCTGAGTTCCATCATAATTACAGTTTCAATTTCTTTTGTTGTCGTTTCGCCTCAAATAATCAACTGCAGGAAACATATGTTACTTTCCAATATAAAGGAAGGGAGAGGGCAAAGAACGGAGATTAAAGAGTGAAGAGAGGAAAGAGAGGGGTCATTCTATTTTCATAGTCGGTTTGGCCTTTAATTGCGGCTTTGTATTATGGGTTAAAACAAAAGACTTCCAACGGGGCCCACAAAATTTATGCTAATTTGTTTTTAATGCACGTCGGATATGCCACAAATTCATTTGACCAGGCCAACAACAAGTGCAGCAACAACAACAACAGTAACAACAACAAAAACAACAATAACAACAACAACAGGTAACAACAGCAACAGCTGCCAATATGGCTAATAAACCGAAACAAGGCCAGAAACATCAGCTAACCAAATGCATTTCCCATTATCATCGTCAGTTTTGGGGGCTGTTCACTAATCATCATCATTCATCGTGCCTAATTTCCAAATAATTAGCGTCGAAAGGTGTGTTCAAGCCATTGAATTAGACTGAGAGAAAGAGAGAGCGAAAGTGAGAGAGAGAGAAAGAGAGAGAGAGAGAGAGAAGGGGAAATATTGTAAATACTTCACACATCGCACAAATTTGACTGTAACTCGATAACTGTCGATAAAAGTCCTAATACCCTGCAATTAAAAGCAAAAGTCATTGATAATATTGGGTAATTAAATAACATTGAAAATTATTAAAATCTATTTATTAAGGTAATATTTATAATATAAATAAATATATAAATGCCTTGCTAATATTGTTATTAATTTATTAAAATAAGAATCAGTTTCAATCTATTCAAAACAATATTAAAATCTATTCAATTCAATAAAAAACTTATAGGTAATATTTATATTTATCAAATATAAAAAAAATAAAATACATCAGTTTCAATCTATTAATTCTGGATGAAATGTATTGGCAAATAAAGTTTTCATACTATAAAAAATATATGACTTAGACCAAACTTCATTTATTTTTACTTATGTCCTTCTCCTTAGTTTACTGAAATTTTCCAAAATAAATAATTTACCAAAGAACAAATTTTAAAAGGGTATCAATAAGTCGCTACACTTCACAGTTAAAACTAATCAACGTGTTAACTTATTTATGAAATAATTATAGAGGTGATTAAACATGTGGCCAAATTGATTTAATAATTCATTTAATTCAACATTTTGAATAGGATGATCAAGGATGGAAACTTTGTCAAAATGTAACACAAATAATATAAATATAGCTCAAAGTGCTGCTGAAAATTGATTAGTCAAAATTCAGTAGACTTGCAAATTATTTTTAATTATTTTGACACGAGCTTTTTTCATTTTATTTATGGAATTTCATTTTGCACAAGAGTTGATTATAAATTAAATTTTCAACCTAAAATATATAACTTAACGATAAATTTTACATATTAATCAAAACGAAAAGTAAATTACATAAATACAATAAAAATCTGTTGGTTTTTTTTAAATTTAAAATAGTTTCGTTTTAAGGATAGAATCTTTCTTTCTCATATTATATCTCTTGGAAAAATTACATGTTAGCTGTTCTATTTTTTATTTATTTTTTATAAAAGATAACTTCAATCTTTTCTATATTTAATCTATTTTCTATAATTTTAAATGTAATAAATTGAACTAACGAATTTTTAAGAAAAACTTATAAAACATCAGTCTAATTCCATATTAACTTCGAGTTTATTTTTGAATTTGACATTAATTTCTATACATATTTCGTTAAGCTTTAAAAAAAACTTGTATAGATCGTTTCGTGGTTGATTTCAAAGTGTTTTTATAAAATTCAAACTGAAACTCTGTGCTTAAAATAAAAATTAAATCATGTTTTCAAGTCACAGAGTCGAATTCACTTTTGCTTCTGAAATTGACTTTCCCAATTTTTCTCTGAGCTTAAGTGACTCAAGGAATCGAATTGAATTCCGAGCACAGTTGACATAATATTATTTTCTTGTTTCTGACATGGATACGTTACAATTTTCTTTTGCGCTTTTCGATCAACGTTTTTCAGGGTCGCTTGGAAATTCGACGAAATTTTCCAATTTCCACTTCTCATTTCGCATTCCTCGTTTCACTTTGCGCTTTAATGCGAAATCTCAACTTGCATATATTAAATGATAATGTACTCCACACACACAACACACGCACACACATATGTAGTTGAAATGCAAGTGGCGACTGTGTAAAATTTATTTAATTAATTAATTTATAAAAAGGACGACAAAGTGCGATGGCAAATGGCCCGAGCGATGCGAGTGTCGAGCTTCATGTCCTGCAAAAAAAGGATAACTTCAACGAAATGACAACAACAACAACAACAAGAACTGTGAACGTATTTTGAGTTGTAAAGGAGCAGCTGCTGCAGCTTCCCTCGTCCTGCTCTCGTCCTGTCCTCGTCCTGCTGTCAGTCTGCCTGTCATTTACAATTTTAATCTCGTTGTGCAGTTTAGCTTAAGTTGGCTCCAGGATAATGAGCACAACGCCAGGGATAACGCCAGTGTCCTTGCTTCCTTCCTCCTTTCTTTCTTCCTCGTGCTCGAGATAAAAGCAGCCTGCAGCCTGCAGCCTTGCAACACGCCGTAATTAAAGAGGCGTGTAAATGCAACGCCATTGGCCAGGACACCAGGACAGGCAGGACACCTGGCTAGGGCCAAGTTTTTAAGCGAGCAAATTTTCATGGCTAATAAATCACTTTTAATATTAATAAAACATAAATCACAGCGACTAAAAACTTGACAAGAACGTTGCCGGAATGCTTCGGCTGAAAGAGGCGTGGTCGCTAGTTTGCCAACGCCTCCCCCTTCCCCTTCCCCTCCCACACTTCACCCCATTGTCCTTAAGAAGTAAAAGTTTTTCGCATGGGACAGCGTTTAAAAAGATGAAGAATGAATATAAAATGCGGGCGCCCCGATCCCTTCAAGCCAACGATCCCCAAAAAGCCATTTAAAAAGCATGAAAACCAAGTGATGCGAGTCAGAAAAAGAAAGGAAGGAAGGAAGGAAGTCGAGGCAGGAAGGAAGGAAGGAAACCAAGCAAGTGAATCAGACGCATCTTGAATGTAACAAGTTGAGTTTTGGACAAAGAGTTAAGTCAAATTAAGATAGAGAAACATTAAAAGCGAAACTTTGCGCACAGATTAAACAATATTATGTTATAGAATAAACAAAGTTTCTTAACAAAGACTTAAGTCAAGTTGGAAAATATAGATATTTAATAAAGCGTTAAATATTACAAGTGTTTCCTTTATTATTTTAACTTCAATTATTAAATATAACATATTCGAACATAAAATATTCTCAGTTCAGAGATCTGTTCTTTTCCAACTCACAATCTAAGCTCTCAATTCGTACATTTATCAATCCAACTTTTCAACTCACAACACTTTAATTACCTTTTGCTTACAAGCAGCAAAAATCACGCGCTTAACAACACTGTTTGTTTTTATATTCTTCTTCTTTAAAAAAAAGAACAAATTTCAAGCACTTAAAAAAAAGAAATTGTATTTTTTCCACTTGAATATTTTACTTTGCAATTTTTTTACACAATTTTAAAAATTCCTTTTTCACTTTGTACAATTTGCTGTTATTTTCGAAACACTTGCGAGCGTTTTTCAAATCAACTTTCGTAACGGACAAAACATTTGAACGATAAACGAGCAGCGCGTAACGGTAAACGCACGTTCTTTTTGTGATTCTTCTGGTGTTGAATTTGGTTAACTGTGAACTTGGCGCATTTAAATGGCGCCCAACGACCGACAGACCGACCGACGCGCTAGGAAGTTGCCCGAGCACTGAACTTGCCAACGTTAAGCGACGCTCGCATTGGGCCAACAAAACGCAGGACACAGCACGGACAGGATAAGAACACAGACAACACAGGACCTAACACAACCGCCAAGTCCTTCGGCACACGCCAAAGACACGAAACCGAAGCCGAAACGAATCACGAATGAAGCGAACCGAACAACGAACAGCTTAAAGCGAACAGCGAACACGAAGTGTGCCAACGACTC
This sequence comes from Drosophila kuntzei, assembly GCA_035042165.1. Classification (NCBI taxonomy): domain Eukaryota; kingdom Metazoa; phylum Arthropoda; class Insecta; order Diptera; family Drosophilidae; genus Drosophila; species Drosophila kuntzei. The sequence goes on along the minus strand of JAWNLU010001388.1, from coordinate 564,675 downwards.
GTAATCGCATCGTTTCGCATCGTCAAGCAATCACAATAGCAACATGTTGCCAGCAGCCTGCCAGCAACAATGTGGCCAGCAACATGTTCTTATCTGTGTGGAAAATTTGAAATGCGAGTTAAATCATTTGTCGTAGTTTTTCGAGTCTGAGATTTTTCTGGGCTTCAACTACTTTACTTAAATTTATTAAATATTATTTTTATAATGAAGTATATTTTTACTTATAATGTGATTATAGAATTTCCTTATTTACTCCCTATATTTTAAGATTTAATATATTTTTCTTTCCTTCAGATTTTAATATTTAATTTAGCTGTATACTTTAATTTGGAATCTGTAATATTATTTCAACAATGTGGCCAGCAACATTTGAAATGTGAATTGTATCATTTGTCGTAAGTTTTCGAGTCTGAGTTTTTTCTGGGCATCAAATAAATCTTAGTTAAAATTTACTTAAATTTATCTTAAAATTAAGTATAGATTTAATTATAATATGATTATATAATTTTTTAATTTACTCCCTATATTTTAAGAATAATTATGTTTTTCTTTCCTTCAGTTTTTTATATTTAATTTAGCTGTATACTTTATTTTGTAATCAGTAATATTATTTTAGTTTTTGAAAATTTGTTGTCAACTGCTTTTAGTACACGTTAAATAAAATAAAATGACCTGCCGTAATTTTTTAAATCTATATTTTTAGCACATATTAGTATTTATATATTGATCTATAAATAGTATTACGAATAATAATAAAATTGCACCCTATCGTTGCAGAGAGTTGTTTAGTTTTTATTTTGTGTTTCTATTTATCTGTAATTAATTTGGATTCGTGTTTTACATTTGTATTAGTAGTTTAATAATTACTTAATAAATTGATGTAGATAAATATCTTTATGCTATCTTTTTTTATTGATATTATTATATTATTCGATACTTCCCTGTTATATTTGTTGAATATTTTCGCTTGTTAGTTTGATTGGTTTTGGGCTTTTGAAAGCCGTGTCTCGTCTAACCGCATTTGCTTTTAGTGTAACACGGTTCAATTAAGTTTACAAGATGTAAAAAACCCCACTTGAAAGCCTACAATGTGGAGAAGGGGCTGAGGGAAGAGTTTGCCAAAATATAATTAAAAACGCAGCTGCCTTTAGCTTAATAACTAAAATAACTGCGGCTGTTGCAATCAAAGTCACTTAACGCTCGCCAAATTTAGTTACGCACACACACACAGACATTTAGTTACCCTCTCCCAGCACTATCCCCTGCCCTTCAGTATCGTACCTGCCTGAATTCGAGTACAGGTTCCTTTAGCAGTAGTTCGGCACTGCATCTTTCAGCACATCACTTACACAAATCAAGGAGACCAATAAACTGAAGAGTCAAAAGTCAGACGAATGTGTGTGTGTGCGTGTGTGTGTGTGTGTGTGTGTGTGTGTGTGTGTGTGGGTGTGTGGGTGTTTGTGTGTGTGTGTGTGATGTGCTGCAAAGCACTTCAGCTGCTTGCTTTAATGAAATTCGCTGCGTCGACATCGAAGTCACTGCTTTTTATACTCTTCCTAAAGGTCATTATAATCTGGTCACGAATTTTGTCACGCATTTCAGAGCCATATATAAAGTATATAATATAAATAATATAGTATATATTTTATATACTATATATATATATATATATGTATTTTATTGGGTCAAAGCTGCAAACCGGTTCTGAAACGAACCTCGCCGAAACAGTTCGGTTAGAAATTTTGAGTAATCTGAAACGGATCTTGAACCTAACCTTTGAAACTAGTTACCCCGTGAACCTAAAACTGAAACCGAACCCCTTATTAAGTTCGGTTCGTTAAAAAAGTATTATTTGGAATTTATGCTTTTTTAATATCGCACAACTATATGAAATTTCAGATAAAAATTATTAAAAAGTAAATCATATTTAAATCTTAATCAATTTAGACTGTTTACAAAATTGAATTTTTTAATAATAAATTTATTTCTAGGAAATCTAGGAAAAAATAATACAGTAAAAATATTTTTATGTATTCAATTGAGGCAAGGTTCGAACCCAAACCTTAAGTTCAGTAGGCATATAAAGCGATTTGCGAACCGAAGCGAAGTCTTGCTCTATGGCTCGAACCACCAAACTGAACTTTTAGCACAATTTTAGTAGTTTGCAGCCTTAGTATATACATTTTCCTTCAAAAGAACGTATTTTTTTAGTTAATATACTAATTTGTGATGTTTCTTAAGATATCAAAGCTCCCATTGCCTTATATGGTAGATTCTGATTTGAAATTTGACCAAAAGCGGACAGTCAGCAATAAAATAAAATAAAAATATACACAAGGAATGAAACGGAAAATTAAATTTCCTCCTCAAATTAAAAAAAAATAAAATAAATAAAATCGGAATCAATTAATTCAGGGTATTAAGTCTTCGGTGTGACCAAAGACAACCAGTGTTTTTATCAAATGAAGACGAAAATTGTCGTCAATGGAAAAGAGGAGACGTCACAGAGCGTCACAGTGCGAGACAGGTTCTGTGGCAGGCAGCATCCACAGGACCACGGAACTCACTTTCATGCTTCATAAGTAAATTCATTTGCCACGCCCATCTACGCCTCCATTCACACTCACTCACACACACACACACACACACACACTATGCCTGCGTTGATTTTAATGAAATGTCATCAACTTTGAGGTGTTTATTGCGCTGACAAGAAGACAAGAGCTCAAAGAAGAAAAGAGGGGGGTAGGGAAAGATGGAAAGAGGAAAAGGGTGAAGGGGAACTTGAGTTGGGGCACACAAAAACCCTTTGAGGTGGCAGCCAAAGTAATCTTTGAGTCTTAATGTCAACCTTCTCTCAACTCTTTCGCATTGAGGGAACAAGAAGAGAAGCCCCCGAAAAGGGAGAAGAAAGCTGGAGAAAACATTTTCATGTATCATAAATTGTCAAACACTTAAAAGTGATTACGTGTGCGTGGCAACCCTAAAACCCCAAGTAAAATCCAACGCAATCCTCAATCGGTACATTAATTTATAGACTCTACAGAAGGCAGAAAAGCAGAAAAGAAGACGAGGAAAAGAGGAAAAGGGATAGAGCATAGCTTGTTGTATAGTTGTCACTTTAGATAAACAATTTTGTGCAAGTTGTTAACTTTAACGATGACTCATTAATTTTGTAGATTTATCTATCCCCCATTGAGAGGAAAGAAGGGGGAATTGTGGGGAACTTGTCCTTTTGCTGAATCTGTGTTTGCTATTCTGAAACCCTAAAATCATGAAGTACACTCATGACTCGAAACGCATCCTAAATTTCAGATACAAATTCAAAATCCTGAGCCCAAACAAAAGCCGCTTTCATTGTTATTTTCCCTTTTTCCTGGCAAACTTTTGTCACTTTTGTACTTGTTGTTCCCATTGTTTATTGTTTTTTTCAGTGACACAAATTCACAATGCAACAGCAAAGAAAAATTGTGAAATGAATGACAGCCCCATGAAATGATTAGGAATATCAACTATTCAATATTATACGGCAATCGAGACAGACAGAAAGAGAAACGGAAAACTTAGTTAAATTAATTCTAGAACTGATGACTTTCTATACAATAGTTAAAATTTAAATTTTGAATATCAAATTGATTAATTATTTTTGTCATTTCCAAAAAATTTCTTAAAGAAAGGCAATTTTTCAATTTATTATGATTTATATTTTAATTATCAGGATCAGTGTTGACAATTCAGCAGAAAGACAAAAATACCGAATGCAATTTGGATCTGAATTTGACGCAGGTTCAAACTTTTGAAAGCAATTTCAACCCGAACTTGGAGGAATAGAATACTCTATGACTCGGTTGATCACTATAATTTGATACGACCATAGGCCTTTCTGCTTCCAATTATCTTTCCTTCTATATCGGTAAATGGCGCCAGAGAGACGCACAAGCACTTGAGCGAACAGACGACAATCTCGAGTGAGCTTACAAAAATAAAAGCATGCATTAATTATGGATAAAACTAAAAACAAGCATTTACAGCTCGCGGTGACGGCGACTTTTTTATTTATTGCTCGCACATCTGGATTGACTTAAGACTCAATCACTCGTGTATTCAATCCTCTTATTTTCTTATCTCTCTTTTCCCTTTACCTCTCTCTCTTCTTTGATATTATTTGTAACTCTTTGCCTAATAGTTAAATAATTATCAATAAAACTAAAAATAAAATTAAATTAATGAAAATAAAATTAAACTGTTTTACAACTTTAACCTTAATCCCCCCTTAAACTTTCCACCGCTTTTACCTTAAAACGTCGGCTACTCATTTTGTTTGCCGGCTATTTTTTTCCGTTTTTTATTTTCTTTTATTTTTGGTGTTGTTCGACAAATCGCTACAAAATGTAACTACTTAACAGCGTCAACATTGCTACAATTTGGGGGCAAGGGGCAGGGGCTGCCACGAAGGGGGGGGAGGAGAGGGGAAACGGTCAGGCAGGCAGCCTGGCAAATTAAGGAATTTCTACAACAAACACAAACACAAAGCGAAAAAAGCTGCAAGTCACGCAACAATCATTTGGTGAAGGGGGCAGGGGCAAGAAGAGGGGAGAGGAAAGGGGGACAGTGCAGTTCGTCGAGACACGAAACCAACTCGCGGCATGTCCATCAATGAAAATATATGTTGAACAACAAACGTTACACCCCCATCCAAAAGCAAGCCCCTTTCCACTACGCCTCTGCCCTCCTTCCCTCCTTTCTTCCTACCCACTGGAGGTGCGTGCTTTCTACTTTATTATTTCTTATTGAATAATTATGGCTCATTTGGTGTTGCGCCTCGCTACTGGATGGGCGTGGCACCACCGATAACATCACAAATGGCCAGAAGCGTCAATCGTCAACTGGCCAAAATGGGGGGAATGGAAAAGCGAATGGGGGAAGAGAGGATGTTTGGTAGGTGTTGGGTTGGAATGGTTTGAACGCTTCACGTGCTTATCTCGTTTCCGTTGCTTCATTTAAAAGTTAATGACTGCTTTCAATGCCCAGCTGCGGCAAGGACATGCCCTCCCCCTCCCCCCACCCATGCCACGCCCTAAAGGACATGACCAGAAGCTCAGTGAAAACTCCGAAAGACTCTTCGCACAACCCATCAGCTTTGACATTGACTCGAGTCCAGGGCCAGGCATGTCACCAGACAGCTAAATTGATTAGGTTTTCCACCAAAAAAAAAATGGGGAGAAATGGGGAAAAATCATTGCATACATTAGGGCGTTTCAGGAAGACATTTTGCCGTTGTTTTGCCGGCGAACAGAACGTTAAAAGTGAAAACAGTAAAAGAAGCTAGAACTCAAAAATTATACTCTTTATTTCGGGTGTGTAGAATAATAATATTCTAGTACTAATTCGTAATACAAACATATAATGTTCTTAGTAAATTTGCTTACGAACTTAAATAATTATTTATGACTTTAATTAAATTTATATTGCAATAAATATGAGAAATTTATACATTAGGGATTAGTTAAAGATTTGTTTGCTCTGAAGTAGAAACGAAACATGTTTTTTCTAAATTTTTGATTGACAGATACAAAAATGTATGTTTCTGTTTTAATTATTTGATTTGATAATAAAAGGACAAGTTTTTTTTAATACTAAAACAGAACATTGTACATGAATATATTCTGAGAAGCTTTAGTTAATTTAGCTGAACTTTGTTAAGAGCATAAATCACAGTTTGACTTTATTTCTGACATGAGGTATAAAGTAAAATATGCCCAAGAATTCAATTTTTCATAAAGATTCTAAAAAAAGCGGATACTACAGGGTATTTAGGCTTCAGTATATCATTATTTTGTTATTTTTATTTTTAAAATTGAAAGTCACGCAACAATTGACGAATCTCCATCCCCGACTTCAAAAGCTGCCGCTCATTTCCGTCTATCAGTTTGTCCAGCGTCTCCTGAAACGGAAAGTAATATTGCTGTGGTCAGGCTACCTCCCTTGTCCTTCCCTGTCCCCTCATCCCCTCCCCAGCCGCATTTTCCCTATCTGGTTGCCCCCATTTTTCCGTCTCTCCATCCCTTCTCTTGTTGCAAATCGCATTAATGTCGTTCTTGTCTCGCCTGCTGTTGGCCATTAAAGGCAAATGTTATTGAATCATTAACACCTACGTGGGGTCCCCAAGGAGGAATGGCATAGAAAATGAGGAAGAGGACGAGGCAGAAGTTAAAAAATAAAGAAGGAAACAAAAAATGATGCCATAAAGTTTATTAGAAGTCGCTTAATGGCAACGGATGTGCGAGTTTATTACAATTTGTAACGAGAGCTCTCAAAAACTGTTGATTTACATACCACACAAACATATAGACAGTTGAAGTAACCCTTCAGTACGGCGAAATCACTGGTTACCACTCACCACCATAGCTTACCCGTCAAGATACTTAATTCGTGAATTAAATATGGGAATGTCATTTGACACTCGATATCTTTTGTATTAGCAATTATCAGTGAATTCAGCAACATTCACAACATACCAGTAACCAGTGAATACCTTTCCTTTGTGAATTCACTGCTTACTTTCGAAATAAAATTACAATACACAGAGGGAAAAATCAAGTATTTCGTACTTAAAACGCCAGACTTAATTTAAAATCGTACTGACTTGAATTGTATGTATAAAATATTCTTGAAATAAGTATTGCGAGCATCATGGAACACCTCACGCCTACCTAATAAAATTATCAAATTCAGAAGCGTGGGTGTAAAAAAACTTTTAGTTAGTGTGAAAGTAACTGAAGACTGACTACAGAAATTATTCTGTTAAATAAAGTCTTAAGTTCTCAGTGCCCCTCGAACTGCTCCTCATTGCAAATACGCTAGAACTATTTGGGAATTCGAAGCAAGCGAACGCTAAAATTATATAAGAATTAAAGTTCTTGATTTACGATTTTACATACTTGAGTCTCGAACTTATATAAAGAATATTCGTACTCAATTCTAGTAATTTTGGAGTTTTACTTGATTCAAGATTTTTTGTTCTTCTATCAAGATTGTTAGTACTTGGTCGTACTTATATCAAGTATTATTTTTAAGTATCGAAAATACTTAATTCGAGTCCACTCGAACTTAATTTTAATACGGCTTTTTTCTCTCTGTGTACCTATCATTTGTGAATTCACTGCTCAGTTTTCAATTGTGAAATCAACAACAACATTTTTCGACTACTACCAGCTGTACTAGAGGGTGTGTGTTTGTGAGTGAGTGTGTGTGTGTGTAGAGGGAGGGGTAGGGGGAGGAGAAACACTTATAAAATATGCAGCAGTCGCGTGTCTATTTCCAATAAATACTTGCAACGCGACTCCTCAACCAATACATAAGCCAAGTGCTCATTAAGTGGAACGAACGTTTAACGTTTAACGTTGCCACTGCAACTGATCGACTATAACATATCCTGTAACAGGTGTGAGACTGCTGTTACCTCAAGGCTTAACTATTATTGTCTGTACACTGATAAAAAAATGTTCTTAACTCAAGATTTTTTTCTCAAAACTAAGAATGTTGGTCTAAAAAATGCGTTTTATTAATTTGGTTTTATTTTAAGAAAAACATATTTAAGATGAATGTTCTTGAATTTAGAAGCTGGTCTTTTTTTTCAGTGTATAGGGAAAACAGTACCACTAAAATAAAATCAGTCATTTTATGTAAAATCCATGCATAAAGTTGTATAATTCTACTATAGTTGAAGTATTGTCAACAGTTTAAGGTAGGCAATTCAGCTGATAGACTATTAGATACCCTGTAGCAAACAGAAGATGACAAAATTGCTGACTAAATTTGAAAAATTTAAATACAATGTAAATAAAAGAAAGATATTATAAGTGGTAAAGTTTGAGGAACCCATAAATATCTGATCAACTAAAGGATATCCAATAAATAAACATATATGCTAAATTTGCCAGATTAAATCAATAGAAACTAGTCTATAAAGCTGATCGACTGTAAGATACTCTATATATTTGGTATCCCGACATGTATTTCTAAATTTTTAATTCAGTCTACAAAACGCTACTTTTATTTTATATAATTGCTATCTTAGTCGAATATACCCCTCTGTATCGTAAGTAAAGGGTATTACAGACCAAATTGTAGAACAGGCACTCCTGGGCTTTGACCAATCTAAATGGTGCTAATGATGGTCAGTGAAGCGCACTAGACAGACGACTACTTAAACCTAAATGCCAAATGTTTTTTGGGCCATCTCTGGCTCGAATTAAGCATTGTTTGGGCCCGAACCGAGCTTTTACGTTGGTTATTTGTGGCCCTCAAAGTTGGTAGATTGAAAATTAAAGTGTTATTTAAATTAAGGCCAATATGCAATTATTCAAGGCAAGGCAATATATATTCCAAATGTATATTGATTCGGGGTTTGTATAAAAGCAAAATAAAAGAACATGGAAATCAACTATTGAAATTAACCCTTTCGACCCCGACTTTTTCCCTGTGGTGTGAAAAATTTTTTTGTGCTCTGTATTATTTTGTATAAATTAAAGAAGTATTTTGCCAAAATTTGAAGTCGCCACGCCCATTGGTTAGGGCGCTACCGGAAGTTGCCTGTGGGCAACGTCGGGCCATGGTGGTATACAAAATAATTTTTTTTTTTTGAAAATCGCTTACAATTTTATATATTTATTATGAAATATTAGGTATGAAATGACAAAAAACTGTTTTTATTATTATTGCAACACAGGTGGACCTTGCACTTAAGGCATTTAGACGTTGGAGCTTTTGTTTTACACAATTTGCAGCGACCTTTTTCACTAAATACTACTCAATGCTCCACTCTATCGAAACGTTGTAAGTCGCTAGGATTCGGCTAAACTCTGTATTTCTTTGACTGTTGCTAAGACACACTCCTCGATGGGGATCCAACGAGTTTTGTGGGGCTATCCCCCTCTATATTAGATGGTCGGCCTCTTTTCCTTTGGATTGAAGAATTACATTGTAGGTGGCCATCTACAACTTCCATCGGAAATTTTATAAGAGGAATATGCTTTTGCATCGAATAAATTAAATGTTATCAATAAAAGATTCTGTTAATAAACTTTCGTGAACGATGGTTGACTCTGCAGAGGTCCAAAAGCATATCGTCCGAATCCCCTTCTCCCCTTTCCTTATTGTAAGAAGAAACAATCGCATGCCTTAAAACATCATTATAAGCTCTTTTATTGGGATTCACCGACTCCATTGGAGTTATCGCGACATAAACTTTTAAAGTATTGTCTTCGTCCCATATGGACTATGGAACTTCAAATTGACTTGATCTCCTTTTCAGTGTCTTCGAAATAAAATTTTTAAAGCAATTATCAGCAATACTTTTAGGTCCTTGCTGGTATTCTTCTGCAGCTATATTGTCAAGAAGGCCGATCTCTATAGTCTGCCCTCTCTTCACGATCCGTTCCAAGTTTTTTTGAAACACTGCCGAAATGTCATCGTCCTCATTCCCACTATCTCCGCTCAACATCCCAATCGAAGCTTAAAATCGCTCAATGGCTTCTATCGACAAACCTTTCTCTTGCGGTAATTTATCTAAGTAAATATAAAATAAGCACGGCTTAGACAATTGTACTTATCAAATACAACCGACAATCAACGACTGCTCGAAGTGTTCCGTCACTTTATAAAAAATCACGTCACTTTTCGCACTCGAAATAAAAATATTTGCTCTTCTATATATGAGATTAAATTATTGAGAATTGGGGACGAGAGCGATCCATGTCGGTACCTATGTTACAAGTTAAAAATTGGGCAATGCTAATGATCCAATTATTCTGGTTTCAAAACACCCTTTATTTATGACCTGTAAACATTCTGCAATAAAATGCAATAATGCAATAAAAATGAAATTTGCAGTAAACTTGGGTATTCCATTCGTAAAAATTGGGGTTAAATACTACCTGTTGCACTATTTTTGGGGTAAAACCAAAACAACTACTAAAACCATCAATTGGAAACACTATTTTAGGCTAAATCCTTTTTTTAAGTAATAAATTTGGACCTGTCTGAGTTGTGTAAGAAAATCCAGCAAAGTCAAAAAACGTATGATTTTATTACCACCTTTAACGATAACAAAAAAAAATTAATCATTTTAAAATGTCTTCCGAATAAAAAAAATTACTTTTTCTACGAGGCCGGTGCAGTCTTTTGAAAATAACTTTGTTAAATAACTTCCAAAAATTATTTTTTTTGCTCACACTTTCAGTAAACATATATATCTTCCAATTATATAATGAATCATCTGACAAAAAAATCGGATTCGCTCACAGTTATCTGTCAAACTTGCCAAGTTGCCCACAGGCAACGTCGGGGTCGAAAGGGTTAAAGGAATAAAACTCTATATATAAAGGGGGAATTATGTAGAGAATTTATTTGTCTTTAATTTTTTATTTTAATCATCACAATCTTAATTTTAGTATTCTATGCCAAAAAAATTTATAAATTTAGACAGTTTAAATTATACTAAGGAAATTGAGCAGTTGTTGAATCTTCAAAAGACCGAAGGAAAACTGTTATTTATTCAACTTTTAGGTAGAAATTGGGAGGCTATTTAAAAAAATTAAAAGACTATAATAGTGTACTCTTTTATTTATATTTTTGATGACTAATATAAAATTGTGCTCTAATTTGGAATTGTTAGGTTTTTATAAAGGTTTTTTATAGGACTATATAAAAGTAACATTTTATTTATCTTTTTGATGACTGAAAATTATCTTTAATTTCATCATATTTAAAAAAAATTAAAATAATTTTTCTTCAAATTTAAAGACAGTCGAGCTCTACAGGAAATATTTAAAATGGGAAGCATTATTCTTATCAGAGTCCCTGTTTTTCTTGACCTTTCGCAAGGAACATAACAAGCACACAGACAGCAGTGAAAAGTACAATCTTAAATATTGAATGGCTTGAATCATTGGGCCACAAGGGTTATGCATTTTGACATGGCCATATCACGTGGCCAAAACGTGTTGCAAGAACAAAGAGAGGGGGGAGGGTTGAGGTAGGCAACGTTTTTAATGTTGGCAACAATTTTTAAGTAGCGCACAACTGACGCAAGACGGCAATGACGGCAGCTCCGTATCAGACGGGGCCACTCACTGCCCACCCTAAAAGATGGTTCAAGAAGTGGCGGAAGAAGGTGAAAAGTGGGGGGAAAGGAAGAAGAAGAGAGGAAATGGAAGAGGGCACAGGACGCAGGTCGTCTCCGGCTTGTGCTTGAAGTCCGTCGCCGTTGGCGTCGCCGACGCTTACGCTTAAGCATAAGTACTTCCGACTTTAAAAGGATGTCACATCCGGTTTTGCCTGTCGAGCGTGAAGCGCCGCCCGGCGACGCGATAAGAGTGTCCTACTCCTTCCCCCTCCCTCCTTCTTGGGTTGAAAAACCGAAAAAAAGAAACCCGAAAACTCGCAACACGAAACTTGTGGCAAGTGCCGTAAGGTCCAAAATTCAAGGTGCAACTAAATACAACTCTGAGTTGTGGGTTTTCCTAATACGAGTAGTTCACCAGGTCGAAAAGTTTTTTAGTCGAAACAGTTGAATTGCTAGCGAATCTGGTCACACTGTTTACAGGTAGTGTGATTCTTGGTGTTGCACAATTTTTAAATTATTGTGAAATAAAAAAGAATGCTTTTTTAATTAAGTTATTGCTTAAAATTTAAGGTAAATAATTAGCTTTAATTTTAATTTATTGTGTGGTTACACTGCTTACAGGTAGTGTGATCAGGTGGCGATTTTTAGTGTTGCAAAATGTTTAAATTATTGTGAAACAATAGGAAAGTTTAATTAATTAGTTATTGCTTAAAATTCAAGGTAAGCAATTAGCTTTAATTTTAAATTATTGTGTGGTCACACTGCTTACAGGTAATGTGTTTATACGGCGATATTTAGTGTTTCAAAATGTTTAAATTATGGTGTAACAAAAGAGAATGCTTTTTTAATTAAGTTATTGCTTAAAAAACAAGCCAAGCAATTTGATTTAATTTAAAATTATTGTTTGTTAGTGTGACCAGGTCGTTTGTTTGAACATTTTACAGTGTTCAAAAGTTAAAGACCTACCTAAATGAACTTAAATGTCTGTCTCTCTCTCTTAAGTGCAGTATCAAGAATTTATGAATAACGTTTGAATACGAAATATTAGTATCATTAGTGTGAATAAAAAGAAAGTGTTTTTAATATAAGTATTGGATTATTGCAGCCATTTAAATAATTGATATTATTGCATGTGTGACCAGGCTTGTGCAAATGCGGTTGTTGCAGTGTTGTAAAGTGATGTCAATGTTGTCGAATGTCAACTTGTCAATTTTGAATCGAACCGAACTCTAATTTCTAAAGTGCAATATCGAGATTGATCAATTATGTTTGATTGACAATAACGGGACAATTAAGTTTCATTAGTGTGACCAGACCAACCGTCGGATAGTTCCGGGTTTTAAAATGTCAACTTGATGTCTGCCAGTTGCTGAATCAAAAATGAAGTGAAAAAATATGTGGAGAAGAAAAACATTGTGACTAATGATGATGTTGAGTGCAGTTTGAAGAATGGGAATACGGAATATGGCATACGGAATACGAAATACGGAATACGGTATACGGATTCGGGATTGGGACGGAAACAATGGCTGACAGGGCAGACAATGCCTGATGCTGACATTTATGTAGACATAACAACTGCAAAATTGTTCCAAGCGTCGTGAATGACAATAGAGAAGAACGCCTGCACCTAAACGGATCCCTTCCTTCTCCCCCCGCTTTTCTACCCGTCCCTGTTCCCTTCTGGCCTTGGGTTTAGGCCATAAAAGCGGGCAGCGGGAGAAGCAACCAAGATTGATGAAAAAGCGCCAGAAAAAACAATAAAATGTATCCAAGGCATAGGAAAAAAAACCACTTATAATGCAGTTGTCAAGGGTGATCGACGAAAAGATACCCTGTAGATAGTTTTAACAATCATTTCGGGAAAAAAGATTAAATCAAATACATTTTGAATTATTATTTTAAATATATTTTTCCTATTTTTTTTTTTTATTAACTATAATACATGCATAGGAAATTCAGACTAATAATATTATAGTTCATTGTAGGAAAAAAGCGCTAGCTTCCAGGTCTATATATTTAAATATTTTAAGTCCCAGCTATATTTTAAATATATAAAAATATTTTAACTGCATTTTAGCATTAATATTTTATATAGTATATGAAAGATATTTAATATTTTTATGTATGTTAAATAAATACATATATTAAATATAAATTATTATGAAATCGAAATATTAAAAGACTAGCATATTTTTTAAATAAATTTTATTGTCCTCAAAATCAAGCAAATTTAATCAATTGAAAAATAAAATTAATCTCAATTAGATAAAGCGCCTGTTTCAGAGTATTAACTATAATACATTAACTATAATAATACATTAGTAAGAAATTCATACTTATAATATTATAGTTAATTATACGATAAGAGCGACAGCTTCCAGGCCTACATTATTAAAATGATGTAAATCCCAGCTATATTTTAAATATATATATTAAATCATTATTGAATTGAAATCTTTAAAGATTAACATATTTTTTAAATTTTTTTTATTGTTCTAAAGTCAGGGAGAATTGAAATTAAAAAATCTCAATTCTCTCAAATTACATAAAGCGCGTATTTCAGAGTATGAATGCCAAAGTTAAGGAATATAGTAAATAAAAAATTCTGAATTAAAGGAAAATATGTATGGTATGCAGATTCTATAAAATTAGAAATTAATTAGAAATTAGAAATACTTTTATTCGAAATTCATATAAATATATGCCCTAAGTTATACTGTTTAGTTTTAATGAATGCAGGGTATATAAACTTAGAGTCCATGTTATATCTGTAGTTGTATCTAAAGCTCTAGTTCTAGTTCTAGCTTTATCTGTAACTGTATCTGTAGTTGCATTTTGTGACAATAAGTGCTAAAGAAAATAAAAGCTAAAAAAAAAAATGCGATTGCAGTGGGGAGAAGAAGAAGAGAAGAAGAAGAAGAAAGCGGAAGGGAAGGCAAAGAAAAAACGCAAAACCGCCGGCAATGTAGACAAACAGAACATTGAGAATGATGGCAGTGGAAGCGTCACTGAGAAGAGAAAGAGAGAGGAGATGAGAGAGAGAGAGAGGGAGATAGAGGAAGGTTGGTCTGATTGTAACTGAAACAATACATTTGACAAAACTGGAGTCAACTGCAACTGCAGCAGTCACACATTGCACAAAGGACAAACGCCAATGGAATGGCGAAAGCAGAGAGAACAGTGGGGAAGAGAGAGGAAGAGTGAAGAGTGAAGGGAAACAGGCGCAAAGGGATGCCTAGAAAGATGGTCTGGATGCGGTTGAGAGGAGGCAATGTCGCCGCATAATATGTGTTAAGCCAAAAGGATTTGTTATTCGAAACCGAGCGAAAAGATAAATAAACAAAAGCAGCTTCTTGCTTGCTGTTTGCTCTCCTCCAGCTGCCTCTCTCTTTCCCTCCCCCTGCCCCTGCCCCAGCCCCTGACCCACTCCCTGCCCCCTCCCTGTCCTGATGGGTGTGTAAGACTGACAACGGCTACTAGCTGTGGTCCCCAGGATACGGCAACCACAGCAACAACAACAGCTATAACAAGTGAGAACACTACAATCCAGCTGCTCGACTTTAATATGCCCAGTAACCATATGAAATTCAATTTTTAAATAACCAAAATAAGTACTAAATTGTATTAAAAGCAACTTCGGGACTTTGAGCAATCCGAGCCAGATCATGAACCGAACTTTGGAAACTATTTAGCCCGCGAACCCGAACCTCAACCGAACCACTTTCTAAAATAAAAGGTTCGGTTCGGAAAAAAATACATAAATTGTATGCTTTTTAATATGGCGCAACTATTTGAGATTTCGAATAAAAATTATAAAATAATAAGCCATATTTAAATCTTAATTAATTTAAATTATTTACAAAATATAAAATAATAATAAGTCATATTTAAATCTTCATTAATTAAGATTATTTGTTTGTTGAAAAAATCAAAGAAAAATGAATTCAATAAATATATTTGTTTGTATTAAAGTGTACAATTTATGATCGCAGTTTGAATATTGTGTACGGTCTTTATTTTCAAATTTTCGCAATATTTGAAGTCAAATACACAACAAATAAAAATATACAAATTTTTTAATGATATTTATAAAATAGTAAAAAAAAAAACGAGGGTGAGGTCCCTTGGCTCGTTAGTTAAAATTTCAGCTTAAAAAGTAACTGGGTTCGATTCCCACACTGCCACGGATAAATCTGTAATATACATGTCTTGTTAAAATCCTGATATGAGATTGAAAATGCTTTAGGTAGCGTGTTCATAATATTAATATAATAATAAACCGTCGTAAACTGGGCAAAAATCTATTGTACAACGTTGGATCGGCATGAAAATATTAATAACTATATCTAAATTATATTCTTAGTTTATTACCCTATCGATATTAAATTTTAAGCAAGAGCTCACAAAATATTATATTTTCTGTATGCTTAATTTAGGGGTTGTAAGATTAAAATGGTCCTTTCTTTTAGATTTTGAACATTTGATCTTGATCGAATGTCATCAAATTTGGTTACTTTGACTCGTATAGTCTCTGAGATCTAGAATCTCATACAGACAGACAGACATTGTCATAAACCAATAAATCCTGTGTATTCTTCGAGTGCTGGGCTAAAAAGTAAGCGGAAAATTTTTAATAAGTGCCACAATGCAGCAGGATAAAAGGGAAGAAGCAGCAGTCGTTGCAATAATGAATGCCCCCAACTTGAGCATGTGTGAGTGTTGTGTGTGTGTTGTGTGAATGTGTGTGTGTATTCACCAGAGGATAAAACCCAATCCCAATCTCAATCCCAGACGTAACGTCAGCCAAAAACGTTTGAATGACGTGGAAAGCGAGAGCAAATGGGAAAATTGTTGTTAAGTGTGTAAAGGAAAAAGGCACTGCATGATAAGATTAAAGCGTGATCACTTTTGAAATCACAGTCACAATTTGCTCAAAACAATTTATAAATTCTGGAATTTCTGTCAGTTTTCGTTTCAAAAAATTACATATAAATACAAAGAGTATTTTAAGTTGTCGCATGCCAAAAAACAGAAAATGGAAACTGGGTCGACTTTTTCCCATTCTCTGGGCCCAACAAAAAAATAAATAAATTTCAAATAAAAATCACAAAAAGAATGAATATAAAAATAAAGAAAGGCAGAGGAAGCAAAGAAAAATATAGATAATGGGTGAATGCAGAATGCAAAATAACAACAACAATAAACGAGAGAATTTCCGAGCAGTTGCAACAAATGGTGAAAACGGCAAACGGAATTGCAAACTGAAAACAATTTGTGCAAAATTTTAATAACTCACATTCACATTTTGTGGCCACGTTTGTCTGGCACTTAAAATTAAAGAAAAAGCAACAAAACAAATTGAAATATAGAGACAGCAATAGTTCGAAAGAGAGAGAGAGAGATAGAGCGATAGAAAGGTTAATAAACACCTACATTGACTGTAAGATTCGTGTTTATATTTAGTTAGGGAATCAGCTTTCGGTAAATGCCAGTAATTAAATAAAAGGTTATTAAATTACACATATTGGAATGCTCAAGTTATAATTATATTATGTGAATGGTAAATAAATAATGAAATAAATATAATAAATTTCACTTTAGATGGAATTCAAGTGTAGATTAAGATTTTATTAATATAGTTGGAAGACACCTTTGACTATATAAAAATAAAATGCATTCATAATTAAATTAGACTTTATCTACCTATATAAAATTGCCTCAATTCTATCTTATCGTTTTCTTAATTATGTTTCTCTTTTTTAAACCCAGCTTGAGTTGTTTTAAATCGAATCAGATTCTTGAAAATTATTTTATCTTTAATGTATACATTTCTGTCAGCCGCTTTTAATTTAATCCGAATAAAATTTTACTAACGTTTAATAAACAAGTATTTAATGCCGGAAAACAATTTAAATTCTTTGCTTGGAGAATTATAAAAAAAATTAATTTTTAGTTAACAAATTTATAAAGAATTCCCATAATAATTTACATTGTATTTAATTAAAAATTCTAATTATTTTGGGCACTCTTTATTAAATTTTTAAATAAGTTATTTTAGTTAGTTATATATTTTTTGTAAGCGTTAGTACTTATTTGATTAACTAAATACTATCTAATTAAATTATTTGCTTGTACTTATATTTTGTAACTTATAATTTCTGTGACCTTGGACATTCTTTTTTTTAATTCAAAAATAAAATTAGTTTGAAAACTCTTTATTAATTTTTTAATTCGTTATGTTAGTTAGTTATATATATTTGTTCAAGTGTAAGTACTTAATTTGTTTACTTAATACTGTCTAATTAAATTCTTTGCTTGTGCAATTATTAAAAAAAATAAACTTATTATTTCTGCAGTTTAAGACATTTATTTTTCTAATTAAAAACAAAATTGTTTTGGGCATTCTATGTATATTAATTTTTTAAGTCATTATGTTAGTTATATATTTTTTGTAAGTGTAAGTATTTATTTTTTTAGCTTAATACTGTCTAATAAAATTCTTTGCTTGTATTATTATAAAAAAAAAAAATTTTAATTTCTGCGGCCTAAGACTTTTTTTCCTAATTAAAAATTTTAATTATTTTGGTAACTTTTTATTAATTTTTAAATTAGTTATGTTAGTGATACATATATAATTTTTTTGTAAGTGTAAGTACTTTTTTAAATAACTTAATACTGTCTACAGGTTATCGCATAGTCAATCACACTCAACATTCTCATTATTTTTTAACATGTTTGATATTAATGTAAACAATTAATAATATTTTTCAAAATTAATAACATGTGAAATGCACTGTAATAATATTGTGATTAATGCAAGCAACAAACACACACACACATATATATAAATATATATATATATATATATATATATATATATACACACACACACAGAGGCAGTTTTTGTGTGTGGCAGGTTGCAATTTTTGAGGTTGTTCGTTAATTTTGTAAATTTATACAATTTAATTGGACACAAGAGCCACAGCAAAAAGCGAGTTGTTGTGTTGACCAACAAGTTTACTTTTTGTGGTCAACAAGGGAGAGTGAGAGTGTGTGTGTGTGTGTGTGTGTGCGTGTGTGTGCAACAATATTCGCATTAATTGTGCGGACTCTAATGATGCGCACTCGCAATTCACTTTAAATTTAATTAATGCGCAATTTTCGCTTTTAGCCCGCTTGGCATTTTACCAACTGTCCACACCTGGCCATGTGTCTGCTCCAATTTCACCCCCCCCCCCTCTTTTTTTTTTTTCTCCCCTTTTTCCACTGACTGCATCTGACTTTTTTATACCCGTTACTTAAAAATTAAGTAATAGGGTATATTGTAATCGTTGGAATGTGCGTAACAGGCAGAAGGAGGCGTGGCAGCCCCTATAAAGTATATATATTCTTGATCATAGTCATGTCCGTCCGTCCGTCTGTCCGTCAAAGACTATAAGAAAAGAGCAACCAATTTTAGTACACATACTTCTGTAAGCCCCAAGCAGATCAAGTTTGTTTTAAATTTTCGATCGGACCACTTTATCATATAGCTGCCATAGGAACGATCGGACAAAAATCAAGTTTTAGTATGATAAACTTTTTTGTTTTCCGAAATATCTCAATCAATCTGATAAAATATGCATCTGTGTTGATCCTATATATCCTGACCAAATTTGGATCAAATCCGTCAACTATATCATATAGCTGTCATAGGAACGATCGGACAAAACTCAAGTTATAGTATGAAAAACTTTTTTGTTTTCCGAAATATCTCAATCAATCTGATAAAATATGCATTCAAGTTAGTTTTATACATCCTGACCAAATTTTGTTAAGATTGGTCTACAATATCAAATATTTGCCATAGAAAGGATTGGTCGATAATTAAGGATTAGTGTGAAAATTGTTGTAGTTTCTGGAGATATCTCAATCAATCGCTGATTATAAATATTCTTACGTTCTGAATGAATTTGGTTTTCATCGGTGCACAATACATATATGAAGCTGTCATTCAAACAATCAGTCGAAAATTTAATACAGGAATATTTAATATAAAATACATTTTTTGTAGAATTTTTTATAAGATTGTTATCACTTTAAAGTACTTTTATAGGTTTTGCAATGAATTTAATGTTAACTTTAATTGTTTGTAGTACACTGATAAAAATAGTGTTCTAAAATTAAGATTTTGGTCTCAGAACTAAGAGTTTTGGTCTAAAAAATGCGTCGAGAACATAAAATTCTTGAATTTAGAAAACACATCTTGATTTTAAGAACATTTCAAATAAGAATAAGTTCTTATTTTTAGACCAAAACAGTCTTAAATTCTCAAGCGAATTTTTAGATTAATATTCATAGTTTTATTAATTTGGTCTTAAAATGTTCTTATTTAAGAACAAAATATTTAAGATAAATGTTCTTGATTTTAGAAGTTGGTCTTTTTTTCCAGTGTAATCATTATAACCTTATATGTATATGTATATACTTTATATATATTCAAACAAATAACGGGTATCCTAAAGTCGGGAACTCGATTATAGACTTTCTCGCTTGTTATTGTTGTTGTTGTTGTTTTTCAAATTGATGAATTACGTTTAATTAGCTGCACGTAATTGCACCACACGATAACTCACCACACACACACACACACACACACAGACACACACACAGACACACACACAGACACACACACACATAGAGAGAGCTGCCATTGAGTTCGGTCAGTTTTCCCATCCAATTTTGCCTCGTTTTTCCTGACTCTCTGACTCTGAGCCGATAAACAGAGTCAAAGTCCGAGCTATTGTCTGGATTATGAATTATGGAAATTTTTGGGTTAACTGCAGGTGTTTTCAGCTATTGTGATGAATCATCTGACTAATGAATATTACCAATTATCGCAATGAGTTTTCAACGACTCCATTCAATTTCCATATTTCAAAGCCAATTCAAATCCTTCAATCCTTCATTGACTATCATAATTTGTTCAATTTCCAATTCTTTCTTTCTTTCACTTACTATCTACCTATTCCATTCTATTCTCTATATACATATATACAAATATGTGGATATTTCGAACTTTCTGTGCTGAAATGTTTTTGAAATATTTGGCTGACTTCTTAATCGAATTAATAGGAATATTAAAAAAGAGTTCGTGGAAAAAGTTGTTCGATCGAAATATTTTGTTATTTATAAAAACGATATTTGAAACATTTTGACTATACATAAATTTAATTACTTAACATTTATTTATTTATTTTTCTATTTATTTTTCTACTTATTCATTATTTATTTATTTATTTAAAGCCAACTAAAAGCAGTTGATAAAAATTATTTAAAAATTAAAATTACATTACACCATAAAACTTTAAATAAGCCGCTAAATTAAATATTAAAACACTTTGAAAAATTTAACTCTCTTTTGCATTAACACTTATTGAAAATGTTAACTCTCTTTTTGACAATTTAAATCTCTTTTCTTTTCTTTACCACTGATGCTCTCGCTCTTAATTAATAGAAGAGTAAATTAGATACATTTAAAGTGTCACTTACGTAAATACAATTCATCTCTTAAAAAGCGCTTTTTTTGATGTCGGCAATGCTGTAACACAACAAAAAAAAACACAAAGGCCACAAGAAAAAAACTTAAAGAAAAGAAAAGACACGAGATATATTCACTTGAGCTATGTATGTTTTCTCTCGCTCTATTGCACTCTCATTTTTATATTTTCATACACCACTTCAATTTTGGCTCTCCACACCAGCATGGCGAACGCCAAAACGGAATAAGAACAAGGCAACGGCAAAAAAAATGATCAAAAGGAATTAGCGATTGAAAATTGTGCATGCGTTTTTACAACGCGAACAAAATGCATTAAATGAGACGCAGTTTAGATTTGAGCACTGTTTGTTTGTTGTTGTTGTTGTTGTTGTCACTTGTTGTTTGTTGTTGCGATCACCGTGCAATTTACCTGTCTGATTATATATATTTTATATATGTAAAGTTCGTGTTTAAGGTTCCGCAGCTTCCCGACGCGACGTTCGCTGCGAAGACGCGAATTGAACTAATTCGACAGAATTGCGGCGAGTTTATGCTCTCTCCAAGAGTGCCAAATATGTGCGAGCGGCGAATTCACAATTAGTGAGAGCGATTGTTACTCTCTCTAGTCCAGAGAGGACTCCAGAGAGGACTATGCTGTTTTGTTGTTGGGTAAATTTGTCGCTTTGGATTCCAATTAGATTCGCCGCTGATAATTTGCTGCGGTTTTGTTTCTTTTCTTTTCTCTTCTCTTCCATTCTTCTTTGGTACAAATTAAAAGCTGATTTGCCAATCTTGTAATTTTACAGGACCAAAACAAATTTCTAAGACTCAATTCAATGTTATAATAATTGCTAATATTGTTTTTATTTTAACAATCAACAAAAATGCTTTATTTTTCTTTAAGCAATTAAAAGACTCTGATTTTTGTAAATTTGTTCACAGAGAGAGAGAGAGAGAGAGAAAGAAGAGAGAGTGACAATGGCTGTCTCGTAAATAAATAATTTTACCATTTTACTTTAAATAATAATATGGAAATTTCTCCCACTCTATTTCCACTTGTTGCCCATAGATGGCGTTCCCAAAATTTACGATATTCGTTAAAAAACAACTGCTCAACTGCGCAGTATATAAAAATAAATTATTTACTATAAATTGTTTGAAAACAGCAATACAAAAATATCATAAGTTTAAAACTTGCCTTATTTTTTTGTTGTCTTGAACATTTAAGACGGTAGAAATGTTTTTAAAATCAAGATGTGTTTTCTAACTTTAAGCATTTTATGTTCTCGGTGCATTTTAAAACCAAAATTCTCAGTTTTAGAAAAAAATCATGATATTAGAAAATTGATTTTTATCAGTGTAGACACTAATCGCAATTGAAGAGAGGGAGGGGGAAGGAAGCGAACGAGGGTAGGAAGTAAAACAAGCAAACATTCATTTAAAATCATTTAATAAATTCGCACTAAATTTCAATTTCAATTTCAATTCCATTTTCATTAAATGCCACATAAATTATACGCATCGAGGGCTACTGAGGTGTAACCGCTTTTAGAGGGGTGAAACGGGAAGGGAAACTGGAAGTGTGTATACGGGGAGGTGGAAGGGAAGGGGAAGGGGTTGATAGGGGGATGCTCTATCTATGGGGTCGGTTTGGTTCAACCAAATCGCGTGTTACCATATTTCGTATTCATTTTAAATGGCGAGCGCCATTTGTGCATAAAATTCTTTTAATTTTTCCTACATTTGTCGTTTGTTCTCCCTCTCTCTCTCTCTCTCTCCCTCTCTCTCTGTCACTGTCTCTTTCTCTCATTGTTGCCACTCAGTTACTTGGGCACATTTTCAATTCGACCTCTATAAAATTTACACATCGTTCTGAAAGGGCTCAAAAAGAGAGACAGCAATAGCAAAAGGACACTAGGCGGATAGAGAGAGAGAGAGAGGTGATGTAGACGGAGAGAAGCCTACGCAGATAGCCAAATGAGGAGAAGAGTTTGAAGGGAACGAACAGCAGATACATATTATATATAAACTAAGGTTGTTCAAATACCCTACAAAAAAATGGGCATCACTGAATTGCACACCAGAGTTGCCACCAGTTCAAAAGTTAATTTTTGAGTGCCTTAAATAAAAGTTATAATTTTGCACAATTTACACTATTTAACAAAATATATTAATATTTTTTAAATTTAGTTTAGCTGCAATACAAACACAATTATTAAACTTATTATTTAATGTGATTTTTATACTATATAAAAAAAAATGTATTTATTATTTTTTTAATGAGTTGCTCAGCACAAAAAAGTTAATTATTGACTTATTATTTAATGTGCTAGTCACGATGTAATTTTCATTTAGTCCAAAACTATGTTTTATGTTAAGGCTATATAATTTATAATTTAACATTTTTTAAAGGTATATAAATACTCCATTTTGAAGCTCGGCCCCGAAAAAACTTTTTAATAGATAAAATATCATATAATATTAAATAAATTATTTTAATAACTTTTTCTAAATTTAAAATTTAAAACAACAAAAAATTTTAATTTACTTATTCTTAGTACAAAATAATTTTTCTTTGCTCATTTTATTTTTTCTTTTAAACATATCGATACTTTATGATATAAGAAATGCATATATGATATTAACAGTCAAAATTTTGAGACTTTTCGGAGATACTGGGTTTAGGGCTTTTAGCTGAGGCCCCCACGAAAAAGAAGCCAGAAAAGTTCCATCTCTAGTTCGAGCCATATAGCAGGACTAAGACTTTGATCTTAATGGGGTTCGAACCATGGTTCAATTTAGTACAAAAAATATTTATATTAATTTAATTTATTTTTAAATGTTTGATTAAAAACTTCGAACTTTGACAATAATCTAAATTTATTTAATGCAAAGATTAATACCTTAACCGAAACCGTATCCTTTAACCGATGAAAACCGTTTGAAATTTGTAATCGTATGTGAAACCGTAACCGAAAAAAATTTTCTTCGTTGTACCGAAGCCCAAAAACCGAAACTCATTAAACCGAAATAACCGTTTAGTAACCGATTCATTTATAAGGGTTCATTTCGGTTCTGGCCGTCGCAGCTACTGCGCAACTTTGAACTGCCATAACTTTGTCAATAGTCAATCAATTTCCATGCGCAATGTAAATTTGAGCGTGATTTTACTTTTAAATTCGTTCTGCATTTAAATTTAGCTCATTTTGAAAATTCGAAATTTTTGAAATTTTTTGAAAAATGATAAATGTAAAATTTCTAAAAAATTCGATTTTCAAAAAATTTTAAAAATGAACAAAATTTAAATGCAGAACGAATTTAAAAGTAAAATCATGCTCGAATTTTTGCGCATGGAAAGTGATTGACTTTTGACAAAGTTATGAAAGTTCGAAGTTATTAAAAATCAGTTAAATCAAAATAATCGAAATTTTCAAACCAAATTAACCAAATTTATATGTGATCAAAATTTAATAAAATAGACATTACGATGGGCCACTGGAATGGAAACCAGATAACATTATTTTCCAGGCTAAAAAGAGCAATTAGTCTTTTTCATGTAAAATAATGATTAAAGCTTCTTATTTTATTCAACCGGAAACCTTAATTTTAATTTTTTTGTGAACCACAACCATACCGGTATTTTTTAACCGAAACTTACAAAAAAAAACCGATAGCCCTTACGTAACCGATACTCCAAGATTTTGCATAACCGATAACCGAAAACCTTAATTCGAGCATAACCGAAACCGTAACTAAAACCGATATTAGTTTCGGTTTTAATCCCTGATTTAAAGATTTAAACACGACTTATTTTTATTCGAAGTCTCAAATAGTTGCGCAATATTAAAAGAGCATACAAATTTTTTAAATCTCTTTTTCGAACCGAACCTTTTATTTAAGAAAGTTTTATTTAATTTCATAGGTTTTGGTTCACGAACCTGTAAAAACCCGAACCGAACCGTTTCTGCGAGTTTCGTTTTTAGAATCGGATTATAGATTTCTAATAAAATGTGTGGTGAATACGCAATATTAATTTTAAGTGTAAGGGTATTCACACTTTAACTTAACTGACAATAAATATTTCTACAATGTTGTTGCTGTTGTTTTTGTTGTTGTTGTTGTTGTGAGTGGTGTTATTTTAACTGAATGCGTGTATTTATAGTAGTAGTAACCCCGCATCGTGTTTGGCATTGCCCAAAAAGTGTTCATTTCCTCTTTGCCGTGTTATCATCGCCACTTCCGGCACAGCGAAGCGAACGATGGAGGACGCCATTGAATTTTGACTGAGTATGTATGTGTGTGTGTGTGTGTGTGTGTGTGTGTGTGTGTCTGAGCTGCCAAATAACTCAACTTAAATGCGAGCTTAAAAACAACAATAAATTTAATGAAATGAAATGAAATGAAATGAAATTGAAATGAAAATGAAACACTTTAATCTTAAGTTTACTTTAAACATGAAAATCATGAATGAAAAGCCACAAAAACATGGCTCGTTTTCCACGCTCCGACAACTCGATGACCTTGAAATGAATTTTCTTTTACACTCCTCGATTTTCACTCTTTAAAAACCTTTCCTTCAATCGACTTTATTCAACTGAAGCCCGAATGCAAATACAAATTTTGTGTGGCAACCAATCGACTAGAAAACGTGGCCCACAGAAAAGAGAAAATAACAGAGAGAGAGAGAGATAGAGAGAGAGTGGGAGAGGGAGAGTGGAAAGTAAACTTTTCACTTAATCGCTTTTCGCTGCGTTCGAAAGAAAACAAACACAGCTAATTTGACTTTATCTCCTTGCGAAAAGTTTGCCAAAAGTGCGAAATGTGCAAAAAGCTGTGAAAATAATACTGAAAGTGGAATGAAAGAAGTCAGGGGAGGGGAGGCGAAAGTGTGAGGGCGTGGCCATTTGGTGGACAGTCCATGGGAATGTTGAAACAACATTATGATCATGTTCATTCAGCATTCAACTAGTGTTCCACATCTACAATTCGAGTATTCATATTATCGAGTGCCATGAATAATTTGCCTGGAGCATCGACAGAACAATCCGCAAGACTGTCAATCAGTTCGACTAGTAAATACCCTGTAAAACAGTTGAATAATGCGCTCAACATACATCTAAATATATATAAAACTCGTCGTTTCTTAAAAATCCACCTGGAAGTGTGTTTACCTGAGGTCAAAAGGTCATGAAATTGCTTTGTATGAAAACCTTTTTTGTTTTTTAAGATATCTTAACCAAAATTACAGATTATAAGTTTGAGACTGTCTGTTACGTTCTGACTACATTTAGTCAAAGTCGGATTACTATATCATATAGCTTCCATAGGAATAATCTAATGCAAATGATCGTTTAGTATGAAAATGATTTTTCTTTCTTAAGAAATCTCAACCAAACTCATACTAAAGGTTACTTTGACTAAATTTAATTAACATTATTAACTAAATTTCATTTCCGCGAGCGAAGCGAGCCGGAGTTGGCGAGCGAAGCGAGCAGAGGCGAAATATAATATTTATATTGGTTTTTTTATAATATAGATATTTTATTATTTATATTTTGCTAACAATTTAAGATTATTATTCTTATTCTGTATTAATGATTTGGTCTTTAAATTGTCTTATTTTAAGAACAAAATACGTAAGATGAATGTTCTTGATTCTAGAAGTTGGTGTTTTTGCTCAGTGTAGCTTTTTGGTTGTTTTGTATATTTAAATTATGATTTAAAAAAAAACTATATATCTCTATAGCTATTTGACTATTTACTGTCTTAAAAAATATTTTTTTTTTGAAATTATGATTTGCATATAGGATTGTTTATATTTTTTGTAAATAACGATATATTTATTAATATCCTTACTGTCTTAAGAAATATTTAAAATAAATCTTCTATACATGTGTTAAGTATTTGACATCTCAGTTTTTTCAATTTGATTAAATAAAAATATTTAACATGCTGTTTATGCTTACATAGTATATTGTTTTTTATTTATAAAATTTACAAATTTATTAATCTACATGTTAAATATTTGACAAAAAATACTAGAATTGCAGAGTTCCCATCTACCAAGTGTAAAATGTATAGTTAATTTACATACGGATAAATCTTAGTTCTTTATTCGTTAAAAAAATGTATTTCTTATTTAACCCTTTCGACCCCGACTTTTTCCCTGTGGTGTGAAAAATTTTTTTTTGCTCTGTATTATTTTGTATAAATTAAAGAAGTATTTTGCCAAAATTTGAAGTCGCCACGCCCATTGGTTAGGGCGCTACCGGAAGTTGCCTGTGGGCAACGTCGGGCCATGGTGTTATACAAAATAATTTTTTTTTTTTTGAAAATCGCTTACAATTTTATATATTTATTGTGAAATATTAGGTATGAAATGACAAAAAACTGTTTTTATTATTATTGCAACTCAGGTGGACCTTGCACTTAAGGCATTTAGACGTTGGAGCTCTTGTTTTACACAATTTGCAGCGACCTTTTTCACTAAATACTACTCAATGCTCCACTCTATCGAAACGTTGTAAGTCGCTAGGATTAGGCTAAACTCTGTATTTCTTTGACTGTTGCTAAGACACACTCCTCGATGGGGATCCAACGAGTTTTGTGGGGCTATCCCCCTCTATATTAGATGGTCGGCCTCTTTTCTTTTGGATTGAAGAATTACATTGTAGGTGGCCGTCTACAACTTCCATTGGAAATTTTATAAGAGGAATATGCTTTTGCATCGAATAAATTAAATGTTATCAATAAAAGATTCTGTTATAAAACTTTCGTGAACGATGGTTGACTCTGCAGAGGTCCAAAAGCATATCGTCCGAATCCACTTCTCCCCTTCCCTTATTGTAAGAAGAAACAATCGCATGCCTTAAAACATCATTATAAGCTCTTTTATTGGGATTCACCGTCTCCATTGGAGTTATCGCGACATAAACTTTTAAAGTATTGTCTACGTCCCATATGGACTATGGAACTTCAAATTGACTTGATCTCCTATTCAGTGTCTTCGAAATAAAATTTTTGAAGCAATTATCAGCAATACTTTTAGGTCCTTGCTGGTATTCTTCTGCAGCTATATTGTCAAGAAGGCCGATCTCTATAGTCTGCCCTCTCTTCACAATCCGTTCCAAGTTTTTTTGAAAAACTGCCGAAATGTCATCGTCCTCATCCCCACTATCTACGCTCAACATCCCAATCGAAGCTTAAAATCGCCCAATGGCTTCTATCGACAAACCTTTCTCTTGCGGTAATTTATCTAAGTAAATATAAAATAAGCACGGCTTAGATAATTGTACTTATTAAATACAACCGACAATCAACGAATGCTCGAAGTGTTCCGTCACTTTATAAAAAATCACGTCTCTTTTCGCACTCGAAATAAAAATATTTGCTCTTCTATATATGAGATTAAATTATTGAGAACTGGGGACGAGAGCGATCCATGTCGCTACCTATGTTACAAATTAAAAATTGGGCAATGCTAATGATCCAATTATTCTGGTTTCAAAACATCCTTTATTTATGACCTGTAAAATATTCTGCAATAAAATGCAATAATGCAATAAAAATTAAATTTGCAGTAAACTTGGGTATTCCAATCGTAAAAATTGGTGTTAAATACTACCTGTTGCACTATTTTTTGGGGTAAAACCAAAACAACTAATAAAACCATCAGTTGGGAACACTATTTTAGGCTAAATCCTTTTTTTAAGTAATAAATTAGGACCTGTCTGAGTTGTGTAAGAAAATCCAGCAAAGTCAAAAAAATTATGATTTTATTACCACCATGGACCAACGTTACCCACAAGCAACTTGATGACTTTAAAAATCCGTTACATGAAAACTATTCAAATATTATCAATTTCAACTTTTACACTTATAAGCTTAATCTATTCTCAATACAATTTCAATTTTACATTTTGAATTTTTTAACGATAACAAAAAAAAATGAATCATTTTAAAATGTCTTCCGAATTAAAAAAAGAATTTTTTCTACGAGGCAGGTGCAGTCTTTTGAAAATAACTTTGTTTAATAACTTCCAAAAATTATTTTTTTTGCTCACACTTTCAGTAAACATATATATCTTCCAATTATATAATGAATCATCGGCCAAAAACATCGGATTTGCTCACAGTTATCTGTCAAACTTGCCAAGTTGCCCACAGGCAACGTCGGGGTCGAAAGGGTTAATTGCCTTTAAATTATTAAATAAAAGTACATTTTATTAAATTGTAATTAATTTATAAACAATTTAATGTCGGGAAAGACTTTTCTCAACCTGAAAAGTGTTCCAATCTTCAACAAACTCAATGGATACGTTTGTCACAGCCGCCAGTTTATTATTGAAATACCAAGTTAAGGAGATTAGATACACGCCAGAAGGTATCGGAAGTTTAAAGATATCATAACGGGGATAAAATCCATCAATGGTTTTGACTCCCTGAAATGAATAAATTAAGATAAGATAATATTAAATAGAGATAATTGAATACTCACCAAAAGTGGACAAGTTTGATTTTGAAAGTTGGTGAAATCCCTGAACTGTTTATACAATATCAATGCGATCGGATGATAGGGTTTGTCCAGAAACTGACAGACATTGATGCTAACGGGGGCTATGACTGAGGGCTTAAATCCATTATGACGTTGAAAGCATTTAATATGTGCCGTAGCTGTCTTAACTGGTTGCAACAATGTGCTATTAAAGTTAAAGGTCGTCTTTTGACGATTTATGGCCCGTACACGACATAAATGTATGACGATTATCGTTTTATTATACGATTCACACACAGCATTCGTAAACTTGAATATAACCGACTCCTGTTGCATAAATAAATAAATAAATAAATATATAAGATTTGCATTTAATTAATGAATTTCAACAACATTCAACTCACTGCAAAATCCTCTTTTAAAGCCAGTTGAACAAAAAACAACACTGCCAAAAATGTTATACGATTGATGCGCATTATGATTCGACTTCTACTTGATGCTCTGAACAATTGAATAATTATTTATGGTCTCAACAATCATATTTATATGCCTCATTATGTCGACTCATTGTTGAAATTTCGATTTTTAGCCAATACATTTTTTAATCGTTTTGTTCAATTATATTTCGACAATTTTGGACTCATTTAACGTACATTAATTATTAATCATATTGTAATATCTGATTACAATCAGCAGGAAATATTTAACTAATTTTGGAATCGGTAATTGTGTGATACCTGATACTAATAGATTTGTTCCGAATTTTTTACAGATGTGGTACGTTGATTTGTATAAAAATATATCCATTATAACTAAAGCTCCTATTAAAAATATAAATAAATAAATATAAATAATAATAATAATAATAATAATAATAATAATAATAATAATAATAATAATAATAATAATAATAATAATAATAATAATAATAATAATAATAATAATAATAATAATAATAATAATAATAATAATAATAATAATAATAATAATAATAATAATAATAATAATAATAATAATAATAATAATAATAATAATAATAATAATAATAATAATAATAATAATAATAATAATAATAATAATAATAATAATAATAATAATAATAATAATAATAATAATAATAATAATAATAATAATAATAATAATAATAATAATAATAATAATAATAATAATAATAATAATAATAATAATAATAATAATAATAATAATAATAATAATAATAAAAATAATAATAATAATAATAATAATAAATATATTCAGATTTTGCTTTTAGCATTTTGTTCTTTAAACTTGAATTATTGGTACATGCTGATAAAAATACATATTTTCTTAATATCGAGTTGAATTTACCTTTTCTCTACTGATACCTGATCACGTATTTTTTAAGGTTGATTTGCTTAAATTATTATTGATTATTGATGCAACTCCTATTATAAACAATAATAAATAAATAAAATTTAAGTCCACTCGAAATGTTTTGCAAAATTTTCTCTTCAGCTTTTGCTTTTAGTATTTTGCTCGTAGGATTTAACTTGAATAAAGATACATATTTTCTTCCTATGGAGTTAAATTTATCTTTGTAATGAAGCAGAATTTAAATAAAACACTTTCGATAGCTAAATCAGCTTAAAACTCACTTTGAGTTACTTCAGTTCCAAACAAAGAAATGCAAATGGGCTTTTTAATTCTACTCTTATATGTAGAAAGAGAGTCGGAAAGTTAAGTTAAGCATTAAAAAAATACACATGCATACAAAAACTGATTATGCTAATGATATGCCAAATGTTTGAGAATCCTTTGTCCTTACTAAATATACGGAAAATTGTACTTTACTTTACCAGAGAATTTATATTTTTCTATTTTCATTTGTCAGAGAACAAAACAACTTATCTCAAATTTGTCTACTTTTAAAGACGATATAAACATATATTATATATATATATATATATATATATATTAAAATATAGAAAACTTTATTGCATATCAAAAATTAACATTTTATTTTTAAGTTTTTAAATAAGTCAAAAATATTCTAAGAATTATTGGAAACAATCTTTCAATTATAAATGCATTTAAAAATGTATTTTTTTACTTTTAACTACTATTTTAAATTAATAGTGTCATATATTTAACTTTTTGATCATATATTTTCAATACAGAAACTAAATCAAGCTGTATCGTTATAGATAAAAATGTTGAACCACATCTGAACCACTCCTGAACCACATTCACAACACGTTGATGGTTTTGCCACATTTTCCAACCATTGCAACAAATATTAACACCAAAAACTAAATTCACACCATCACCACATTTTTTTCCCACACCTCCTTCCCCTTCCCCTTTCCCCGCCCACCGCTTAAATCGTTAAGCGCATTCCAGCCACGCCCACAACGCCCACAACGCAAATGTTTCACAAATGTTTTTGTGAATTTTGTAGCCGCGTTTTTGAAATGCACTTGCGACATTTGACAGCTCCGACTGTCCATTTGTTGTGCGTGTGTGTGTAACAGTACATATATCACACCGTAGTGTGTGTGTGTGTGTATGTGTGTGCATTTCACTGTTGCATGTTGATTTTTGGCAGAGTTGTTGCATGTTCCATGTTCCATGCAATTCATTCACGTGGCGCCCGTCAAACTTCTCCTGCTCCCAGTTCCGAGTTCCGTGTGTTCCGTGTCCCGTTCTCATCTGCAACACGTCCACGATCCTGCCGACTCGTAAATAAATTTGCATTTTTGTCAATTTTGATAGCAACCACACACACACTCACAAACACTCACAAACACACACACACATTGTCTTTGTATTTGTGTTAAATGAATGCGTGCAAAGTATGCAAAGTTTATTCATGTTTTCGGACATTGGCGTTGCAATTGTAAATATGCCAGGGATGCAAAGCATATTCTATATTCTATATTCTATATTCTATATTCTATATTCTATATTCTATATTCTATATTCTATATTCTATATTCTATATTCTATATTCTATATTCTATATTCTA
The DNA here is from genome assembly GCA_035042165.1 of Drosophila kuntzei. Lineage (NCBI taxonomy): Eukaryota > Metazoa > Arthropoda > Insecta > Diptera > Drosophilidae > Drosophila > Drosophila kuntzei. Next base: position 532,525 of record JAWNLU010001388.1, on the reverse strand, counting down.
TATTCTATATTCTATATTCTATATTCTATATTCTATATTCTATATTCTATATTCTATATTCTATATTCTATATTCTATATTCTATATTCTATATTCTATATTCTATATTCTATATTCTATATTCTATATTCTATATTCTATATTCTATATTCTATATTCTATATTCTATATTCTATATTCTATATTCTATATTCTATATTCTATATTCTATATTCTATATTCTATATTCTATATTCTATATTCTCTATTCTCTATTCTCTATTCTATATTCTCTATTCTCTATTCTATATTCTCTATTCTCTATTCTCTATTCTCTATTCTCTATTCTCTATTCTATATTCTATATTCTATATTCTATATTCTATATTCTATATTCTATATTCTATATTCTATATTCTATATTCTATATTCTATATTCTATATTCTATATTCTATATTCTATATTCTATATTCTATATTCTATATTCTATATTCTATATTCTATATTCTATATTCTATATTCTATATTCTATATTCTATAATTCTATATTCTATATTCTATATTCTATATTCTATATTCTATATTCTATATTCTATATTCTATATTCTATATTCTATATTCTATATTCTATATTCTATATTCTATATTCTATATTCTATATTCTATATTCTATATTCTATATTCTATATTCTATATTCTATATTCTATATTCTATATTCTATATTCTATATTCTATATTCTATATTCTATATTCTATATTCTATATTCTATATTCTATATTCTATATTCTATATTCTATATTCTATATTCTATATTCTATATTCTATATTCTATATTCTATATTCTATATTCTATATTCTATATTCTATATTCTATATTCTATATTCTATATTCTATATTCTATATTCTATATTCTATATTCTATATTCTATATTCTATATTCTATATTCTATATTCTATATTCTATATTCTATATTCTATATTCTATATTCTATATTCTATATTCTATATTCTCTATTCTCTATTCTCTATTCTATATTCTCTATTCTCTATTCTATATTCTCTATTCTCTATTCTCTATTCTATATTCTATATTCTATATTCTATATTCTATATTCTATATTCTATATTCTATATTCTATATTCTATATTCTATATTCTATAATCTATATTCTATATTCTATATTCTATATTCTATATTCTATATTCTATATTCTATATTCTATATTCTATATTCTATATTCTATATTCTATATTCTATATTCTATATTCTATATTCTATATTCTATATTCTATATTCTATATTCTATATTCTATATTCTATATTCTATATTCTATATTCTATATTCTATATTCTATATTCTATATTCTATATTCTATATTCTATATTCTATATTCTATATTCTATATTCTATATTCTATATTCTATATTCTATATTCTATATTCTATATTCTATATTCTATATTCTATATTCTATATTCTATATTCTATATTAACTATTTTGGCCCCCTCTTTCTGATCAAAAGCTCCGCCTCTGACAAATGTGGCACAGAAAATGCACAAACAAAAATGGCGGACAGGCAGATGAAGATGATGAAGAGGAGGGGGAGGGGAAAACAGCAGTCGGCAATGACAATGGATAAACATTTTGTTGTTGCAATAGTCACAAAGTTGCTGACTGCGTTTTTGGTCATAATTTTGTCGTCATTCTTGTGGTCAGCTCATTGTTGTTGTTGTTCGTCCTAAACACTATTATCGCTGCTACGTGTGTGTGTGTGTGTGTGTGTGTATGTGTGTGTGTGTGTGTTGGTCAGCACATTTTTTTTTTGCTGCTACCAAAAATTAATTTACATAATGGTAGACACACAATACACACATATGGTCAAAATAATAAGTATTTTATTTATATTTTATTTAAGTTTTCAAATCTGGAAAAATAATCCTTAACTATTCTTATTCTTAAATATAATGGAAATGTTTTTATTTTATCGGATAGAAAAAATAAGCAAAAAGGAAAACAATTGAGCAAATCACTAAAAACTTCGGTTCGCGAACTGAGTTATATACTTCCAGAATCCATGGATTGGATTCAAGCATGGTTTCAAAAAACTACAACAAATATTTTTATTGATACAATTATTTTTAATTGTTTAAGCCTATTGGGATTATTATTAAAAAATTCGAATTTTGAAAATATGCTACATTTATTTAAATATTTTAGCCGTGCAATTAAAAAATATAATTCATATTTTTGCATAAAATTTAAACAAGGTGAGTTGCTGGTGTACTTATTTTATTGACCACTGGTGTAATTACACAAACAAAAAACAAATCACATATCATGGTCACATGGGAGGCGTTAACTGTCGAAAGGGGTGAGTGGTGAGGGGGTCACATTGTTCACATATTTCAGAGGCAATAGCAACAATGAAACTTAAAATTGCAATTGTTACAAAATGTATTTAAAAAATATAGAAAAATAATGTATATAATAAAACAAACTAAAAAAAAATAGAAAAATGGTTTGTAAAATTCCAACAACTTTCAAATCCTTTTGTTTGTAAATTGTGTAATGCATTAATGACATAAAATCATAATGACGTCATGAAGTAACTGAAGAGAATCAAATAAATGTAATACAATTGAAATAATTCAATTAGACACGTTGGGAAAATTACAAAAATGGATAGTTATTGTTGAAAAAGGTATGTGTAATATTTTATGGAAATGGAATAAATAGAGGAAGGCATCTAAGACCCTATAAATAATATATGATCTTGAACAGCAACAATAGTAGAGCTGATATTAATATTTATGTTTTATTACATAAATAAAATATATGAATCTATGTTTCTCTAACTATCCGTCGAAAAGTAACTTTATCTTAAAGTTTTTCAGAGTTAGTTTGTTTCAAATTGAATCAGTATCTTAAATATATATTCTTTATACTTTCAGAAACATTCACTTTATCTTTACTAAAAATGCTATGATTAATAACAACAAAATTTTAATACAATGTATAATTAGTCAAGAATATTTGCTATAATATAATTTAAAGAGTTTAGAAATATATTTTAATGAGTGCCAAATCGATTAATTATATTTTAGTAGTGTTTACAGGGTATCTTGTAGTCGACTAGAGCGTCTTTTTACTTGTTTTGCTTCAAAATTCTTGTAAAACGTATTAAAATAATTATGCTTAACCTGCTGGAAAATGTGCAGGAAAATATTATATAATATATTTGAAATACACATATGTATGTAAATATATATTTATATGTATGTGTGTATAAGAATGTTGTGCAGAGTCAGAAATGACCACACAGAGCCAAGCTGCAAAAATATTTACAACATTCTTAAGCGCAACCGAAACGAAAACTTATGAAAAATGTTATGAAAATTTGTGTTCTCTCTCTCTATTCGCTCTCTCTCTCTCGCTCTCTCTCTATCTTTCTTTCGTTCACTGGTCCCGGCTTGGCGCATCTTTTTACTGACCCCCTCCTTTAAATGGGGTCTATGTTGCCCCATTTTAATTGAAATAACTTGGCTAAATGTTTTTACAACTATCAAAAACCCGCAACAAAAATGATTTCACAACGAAAAGTTGCATGTTAAATAATCCCAAAATTATTGATGAGCCAATCTTAGGAAGTACTTAAAGGCTCAACAACTAGACCCTTTATAAGATCTATAAATAATAAATTTTGATTAAAAATTAAACGAGATTTCTGAGAATTGATAAAAAAAACTGTGTACGAAAAATTGGGATAAATTAACATGAATTTAAATACATCTATATAAGTATATAAAATTACTCTGCTTAGACAGAACAAAATTAAATTAATTGCTAAAATTTTAGTATAAGCTTAATATAAGATAGAAGAACCTTAACTGCGACACTTTCTTTAATATTTCAATGAAAACTGATCCTAGGAATTTACTCTTCTCATATTTCTGGATCTAATTTTTAGTATCAATAACAATGTAAATAAAATATTATGGAAAATAACTCTCAATATGATATGATATAATGAAAGACCTATATACACAACAAATATATGTATACACTGAAAAAATAGACCAACTTCTAAAATCAAATACATTCCTCTTACATATTTTGTTCTTCAAATAAGAACTAGGAATATTAACCTGAAAGTTCCTGAATTCTTCAAAATTGATAGGAAAATATGAATCTGTTATATTTAAATAGTAAAATAGAATAGCAATAATAAATATTATAATTTTTAAAACCTGACTTTATTTTCATTGTTGTCTTGAGTTTTTTAAACTGTTTGGTCTATAAATTAGAATTTGGTCTTTTTTGAAATGTTTTTAAAATCAAAATGTGTTTTCTAACTTTAAGAATTTTATGTTATCGACACATTTTTGAAACCAAAATTCTTTGTTCTGAGACCAAAATCTTGATTTGAAGGTATTTTTTTTCAGTGTAAGTAGCTTATAAATCTGAAAATCTTTTTATTCTGAAGCTTCTTTGGTTAATTTACATTTTTTAAGTAATATCCCAAATATTAAAAACAATATGATACTTAACTATAACTGGTAATTGGAAACTTTGAACAACTTTTAATGGTATCTCATTTCGTCTCATCTCATTTCTAGTTTTGTTTCTTGATGAAACGTTCGCGATATTCATCTAGAGAGATTTTCTTCTTGAGGGAAATTGGATGCTTTGGCGGTTCCATTAGCTTGGAGGATGTGACTGGATGAGAAGAGAGAAGTAATGAGAGAGCAGGAAGCTTATTGAACTCAAACTCACCTGTTGCTGTTGGTAATTGTTTGGGCAGATATGGTTTATAGCAGTCCATGGGTTCCACGAGATATTTGCGGGTCTGAAGCGTTGAGGGAGTTGAAGGTTTCACAAAGGTTGAGGATGAAACGGAACTGGAACTGGAACTGGCGTAGACATATGGCATGGATCGATAGTCCTGTATGAGGCAGGACCTTGTCTTGGCAACAGATCTAGCAGGATTTCGAACACTGCCCACAAACTGAGCCTGTGAATGCAACTTTGCCTCCGTAATTGCTTTGTACTTCTGCTCCACAAAACGCTTAGAGGGCAACTCAAAATTGTATGATTGCCACATGTATTCAAAATCACGTAGTTCTGTCATTTCAAAATAATTATTGGTCAGCTGGTCCAAGTCAAAGACCCGAGGATTATTGTCCAGGCGGAGTATCAAAGTGGGATCATTGCTGGGACGCCATTTGCCGAATCCTTGGATCTGGGCAACACGATGTCCCTCACCGAACTTGACACGCACAAAACACGATTTCACCAGACGTTGAAAGTCCGGGCGATGTGACAACAACTGCAACGTGCGACGGGGCAGGAAAAGTTTCTGAAGATTCATCGGATCCTCAACAAAGTTGCTAAAGCTGCGTTTGCCCAATTGCAATTGTTGTTGTTGCTGCTGTTGCTGTAGTTGCAACTGTTGCTGTAATTTCTGCTGCTGCAACATCTGATTTTGCCGCATCTCCTCCTGCCACTTGTGCCACATGCGAGTGCGCCATTTGTAATCCACACTGCCCGACATGATCGACATTCCCAACAACGACAACGACAACGACAACGACAACGACAACGACAACAACTTCAAATTCAACTTGCTCGTCCCACAGATCCGCGGCAACTGTCACGCCTGTCCCACAACTCTCAGCTCTGACCAACTCTCTCACTCTCTCTCTCTCTCTCTCTCTCTCTCTCTCTCTTCTCTCTCTCTCTCTCTCTCGCTCTCTCTCTCTCTCTGCACCTCACTCTTCCTTAAGCTTTCATTCTTAACTTGCGCTCTTCTTCTTCTACGCTTTTCCCTCCCGCTTCCCAAAAGATTACACTGTGCAACATAGTAAAAATTTATGGTTTTCGCCTTGCAATTATTAACACTCAAAGAAGTTCATATTTTATACCAACGAAAGTTTCCTGAACAGAAATTATTCAAATATATAAATAGGATAGATCCCTATAGGGATTTAATTAAACTTTGGATTTTCGATTTATATTTAAATTGTATGCAATTATAAAATTTATAAAAATCAATGCTCCTTATCCAACATTTAGGCATTTATAGTGAAAGTCTTTTTAAAATCTATTAAGCCTTAAAGCCTACACAGAAAAAAAACAATCATTCTGAAATTTAAGCTCAAAATTCTTGATTTTAGCATGCATTTATTTCAAGTATGTATTCAGGATATTATTGTTAAATTATGATAATAAATTATGATGAAACGGCAACGACTCAATATTTAAAAGGCAAAGCAGCCTAAAAAATTTGATCTAACTAAAATATATACAAGATCCAGAAAATGTAAATTTTTGCTGAGAAAAATCCTGATTGAATCAAGTATTTTGTACTTGGTTTAACAAAATCCGGAATTACCGCATTACTGATACCGCGTTGGATTGATTTTATTGCGGAATCCCGGATTTTTTTTTTCAGTGTAAGTCTTAAAAATACGAGATAAGAGAAAACATTTTGATTATAAGATCGTGGATTTTATATAATATTATTCAGTTATTTTTATCTTATTTAAATAAGATATGACAATATTTTTGATTTTAGAAACCAATGAATTTTTTTTTATAATATAAAACAATTCAGAATTCTTCAGAATTTATTTTATTAACTATTTTTATAAACTATATGTTCACCGAAAAGAGCTTTGGAACTTTAAATCGAAAATTCTTGTTATAAATTAGCGAATCAAAGCAAATAAATATGTTGGTATACTTTTAAATAAAATCTTTGTTAGCTAGTGTATTCTAGTCCATTCCCCCACATATGTACATAATTCTGACAGTGCGAAGTCATCGCATTTGTTTATTATCATTATTTTTATGAGGATCTGTTTGTTTTTATTGCCGATCAGGCTGGGCGCCAATCTATAAGCTGAATATGCTCGTAACTATAATAAATATGTGCTTAAATTAGCTATTTACAATCACGAACAGATCGTTAGCAATCAATATCTATATCGAGTTCTTTGAATCAGAGACTTAATTTTTAATTAAGAAATTGTCAAGTGAAGTTTAAAACATAAATATTCTATTTCAGGGCATAAATATCTAAAGTATGTGAAATTCTACGATATGTAATGACAGAAGGTGGTCAATGCACTTGAAAAAATGTATTCTATTGACAGATACCCTGTAATTGTAATAGTCAAGGGTGTGTTTTTTTAAGAGTGTTCTCCCCCTTTTTTCAATTCTTCCTAAGTGCCTTAATCTCTACTCATTTCCCAATATTTTTTCCGATCTTGTTATTTTTATATTTAAAAATAGTGGACACATAGTATAATTTTAACTACAATTTTGGAAAACCCTAATATAAGGTATAAACCATATACATTTTTCTCTATTTTATTTTTTAATATTTAATTTAGCTATTTATTTTTATTTTAATTTTAGAAATTTTGTCAACTGCGTTTAGTTATTGTTAAATAGATAAATAAATAATAATCATAACTTATTGCAATTTTCCGATTGCCAAAAATGAATTGTTAAATTTATTATTCATCGTCACAAAATTGGATATCATAATTTTAGGGTCTTGAATATGCTTTAGTCACTAGACATTTACCTCGCACGAATATAGAACATGGATATTGCTTTTTTCTAGTCGGGATCTGTCCAAGGTCCAATGGTTTCTTTTATTGGTATTTGAAGCATTTTATTTATTTATTTACTGCCCTCTTCATATTTATATTCCTCTTTCAGTTCTCTGCTTCCTTTTGCTTATTCTATTTATATTTATATTTCTATTTTGCGTGTCAGTTTGCAGTCGCCGTTTTTTCTGTTTGTTTTTAATTATGTTTTGCTTTTGGAGTTTATTTAACTCGTTTTGTTATTGTCACTTGTGTGAGAGTGTGTGTGTGTGTGTGTGTGTGATACATAAAACTGTCATGTCTTCGTCTTGGTTTTCGCACTTTCTCCCACTGTGCACTGTGCAACATGGGGCAACATTCAACGGCAGTGTCAGCAATAGTACAAATGTCAGCGTCAATGCCACAGCGTCCATTATTTCTAGACTTGGATGGTGAAGAGAAACTATGTTAGAACAGATCCCCAACCAGAACTCAATAGGAGCAAGGGGCATGTGGTATGTGGCAAGGGGCAAGGGGCAAGGACTTTGGGACAGGGTTAGGTTTAGGGTTAGGGCCAAAGTGCGTCTGTGGTTAAGGAATTATGTGCGTCATGCTCAGAGCTTTCTGTCAACGGCCACAAAACAGTAAACAACCAAGTCTGAGCTAAGTTGGGCTATGGCCGACCATGAGATACCCTGTAACAAACTAAAATCTGTTAAAAAAATTAATTACAAACATTTAAAACACACTTACTCAGAAAGTAAATAAACAAGATTACTCGGAATGGGTGTATACGACTATAAGATACCCAGTAATGAGTTTTTAAAAATTCACAAGCAAACTGATTAAAAAGAAAAATTACAAAATATTTGTATATTTTATAGGTGATCGACTAAATTCTTTAAGAATTTAAAAGCACATTAATTATACGTTGATGGTCTATATATATTTTTATTTTATTATTTGAATTATATTATTATTATTAAATTAAAGTAATACTAAACTTTTTAGAAAAATATTGATGCATACGGAAATATTTAACAGCAGTTGCATTTTATTGACATTATGCGACATGCTTTACAGGCGGTGGGAGTATTAAATACCCTGTATTACTTTAAAAGATTTGTTAAGATTTTTAAGAAAATAAAAAGTTAGGAATTTAAAAAAAAAATATTTAATAGCTTAATAAATTATAAAAAATTGGAAAAAAATAGGATAATTCAATAACTTTTATCTACTATTTTTGGCCCTGCTTAATTCAACTCATCCAATTTTATTTATTGGCTTAAAAAATCATAGAAAAATTTGAAAACAATTGAGACAATTAAATAATTTTTTGTTGTATACTATTTTCAGTTAAAATTCACATCGTTTCATTTTATTAATTAGATTTAAGTGCGTAACTTTAAACAACCCTTTATTATAAAATTGAAATGTAGAGGGTATGCACTGCATTGTCAACGTAGTGACGGACTAAATGACTGACTTACTGTCTGCAGGATGAGGGGCTTAGGGAAAAGGGAAAAGGTCTAAGACTGACTGAATGACGACACAAGTTGGCCAACTTCGTTGACTTCGTTGACTTGGCTGACTTATCTGACTGTCGAGTTAAGTGCGACGCGTGCTCACATCTTGTTGGCCGTGTAGTTTTTTGTTTTTTTTTTTTTTGGTTTTTAGTGTTGCCAGCGGATTTACCAAGTCAGTTGTAGGGTGGGCAATTTTACAGGGTAGTGGGTAGTGGGTTAGGCAGGCACTGCCGCAAAACACAGTAAAACGCGCGCATATTTATAACGAAATGCTCAATTTAAATTCCCATCAATCTTGGTCGAATGCCACACACACACACACACTACGAAGAGGGGCGTGTGAGGTAAGGGGTTGTGATGAGGGGTAAGGGGTATGTCATTGTCTGTACGCTTCGGTTTTTGGGTGTCTCACAATGCTATTGCATATTCGAACTAACTTTAGTTGTAGCATCAGTTTTTGGGGCGTGGATTCTTCTTCGTCTACTCCTTCTCTTAGTTCCACTTCTTCCTCGGCTTCTTCGCTGCGTTTTAGTCGCAAAGAGAGAGAGAAAAAAGAATTACGCGCCGGCAACCGGAAACAAAACGCCAGCAGCTTATTGAGCGTTAAATTAAAAAATTCTTATAGAAAAAAATTGAAAAAGCGAAAAACAAAAGGAAATACTTTGATTTTCTTTTACCAAAATTTTTATAGTCACGAATAAGCCATTCATATGGCAATCATTAGGCTGGGAATATCTTTCTTTTTTCGCTTCCTTTTCAAGTGGTATTTGCAAAGGAAAAAGGTCAGAAAAAGCTGGACAAGTCCAAATTTTGGCTGAATGAATATATATAAGAAAATACGTAAAAATAAGAAGAAAAATAATAAGATATAATTATAAAGATTAAATATAAATTATGTAGGTACCTAAATGAGAGCATTCTAATCGCAGTTAAATTTAAGAGTTTTTTTTTTGTATGATATCAATAGTTAATATGGCCGAATGATCTATGTATGTATATAAAAAATATTTAAAATTAAAATCCCGTAGAAATAAGTAGAAAATGAACAAAGAAAATAAATATATATAAATTATTTAGGTAAAAATATATAAAGAAAGTAAATAATAAGAACAGATTGTAGAGAATAAATTTAAATTATGTAGAATGAGAGCTCCATAGAAATAATTAGAAAAAGAATAAGAAAATAATAAGAAAAAATTATAAAGAATAAATTTAAATTATTTAGGTACAAATATATAAAGAAAAATCCGTATAAATAAGAAGAAAAATAATAAGAAAATAATAAGAAAAAATGATAAAGAATAAATATAAATTATGTAGGTACCTGAATGATCATTATTATTTTTAAGAAGAAAATTTGTACATTTATTTGTTATTTGTACAATAAAATCCGAAGAAATAAGAAGAAAAACAATAAGAAATAATTATTAATAAGAAGAAAATAAGGCTTTTTGGATGATATGAATAAATAGTTTGAATAAAAAAAATGTGTATAGAATGTTTTCAGAGCGAAACCTTTTTTAATGCAACTTGAGCTATTAAGTAGAACTAAGGATTAAAAGCAATAAATCTCATATGACACTGAGCTAAAAGTGACAATTTAAATTGTCCGAAACTCAAAGTTTTATTTTCTAACGAATTTTACACAGTTTCTCTATTTTTTAAACCCTCTCTCCATTTTCAATTTATTTTTAAAGCATTTGCCTTAAAAATTGTAAAATGACAGATTAGAAAATGACACAAAACTTGAAGTGGAACATGGGAAAATAGTATAGCAATTAATGCTCCCAATTAAATTGGATACACATAAGTGTGTTGGAAATGTCAATGATATGTGGAGAGTTTGTTAAGCTCATCTTGTTAAACAAATATGCTTGAAACAAAGGTTAAAATCCTTATGCTCTGGACAAAGTGAAAGCCTCGCATCACTTGGTACTCTTGAACTACACTCTTGTTCTCTCTACACTCTTCTATTTCTCTTCCTACAATAGGTAAATACTACAGGAATCAAACAACATGATGACCAGAAGTTGGCTTAGTAATTGAAATTGAAAATGAAATTGTTGCATTGCATGGAGAAAAATAAAAGAAATAGTACAGACAAATACACTTCAACAGTGTCGCCTCAGTAAGCAGTACCGGGTAACGAGTATCCACTGCACAACCATTTTTACACCCTGTACTAAAAAAATTAAAAGGGTCTGCTGGGTTTGTCGATCGCATAGAGTGTTGTACAACTTTTTAGCATCAACAACCGATACGATAAAGCGATGACCGTCTGTCTGTTTGTTTATTTATATGAGCTCGACCTCAGAGATTGAAAGAGCTAGAGGCACCAAACTACGAATATCGACTCCCAAGCAATCCAAATGTATTTAAGAATCATTTTTGCCCCAGTTGATCGTATAGTTAATATTAATATTAAATATTAAATTTAATTATTAGTTGATTAAATTAAAAATAATTTAAAATAATTATGTGTACGGCACACGGAGTTTTAGCCAGGGTACGTAAAGAATATAAATTTTCAAATAAACATTGTTAAATAATGAAAATATTTGTTTATTTTTATTAAAATAATAGATGAAAAATTTGTTTTTTTGGATTTAAATAATTAAAACAAAGAAATTGTAAAATTTTAATAAATATTTCACAATAGTATCTATTTTATTATTTTTATTATAAATATTGATTTTATATTTTTTTACTATAACTTAAATTGAACTTGAGATTAGAGTTCGACTCCCAACCTGTCATGCTAAAAGAATATAATAAAAAAAAAATATATATATTAAAATAAAAATGTATCAGAAATGTGCTTTAAAATTCATTAAGAATAAAATGAAATTTAAACAACAACCGTCAATATTAAAATAAAATAAATACAAATAGTTTAGTTTTTAGCACAATAAGTACAGGGTCTCTCACAGTTGGGTTTGCTCGACTGTAGCCTTTTCGACTAGTTTCTCCTTAACAGAGACACACGTCGCGCTTTCATTGCGGACTACGCATACAAGTGTCGCACTTGACGAGCTGACTATGTGTGTGTGTGTGTGTGTGTGTGTGTGTTTATATGTGTATATATAAGTAGGGTGTTTGGTAGGGGTATCGTCACTTTGATCTGTGATGCAGGTGCTCTGGACTTTACATTTCTATTTTAATTGATGCAACATTTCCAACTAAATCAAATGCATTTTTGTGTCCGTGTGACTCGTGTGTGTGTAAAAGCACATACGACACGATTGCATCTGTATTCGTGAGCTTTTGATTTGGAACCACTGTGATAGCTTGCGACATTACCTGGAGTAATTACACATCTAAAATTCAAACTTTCGCTATCCTATTATTTTTGATTTCAGGATTTCTTATCTCTATTATTTTTGGGTATCATTTTCTCTATTCTTTATCCTCTGTTTATGCAGCAAATTTGAGTTTGGCGTCTAAAAGTCGCGACGCTATTAAATCGAATTGTTAAATAATGTGATATCTGTGCTTTGTTGGCATTTAGAATAATAGTCAAATAATGCGAGAATCGTGATAATGATGATTATTCTATTTAAAGATGGGTTCTACTTAAGCAGATATCCTAACAGACAGATATCCTAACAGAAATCATTCAATATCTACTCAAAACTTGAAAGCCAAGTATATTTTTTAAAAATGCCACAGTTGCAAATATAAAGGAAAAAAGGAAATAAATGTAAAATTTATCAACTAATCGACCATTGGATTAAGCTCCAGATTGAGTTTTAATAATGTTGTGTTTGAAATGCACAATTTAAAAAAAAAACTTTTAAGTCTTCATTAAATTAATTAACAAATTAATTGGAACATATATTTTAAACTTAAAAAAAGCTACCTGAAATTCCCCTTTTGTAAATAATAAGCTTGTGCTTATATATATATAATTATATTTATATATATTTATTGTAGTAACTATATATATATAAAACTATAACTATATAAAACTATATATGAATATGAATATTTTATCCATGCTTAAAAAGACCATGCAAACTTGCAACTTCCTCATAACACTCATAAAAAAAAAAAAAATATTTAATAACTGGAAAAACATCTTGATTGTAAGATGACTTATTTTTTAATTTTTTTGAATTATTCTCTTAAAGCTGTACTTATAATAAGAATATTTAAGATGACCTTTTTGATTTAAGAAATCGTTTTTTTCAGTATATTTATGTATCTTCAGACTTTTGTTTAACGAATTTATATAAGAAAGAAGTCTATAATAGTTTAGCTCAGCTTGTTGGCTTTCTACTGCTCCTTTTATTAACTTCTTCTTTTTGAGTTTCCCCCACTTTGAAAAGGAACGGGCTAAATAAGAAGCAGAAGAATAAAAAAGAGATGAAGTAAAACTAAAATAAAAATTGAAAGGCAAACAATGAAGAGACATGTAATAAACTGACTACAGTCGGTTGGTAACCCGCTGGGGCAGAGGAAAAGAGAGAGGGAGAGTGAGTGAGAGAGAGGAAGAGTGAGATAGAGAGAGAGGCAATCGTTGAGATGCCTGTGCGAGAGATGATAACTTGGTGGCAGCTTCCTCAAGTGGTTCACAGTTCGCTACGGCATCGTTTTATGCATAAGCAAACATGTCAAGCGCAGCCACGCCCCCTTACCTACCCACCCTCCCACTCTACCTCCCCCTACCCCATCTCCCATTCACCCCCCTCTTCAGGCACCCGCATCTCCATTTCGGTTGAAGCATAATGTTTATCCAGCCGGCAAAGTCGGCAAAAGATGTTTCGCGTGATTTGCGCTGACTTTGGGCGCAGTGGGAAAGACAGTGGTAGGAGGAGAGGGGGCACTGAGGATAGGGGGGCAAGGGGGAGTTCATTTTGGGGTTAATGCCGTGCAGGATGAGCCTCAGGATGCGTGTGTCCTTACAGATTTCATGTGAGTTATGGCCTGCCTGCCAGCTGTGTTTGACTTTCCGACAGTATTCAACTCGCTCTCTCCTTCTCTTTCTCTCTCTCTCTCTCTCCTTCTCTCTCTCTCACTAGCCACGCCCACACAACAACATTGACAGAAAATTGAATTTGCACATTTTACTGCACTTTTTCAAAGCATCTAAAAGGAGCGAGGATCAATCCAAATTTAAGCTGACAGACAACGTGACGTATACGCAATATTAATGTGAATATCTGTAGATTCTGTATGAATTAATATATACTTATATTTATATATCCAACCACATGATAATTGTCATGATATATTATATAAGTATACTGATACATAAAATATGTATTCTTATATACTTATTAGAGAAGAATCGAAAGTCTTCAGTAAAATAGAATTATGAATTGTTATTCTTATAATGAACACTTGTTAAATTCCTTATAAAATGTGTTTGTCGGTTTTATACATTTTATTTATAACCAATCTATATATATAAAATTCTTTGTCCTGACTGACCAAAATTTCACCTGCAAGTGGATCAATTTGAGGTCAGAGGTCATGGAATTGCTTTGTAGGAAGAACTTTTTTGTTTCTTAAGATATATCTTAACCAAACTAACAGATTATATGTTTTTGACTGTTTCTTACATTCTGACCAAATTTGGTCAAAGTCGGATTTCTATATCTTATAGCTGCCATAGGAACAATCGAGTGCAAATTAACCTTTGGTATGAGAAACTTTATTGTTTCTTAAGATATTGGTTTTTTATGTTTTAAATGTTCCCTCTGCTCTAATAGTTGGTTTCAAATATGTATGATTTCTTTATTATCAACTAAAAGACTTAAATTTTATTTCTTGTGCAGAGTCAATGGCTAAAGAAAACGAAATGCGAGTAATTGAATGTTAAAAACAAATGCCGCAAATATGAAGTTACGCATACGCCGTGTGTGCCGCCTGTCAAAGGGAAAAGCGTGAATATAAACGGCAATTATTTTCAATTTGCCTGGCAAGAAAGGGAAACAGTCATGCAAATGTAGAGGTGTTCTCAGACAGGGAAGGAGGGGGACCGGGGGAGTCTGATAAAAGTTGTCAGAAGTCAGTTTGTTTATTTTAAAATTCAGCGCGAATCATTTTGTTGGAAAATGTTGCACATAATTCTTGTTTAAGTATCTTGTAAATTGCTTAATAACGCCAAAGGGACTCGCACACACACACACACACTTACACACACACACACCACACACCCCGCAAAAGGAATGGCAATTACCCCTTTCCCTCAGTTTTGGCCTTGGCAGGTTGGCAACTTTGTATTCAAGTGCGAAGTGAGTTTGAAAAATTTAAGACAAAAACTTTGTGAGTCAAAAGGAGCAACTGCAAATTAATGTCAGTGTGTGTGAGTGTGTTTGTGAGTGTGTTTGTGAGTGTGTTTGTGTGTGTGTTTGTGTGTGTGTGTGGTAAGTTGGCACTTGTTTAATTTAATAACAAAATAAATGTTCACGAGCACGTAAATTTATGAGTTGAAAATGCTCTCGCAATGCACACATTAACACGTACAGTCCACCACGCCCCCTTACCTCCCTCCCTCACACACACACACCCACACACGCACAACCAGCCAAATTGTGTGCATATTTGGGGCATAACTCTTTTGCGAAATTCAAGAGAAAAATCAACGCCTCCCGCAAAGGGAAAAAGGGAGAAAAGATTGCAATTGAAATTACTTGTGGCATGGGGCACAGTGTTTGTGGCATGTGGCATGAGATTGTGCCGTCTGACTATTGGCCTTTATTTGTGCCAAACATTAAATGTTCCAAACAAAAACTTCACTTTGCATTTTTAGCTTCAAGACTTTTGCGCTAATTATGAATGGAAAAGTGAGAATAGAAAATGTCGGAGCGATATTGTGATTTTTGAGATCGACAGACTGCTAAATGATCTTAATTCTTGTTTTTTCCGGCGGTGATTTTCCTAAAAAATGTGGAAATCAATTTAAAAAGAGTATACTTAAATCTTTACTGCATTTGAACTATGCATTTACTGCATAGTTGAAATAGGATTTAAATATTTTTGAAAATATTTCTGAAATGTAAAGTTGAAAATAAAAAATTCTTTTTTTTTTTTTATTTCAAAACAAAAATTTGAAGATAACCATTTTATTCCCAAACTTTTAAATATAAATTATAAATAGGAATGAAAAATTACATATACTTATAAAAAAAATTATAAATACAATTTTTTATTACGGATTTCTATATATATTCTATATATATTATTCCGTATGTAAATTTCGCTACATTTTCTATATATTTAAAAAGATTATCGATAAATTTCTTATATTTCAAGTTTCTTTGATAGACGGAAAAATATGTAAATGTCGATATATTTTCTATGGATGTTTGATAAGTTTGATAAACATATGTTTGTTGTTTTCCTAAACTTTTAAATATAAATTATAAATAGGAATTCAAAATTCTATAAAAAAAAACTATAAATATAATTTTTATTTACGGAAAAATTTACATTTCGATACATTTTCTATATATTTATAGAGATTATCGATAAGTTTCTTATATTTTAGCGATACATTTTCTAAATATTTATAGAGATTATCGATTAATTTTTGATTTGTCAGCGTTAATTTAAAAAAATAAGTTTCGAAATATATTCTATGGATGATCGATAAGTGATATGTATGTTAGCAATTAGTTATCAATTTTCTCGACTCAATGTGTGATATACCCCACGTGAGCACTTAGTACAGGGCATAATTAATAAGAGTCCCGTTTATACTTTAACTGGAAAGCAACCTCAGCACGAATCCGAGCGCAAGACGAAGCTGCTGTCGCTGCCGCTGACGTCGGCGTCGTCATTATCATTAACATCGGCACGCACTTTAGGGAGAAGGCAAAGAGGTTGAGGGGTTGACTGGTTAAAAGAGGAAAGATGGAGATGGAGAAAGTGGAGGAGGAGGAGGAGGAAGAAAGGGGGTTGCATCATTTTGTTGGCTTGCCGCGCCAAATTATGCAAAGTGTTTGACAAATTAGCAAAAGAAACTTGTTAAAAGAGGAAAAGCGCATGCATAGCAACGAGTTGAGCATAAAATGAAAATTGTGAAAATTGTTTTCATAATTAGCATTTGAAGCAGGCCGAAAGCTGAAAAGGGGAAAGATGGATAAATGACACTACACTGGTAAAAAAAATATTTACCAAATCAAGAATTTGGTCTCAGAACTAAAAATGTTGGTCTTCAAAAATGGTCTTCAAGAATCTTAAAATTAGAAAACATCTTTATTTTAGATTATGTTCTTATTCATAAGATCAAAAATTCTTATATTTTCAAGACCACAAATATAAGTACAAGAATAAATGTTTTTATTTATAGACCAAATAGAAGCAAGAAAAAATTAAAAATATGGCAAGTTTTAAATTTATTTTTCTATTGTTGTTTTATTTTGATATTTCTACATTTCTTTCTTGCGTTTTTTTCTAAATTCGTTAATATGTTTTTCCTTGTCAAGAATTCGTTCCACAAATACAAATACAACGTATCATATATTTCTAAAAATTTAAGATCTTTATTCTTATATTACAAACACCGATTTTCTAGATTAATATTCTTAGTATTATTAATTTAGTCTTAAAATGTTGATATTTTAAAAACAAAATATGTGAGATAAATGTTCTTGATTTTAGAAGTTGGTCATTTTTTTTCAGTGTGTAAGTACGTTTATATATAGAATTATAGAGTGCTTGACGGCGTCACTTGCAACAAGAGTTCTTTTGAAATGCATTTGATCAGCTTAAGTAAAAGCTGGATTACGACAAAGCTGCATCTTCAAACCGTCTATAATTAGAGGCCAAAACTGCAAAGAGTGTGTATGTGTGTGTGTGTGTGTGTGTGTTGTGTGTGCGTGTGTGTGTGGCAAAGAAAATCCGCTCAAGAAGTCAACTGTCAAATGGGCAAAACTCCAAACGCATTGCCATCAAACGTTTATCGTCATCTCACAGAATTCACCTCAATGGCACACACACACACAAACACACACACACACAGAGAATGGAAGGAAAGGCAACTGAAGTTGGAACTCCCGTAGCGCTTATTTGAAAAGCGTTTTATTTTTATTGCAAGGCTCCCAAGCGACGAGTGCTCAGTGTCAGTGAATGTCATTTCAGCTTCGAGTCAGCTACAGATCCCAAAAACCGAAACCCCGAATCAACCAATACCCCCCACAGCCCCCCAACCCACCTAACCAGCCATAACCTCAACCCTGTACCCCTGGAAACCCCCTGGAAACAGTTCCTAAACGGTAACGCCTCTCCCCCTTCAACTTCCGACAAGCCGACAGACCATCTTAAAATGGATGTGCAACCGAATTTGTTCTTTGACGAAGTGCAAATACCCTAACAGAAACAGAAGAAGAGAAAGAAGAAAGAAAGAGATGAAACATGATGAAATTAAGGAAGAGAAAGACGAGAAAAAGAAACGAAAACACAACTTGGGAGAAAACAATTTAAAGAGAAAACTAAAAAGTTGTGGAGAAAGAAAAGAAAATAGAAGAGAGAAGAGAGAAGAGAGAAGAGAGAAGAGAGAAGAGAGAAGAGAGAAGAGAGAAGAGAGAAGAGAGAAGAGAGAAGAGAGAAGAGAGAAGAGAGAAGAGAGAAGAGAGAAGAGAGAAGAGAGAAGAGAGAAGAGAGAAGAGAGAAGAGAGAAGAGAGAAGAGAGAAGAGAGAAGAGAGAAGAGAGAAGAGAGAAGAGAGAAGAGAGAAGAGAGAAGAGAGAAGAGAGAAGAGAGAAGAGAGAAGAGAGAAGAGAGAAGAGAGAAGAGAGAAGAGAGAAGAGAGAAGAGAGAAGAGAGAAGAGAGAAGAGAGAAGAGAGAAGAGAGAAGAGAGAAGAGAGAAGAGAGAAGAGAGAAGAGAGAAGAGAGAAGAGAGAAGAGAGAAGAGATAAAGATCTAGCTGAAACAAATCATAGAAGAATTGAAGTTGTATAAGGAAGTTACCCACCCTATTGCAGGTTAGAGTATACGAAACCAATAGCAAGGCATCCCTCACACACACTCAAACACACATATGTGATGCTCGTTCCTCTTTCTGTCCGTCTGTCCATCCGTCTGTCTGTGTGTCACGTTGTGTGTGTCTGTGGCAAGTGTCATTGCTCGTGAGGGCAATGCTGAGACCCCTTTTCGGAGTTTTCTTTTGCATACCACTGTGAACGATGGAACGGAAGTGAGAGGAGGAGAAAAAGGAAGCGGAAGTAGTACACAGAAAAAAATCCTGGATAAAATCAATCCAATGCGGAGTCCGAAGTATCGTAATTCCGGACTTTCGTAAACCAAGTACAAAATACTTGATTCAAGCACGATTTTTTTCAAAAATGTATTGATTGTCGGGATTCTCATCTTTTTTTTAGTTATATCAAATTTTGTGGGCTTTTTTAACTTTTTAATGTTGATTGGTTGACATTTTATTCGCATATTGTCTTCATTTAACAATAATATTCTGAATAAATACTTAAGAATTTCGTACTAAACTCAAGAACTTTAAACTTGAATTTTAGAATGGTTTTTTTTTCTGTGTGTACGAGTTGTGGGATTAGAGAGAGGCATCAGAGAAGCAGTCGAGTTACGCCCAGACGCTCCGAGGCTGTTTGTCTGGGCATTTGACAAATCAAATGCGGATCAAGAGGAACAGAAGGCAGTGAGTGGCTTGATAAAGGAGAGATGAGAAGAGAGAGAGAAGAGAGAGAGAGACAGGGAAAGCGAATTGAATTCCTGTCGCTAAAAATATTCAAAATGAAAATGATATGTTGAAGGTTAATACGATGCGATTTGCTTCAACGCCCTGAAATCCCAGCAGCATTTGGAAATAAAGTCGGAGTCAGAGTCGAAGTCGAAGCTGGAGTTCATGACATGACACGACAACTGACATACGATACGATATATATAAGTCTGTATGTCTACATATATATTTATACACTATTCATGTGCTGACTTAACCCGATGCTGACTTGGGAGCCAAGTTTTATAGTCAAACAGGATTAGGCTGATGATGCCTTTTCTCGCTTTATTTTATTTATGAACTGCAAAACACAAGTTCAACTTGAACTTGGGATTCACTTTTGCAGGAGAGTGAATCAATTTGGGGAATGTTTACCTTAAAGCACGAGTACGAATACGAATACGAGTACGAGTATCGTAAAGTAGGCAGTCGACTGTGAAATCCACATAATTCCATTTACTTAAGCTAATTTCACGCCATATTCAATTTACCACATCATGGAATGGCCATTCATTATTTATTCACAACATGTAAAATCAATGGGAACGGCCGACAACACGTCGAGCAACAATAACAACATTCCAAAAAAATGAATTGTTGAATGTCCGTGCAAAGCAAAGGAATAAAAAAATCAAGTGCGAACAGGAAAGAATCAAAATTGTGAGTCTTCGACTGTTAGACACCCTGTAGATACACAGAAAAAATAACCTGAGATCAATTTTTCATTTAGAACAAGATCCTTTAAAAAAAACACTCATAAAGTGGCAATGACACCCCCAAGGTGCAAAATTATTTTACTTTTCCTGCCGATCAGTTTGATATTTATTTTCAAAGACTTATGCACGATCTATGATTGAAAAGTTCAACTTGTAAAGCCTCGATGTTGAATAAAATAAATTAAATAAGTGTCAATAAATATTTGACAGTGTAGATAAATATCACACCCTTGGGTGGAAAATTTACAGCTCACGATTTTACAGAATGTATTTATTTTATTTGGTTACTTTCAATACTTTGTAATTTTTTAACCCTAATTATAGTAGAATATTCTTTCAATATTCAAATCAAATTTATTAATTTTCATATTTTATATGTATTTTTTACTTAAGAATTTAGCTAAATCAAATTTAATCGCTCTACTTTTATAAGTTTCTATAGCCCGTATTTTTATAATTAAGATTTAGCCTTAAATTTGTAATTGAATTTTTGATTAGTTTCTGATAATTTAAAATATAATATATGCAAATTTTTATTTTAGTTTGCTCAGATCTTAATCTGTTTAAAATCTGAAAAAATTAATTAATCTGAAATTGAAAAAATTAATTTAATTTAATTAACCAACAAAAAGTTACAACACAGGTTTATTTAATGCTATCTTTCAAATATTGTAGCTTTAATTAATTAAAACAGTAGAAAAAATATGGTTCTATTAATTGAAATAAAGAAATAAATTGAATAAATTTGGTGCAGTCTATCATACCTGCTATATATATTTGATAGGGTATAAAATGAAAGAAATGCAACTCTATGGGCGACTGAATGGACATTTTGGTAGGACGACCCTCAGCCATCAAAAGGCGATGACGTACGCTTAATTTGGAGCGTTGAAATAATTTATGTACAGTATTTCTAGGGTGTGTACGTATGTGTATGTGTGTGTGTGTGTGTGTGTGCGTGTTTGTGTGTGTGTGTGTGTTTGTGTGTGGAGCAGCTGTCCAAAGAGCAGACAACCAATAGAGGAGGATGAGAAGGCGCAGAAATGAAGAGAATGGAAACATGGGGGAGAAAAAAGAATGCCTACACACACGAATGGACGAGGGACAGTAAGGAAAAGGGAGGGAATGGGTGGGGTAAGGGGAGCTATTGGAATGCGGGGAACACGGGGGTCAGTTTTGGTCACGAGGCATGTGGAACGTGCTGAAAAACCGCGATGCGGCAAATAAGTGCGAGGAGCATTTTAGTGCTGCACTCTATAAATCGGAGCGAATGATGAGATGCACCTGTGAAAACGGTCAGAAACCGGAAATGCTTTATAGGATACGGGTTCGAGTTCGAGTTTGGGTTCAGGTTCAGATTCAATATAGTTGGGTCTGTGGGTAACTCTATAATTTGTCTACATTCAAATGGAGGTCGTTGGGAGAAAGCTAAACCAGCTGATTGGATTTGTGGTCAGATGTGGCGCTTTAACTTTTTGGCCGAAAAAAGCCAAAGGCTAAAACGGAAAATCCCCATTTTTGGGGGTTACCACAGTCAAATACCGTTAATTACTGAATATCTGATGGATTGGATTTAACAATTTTGCATTAAAAGCGGATACAAAACGCTCGTGTGGGGAGTGCTCAACTGGTATATACCCAACAAATAAAACTAATGTTGTGTACGATGTATTGTAGATTCTGCATACCAAATTGCATAAGTCTAGCTCTTCAGCTCGTTGAGTTCAATATGGAGAGGTATGAATGAAATGATTCGAACAATTTAGCTGAGTATATAGTATTAATGGTAAATTGTGTCGATGATGCGTATTTCTCTCCGTTTTATGGTACTCTTTAGATCCTTTAATGGATATAGGGTATAACATATTTAGATTTTGCAGATTAAGAATTGATTGCAAACCAGGTATTTGAAGTAATTATTTACCAAAAAAGTATCCGATTAAAGGATAACGGGTAAAGAACCAAAATTAAACTGAGATAAAGGGAGACAACCACAGAGAATGAAAGAGAATAAAAAGAAATTAAATTTATGAGAGTTTATGGAAGTTATGAGAGTTTATAGATCTATACAGGTCTATCTTACTAAGATATCCCTCTCCCCCTCACACTCTCTCTTTCTCGATATGGTATTGTAGCTCTTATAGTCTATGAAATAAGGGACATATGGTGAAGTTACGCGACTAATCAACTAACCAACTGCCCAGCTAACTAAATACCTATGAAACTACACATATATATATATGTATCATGAGTTGTGTGTGCTCGGGCCTTATCCAAACAGGTGACAGTCCTGCCACGCCCCCCATACTATCAACCTCCCTTGATTTTCAGAGATAGAATCATGAAGTACAGGAAGAGAAGGCAAACACACACAGAAAATGGAATAGAAGTAGGCGGATAGTTGGTTGGTTGGTTGGTTCGGACTATAGTTAAAGCTGTGGACAGGAAGTTGACGATAACACTGGCGCGTTACATTTGCGTCTATAGCGGTATATATGTATGTATGTATGTATATAACGGTAATGGTAACGGTAACAGCGCCAAATGTTTGCCTGGCCGTCGCTGTGGGAGCTGTGCCAATATTTGCGTAACGTGTTTGACAAAGAAATGAAAACTGAAAGCGCCAGCTTGGAAAATCAAATGAAAGACCTGCCCAACCGGGAGATGGAGATGGCAGGTAGGATCCAGTCCAGGGAGGGTGGCTAACAGTTAGTATAAACAAATCAAATAGAACAGGGAATTAATAAATACATAATAAATAAGCTCAAGTACACATATCCCAAAAAAATATTTCCCAGGATTGAGCACAATTAATTATCATGCTAATGATAATGATAATGATAATGATAATGATAATGATAATGATAATGATAATGATAATGATAATGATAATGATAATGATAATGATAATGATAATGATAATGATAATGATAATGATAATGATAATGATAATGATAATGATAATGATAATGATAATGATAATGATAATGATAATGATAATGATAATGATAATGATAATGATAATGATAATGATAATGATAATGATAATGATAATGATAATGATAATGATAATGATAATGATAATGATAATGATAATGATAATGATAATGATAATGATAATGATAATGATAATGATAATGATAATGATAATGATAATGATAATGATAATGATAATGATAATGATAATGATAATGATAATGATAATGATAATGATAATGATAATGATAATGATAATGATAATGATAATGATAATGATAATGATAATGATAATGATAATGATAATGATAATGATAATGATAATGATAATGATAATGATAATGATAATGATAATGATAATGATAATGATAATGATAATGATAATGATAATGATAATGATAATGATAATGATAATGATAATGATAATGATAATGATAATGATAATGATAATGATAATGATAATGATAATGATAATGATAATGATAATGATAATGATAATGATAATGATAATGATAATGATAATGATAATGATAATGATAATGATAATGATAATGATAATGATAATGATAATGATAATGATAATGATAATGATAATGATAATGATAATGATAATGATAATGATAATGATAATGATAATGATAATGATAATGATAATGATAATGATAATGATAATGATAATGATAATGATAATGATAATGATAATGATAGATTCCGACTTTTCACATATGAATCGATACTTGTTATAGGATATCTACAACTCAAGTATTCTTTTAAATACATATGTATGAATAACGTTTTAATTAGTTGCATATTCGTAAGCTACTTTCCCTACTCTACTTTCTTCTCCCACTCTTCTTCCCCATCGCATTTTCTTTCTTCATTCCTCCATTCTTATATATTTTCCTTCAATATGTAACTGGGATTTGGTCAATCATATTTGAAGCATTCCCAACGGAAACCAAATAATCGACTTCATTTAACTGAAACGCCGCACAATTTCTTTTTTGGCCACTTGATGGGTGGAAATTTGTAGGGGCTTTTCCTGGGAGAGTGTGTGTGGTGTGGTGTGTGGTTTATCGATGGCATTACGCTGTAATATTGCATTATATGATAGATTTATTCCCAGCACAATTTTAACTGCCACTTTTGCAGTTATTTCCGATTTGGGCATCGCAACAGTTTCCCATTTTTCCGACCAACTTTTCATCTCCCTTTTGCTTACTATTTCTTTTTCATTTTGCGAGTTTACAACGTCCGTTCTGAGTTTTTGGGCCATTGCCGATTATGTCCTTTGGGTGCTTTTGCCTCAACTTTGCAAGTTGCTTATTTCTTTCATTTTTTTGTGTTCTTCTTGTACCACTTTATCTACTTGCGAAATCTGTATGCAGAAAATATTTGGCGTCGAACCACCACAACATACAGATAGAGATAGATAGCTCTCGTGAGAAAGAGAGGGAGACAAAGAGAAAGGGAGAGAGAGAGAGACAGCGAGCGGACGTTGAAAAACTTTCTGCCGAAGTGAAAATGATAAACATCTTTGTGAAATTCTGTGATTTTCCTTTTATGCTCACAGCTCAAGCAGCTGAAACAGTTGCACAACAAGAAGGAAAAGAAGAGAGGGCATATGGAGGAAGAAGAGAAAGAAGAGGAGGAGGAAGAAGAGAAACTACTAACCATAGCTCTACCAAGCATTTCATCCTCTTTCGCCACAACTGCTCAACTATTTCTGCGGCTTGTCGGATTCGTCTCTGGGTTCTCAATTCTCAGTTCTCCTACTGGGTTCGGTTTCTGCTCCTGGAATAGGTTTGGGTTTCGTGCTCAGGCTCAATTTCGTCCTGTGGTCCATTGGTCCAGCGGACGTTCCATCAATGTTTTGGTGTGAAATGTAACAGCCACTTATTGTGATTGTCTGTGCGACTCGATAAAGATGAAGAGGAAGAGGAAGAGCACAAGGGAACTGCAGGGATGTTCCGAGGCATATCAGATAGCATACAGCCACGCCTCCCTCCTTCTGATACCCCCTAACAAACATATCTTTCACCCACTTTTATATCAATTTTTTGTTTCCTTTTTTTTTAAGTTCTTTGGTCGATGTCGTTGATGGTTTTTGTTGCCATGTCTTGTAATTCCTGGTTTCCCTTTCTTCGATTGCAACACCATTTACACACACACACACTCACACACACACATACAGACACACACACACACACACACACACACTACTATGCCTTATTTATCAATCAAATTGAAATCTATTTGTTGTAGCTTTGTTGCCACACTCACATTTCAGTCCCTCTCTCTCTTCCCTCTATTTCCCTCTCTCACTCTATTTCCTCTGCCTTCCTCTTTCTCTATGTGTGGCATAACATAATTGAAAAAAGGCGACACTTGAAAGCGATTCGAGGAGTTCGTTGTCGTCACTCGCAAATCAAATCAAGGACATGTGGCGACTCTTTCAATATACCCTTTCACATAGGGTATAACGAGTGCTGTCTTTTGCACGGGAGAGCATATTTCAACAACCCAAAAAGTGTAACATATTAAAACCAAGACTGCAACTAAAAATATTAAAGTAATAATTCGTTTTTAAATTCTAAAATGAATTTATTATTTACAAAATATTCATTTTATGTTTTAAAAATTTTAATTGATTTTAAAAAACCAAGAATAAATGAATGTAATATATATAATATATATTTTTTTTAATTAAATTTTAGCTTCAGGGGGTATATAAACCGGTTAACGAACCGAACCTGAATCCCTCTGTTTCCACCTAAGGGGCTCTACTTTCAATATCAATAATAATAACAACCAATAATTCCATTTAAACTTGATCGAATTTATCAAAAGAGTTGCATCCGCAACTTTTCCCCAAAGGTATAATTTTTTAAAATTGCCAATCAACATATTGAAAGCGTAATTTTATACTTAAATCTTCTTGAAACTATTTGCTTTTTAATTCTTAAATCTTCCCCAACAGTAAACAATATTAATCTAATAAAATTCAGTAATAATAAACGTATTTCAACAACAGAAAAAATATACAAAAATACACTATCATATTTATTTCTCACCCAAAAAATTTAATTCAATTTTTTTAATCTTTTAAATATCCAATAAATATAATTTAAGTTCATTTTAATTAATCTAATAAATTACTCATCAAAATGCTTCCTTTCTCAATATTTTATTCGAAAGTTAGTGTATTTCAAAGTCGGCTTCCCATAAGATCTTCATATTGATATTAATTTTGTATGCTCTCTGCTGGAGACACGGAAATGGAAAAGCCCTTTTTCCTTGGCATTCTCAACAAATTGTTTAGCTTGCTTTTGTAATGGCAACTTTTGCCTTTACTTTCCTCATTTTC
Organism: Drosophila kuntzei; assembly: GCA_035042165.1. NCBI lineage: Eukaryota > Metazoa > Arthropoda > Insecta > Diptera > Drosophilidae > Drosophila > Drosophila kuntzei. Next base: position 505,664 of record JAWNLU010001388.1, on the reverse strand, counting down.
GCCTCTTTTACACTTCATAAAGATTTTCTTTGTTCCTTTCTTTTTATTTTTTTTTGTGTAAATATATTTTCATAATTTAATTAATTTACTCAATTGGAAACATAAATATAATTATACGAAGCGTTGCAGCGTTTGGTGTAAATTACGTATACGCCCTGGGGTGACGACACAAACAGCGTGCGAAAAAGAGCAAGAAAAGAAAAATTATGAGCTGGAAAAATATACATTAAAAAAAAAGGAAATTATAATCTTTGCAAATAAAAATATCCATATGACTGCGTGACTTTTTGATTTGCAATCAATGCACAAATTAAATTGTGAGAGCTGGAAAATTATATTTTCAACTGTCAGATGAGATTCGGATTCGAATTATTTATTCCCCTCTAAGGGTAGAAAAGTGTTGTGTGGAAATTGTGTAGTTGGCATTTGATCAGTTTGAAATTTCCGAAATTCTCTTTTGTATAAATTAAATTAGTTTTTAGACAGCTAGTTTGTAAAACAAGTTTAAATTATGTCCAATGGACTTTCAACTATTTTTAAGGCATTAATTAAAATGTGAAACGATAAATGTTCCTCAATTCTGAATACTTTACTAATATTTATAATTATAACATAAGTTATAACTTTTTAATATTAACAACGCTATAAAAGCTGAATAAATAATACCAAAATAATCAGAAATTAATAGAAGCCGCAATTACTTAAGGAGTCAGTTTAAATAATTTACTAATATTTATAATAATAATAATTAATATTTTTAAATTATTAATAAGATCAAGACAGTCAGAACTTTATAGAAATTGTATGGAGGTACTTAAGAAGTCAGTTTAAATAATTTACTAATATTAATAATAATAAAAACTAATAATAAATAATAATAAACAGTTTGTATAAATAATACCAAAAATAATTATAAATTTATAGAAACCATATGCAGTTTCTTAAGGACTCAGTTTGAATAATTTACTAATATTTATAATAACAAAATAATTAATAAAAAAATTAGCAACGTTATAAAAGCTGTTTAAATAATACCAAAAATACCAGATATTTATAAAAATCGTACGGAGTTACTTAAAAAGACAGTTTGAATAATTTACTAATATTTATAATAATAAAATAATAAATAATTTTTGAATATTAACAAAGTTAAAAAAGCTGTTTAAATAATACCAAAAATAAACAGAAATTTATAGAAATCGTCTGGAGTCTTGAAATTAAAGAAGTATTCAGATATTTCCATATATTAGATTAACTCGAAACGTTTGTGGAACCTCCTAGTTGACCTTATGGCAAGGACACATTGCTGTTAGTTGGCCAGGACATTCAGGGTTAATGTGAGGAACGCATTGGTGGACAGTTGTGGGCATGGCCAGAAGCACAGTCACAATGGGTTTAGACATTATTTAAACGATGCTCGCACAGAGAGAGAGAGAGAGAGAGGGGGGGGAGAGAGAGAGAGAGAGAGGTAGAGAGACAGATAGACAGACAGGGACATAGAGGACAGGACGTTGGCGCATATCCTGCAGCACAATTGAATTAGGTTAGTCATGCTTTAATGCACATCAACATACGTGCAACCAGGCACTGTGTATATCATAGTGTGTGTGTGCGTGTGTGTGTGTGTGTTGTGGCTCTCTCATAAATCTCATTGTCAGTGTTTAACTTTCTTGTTGGTTTAACTTAACTTGGAGCAACAACAACAACAACAGCAGCAAAGGCAAAAGCAAAAGTCATTTGTCATTTCTGTTGGCAACACACACACACACACACACACACACCCACACACCTGCACACACACTCACTAGACAGTCATATGCATATGCATTTCTATATTGTATCTAATATTCTTGCCACAAAGTAAACGTAGCAGCTACAACATTCAACTTGCAACATGAAATAGCTAAAAATGTTAGTTTTTACTACAGTAAAGATTGCCATAAATGATCCAAGCTTACGCATAAACAGAAGTCGAAAAAAAATCTAAGCCATAATAAATGCAATAAATTTAAGTTAATATATATAAGAAAATATCAAATAACACATTATTTTATAGTTAAGAAATTCATATAACAAAAAAAACAGATTGAGAACTAATAAAAATAATTCGATTTCATTTTATAATATTTAAAATTATGTAAAAATGGTATGGAAAAATTTAAAAGTATTCTTCGAATTTTCTCAGAATTTTAAATCAAAAATTAACATGGAAAAAATAAAAAATTTGCCCCGCATTTTCCTAGAATTTGTAATTTTAAATATTTTAAAAAGCAGTACTCAAAACGTAACAATTTTCTGTATTCAAACTTTTTTAGTTGTATAACTTATGTGTGAAAAAAAAACAAATGTGAATAAATAAAATTTTTAATGATTAATAAACAAAAAAAAAACAATATAATAAAGTAATAGATTTTAAAATTCAAAAATAGAAATATAGAATAAATTTTAAGGTATTTTCTAGTCATATGTATAGGAAAAACTAGGTTTGGTCAAAGATGCTATTTGAATTTAACCTAGTACTATTTATCATATTTATCTTTATTCCCTCAATTGATAAACATGAAATTAAAGCTTATTGAATTACTTTTTGATTTATTTTAAACTGTTATAATTATGAACTCTCTTTTAGTGTATATCAAATTCGTTAGTCAATTTAATTTGATTGTTATTGTTGTTGTTAGTTGTCCTGATTGTTGTTGTCTCGGCAACATGCAGTCAACTGCAATAAATATTAAGTTAAAAGGATGTTTGCCAGTTATTCTTTGGCATTTTGCAAATCTATAATTCGAGTGCACTGAAAAATGCAAAAAGCATTGCAAACTTTACAATTTCCATGGAATATGTTTTTACCTCTCTTTTATCCTCTCATTCACTCTCTATCTTTCTCTGTCTCTGTCTCAGTCTTCCTCTTCCACTTGTTAAGCTAACATTTCAAAACTACTTGACTTAATTAGCTGCAAATTACTTAGCTCTCTTCACATTAAACTAATCATCATCATCAACATTTGCTGAGGCATTTGTTCTCTTGTGGTTGTCTCCTTCTCGCTCTCTCTCTCTCTCCCTCTCTCCACCTATATCTTTCTCTCTTGACTGTTAATGCTTATTAATGACTCCTCTTCGGATGCAACACATGTGGCATGCACCTAGTAGCAATATTTAAGTGGCTCAACATTTAATTATGTAAAGTTCAAGGCTTAAAAACTAAAATATTCCTAACTTTTAATCAGAGCTGTTAAATAATGATTACTAGTCATAATGATTAGTAAATAGATTACTTATTTTTTTCGGGTAAAGTAATGTTTAAAATACGATTATTTCAAATTTGTAATGATTACTTTTTGATTACGATTATAAATCATCAGCAATAATCAGGATTACTGAAAATTACTAGAAAATAATTGAAATTACCTAAAAATAATCAAAAAAAATAATTTGATTATATTCTGGATTACTTATGATTATTTCTGATTATTAACAATATTTAAGCGCCTACTTAGCACAAATATTAAACAAAATTTTGTTAAATTGTTAGGAAAATATAAATATATTATATTCTGGATAATCATAAGTAATCCAGAATATAATCAAATTATTTTTTTTTTATTATTTTTAGGTAATTTTTCTGATTACTTCTATTCGTAATCAAAAAGTAATCATTAAATATTCACAAGGTGATTATATAATCATTACAATTCTTTTAAATTTATAATCTTATTGATGCTTTTAATGAATCTAACTTAAGATACAAATATTATTATTATTTTTCCACTGTTTTAAAAAAAAATTCAGACTTATTTTGTAATTATTTATAACTTTACTGTTTAGGGACCGTAACTGTTATAAGTTTTAAGATACAATTTGCGATATAACACATATTTTAATCTTCTATTTCAAAAATTTAAAATAATAATTTATTTTTATTTATAAGTTAAAAAATAACACATTTTCAATAAAAATATGAGTTATTTCTGATTTTTGTTATAAAAGTTACAAATATGAGGGATTTCAAAAATAAGTTTTATTTCGTAATTTTTAAATAAAAATTGATTGATAGGTATTAAAAATGATTTATATTATATAAATTGAAAATAGAAGTTTTTGGCTGACATCTCTAGTTACTTTTAAAATAGGAATGTTGGAGTATTCCATGTTGCCGTAATATATTTTCTTCACATTAATTTATTTAGTTAAAATTTGCATTTATATCTCTTTTTTGCGGTCCTTGGTTCTAGCAGGTAAAAAATTTCGAACCTTCAAATAATAATCATAAAAAAACAATTCAAAATATATTTACTTTCTTTTGAGTTCAAAAACATGTTCAAAGCTTTCTCCCAAATTCTACAGCAAAAGATAAAAAAATGTTGGACAATTTGTTGAATTTTGCTTTAAAAACATGAACAATAGAATCAATTCCCCATATTCACAATAGGTTTGGAAGTAGTAAAAATTTAGATATGTACACAGTGAATGAATAGATGACATTGTTGTTATAATCTCAACTTTGGGATCTTAGTTTTGTTGTTACATATGCTGTGATATTATTAGAATATGGAAAGAGAGAGAGAGACCCCATTTGCCTAATATAGTATTTGAAAGCATTCCCAATGGGTATTTCAATCATGTAATTGAGCCACAACAAAGTGGAACAATGGGAAACATTTGTATATATGCCAATCAGGGCATTGTATTTGGAATCTCTTCAACTCTGCAACTCTCCAACTCCCAAAGTTTCCCCACAATCCCCAACCGCTGAGAGGGACAATGTGAAAGGCCCAGTTCTAATGTTAAAGCCAATGCTTTTGACCCTTTCACGACCAAACAAAGACATTGTCATTTTAAGAGCGAACGAGGGAACAAAATGGAATGGGACATGCATAACAATTCACAATGGTCGATGGTCGTTGGTCGTTGGTTCACAATCATCGTTTGGTGTGTTAATTACCTGAAACACATGGAATCTGTGAAAATCATGAGGCTTCAAGGCAATTGATGATAGAACCATCGATGTCAACACAAAACCTCAAGTTTGTGTCTCTGTATCTGTGTGTGTGTGTGTATTTGTGTGTGTGTCGGAAAAATCGAAAGGAGTGGGAGAAACTTTTTCGATTATATGCTCGTAAAACTTTCTCGATGTTTGTGGAAACCACCCACAACTGGGCATAACCACAATTTAACCGCAAAACAAGAACGCCAGCAGCACCGCCAACAACAACAACAACAACAACAACAGCAACAACAACAATGGACAACAACAAACCACACGTTGTTGTTGTTGTTGCTTTTGATATTGGGAGTGATAAAGAGCGGTGCCAAAGTAAACCCAAAAAACCAAACCATAGCGAAAATGTGGCAACTCTGCGGGAGTACACTGATAAAAAAAGAGTTTGAAAACATTTTATCAATACCGAAACGAATATCGGTTTTAGTTAGGGTTTCGGTTATGTTTGTACTTTGATTTTCGGTTATCGGTTACGGAAAGTCTTTGTTTATCGGTTTCGTAAAGGTTACCGGATTTTCCAATACCGGTTTGATTTCGGTTCACAGAATGAAAAAATTTAATGTAAAAATGATAAAAAAAAAAAATGTATATTCCTGCATTTCAAAAAAGATCTATTTAAAATCTTTTTAATGAGATCAATATTTAATTTTAATATAAAAATTATTTTGAAAAACAATGATTACACCTTAAGAAACCTAATTGAATTTAAGCTTGATTAAACCGAAATTAACCGCTACATGAATCGGTTATTTCGGTTTATATAATTTCAGTATCGGTATAGTAAAAGAGTTTTGTTTCGGTGCGGGTTACAGTTACGGTTACCAATTTCAATCGGTTAATACCGGTTATAGGTTACGGTATAAATTACGTTTTTAATCCCTGTTCGAAATTTTGATTTTAGAGCTAAGAAATTTGGTCTGAAAGACGTATAGAACATAAAATTATTAAAGTTATAAAAAACATCTTGATTTTAAGAACATTTTATATAAGACCAAGTTCTTAATTATAGACCAAACAGTTTTATATATTTTCATATATGTACATTTTTTCCTGGGCTTGGAATTTTTTTATAAACTATCTGTCATAAAGTATGATATATTGACATATATTTTCCGAACAATTTAAGATTTTTTATTCTTATATTAAGACTGCGAATTTGTAGATTAATATTCTTAGTATTAGAAAATCGGTCAGAAAATGGTGTTATTTGAAGAAAAAAAGGGGTGTTTCTGATTTAAGAAGATGGTATTTTTTCCAGTGTAGAGTGCTGCGAGGATGCGGGTTGCAGGATGTGGTGCAAAGTGAAGTAAACTCGAAAAGCAGCTCGTAAACAAGCAATAAAATTGTAAAAAGGACAACCGGCAACCGTTGCCACCAATTGGCATTGTCAAAGAGGGCAGCACAAAGAGAGAGAGAGAGAGAGAATATGAGAGAGAGAGAAGGAGAGAGTGCAAGTGTGTGTGTTTGTGCAAAGGACGCACTTTGGCTTCGGCAACCTCCGTTGGCCTTTCGATAGTTTTCGCTTTCGCATAGTTTGTGGGGTCAAAAGGCAACAAAACCAACAACAACAATAACAACAATAACAGCAACAGCATCGAAGTGCCAACCAAGGCAAGTCAAGTCGAGTGCACACTGGTTCTAAATGCAACCAAAATACACCTTTGTGTGAAAATTTACATGAACTTGATTTTTAAAACGTGAAAAATATATAAAATAAATTTATAGGCTCAATAGGAAAACAATTTAGATAAAAAATAAATTTGTTAAAAACAAAATTCGACCAAGGGTGCAAACAAACTCGATTATTGAGTTCTTTGTGTAAATTTACATTAACTTAATTTTTAACCAATGCATGAATAAAAAAATTAAATAGCAAATAAATATAAAAAAAAAAAAAATCTGGAAGTTTGGTTAAGATATCTTAAGAAATAAAAAAGTTTTTCATACAAAGCAATTCGCTGACCTTTGACCTGAATTTCACTCACTTACAGGTGGAATTTCGCAAAACGCCGTCTTATTGTACGATGAAATTGTTTCATCTATTTTGTCTATGTTCAGCTTTTTACCTTAAGCTGTTTGGCCTACACGTTGATGTTTCAGTCAGTCAGTGAGTAACTCAGGACAAAGAGGACATAAGGACATAAGAATATACAAATAATAAAAATTAATGAAAATATAAAGTTAGTGAATAATTTAATTACATTTTTATTAATTAATTTTTATTAATTAAAATGAATTACAGCTAGCTGTATTTAATGCAATCGATAAACATAATAATCGAATTAACGCAACTAGTTTATGTTGTAGTTTTGCACCACTGTGCGCTGCATTGCGTTTTGCTCTCATGTCAAACTTTTATTAAAAGTGTTTTCTGTTTGCTTATCTTCACACACACAACACACACACACACATCAATACATGTACACTCCTTTCGTTACGGTCAATGTATGAGACCCTTGGGGTTTTATTTGAAGGGTTCAAACTATAGTTGTTGTCCTGTTGTCCTGTTGTCCTGTTTGCCTGCTTGTTGTTGGTTATCCTCTCTGAGGTGCGCTTAAATATTTTAATCAAAAACACGCCTCGATATTCAAGTTAATGGGAATTCGCATTCTGGCCAAGATTTGACTGGGCCACTTCGTGCATTTTAAAGACGCGAAAAGAGAAGAGAAGTGGTGTGAAGAGGAGAGTAAGAGGAAGAGGAAGAGAAAGAGAGACGTGTATCTGCTGCTGTCAGCATTGCCTAATTGATTAACACCTGAAAATCGCTCCATTATGAATTCCCTGCCGGGCAACTTGACGCGCATCTTTGTCTCCGTCTCCGTCTTCATCCCGGTCTCCATCTCCATCTTCATCCCCGTTTCCGCTTTGCCACTTATAGAAATTAGACAGCACCACCCCCTCTCTCTCTCTCTCTCTCTCTCTCTCTCTCTCTGTCTCCCTGTCTCTATTCCTTCAGTTTTCTGTCGCTGGCCACAAATCAAGACGAAACTTTCGTTCGCCTCGAGCATTTGAGCTTTGCTTGGTGTAATTCTTCGTCTCTCCCTCACTCTTTCTTTCTCTCTCCCTCTTTCTCCCTCTTTCTCCCTCTTTCTCCATCTCCCTCTCCCTCTCTAAATGTGTCATTAAAAAATTAAAACCAAATTCCTGCACGGAAGATGGGAACGACAACATTGTTGAAGGCACATTGGATGTGGCATCCAGGAGGATTTAAAGGTCGTGCCATTTTCCTACCGAGGGATCAGATGCGCATCCTTGCGGCCTGGCCATAAAGCGGCCACAAAATGGTGCCAAAGGACCTTAGACATTGTGGCACAATGCAATGCGGCAATTTAGCCACATCGTGCAGCACAAATTGAAAAAGTCTCTCGGAGGGAATATGCAACAGATACAGATATTTAAAGATATAGAATATAGAATATAGAATATAGAATATAGAATATAGAATATAGAATATAGAATATAGAATATAGAATATAGAATATAGAATATAGAATATAGAATATAGAATATAGAATATAGAATATAGAATATAGAATATAGAATATAGAATATAGAATATAGAATATAGAATATAGAATATAGAATATAGAATATAGAATATAGAATATAGAATATAGAATATAGAATATAGAATATAGAATATAGAATATAGAATATAGAATATAGAATATAGAATATAGAATATAGAATATAGAATATAGAATATAGAATATAGAATATAGAATATAGAATATAGAATATAGAATATAGAATATAGAATATAGAATATAGAATATAGAATATAGAATATAGAATATAGAATATAGAATATAGAATATAGAATATAGAATATAGAATATAGAATATAGAATATAGAATATAGAATATAGAATATAGAATATAGAATATAGAATATAGAATATAGAATATAGAATATAGAATATAGAATATAGAATATAGAATATAGAATATAGAATATAGAATATAGAATATAGAATATAGAATATAGAATATAGAATATAGAATATAGAATATAGAATATAGAATATAGAATATAGAATATAGAATATAGAATATAGAATATAGAATATAGAATATAGAATATAGAATATAGAATATAGAATATAGAATATAGAATATAGAATATAGAATATAGAATATAGATAATATAATAAATAATAAATAATAATATAATAATATAATAATATAATAAAGTAAGAAATTAATATGAATTAATATTAAATTTATTTAGCGAATAGAACAGATAGATAGATAACAGTTCGTATCTAGTTCAGCAGAACTATCGCTAACATTATCGTTAAAGTTTGTAAATATAAATCAAAAATTAAATTAATAATGCTCAAAACTAGACTGTATTATTGACAACTCTGTATTATCGATATCATCTTGTAGATAATTATTTTCTTGAATTAACAAATCTATAAAGACGGAAAGAAAAGATAGCGTATGATAATTTGTATCTATAAATCCACCAGTAGCTTATGTCATACTCTTTAATTCAGCATATTAAAAAGTGTAAGAGCTGGAATTTGTGTTGATTACATGCGAAGCGCTGACCGCAAAATGCATAATTAATTCAATTGATGAAATATTTTAAAATCATAAAAGCTGACAGTGACTGTGCGAACCACGAACCACGAACACGACACCACAAACCGCCCAAAGAACACCGCAATTCCCATAATCTCTTCCCTTACAGTAGTTCAATCCCCGGAACATCACATTTTGACTAAATGCAATCAATGTCAAAGCGACTGAAAGTGTAGATTGCTAGGGAAAATACCAGAGGGGGGATTATACCATACATAGGTAGTATATGGTAAGAGCAGATAGGATAATAGGCAGATTGACTGAGCGACAGTTACAGGTAATTTGATTTTGGACGACACACTCATTTAACGCCTCTGACAGTCTGACAGACATTTAATGACCGACCATTACATAAGTTGACTGCAATTCCTGTTAACGCTTTGATTTCACACCACCATTTCTGCAGTTCAACATGAAATTCTGAAAAAAAAAATTAAAAATAAATTATTTTTGTAATCAATTACTATGTCAGTTCTTACATCCATAAATACGAGAATAATAATAATAAACTATCGGCCAAAAGTCTTAAAAAATATTTACATATTTCTTTATTTATCTCAGCTTGTGTATCAGATCATAAGTATTTTTGCGGATTGGGAAAAAATGTTTTTCTTAAGAAGATGATACCAGTTCTTAAATTAAACTCATTTTTTTAGCCTTAGTCAAACAATTTAAAGGTTATTTTTCCTCTCCTTTGAAATACAGACTGGTTTACTAGCGAACCATTTCATTCGTTCATCTTCGACGAAGAAGGCGACATACTGACGCCAATTTATCAAATTTAACGGAAAAAGCCAAGACACAGAGGAAAAAAATTCGGGATTCCGGAATAAAATTAATCCATTACGGTTATCACAGATTTTCTTAATCCAAGTATAAAATACTTGATTCTAGCACGATTTTTCTAAGAAATATTTTGATTTTCGGGGATCTGTAAGTTTTTTTTGTAGTTACATCTAATATTTTATGCTTCTTTGACTTTTTAATGTGGAGTCTTAATTTAACAATAATATTATGAATACGTGCTTAAAAATTGCATGCTTAAATCAAGAATTGTAAACTTGATTTTTAGAATGGTTTTTTCTCCTATAGAATACTCCTCTTTAAAGGTGATCTCTTATTAAATTTATTTTTCCTTTTATAGTTTAATTGTTTCACAGTCGATTTAAATTTTCAATATACACAACTTTCTTGTTATATGCGGATGTGAAGAATTTCCTCTAATAATAGCCGAATGTTTAACAATTTAAAATATTTAATAAATTGATTTGGCGTGAATTTAATTTATTTGCAATATAGCAAAAGACAAAATCGCTGAAAGTGTCAAAAAGTGCGAGTTGAAGACAGGCGACAGCACAACGTTGGGGGGGGGGGGTATTGAAGGGGGAAGGCAGGAAAAAGGGGGGTAAACTTTTTTGCAGTTCTGAAAGTGTCGCCGGAAGTTTCGATTTATAATTAGCATGACACACACTCCAAGTGAAAAACTGCAAAGAAGTCTGGCAAAAAATGCAAACTTTAGTAACCCCCCTCGCCCACTGTCCGCATGACTTTGGACAGTCAGACAGAGATAGCAACATGAACGAAACTGCCAAAGGGGTAAGGAGGGAAGGGTAGGGTAGGGTAGGTTGAGGGGTACTTTTCTCAAAGAGATAAGAAAAGGGGGCGACCTAGACAAGAATCAATATTTCCGCAGGGCTTTGGCGTTGGCGTAGACAAAGTTTGCAATTTTCGTACCTCAATTGGTTTTGTGCTGGTGACGACGGCAACTTGAAGATGCTATGTTGAATATGGAATACCCCTTACAATGATCGCAGCTTAAATACCCTAGAAATGCCAATAGTTGCTTATAACCCTAATGAATCTTATAAAAAAGTTATTAAAAGATAAAGATTATTACATTTTAATGTAACTCTTTAAGTTCTTCACTTGGCAATGATCGACGCTTAGATACCTCAGAAAAATATATAAAATATAATCAATATATTAAGAATAAGTAAAGCTCACAAAAATATACATTTGATTGCTGAAAATTAATGAAAAATTTCAAAATATCCCAAATGATATTCTAATGACCGCAGTTGTAATACCCTAGAAAGACTAAAAAAAATTGGACAAAACGGATAAATAATAATAATTAATTAACACATGCTTTGAAACATTTACAGTCTCTCGAAATTAAATTTGAACATCGACCGAACAAAACTAGGAATAAATATAAATGCCATAAAATAAAAATAAACTTAATTCAATCAAGAAATGCAATTATTAACTATGAATATAGAATAATTAAACCTGAAAAAATATCTGCCTGAATGTAAAAGTCTCAGATTATTTTCGGATAAGCATCCAACCTGGATTAAATTTTTATTTTAAGTTTATAAAAATAATATTAAATGATGTTATTGGTGAATTTTTAAATTAATCATGCTTAACTCTAACTCGAATTTAAAATGTATTTATTTCTTATTGTTAATAAAATATTAAACTATTTTATCGGCGAACTTTTATTTACTTATTATTTATTTTTATTAAACATTAACATATATTATTGGAGAATTTTTACATAAATCATAATTAACTCTTATTTTAAATTTATTGTTAATAAAATGAAATGAAAATTATTTTCAAAAAAACCCAAGATCTACTGAAAAATGATTATAAGAGTTTTAAGTGAGACAAACAGAGTCTTCGGTCTATACAACACCATTTGTGGTCAATTTGGAGTCAGAGTTTGGTAGGATGTGGTCTGCTTTGGATCTGGTTGGGTCCTGTTTTTTTTTGGGGTCTTGGCTTGTTGGCTTCAAGGTTTTAATTACAACTTTCGACGCGTTCGCGGGCGCCGCGAGACAATTTCTTGACTTGGCAGTCAGAGCCAGAAATCAATGAGTATCAAGTATATGTAGTAGTTGGGATTTGAAGCAGAGAGCCTCCACCTGGGAATCTGAGAGCCAGAAACCTGGTTCACCCAGCTGACCTCTGGTCTGGGACAAAATCGAGCGTAAACTTTTAAAACAAAGTCGTCTTGAAGTGCGACAAAGATATTTTTTTTTTGTCTTTTTATTATGTGAGTTTTAAGTTGCATTTCTGCCAGTCTGTCCCACTGTCCAACTGTCTGTCTATCTGTCCCACTGTCTTGTTTTCTTTTGGGTAGTTTCTTAGTGTCTTAGTCCCATTTTCTTTCACTTCGCTCTCTTGCCATGGAGCGGCATTTAAAACTTTATCTAGCGCGGAACTGCGGACGGGCACTGAGGCTTTATAGCTTTTCCTTGGGAATTTCCCTTAGCTTTGCTTTTGGTAAAAATAATTTTATTACTTCTTTCACTTCTTCGCTTCGCATTTACAGTTATTTTTTTTTCGCTTCTTTTTAGTTTTTACATCGTTGCAACTTTTGCTCGGGCAACTCAAATTGAGGAAGTACTTAGATTACGGCAAGGAGATTCAAGAGTGGCGAGATAAGCGAGAAGAGAGAAAGAGGGAATTGGAGTGGGATTAGAGACACTCAAATTCCCCTTCAGTTACTTGTTGTTCCATTGGCAAATCATTTATGATTCGATTTTGCTGATAGATCGATTATAAAACGCGAGCTTCAAACATCATTTAAAAACAGAGAAATCTTTTTATGTACACTGATATAAAAATTATTTAAAAAAATCAACATTTTAATCTCAGCAATTTATCGAGAACATAAAAGTCTTCTAGTTAAAATACACATCTGGATCTTAAGAACATTTCAAATAAGATCAAGTTTTTACTTATATGTAAACCAAACAGTTTTAAATACTCAATACAACAAAAATTCAAATAATGTAGATTTTAAACTTATAAGATTTCAAATTATAGTTTTAGTATGGGTTTTCCTCAATCCTTGCAACAAATGTTGGATCAATTATTAATTTTATATGAACCAGACTTAATCATATTTTTCGTTTCAGTTTTTAATTTAAATTTATTATTAATTTATTTGTTAATTTTAATATAATTTTTATTTGTATTTTAATTTTTTATTTTACACTTAATTTTCCTTTTGCCGACTGCTTTTAGTCGTGAATAAATAAATTTACATTTTTTGAAAATATAACATATTTATTTTTTCCTAACAATCGAATCTTATATTAAGAACTGCGATATTTAAGACTCATATTCTAAATTTTAGAAATCTGGTCATAAAATGGTCTTATTCTAAGAACAAAATATGTATGATAAAGTTTCTTGATTTTAGAAGTTTGTCTTTTTTTCAGTGTACATAAATGCGCTACATTTATTATCAGCAAGGGGTGTTTTGACCTCGTGTTGGTGTATGTAACAATTAAAACGTTGCAACTCTGACTATATAATTTGGACAGAAGCGAACATTTGAAGTTATATACCCTTCGAATACAAAAACTTATAGAATTGGTTACATAAATTGTATATATTTTTAGATTAAACTATCTACCAGAGATTAAAACAGAAACGAATATCGGTTTCATCAGTTTTTGCATGATTTTATCTCTTAATTCGTTCTGTATTTAAATTTTGTTGGAATTCGATTGAAACTATAATACTTCTGATGAGCCAAGATTGGGTTTGAAGTTTTAAATAATTTTTAAACAGAGGGTAGCTTTTAGTCGAGCAACTGTGGCATTAGTGCACTTGTTTGTTTTTCTACTCATATCTGTTGATCTTTAAACAGATCCCGAACAGATTGCACTGTCATCGCTTTTGGAACGGCACAAAACAAAGCTTCATCAATAGAAACTGATCAAGAAAGATTTGAGTTTGCAAGAATACAAGAGTTAAATAAATAGAGAGAATTTGAATTTTTAAGAGAAACCGCTGAATGAAGATAATGGAAAAAGAGGTTGTAGTGCATTTATCAGTTGTGACGTCATAGTTACAAAGACAGATTAAAATAGGAAAATAACTCATTTGCAATTAATTATGAATTAAGAAAAAAGCTTCTAATTAAATATCAAATCTGTTAATAAAATTGTTAAATTAAAAGCAAAGAAACATAATTTTATCATAAACATCTTAGTTGAAAGAGTTGAGTTAAGAATTATTTTTAATTCTTCTTGGTAGAAAATAAATTAGTTCTGTTCTATATAGAAAAATAAATTATTTAATCGTTAATTTTGATGTTTACACAAAAATAATTAAGAGAACGAAGTCTGAAATTCCAGAAACGTTTAAGAAATGTCTTAAGAGAGTAAAGAGAGTGATCGTTTTGATATAATCTTTTTAAATAGAGCTTTGATCATTCAAGATTTATTGGATTGGACTCAGTCTATGTTCTCAGCTGATTAAACTCAAACGTTGCAGTGTCCAATGTGATTTAAAGGTTCTAAAGACAAGTAAAATGTGAAAGAATTTAAATTGAAATTAGTTTAAGTAAACAAAAGTGATCACAAATAGAGAGAAAAAGTGAGAATAGGAAAGAAAGTTATTGTAACAGTGAGAGTAAAGGAAAGAGCGAGAAGGAGAAAGTAAATAAAAGGAAATCAAATAAGAGTTATGAATGCAAATTTTAACTAAATAAATCAATGTGACTATATGGATTATATCAAAATTCCTATTTTAGTCTTAATTAGCGATATGAGCAAAAACCTTCTATTTACAATATATATAATATAAATCATGATTAATTCTTACTTTTAATCTTTATTTAAAAAATTAAAAATAATTATTGAAGATCAAATTTTATTTATAAGTTGTGTAACTTTCAAAATAAAGATCAGAAATAACTTTATTTTTTTAATTTAATTGAAAAAAATAAATTAAAATTTAAATTTATTTATAATTTTGGATGTTTTTAATTCAAAATAAGTGTTATTTCGTAACTTTGAAATACAAATGAATAAATAATAATTCTTAGATTGCATTTTGTTTTTTAAACTTATAACAGTTATGGTCTCTAAAATAAATAAGAAAGTGAACAAGAATGAGATACATGTGTATATAGAGTGAAATATAATTAAATGATCTTAAATACTCTTCAGTTCAGACATCTAAAAGAAGAAGAACTTTTATAATTATAATTATTTGATCTCCTCATATCTGGAATTCTATACACTTTATTTATTTATTTATTAAGTTAATTTAAGAGCTGAATGTGAATTCAATGATTTATCGGTAATTAGCTGACTGGGAATTTTCTTCTTCTATTTTCACTTTGTATGACTTATTTTCCGGGTATAAAAACACACACACACATTGACACACACACACACTCGGTCCACTGATTTCTGTGGTCAATGCTCCAGTAAATTTCCTGCCAGTGTTGCCCTATCAGCAAACAAAATCAACGAGCTACGCATTTTCATTGAGGAATTTCTGTGGACTATCCGTGGGGGGGAAGTTGACCAACAAAAAATGGCATTAGTGCGTTATGGCCTGAAGGCTATAGAATCAACGGGAAGTCAGGAGGGAATTCAGGGGGGAATTAAGGGGGAATTCAGGGAATTCAGCCATTGGGCAAACAAAAACGAAAAGCGTCAAGAAATCTATTATGACATTTGCGCCTTGACAACTTGACGAAAGTCATTAAGGATTGGGAAAAGCGACAAGCGAAATTATTGTGTACTAAAATTAGATATTGTTTCTTGAAAATTATGAATTAACCACAGCATAAAAAACAACAACAACGAGGTGTAAAAATCAACATGTCAAAGAAAATCATGGGAAAAACAACAAACCAATTGAATTATTAAGAATATGTAAATATATTATTGATAACTAGAATATATAAATCAGGGACTAAAACCGAAACGAATATCGGTTTTAGTTACGGTTTCGGTTAAGGGTTTAATCCCTTATATAAATATATTATTAATAATTGGAAAAAATTTAAAGAATTTTAAGAAAATATTGAAATTATTGTTGAATAATTATTTTAGATATCTAATTGGAATATATTTAGTATAAGGAAACTAAATTATACTTCAGTCGACTTGACACTTTTCAATTGAGATAATCTTTATCACATAATTACTATATATTATATATTCTAAGTTTCAGCTACATTAATTTATCAGCAGCTTAGATCTGTGTCGGAACCACTTTAGGAACACTCTTAATATTCCAAATCGTACCGTAATACTAAATTTTAACATAAAACTGACAAACTTTCTTAAATCTACTCTATAGAGAAATGTTATGTATTATATGGATATATTTCGAATATTACAAATTCTTTCAATCATTTAATTATTAAAATTTTCATTCATGTTATGTATTATAAGTCTTTATTTCGAATATTACAAATTCTGTTAAACATTTATTTAATAAAATTTAATTATTGGGGACAAGAGTCTGAGAAATTTGCCAGATTTATTTTTGGCTTAACGAAATCGCTGATAATTCAGGATGCCAACTATTTAATAAGGATACCCACAAATATCAGTAGATACAAATGGAAAGTACAACTTCAAAAGGCTTTGATTTATTGTTGATGGCGTGCGTGAAGTTTCTTTTCCATTCACCAAATTGAATCCTTTCGCTTTTTATCGAGGCTGGGAAACATCATGGGAAACACGCGACGTTGTCTTAAGATTGAAAATGCTGCAAGTTTTTGATCTTTGTAAAACTCTTTGCTTCCCCTAACACACACACACACACACACACACACACACACACACATTTGAGAGGTCAGGGGTGACTGTTCTTTTTTTTTCCTGTAAAACGCTGAAAACTTAATCGGATTTGGCGTGCGCTTGTTTTTTTAGCTCCCTTTTTACTTGCTCTAGCAAAGGGTATTTTGATTTTGTCAGACGTTATGCAACAATTTTGATTCTATGACGATTTTTGATGATTTTTGTCAGCCAATATTTGTTTTTGATGAACTTTTTTTCAATAATTTTTTATCCCAAAAGTATTTACCAAATGTTCAATTATACAAAAAAAAAAAAAATAATACTAACTGAATAAATTTGTTATTTAGTTTTTAAAAGTTTTAAATATAATAGATATCATAATTTTTTTTAATTAATAACTTATTTTAAGAATCATAGGCAAATAAAGTAAAATTAAATTTTTTAACTAAAAATAGGTTATTTTTTTTAAAATATATTCTTAAATATTAAATTATTAATAATGATTAATTATGAAATAACTAAATTAAATTTTTTAAAATAAGAATATGTTATTTTTTTATAATTTTTATATATTAATTATAGGTAATTTTTTAAAATATATTTTTAATTACTAAATTAATAATGAATAATTATAAAATAAATAAATTTAATTTTTTGACTAAGAATTTGTTATTTTTTTTTTAATAAATTTGTTATATTTTTATTACCTGTTACCTATTTTTAGTGACAAATCTGGATTTTACTAGACTATATACAAGATTTTTAAGTAGCAGTGTGGGAATTGAACCCAGTTATTTTTCCAACAAATAAATTATGTAAATTTTGAGCTTTACCAAAAACAATTACTCGACAAACTGAAATTCTCAGGCAGTTTGTTAAATTGACAGACATAACAGATAACCATTAATTTAAAATATGAAAAATAAGAGTATGTGCACTTCAATATATTGAAAATGTTGTTTAACTGTTTTCTATTGTTGCTTGGGTGAAAAGGGAAAATTTTAAAATTCAACCGGCATAAATCAAACACTGAGAACGTCAGTTTTCGTGCGCTGCCTAAAAGTGTGCCGCGCATAAAGGATAAACAGTCTCAGTCTCAGTCTCAGTGTTCGTCGCACCGACTTGGCCCTTAGGTCCTTAGGTCCTTTTGGCAGTTAGCTGAAGATGGAGGAGGAAGAGGAAAATAAAGAGGAAGAGGAGAAGGCAGTGGAAGAGGAGAATGCCAGGATGGATTCCAACCAGGCTGCCACAAAATATTTACGCTTCACAAAACTTTTTCCAAACTCATATTTAAACTTTGCGTGTGGGTTACGCTCGGCGAAAGGGGGCAAAAGGAAGGGGAACAAGAAGGTGTAGAGGGTGGAAGAAATCCTCATGACTCTCACTAATGTTTCTTGTAGTCATGTGTGTGTGTGTGTGTTGTGTGTTGTGCCTTGTATTGTTGATTTTGAAAATCTAATTTTGACTTAAATTGATTTTTAGTTGCACATTTTTACCCTCCCCCTAAAAAATGATCATGGGTGTGGACAGGGGGGTACGATTGGGAGGGGAAGTAGCCGACGGGTTGCTGGAAAATTCAAATTAAATTTATTTATCAGAGGGAATATGTAGATATTAATTTATTAAGACAATGCTGAAGAGAAATCATCAAGTGTGATCCTATTATTAAGGTCCTTCTCATGTGTGGCTTAGTTTTTAGTAGAAAATGTGAGTGTGTGTGTGTGTTGAGCAATTGAAGACCATTTGTGGTTAAGAACAGGACATCTGTTCATTCGTCTCTATTGTATATCATTTTCGCCTTGGAAGCTTAAGGATTCATAACAAATTTCATTTGTTTGCGATTTTATGAAATTGTGCTGAATCCTCTGGCATCCTTAAACGAAACAACAACACGAATGAATAACTGAGAAAGTTTGTGAATGAATGCACCCATTGTTCAATAATTGTGCACAAGGAAATGTAAATAATTTACACGTTGCGTATACGCAATATTTCGTAATCGAATGAATTACAAGTAAGTATGAACTATAATTAAATAGATATTATTTCTATTTACAAACAAAAATTAAATATAAAAGAAAAAATTAGTTAGTGAATGATTGAATTAATTTTACGATAATTGTGCACGTTGCGTATACGCAATATTTTGTAATCGAATGAATTACAAGTATGAACTATAATTTAATAGATATTATTTCTATTTACAAATAAAAATTAAATATAAAATAAAAGTTTAGTTAGTGAATGATTGCATTAATTTTACGATAATTGTGCACGTTGCGTATACGCAATATTTTGTAATCGAATGAATTACAAGTATTAAGTATGAACTATAATTTAATAGATATTATTAAATGTAAAAAATAAATACAATTAAAATAAATTAAATTAATAAATATAAGTAAAGTTAGTGAATGATTGCACGAATTCTACGATAATTGTGCACGTTGCGTATACGCAATATTTTGTAATCGAATGAATTACAAGTACTAAGTATGAACTATAATTTAATAGATATTATTTCTATTTAAAAATAAAAATTAAATATAAAAGAAAAGTTTAGTTAGTGAATCATTGCACCCATTGAACGAAAATTGTTCACGTTGCGTATACGCAATATTATACAATCGAATGAATTACAACTAAGGTTGAACATCAGTTTGAGAAATATTATTAAAAGTAAAAATTAAATAATATATATAAGTAAAGTTAGTAAATGAATGCACTAATATTACGATAATTGTTAACGTTGCGTATACGCAATATTCCCTAATCGAATGAAGTTCAAGAAGGTATGAACATTAATTTAATATGTATTATTTTTATTTAAAAAAATTAAATCAAAAAGAAAAGAAAAGTTCTTGATACTAAATAAATGAGTTTAAATTAGTTAGTTACTTACATTATTATTATTTTAAAAAATATTTCTTTTTTTTCACCTTTTGACTATTAAATTTATAAAATTTTTATTGTTTGTCATTGTCATTATTGTTTTTCGAGGAATTTAAGTTTTCAATATTAATTTGATTTTACAACTAGTACTTTTATAGTTTCTTTTTTAAAAGCGCCAAATTAAGTTATAAACAAAAATAGAAACTGAATATACATAGAGTTGAGTTATTAAGTGAATACTTTGAAATTGCCAGGCAGTACTTAAACTCAAATCTTGTATTCACTTTGCCCATTCACAGGTACACAGAAAAAAAGGATCTGGGATAAAATTAATTCAAGTCCGATAATTCCGGATTTTCTTAAACCAAGTACAAAATACTTGATTAAAGCACAATTTTTCTCAGTAATATTTTGATTTTCGGGCATCTGTACATTATTTTTAGTTAGATTAAATTATTATGGCTTATTTGACTAATTTAATTTAACAATTTAAATATCCTGAATACATACACTGATAAAAAAAATATTCAAAAATCAAAATTTTGGTCTCAGATCTAAAAATTGTGGTCTAAAAAATGCGTCGAGAACATGAAATTCTTAAATTTAGAAAACACATCTTGATTTTAAGAACATTTCAAATAAGAATACGTTCTTAATTTAAGACCAAATAGTCTTAAATTCTCAAACCAAAAATAGAAAAATTAAGGCAGTTGTTTTAAACTTTAAACTTATTTTTTTTTTATTTATTTTTGAATTTTTTTTTTTTTAATATTCCGATTATATTTATTATCTTTGGCTATAGAGCGGGTTTCGATCCCTCGACCAGAGCGCCCTCTAACCAGAGCGCCACGGTGCCATTATTGTCTCACTATTAAATATGACATATTTATATTTTCTTATCAATTTAAGATTTTTAATTATTATATTAAGAACTGCGAATTTTTGATTAATATTCTTAGTTTTATTAATTTGGTCTTAAAATGGTCTTATTATAAGAAATTGTTCTTTTTTTCAGTGTATGTACATAAAATAAATGCATGATAAAATCAAGAATTTTAAACTTAAGAGGTGTTATTTTTTTTCCTGTGTATTCACTTTACCTATTCGCAGATATTCATTTCAGTTGCCGACTATTTGAAGGCGTGGAAAATGTCTTAAAAAAACAGTCGAAATGAATAATTGAAGAGTTCTGTTTTTTTTGTGGGGATTTGCTTTAAAATTGCACAAAAGGTGCAAATAATGAAATTCTTGGCGTGTGGTTGTTGCCGTGGCATGTGGCATAACGGCATGTGGCATGTGGCAAGCGGCAAGTGAAGCGACCTGCGCTTTGAATACCAAATAAATAAATGAAATGAATACAACACCAAACACCAAAAGTGGGTTGGCAATTTGAAAGGCAGCAGGTCGCCAGGTCGTCAGGTCGCCAGTTCGCTATAGCGAGTCCCCAATGTGGCCAAAATCGTTGTTGTTATTGTTGTTGCCATTCTCGCACAGTACGTTCAATTTTTAGCAGCCACAATTTGAAATATTTCTCCAGCATATTTGACAGACAGCTAAAGTTGCGGTGGTCTGCTGTCCACGACAAGAGACAGGGAAAAGAGAGAAGATACAAGATGAGAATAGAGACAGAGACAGAGACAGAGAGACAGAGAGAGAAAGAGAAAGAGAGAAATGACAGGACACACACATTGCGAGGTGAAAGGTAACGTAACCAGCATCACTTCCAGTTCCTGTTCTATTTCCACACTGAACAAAAAGACAAACTTCTAAAATTTACTATTACTCAGAATATTAATCTAAAAACTCTTTGACCTGACTGACTCACACCACATAGATGAGACAATTTCATCGTGTAATAAGACGGCGTTTTGCAAAATTTCACCTGTAAGTAAGTCAAATTCAGGTCAAAGGTCAGGGAATTGCTTTGTATGAAAAACTTCTTTGTTTCTTAAGATATCTTAACCAAACTTAGAGATTATATGTTTGGCACTGTTTCTTACATTCTGACCAAATTTGGTCAAAGTCAATCGAGTGCAAATTAACCTTTAGTATGAGGAAGCGAAGCTTAAATTGGTAGGAAAATATGAAATATGCTATATTTTCATGGGTTTAATGAAAACAAGCGCGGGTTCGAATCGCACTCTAGCCACGGAAAAACATATTTACGGAATATTTATATATATTTTTTTTTTCAAATCAATTTATACAATTTATGTATCTTAATAAAAATAAATTTGAAGTTTAAGACATTGTCTTATTTCTGTTTTTTATTTGTGTGTCTTGAGTATATAAAACTGTTTGGTCTATAAATAAAACATTTTTTCTAATACTTACTCGTCGTCTTGAAAATAAACGAATTTTTGTTCTTATTATTATTAAGTTGAAATTTTCTTAAAATGAAGATGTCTTTTCTACTTTTATGAATTTAAATTCTTAGTTCTTAGACCAAAATCTTGATTTTAGAATCTTTTTTGTCAGTGCATCTCTAGCTCATTGGCTTTGTGGCAACTTTGAACTTCCCGATGGAGAATTCGCTTCGCTTTGTTTTCCTGCAAAAGTGTGAAAAGAGAATGTGAAGGACAACAAATGAAATGTTGTCCTATTCCCTTACTCCATCTCTCTCTCACTCTCACACTGTCTCTGTCTCGCTTTCGTTGCACATTTCATCATTCCGTGTTGTGTTTTTCCTAGAGATGAGTGCGTGTTTCAACACGAGACAAACTTAAAACTAAAGCTCATTTTAAACATTTGAATATTGGCAGTAGTTTTTCCTATATTAACAAAAGAAAATTCAACACTAAATTGAACATCATTTGATTGTAAATAAATTTTAAAAATATCTTAATTAGATGCATAATTATTTCTTTGAATACAAATACTATTGAGAAATTCTGCAGGTAATATTCTACAATCAAAAATGTTAAAATTTGGTATCGTTATATCATAAAAAAAAAAATGGAATTATAGAAATAATGTGATACCTAGTATAGATTTAGTTTTTCGTATGACAAATATAGATTTCAAAACAACAATTCTAAAAAAAAAAAAAAAAAAAAAAAAATTTATTTCATTTCATGTTCGGTTTACGAAAGTCTGAAATTATTAAAATGAGAATTTTCTGAATACTTTGAGTACATTTTGGGATTTATTCAAGTATGTAAAAGATCGTAACATACTAGTTTAAGTACATAAAAATGTTAAAGCTAATCCCAAAATGAACTTGATTCAAGTACAAAACTTGACTTTTTTGAAGCACATTTCAATATTGAAAGAAACTATTTTAAGTACAAAAAAAGTCTGAAATTAGTTAAGTAGAAATAACTCTATTGTTTCTGGAGGTATCTTAACGAGACACACAGATTTTATATTTGCCATGATTTTATATATTCCGACTCAGTTCGATAAAAATCGGACTATTATATCAGATTGCTGTCATAGGTCAGAATTTAAAATTTGAAATCGTTACATACTTAATTGAAGATTTTTAGAACACAGCAATTTTAGAATTTTAAGAAATAAAATGGTATAAATTGAAGTGAGGATAGCTAATTTTAGGATTGCATATTTTTCTGAGTGTACGCATCAGTGTTGCCATTTGTTCACTGCCCAAAATAAACTATATCAACATATAAAAATAGCTATAAATAGCTAGGGAATCTAAAAGAAAGCCAAAGAAAAAGCTATTTTAGTTTGATTTTATACCCTGCATACCTTGAAAATAGTCAAATTTATGTAACAGGCATAAGGGTTAACTCCGACCGTATAAAGCATTTATTTATATTGTAAATCAGTATTAAATTAGTAGATTTAGCCGTGTCCGTCTGTCAGAAAAAATGTTAAGAACTATATAAAATATTAGTCAAAA
This sequence comes from Drosophila kuntzei, assembly GCA_035042165.1. Classification (NCBI taxonomy): domain Eukaryota; kingdom Metazoa; phylum Arthropoda; class Insecta; order Diptera; family Drosophilidae; genus Drosophila; species Drosophila kuntzei. The sequence continues at coordinate 481,747 of JAWNLU010001388.1, read as the reverse complement.
AATAAAAATTTGGGAGTAGTTTTTGTTTAATTTAAAAATAGCTATAATTTCCGCTAGCCGATATTTTAAAGTTTATGACGAATTTGCCAATTGTAAAACGCTAGATCTAGCGGGAAAATAGCTAAATTTACAACGCTGTTACAACAACTATAACAAAAACAACTCGTACACAATCGAGCGTAATAATGAAGTCGGTTTTTGATGCCTCAACACAACACAATAAACTGGCAGCTGCAGGTGTCAGTGATTCCAAGGTAGATGGGGGGTTAAGGGTAGAAAATGGTGCTAGCCATGGGTTAATGTGGGCGTCTCACACAGCCGACAACAACAATGGCTCTAACGAGTTAGACCAGGGGACACTCAGTTTATGTGATTTTCGAGTTAAAATTCTTACAGTCAAACCCACGTTACACTTCAACAAATTCCCCTCTACCACACCACTTGTTGCCTCTCCCTCTCTCTCTCTCTCTCTATCGCTCTCTGTCATGCTATGCGAAATTTTTTGTTTTATTTTGTACACAGAAAAAAAATCATTATAAAATTCAAGTTTAAAGTATTTTTTTTAAGTATGTATTCAGGATATTTTTATTAAATCCAGACAAAATGCACATAAATTAAATATTTTTGATAAAAGAAAAATTAAAAATCAAAAATAACAATCCATAACGATTTTTTTTTATTTTGCTCAAAATAAAACTCAACAAAATTGAAAAATGTATGATAATTTTTGATATATATACATTTTTTTGATATAGAATAAATAAATTATATTTTCTTATTTTTAATAAAAAAAAACATTATCTTTTAATGGGCTTAGAAAAAAGGTTCATCTTTTATATTTTACATTTCTGTCATGATTTTTAAATATCTGATTTTTTAAGTTTTTCTTCAATAATAATCTTAAGTTTTGAGTGCTTATCATTATTTTTGATAAAAAAGAAAATCAAAAAAATCAAAAAAATCAAAGTAGAACTCAACAGTTATTAACGACTTACCTTGAGAGAAAAATTAAAATTTTGTTGAAAATATTTGATATATTTTTTTTGATAAAAAATAAATAAATCAATTTTTTTTGAATAAAAAAAAAACACCAACTTATAATGGGATTATAAAAAAAAATGATTCACATCAAAATCTTAATTATGATGTGTTTATTAAATTTCAGATTTTTTTCGATTTTCTTCAATGATAATCCTTAGTTTTGAGTAATTTAAGAAAACTTACACCATAATCATTATTTTTGTAAAAGTAAGGAAATTGCTCAAAATAAAACTCAACAGTAACTAACGTCTTATTTTAAGCGAAAAAAATAAAAACCTTTATTGACCATCATTTTTGATTTTGATTTATTTTCATGTTTTTATTCAAAATAATAATTATGGGGTAAGTTTTATTAAATTACTTAAAATTAATAATTATCATTGAAGGAAAACGTACAAAATTTAAATATAATCATTGCCATGTAATTTTTTTACTATAACTTATAATAATAACGATCCCTGGTGAATCAAGTATTTTGTAGTTGGTTAAAAAAAATTGGAAATATTCGGACCGCATTTTATCCCGTAGTGCCAGACTTTTCTTTCAGTGTATGTATGCTCGGACTGTTCGTTTTGTATTGTATTGTATTGTTTGTTTATTTGTTTGTTTGTTTGCCTGTTTATTTGTTGGCTTATTTGCTCATCCTCCATCATTCACAATCACATGTGTCTGCTGCGGGTTACAGAGTGTTTACAGGGGCGTAGGAGGGGGGTTGTAATGTGGGGCAGGGGTGGAGCGGGGGGAGTATGGGAAACAGGACTTTTGGTCGATTCACATTGTGTGAAATTCCTTGCTTCCACTTCATTTGGCATTTTGTGCCAGGGACACTCAACAAATTCACTCGACTTGACCAACATAGAAAATATTTGCGTTTTTGCCAGCTATCCTCCCTCTCCCTCTCTCCTCTCTCTCTCTATTCCCCATCTCTTGACTAATATTACGTGTGTAGCAAATAAGCCAAATGTCCGATTTATACCAGCTCCATTTCAGCTTTTCTCCTCACTCCGTTAATTCGGACACATGAACAGATTTTTTTTTTGAGACTTTAATTTGTATTCCATTCAAAAATACGTCATGGCTTTTCCTGTTCTTTCTTTTAACTCGTCAACTATTAAAGTTTTTGGTTATCAAATTTAATATACAGATCTTCAATACCTTTAGCCAGGAAATAAAAGCCGAAACCGTAACCCTTAACCGGTAACCTTTAACCGGTAACCGATTGAAATTGGTAACCGGAACTGAAACCCTTAACTCAAATATAACTTTTTTACTATACCCAAACCGAAAAACTGAAATTCTTCAAACTTAAATAACCGATTAGTAACCGATTCATGTATAACAGTTAGTTTCAGTGAGATAAAGCAAGAGATTCAATTAAATTCGAACTAATTTTGACTTTACATTTAAATATTGATTGTACACAGGAAAAAAAATGTTTCTAAAATCAAGATTTTTGTCTTGGAACTAAGAAGAACATAATATTCTTAAAGTTAGAAAACACATCTTGATTTTAAGAACATTTCAAATTGGACCAAACAGTTCTGAATACTCAAAACAAAAAATAAAGAACAAGACAAGTGTTTTAAACTTTAAACTTTTTTTATTTATATTTTTTTCTTATTTTATTTTGTATTTGTATTTTTATACATTTTTTTCTGATTCTATTTTTTTTTTTAGAAATATTTCGTCAATATGTTTTTCCTTGGCAAGTGTGGGATTCGAACCCGCTCATATTTTCAAACTGAAGTGCCGACTCTACCCAGAATACCACGGAACCAAAATTGTTTAAACCTCAAAATATTAATATATGTATGTATATTTTCCTAACATTTTAAGATTTTTATTCTTATATTAAAAACTGACATTTTTTAAGTTAATAATCTTAGTATTAGTAATTTGGTGTTAAAATGGTCTTATTTTAAGAACAGTATTTATTATATTTTTTTCAGTATATTAAATAAATATTTTTAAAAAACAAAGTATTTTTGTTTGCATATTAATGTTATTTTTTAAACATTTTTACAAGAAATACGTAAATTATACTGATTTTAATTTGTTTTTTCATAATTTTAATACTTATTTCAACAATATTTTATACATTTAAATCAAGTTTAGACGATTTTGATATAAGTTTAACATGATTTTGTATAAAGAATTAAAAGGAATTTTACATAGTTTGAATTGTACTTGAATCAAGTACGTTTTAAAGTTAATTTAAGATTTAAAACACTTAAATTTCGTACTTAAAATATGTAGTGAAGCTTGAAAACAAATAATTTATTTTAATAATTTATTCAGCTGAAAAGTAGGCAGTAAAACTTGAGCAGTTGGTTTTTAAACGAATATCGTAAATTTTGGGAACGCCATCTATGGGCAACAAGTGGAAATAGAGTGATAGAAATATCAATAATGTTATTTAAAGTAAAATGGTAGAATTATTTATTTTGCGAGACAGCCATTGTCACTCTCTCTTCTTCTTCTTCTTTCTCTCTCTCTCTCTCTCTCTTCTCTGTAAACAAATTTACAAAACTCAGAGTCTTTTAATTGCTTTATGAAAAATAAATAACTTTTGTGATTGTTAAAATAAAAACAATATTAGCAATTATAGCAACTTTGAATTGAGTCTTAGAAATTTGTTTTGGTCCTGTATAATTAAAAGATTGGCATTATAATCAGCTTTAAATTTGTACCAACAAAAAAGAGAAGAGATAAGAAACAAAACCGCAGCAAATTATCAGCTGTCAATCTAATTGGAATCCAAGGCGACAAATGTACCCAACAACAAAACAGCATAATCCTCTCTGGAGTCCTCTCTGTAGTGGGTAACAGGCGCTCTCACTAATTGTGAATTCGCCGCTCGCACATATTTGGCACTCTTGGAGAGAGCATAAACTCGCCGCAATTCTGTCGAATTAGTTCAATTCGCGTCTTCGCAGCGAACGTCGCGTCGGGAAGCTGCGGAAACTTAAACACTAACTTTACATACATATATAAAATAAATATATTCATACAGGTAAATTGCACGGTGATCGCAACAACAAACAACAAGTGACAACAACAACAACAAACAGTGTTCAAATTTAAATTGCGACTCATTTATTGCATTTTGTCAGCGTTGTAAAAACGCATGCACAATTTTCAATCGCTAATTCCTTTTGATCATTTTTTTTGTTGCCGTTGCCTTGTTCTTATTCCGTTACGGCGTTCGCCATGCTGGTGTGGACAGCCAAAATTGAAGTGTGTGTAAAAAAATAAAAAAATGAGAGTGCAATAGAGCGAGAGAAAACATACATAGCTCAAGTGAATATATCTCGTGTCTTTTCTTTTCTTTAAGTTTTTTTCTTGTGGCTTTTGTGTTTTTTCTTTTTGTGTTACAATATTTGTAGCAGCGTCGCCGACATCATAAAAAGCGCTTTTGAGATGGATTGTACATATGTATGTATGTAGGTAAGTGGCACTTAAAACACATTTGATTTACTCTTCTATTAATTAAGAGCAAGTGCAACAGTGGTGAAGAATAGAAAAGAGATTTAAGTTGTCAAGGCAATGTTAATGCAGAGAGAGGTAACATTTTTAGTAAGTGTTTATGCAAAAGAGAGTTATATTTTTTAATGTGTGTTTATTGTGTAAAGCGAAACTCTCACAGTTTAAGAGTCACTGAGAACTGTTCATAAAGCGAACGCATTAGTTGAACTATTGTAAATACAGTTTGACAGTCATGTATCGAGATCAACTGTTTTAAAATTCAAATTTTAAGATATTTTTCTTTGAACATTTTAAATGGCTATTGAAAGACTTTAATTTTATAAACCACATTTTATAATTATTACTGAATTAAATAAATTTATAATAATTATTATTATTTATTTTTTATATATTTAGTCTTTTATAAGAGTTTTTAATGATTTTTTCAAATAAAAGTCTTTAAAAACTTTCTCTTTCTGATTAATAAATTTAAAAGTCCAATTGAATCAAATAATTAGAAAAAGTGCAAAAATTTTAAAAATAAAGTGAGTTTTGGGAATTCGCTTGACTTTGAAAATCAGATAAATTCTCTAAAAATGTGCTGCAAAATGTGGCTGCTGAAGGTCAAAGGGCAGCCCATGAAAAGGGGGTGAAGTAGAGTTGTGATTGAGGGCGGAAGGGGGGGGGGGGTTCAGAGAGTTAAACGAAAGCCGAGTTCAACCCCAAAGATGAGAGAGTTTCTGTTGAAGTTTTGAACCCGTTTCTCATACACTCAGAAAAAAAAATCAAGTTTTCTGTACTTAAACAGGAAATATAATATTTAAGTACAAACGATCTTAAAAGCTGTCTAAGTTTGGTATTTCCGAAACTGAGAACAAAAATCTTATTTCAAGTTCGGTTTACGCAAGTCCGGAAATTTAAAATACATTTTTTAAGTACATATGTATGTAAAAAATTGAAACATAATACACAAAAAACTTGATCTAATACCAAAATGTACTTGTTTCTAGTTAACAACATTGTCATATTTCATTTCAATCATGACAAAAAATTATTTGAAGTTCAAAAAAATCTTAAACTAATTTTGCGTAAAATAAACTTTATAGTTGCTGGAGGTATCTAAACGAGACTCACAGATTTTATATTTGCTATCGTCTTATACATTCTGTATAACTTCGGGAAAAATCGGACTATTATTTCTGTCAGTCGAAAATTTAAATTTAAGATCGATTTATGCTTAATTAGTGAAATAATAAAACAATATCTGTACTAAATACAGAGCAATCTTAAAATTTGAAGCAGTATAAATTTAATTTTAGTTTAGTATTGCATATTTTTCTGAGTGTTCACTTCCTGCCTATTTACTGTGTGTGTGTGTGTGTGTGTGTGTGTAATATGAGCAAATGAATTTTTAATAAAAGCACCACATGTTGCCAATAGAAGTGCAAATAAAAATGGAAATGGGCAGACCATGTCATAGCACTCCATTCAACTCGCATTTTCCCACTTTCTCTCTCACTCTCTCTCACTCTTCGCCTTCATCCAGCTGTAGGCCTTTTCTCTTTTTCTGTCTCACTCTCTTCATCTGTCTTTATCTCTCGCTTTGGTCCACATTTTGCCTTTCAGCCGCTGCACTGACGAGCCATTAGTGAATGACTTTTTATGGGACGCCAACCAGCGGCAGGTGGCGCCACTGTCAGTGCCAACATATTCCGTCTAACGGCTGCTGGGGCATCGTTGCCTTTTAATGTTGCCTCAAAGCGTTTTGTGCTCCATTTATCTTATCCACATTCCCAATCCAATCCCAATTCCAATCCCAATCCCAAGTCCCGTTTTCGTTTCCAGTTCCAGAATCAAACTCATGGCTCACTTTTTAGGCTGGTGAAAGTCGGCTAGACTACAGTAACATCCAGACAAGGATAAAAAGTAAATCAGGGAGGAAAATGAGGAAAGTTGAACAGGTTTCAACATACTCCTCAAAATGCAATATGTAATAAGCTTTAAGAGCATTCACAGCCAATTTCTTATTATTTGCAAACCATTTAAAAGCAAACACAAGATTAATCCATTTGGGAATTATCAAACTAAGGCAGAGATATAAAGTAAGAGATAGAGATAGAGTAAGTGAGCGAGAGGGAAAAGATAAGGCTGTTTGATTTTCTTGAAGTTGATGAATTTGAGTAGTTGGTAATTTATTTAATATGAATGGGAATAAATTTAAAGCAGCTTACAGTGTTATAATAATAATAATAGTGTAGTAAAAAAAAGCGAGACTCGCTTAAAAGAAGACTGGAAGTGATCAAAATAGATTGGAAGAAAATGAAGGGAAAGCTATAGAAAATAATAATTTTATAAAATAAATACAGAAGAGAGAGTATTAAAATAAAAAAATTGAAAGGATGAAAATAATAGGAATGAAAGATTAAAAATAAAAAAGTGAAGAACGAAATGGAGGAGAAAAATAAGTATAGGATAGGTAAGGTATACAAAGGAAATTAATCAAAATTAATGGAAAAATAATAAGGGAAGAAAAAAATGAAAAATGTAAGAGAAAAAAAGGAAAGAAAAGAAAACTATAGGTGATGATATTAGATAAAAAAAAATATAAGGAAATATAATAAACTATGGGCGCAGATATAAAATTGGAAAGAAATATAAGGAAAAATAATAAAGGAAGGAAAAAATTATAAATAGAAATGTTAAAAAAAAACATGGAAGAAAAAGAGCAGAAAGGATAGAAAGAGCAGAAAGATAAAAGTGGAAGTTAAAGAAAACTAGGAAAGGATATTAGGCAGACTGATGAGTTGATGATAAGATAATAGGTACAAATTAGGAAAGGTTTGAGAGCTTATTCAGTTAAAATGGAGTCACTTTCACAGGGTATTTTTTTGAAACCCGGAAAAACTGAATGGATTAATTATGTGATGCAGACTTTGTTGTTTGTTGGGAACTGGGAACTCCACACCGGAGCTATAGACTATGAAAGGTGAATTTATGAGGAAATATAATGATGAGCATTTATTTTTATTCAATGATAACTAACTCAACACTTTTCTAGATAAAAAACTATTTAAAGTTTAAAGCATAATTGTTATTTAGCTACTTAATAATATTAAATGGATTGTATTTAAGAGAGGGAATTACTTTTATCCCGTAATTGAATTGATTCTTTTGGCTGGCCGCTTTTCTACTAAACTCATCGCTGATTGCACTTGAATAGCTGCGGCCAGCGAACTGAACTTTCCACTTTTCCAAAAAGAGGAAGAACCAGACATAGAGTGGATAGAAAGGAGAACAGAGGAGAAAGCATTGTCCTGTTGCAACAAGGATTAAGGATGCGCTTAAGCGTAAAGAACTCTTTTTTCCCTCAACGCTTGTGTTTGTTTTCTCCAGTTTTTCCAGTTTTTTTTTAGTTTTTCATTTCATTTTCTTTACACTTTTATGTTGGCGCAATTTCCGCCAAGTGGTTTTCCTTCGATTTCGGCATTTTTCCAAGCGATTTGCATTGTGAATAGAAAATTTGACCTCCCACAAAAGAAAATGACAGAAACTGTTGTGTCTTTTTTTATTTTAATATTTGGGAAGGGGGTTTGGGGATATGGGAAGATTTAGGGATTGGGAATAAGGATAGATAAAGCTCGTAAATTTCGTTTTTATTCAATGAACCAATTGTTGAAAATACATAAATTGTGATTATTATTATTAATAATGTTGGAAGGTAATTGGAGGTTTAATTGGAGCAAGGCAGACGGGGGTAACTAAAGTATGGGGGGAGGGGCCAAAAGAAAGGAGATGAATGGATTAGTTAAGACGCGGCATACTCTGTCGCAACCAATTGCCGAAACGCATCCAGAAGGACATACGACGACGCAATTTGATGTCGGCCTGATCATCGGATTCGGTTAGGAAATCGGTGGGTTCATCTGGATCCGTTAGATTGCCGCATTCCTCATATGATTGCATATATTCTAAGGACTCTTGTGAATCCTTCTTGTACAATGTGAGCTGCATGGATTTATCGTTGGTGTCCTTATTGATATTGTTATTAGATATTTCATCCAGACTGATTGTCTCATTTTCCAATGCCAGTTCAGCATCAGCATCAGCACCATCATCATCTTCATTATCATTGTCATTATCATTATGTAATTCGCATTCCTGTCCAGCGGCTGCTCGTGATTCCACAGCGTAGATGTGTATGTGTAGACTGGGCAACTCCTTGACCAAAATGCTGCCATTATCCTGCACCTGAACATTATAACTGGGACGTCCCATCACCACATCCACCTCGATGCCCATTTCCGGCTGGATCTCAATGCGTTGCAGCGATGTTGTCAAGCTGTTCAACAATTCCAGATCATTGATACGCTGCTGCAGCATCGCTTCCCCCATTGCCTGCTCCATTGGCATCAATTGTCCCAACAATGGCCAGTCAAAGATCGATGGCAGTAATCCACTCTGTACTATCGAGACGGGCACCTCGATCGGAAATTTACGTGCCTTCCACGTGGATCGCAGTTGATCCACCTCAACCATACCATATAGTTTACAGTTCTCCTGCATCTCGTTCAGCAGAGAAAATTCATTGTTCATGACTGCAGGGAAAGAGAGAGAAATGTGAGAAAGACTTGGTAAAAGGAGAGTTTTGAGGGAATTACAATTATGGATTTAAGTTGAATGGATAACTTTGTTTTTTGAGTCTCTGAAAAAGATCGCAATCACTTTGACAAAGAGCAAAACGAGAGAGGAAGAGGGAGAATGAGAATGAGAGAAAAAGAAAGAGAAATATTCCATCAAAAGTCTTTTAACTGGTTATCTTGCTTTTTCTATTTTCCTTGATTTTTTTAAGGCTATCAAAATTCATATTACAAATTTTCTAGCTTATAGAGAAGCTTACTAAATAAATTTTATAATAAAGTATACAAGTTATGTTATTGCGAAATCCTGATAGTGAAATGTTAAATTTTAGTGGAAAAGATATAAAGTTAAAAGTATAAAGTAGTTTTTGGAACAGTAAAGCGTCTTTAAAATTGTTCATCTTTAATGGAAAGCAAAATGAGAAATGAAAAGTGAAAATTAATGAAAATAGAAACAGAGAGAGTGAAAAATCAACAAGTAAAAAACAATCAGTTAAAAGTGGAAAAAGTATGAGAAGCATCGAGAGAGCCTTGAGAAGAATTAATTGATATTTAAAATTTCCAGATTGATTCTACTATTTAAAGATAGAGAAAAAGAGAAGACAAAGTAGTGACGAAAATTGTAAAAATAAGGGTAAATAAATATAATAAGTATCGAGTGGTTTCTATTTGAAGGAACAAGATTTGTATTTGAATCGATAAAATAATGGTTTCAATTTGCTTTACAAGTATTTTAGATATTTGCTGAGCTTCGATTTAAATAAAAAAAAATATTATCAACTACACAGAAAAAAGACCATTCTTAAATTTAAGCTTAAAATTCGTGGTTCTAGCATCCATCTTTTAAGTATTCAGGATATTATCTTTATATTAAGACAATGTGCCAATAAATGGCAATGAGCACAACGCTCAATTTTGATGAATAGATGGAAATTAAAAATTAAATTCAAAAAAAGAAAGCAAAGTTTGGCACGCAAAATAAGTAGAAAATTTTAAGCTTTTCTAGTTAATACTATTCAATGTAATTTCTATTTGAAAAGTGTTAACAAAGTTGCCTTGAATACCATACTAACCGTAATGAAATTAAGGTTAATAGATGGAAATTAAAAATTAAATAATAATAAAATTAAAAAAAAGAAAGCCAAGTTTGATAACTAAAATACAATTTCCAATTTCGATACAATTTCCATTCAAAAGTATCTAAAAATTGCCTTGAATTTACCGTATTAACCGTAATGTAATTTAGGCTAATGGATGGATTTTAAAAATTTGAATTTAAATTAAATTCAAAAGAAGAATGCCAAAATAAATAGAAAACTTTAAATTTTTCTAATATAATTATTATGAATATAATTTCCATTAAAAAGTGTCGACAAAGTTGCTTTGTTTAGCATATTAGCCGTAATGAAATTGTATCTATGAGATACAAAGTGTATCTAGAGGTTCAAGTAGTTGCGTTAACGTTTTGATTGCAGTTGCTGTTCAACTGCGCTGACAGCTTCAATTGTGTTTATTGTATTTAAATTAACTTATTTATTGTTATGGCCTCGGGGCAAATGTCCAGGCCCCCCAAAAAAAGAAAAAGAATGGAATGAAAAGGAAATGAAATGAAAGGCAAGTAAAGGAAGGTGGCTGCAACATGCCACACGGGGGCACAAACAAAAGTTGACAACGAAAGTAATAAAAACAGAAATTTGTCGCCGCTTGTAAATGAAATTGTTTAAAGGTGAAAGCGACAACAGCAACAACTGAGCAACGGCAAACAAATAAACAAATTAAGAGGCTGCACAAGGACGAAGGAGGAAGGTGGAAAGTGGAGAAGAGAAGAGAAAAAGTGTAAAGAGAATCCGCAACGGATACGCATTATTTTTGCCAGGCCAACGAACAGGAGCCTAAAGGAAGAAGCTGACGCCGCAACAATAAGCCAAAATCCCCCAAACACAACTGCAATCGAGTCACGGGTGTAGAGCCAAAAGGGGTGTACAAAGGGGGTACAACAGGGTGGGGGAGGGTAGGGAAAACGTCTGGGAATTGCAGACGATGTCGGCAGCGGCTCATGGCGATTTAATCTTTGCAGACATTTTTATTCAAATTTATTTTAATATTTTCTTTTTGTGCTGCGGATGCGGACGCACAATGCACGGGAATTATGGCAACCGACAAGCAGAAAGAGAGCGAGAATGGAGAATGAAACAAATGAGTGAGAGAGCGAGAAAGAGAGAGAAAAAACAGCTGAAGAGGGTAGAGGTAGAAATTGAATTTGAAGAGGATCCTGGCGACAATGTGTTCACTTTATCAGGCAATTCACCTTTAAACTCATTACACAGGAAAAAAAATCATTCCAAAATTCTAGCTTAAAATTCTCGATATATACAGAACCCCGAAAATAAAAATATCGCTGAAAAAAATCATGATTGAATCAAGTATTTTAAGAAAATCCGAGATTACCGAACTTCTGGTTATTTTATTGTATTGATATCAAGGCTGCAATCCACCAAAATATTGGTAAAGGTTCGGTTCGGTGGTTCAAACCATAGAGAAAGACTAAGGTAGAGAAAGACTGAGCCCAAGGTTTGGTTTTGAGCCTTGATTGAATTTAATGCATAAGAATATTTTTTAGTTAACATTTTTCCTTAATTTTTCAAATCAATTATTTATAATTTTTGTAAATAACAAACACTAATTTGAACATTTAAATATGAAGATATAAATATATTAAATTTCTAAAAGCATTAAATTTATGTAATCATTTATTTTCCGAACCTTTTAAGAAATTGTTTCGGTTGGGGTTCGCGGTTATATGCAATTTTAAAGGTTATGCAGCCTTGATTTAATTTTAAAAAATACCAGTACTCTACTTACCGCTTTCAAAGTTGCTCCTTAATTTTTGTGTAATTTCAATTAAAATAGTCAATCGCTGGTCGCTTGTATACTTAAAATTTTGAATAGTTAATCATTAAAAAGTGATGTTAGAATAATGCAAACTCCATAAATTTATAAATCGATCTCTCTCCCTCTCTTTGGTCTCTTTCTCTCTCTCTCTCTCTCTGCTGTTGTTGTTGTTCTTGAGTCTCGTTAGATATAAACACACACACACACAAGCACTCTAACTGGTTTTGATCACGATCAGTTTCAGGTCTGTTTCAATATCAGGCAAAATGTTTGAATATAATAAATAATTGGTGAGTCTCGCTCGAGACTCACTGAAACTTTAACAGAATTTTGATACGACTAAGTTCAGCGCCAAGTTGATTCGAAGAGATTCAGAATGCTTTATGAAAACAGAAAGAAAAGTTTAAATGAGATTCTAGTTTTAAATACCAGGATATTGCAAGGCTTAAGCCTAATTTAGTCATTGTCATTGCTGATGAATAATAAATATACTAATGAAAAGGGTGAAAAAAATATACATGTAAATATTGGTAAATATCAGGGATTAAAACCGAAACGAATATCGGTTTCAGTTACGGTTTCGGTTATGCTCGAATTAAGGTTTTCGGTTACTGGAATGGTCCAGCGCAATGCCAATTTTTTTATAATTTGATCTCATATAAATTTGGTTCATTTGGTTGGAAAATTTCGATTATTTTGATTTTACTGATTTTTAATAAGTTTAAACTGCCATAACTTTGTCAAAAGTCAATCAATATCCATGCGCAATGTAAAGTTGAGCATGATTTTACCTCTTAATTCGTTCTGCATTTAAAAATTAATTTTGTAAATTCAATATTTTTCGATAATTTCGAAAATTTACATACTTATTTTGCGAAAAAATTCGAACTTTTCAAAATAAACAGAACCGAAATTATTTTTTGGGTTTAAAGAGTTTCGGTTTATGGGTTTCGGTACAGTGGAAAAAGTTTTTTCGGTTACGGTTTCAGTTACGGTTACAAATTTCAATGGGTTTTCATCGGTTAAAAGTTACGGTTTCGATTAAGGTTTTAATCCCTGGTAAATATTGATATTTCTAATGATAATGCTTACGACTAAAATATTTAAATTCTATTTTAATAACAATGCTAATGATAATGCAAGTGATATTGCCAATATTTGATACCAATGCTCAAGATAATTCTAATGCTAATGCATTCACTCATGATAGTTTTAGTGCTAATGACTGCTAATGCTAGTGGTAATGCAAATTCTAGTCATTATTCAAATGCTCATGCTAATAATAATGATAATGTATATGACAATACTAATGATATCAAAAATACTTATATCGAAATCAATGCTAATGGTAAAGCTGATAAAAATTAGCATTAATAAGTGGGCATTCACATTAGGTAAATGAAAAGTTTGTGCTACTCCATGTGTGAATAAAAAATATAAAGCTCTAATGAAAGTGGTAATAGTAATGATATTGTTAATGTTAAGATTAGTACTATTGATAATGAAATTACTTATGCTAATGATAATGTTAATGATAATGCAATCGCTCCTTTTCAATTTTTGTCAGAATTTAATGGAATTCAAACATTCATATGTATATGTATATGTAAATGGGTCTTTCAGTCAACATTTCAGTTATTAAATTTGTTTAATTTGGGTCGTTTCTGAGCAGGACACCGCAACTGCATTGTCCATTGTCGGGGAGCATCAAATGTCGGCCATAATGCGCTTAAGTGTGTGACAGTTGCCACAGCCCAACAAGAGGCAGGCGGTGGCAGCAGCTGCAACACCAAAGATTTTTGTAAGCTTGCCTAACATAAAAATAACGCAGAGAAAAAAAGAACTAAAAATTAAAAGCGACAACCAACCAAAGTTGTAATACTCTAGATTGTAACTAGGGAAGCGGCATATCAAAATATACATAGGAAAGAGCGCTTTGGATGTTATATGAGACGGAATTTGAATAATGTCCTTATAAGAGAAGAGAAGTAGCTAAAATTAAAGCATTTTAAAATGAAATGTATTCTAAGACAAATATTGAATCGATTTGCAGAATTTAATATGGAATACAATTGTCGGGTATAAATATTATAATGAATATTCTTTCCATTAAATAAATTACCTAGTGGTGTGAGGAAAAACTAAGAAGCTTTCTTACTACAAAGCATTTAAGTTTGGTATTTCAAAAGTATTGTTGTACTACTCACGTCCTTATTTCTTCAGAAATTGTTGCTGCAATATTTTTGGATTTTCAAAGGTCAAATAAAATGATATAGAAAGTTTTAGATTTGTTCACAGACAATTGACAATTTTTAAAAAGTTATTGAGAAAACGAATCTTAGACGATTGTATTTTGATAGATGAACTTAGGGTATGTTTTCAGCATATCAATTGCGCTAAAGTAAAAACCAGACGGAATGAAATCTGTTCACGGTCAGAAAGTAAAGCTCATATGTGTCTGGGTTGGGAAACTATGAGGAATCGGACAGTTAAAAAGGGGTGACTGTTGGTCAGACATGTTGCCAAGTCGGCAAAAAGCGGAAGTTAGAAATTTCACAGTGCGCTTTCTGTTGTTGTTGTTGTTGTTGTTGTTACTACATAGAATTCATTACGGCGGAAAATGTAAAAGGCATAAACAGCATCGCACAACATCCGCATGTCCACTCTACACACAGACACATCCGGAAGAGGCGAGTGCACAACAGCGAGACGAAAACGAGAATGAGAATGGGAACGAGAATCAGCACAAGTCACACAAGAAGAAGAATCAGAGATAGAGCTGAAGAGAACGAGAGTACGGACCCAGAGTCCGGATTTGCAGTCCAGTTCGACTTCAGTGCCCCCACTTAATATGCTAAATGTTGAAATGTAGAAACTTGTATGAATTTAATGCGAGTTACGACCTCATGGACTAGTCCTAAAACGGGCGGGTCGTGAGTTCGTTCTTGGGTTCACTGTACGTCACAGTTCAAAGAGTCTACAGAGTTTACAATGCTTTAAAAAAAATCTATTAAGCGGGCTTTAGACGACCGATTTTTTACCTATACTATTTAAGCATCGGTGAATTTGTCGTTCTATTTGCATCGATTTTCAAGCCAAAAAATCTATAATTTTTTGTGCACAGAAAATATGATCACACTGCGAACAATTTCTTACAAAAATTCAGTAACCTAATAGACCGACTGAAAAAACCGTTAAGCAAACTCGACTTTGAGAGACCAAGCAGTTATCTTGTATAAAAAAATTCAAAATTAAAATAACTATAATATCATATTATTTAATAAAATTATTTCAAAAATTACCATTTGACAAACACGTGAGTTTCTGCAGCGGAATTCGAGCTTAGAGCTCCGAGCACACGTATCATAATCTACTAAGTTAATGAGACTGTAGTTACTCCTTTCCCAATTTGGAGTTTGGTTTACCAAACTATAAACAGAAGTTTGTTTGATTTAGATTATTTACCAAATTCAAATTTTCTTAATGAAAAATGTATTTGTCTTAAAAAGTAGAAAAAAATTTTTTTTTTAAATTGAATCAAAGTTCGAAGCCAAACCTTGAGGTTAGGAGTAAAAATAACCGGTTCGCAGACCGAACCTAAATCTTGCTCTATGGTTAGAACCAATATTTTTTAGTTTGGCAACCTTATTTTAAACCATCGTAATTTTATCAACATATTCAATTCTCATTCTTAAGTCAGTTGAGAACTAAGAGAATATTGATCTATATAATACTGTATGTCAAGTCTCTTATTTGAAATCTGTCAACAGGGTATCTGCTTGTCAAAATAGGAAAGCGTTTGCAAAAGCTGATTATATTAAGTAAATGCTAAAAGCTATTTATCGATTGCAGTTCGAATGCGAGACGATGATGTCGCGCACAGGCATCGAAAACAAGCCATAAACGTGGCATCGATACCCCAGTTGGCAAACGCACACATGCTGCCTCTGTCTCTTTCTTCTCCTCTCTTCTCCCTCTCTCTCTCTCGCTCCCTCTCTCTTTCTTGGTATGCAAATGTCGGCAATTTGTGGAATGGGTGCGGAAGTCACTGAGAAGTTCAAATCGAAATCGAAATGAAAATCTCGTACAACTTGTTGGCGGCAAAGGCGAAAAAAATGTTGAAAGTCGATATCCTCCTTCCTGCTGCTGAAAGAGAAAGAGAGAAAGAGAAGTTTGTCGATGGGGTATTTGAGTGGGAGAAAGAGAGAGAAATCGCTGCCTGTTGTTATCGACGCCATTGTCAGGCTAATTCATGTGTCGCCTGCAGCAGGCGAAGCTGCTAAATCGATTAAAGAGTCAACAGATTCCAGTTTCCAAATGCAGAGGCTGCCGCAGGACCTCAAATATGCATAGAGATTTCCACTGCTACCCCCTTACCATCCCCTTTCCCAATTCCCCACTATTCCCACCACTCGTTGTCATCGTTGTTGTGGTATTGCCTGTGGGTAGACAAGCATTTGATAAATCTTGTAGAGATTAGGCGCCAGTTAATTGCCTCTTACAAAACCCACTTACGTCCTAACAAATAATTTTAATCACATTTACACAAAATAAATAAACGAATGCGACCTATAAAATGCATTTCAATTACAATAAACAAACCGCAAACAATTGAATTCAAATGTCACAAACATTAATACGATTAAATACACTATGTACTTACAATATAAATTGTATATTTAATTGTATCTGTTTATCCGCCCAATTATTCCGTGTGAATGATTATTGTAAACGTCACAATTAAATTACTTAATCGCCACATCTCATATGGTACTTAATGTGCCTCATCAGCTCATAATTGCCTCAATAATGTGGCATGTGGTGTTTAACTTGTCGAGAATTTATAGCAGATGTTAGTGCTAAAACTAACTGATTTAATGATAATGATAATGATAATGATAATGATAATGATAATGATAATGATAATGATAATGATAATGATAATGATAATGATAATGATAATGATAATGATAATGATAATGATAATGATAATGATAATGATAATGATAATGATAATGATAATGATAATGATAATGATAATGATAATGATAATGATAATGATAATGATAATGATAATGATAATGATAATGATAATGATAATGATAATGATAATGATAATGATAATGATAATGATAATGATAATGATAATGATAATGATAATGATAATGATAATGATAATGATAATGATAATGATAATGATAATGATAATGATAATGATAATGATAATGATAATGATAATCATAATCATAATGATAATGATAATGATAATGATAATGATAATGATAATGATAATCATAATGATAATCATAATGATAATGATAATGATAATGATAATGATAATGATAATGATAATGATAATGATAATGATAATGATAATGATAATGATAATGATAATGATAATAATAATGATAATAATAATAATAATGATAATGATAATGATAATGATAATGATAATGATAATGATAATGATAATGATAATGATAATGATAATGATAATGATAATGATAATGATAATGATAATGATAATGATAATGATAATGATAATGATAATGATAATGATAATGATAATGATAATGATAATGATAATGATAATGATAATGATAATGATAATGATAATGATAATGATAATGATAATGATAATGATAATGATAATGATAATGATAATGATAATGATAATGATAATGATAATGATAATGATAATGATAATGATAATGATAATCATAATCATAATGATAATGATAATGATAATGATAATGATAATGATAATCATAATGATAATCATAATGATAATGATAATGACAATGATAATGACAATCATAATGATAATGATAATGATAATGATAATGATAATGATAATGATAATGATAATGATAATGATAATGATAATGATAATGATAATGATAATGATAATGATAATGATAATGATAATGATAATGATAATGATAATGATAATGATAATGATAATGATAATGATAATGATAATGATAATGATAATGATAATGATAATGATAATGATAATGATAATGATAATGATAATGATAATGATAATGATAATGATAATGATAATGATAATGATAATGATAATGATAATGATAATGATAATGATAATGATAATGATAATGATAATGATAATGATAATGATAATGATAATGATAATGATAATGATAATGATAATGATAATGATAATGATAATGATAATGATAATGATAATGATAATGATAATGATAATGATAATGATAATGATAATGATAATGATAATGATAATGATAATGATAATGATAATGATAATGATAATGATAATGATAATGATAATGATAATGATAATGATAATGATAATGATAATGATAATGATAATGATAATGATAATGATAATGATAATGATAATGATAATGATAATGATAATGATAATGATAATGATAATGATAATGATAATGATAATGATAATGATAATGATAATGATAATGATAATGATAATGATAATGATAATGATAATGATAATGATAATGATAATGATAATGATAATGATAATGATAATGATAATGATAATGATAATGATAATGATAATGATAATGATAATGATAATGATAATGATAATGATAATGATAATGATAATGATAATGATAATGATAATGATAATGATAATTTAACCACACATATCTAAAGCAACACAGTAAATACGAGTAACATCAAGTTGAGCCCGTTCTTTGCTCATATTGTTGTTGTTGTCACTGTTGCTTTGGCTTTATGCCTGTGGCTCATTCAAAGAGGGACACATAAGAGTGGAGCTCTTGAAAAACAACACACACCTACACACACATACACACACAATCACATACATGAGTGTGCGACAGGTAAAAATATAAATCCGCAGCTTTTGTGCGCGTCAACAACATTTTTAACATTCTAATTAGTCTTTTGTAAGATTCATTATCATAATTGTAATTAACAACAAAAACGCGCACAACAGCGTAACAGTGTTGGTGAGGAGAGGAGATGAGAGAAGGGAAGAGGGGTGGAGATAGGGGCACAAGGGCTTGGCTTATTCGTGTTGGCGGCCATGTCAACAAAAAGGATTCGTAAAAGGACACAAAAAGGCTTAAGAGAAGCACCACAAAAAGCACAAACACATCGACTGTTGCCTCTCTCTCTCTCTCTCTCTGTCAGTCTCTATCTGTCTCTGTCTACCTGTGCTCTTCCAGATGTGGTTGTCTAATTCCAGCCAGCTTTGCTGTTGGTTAAGCCCCATTTCCATGGCCGTAACGTTAGCTAACAAATCACATTAATCCGTTGATTGCATTGACTTTACATTCGTATTCTACTTGAAGTTGCATCTAATGCTTGCTTTAAACTAGGCTCAATAATCGTTATATCCATTTTCGAAGTCAGTTCTACTCATAGATCTTATAAGAAATATTTATACTTAAATAATCTCTGAACAAGAATTTGGTTTCTGGCTCTTTCAATTATGTTTTGGTAAGTGGCGACAGATAGAATCTGTTGGAATTTGAAAAAATAATAATAAATAAAGACTAAAAATGAAATAAATAAATTGAGAATCTCCTTAAAAAATAATTGAGAAAAATTTAAATACAATTAAAAAGTTTCCTCAGGATCCCTTTTATAGCTCACATATAACATATTTCTCATTCTAAATTTCCACCTCTTTTCTCCCTATCTAGAATCAAGACTTACTTAAGCACTTGACTGTTTTAATTTTGTGTTGCGTCTTTTGTCTATGCCACAATATTTCTTGGCTTAAAGCGGCTCAGATTCCCTTTGGTACGGTGGGCAGCGGTTGTGAAGGGGGCGTGGCAACAAAGTTGTGGCCAAAGCCGACAGCAAATTGCATGTTTTATGAGCTAGATTTCTACTAATTTTTGTACTCGAATTTGTGTGGATTTAGTTTTGAATAAGACGATGAATTTGTTAACTTTTCAATTAAAACGAAGACGAGGGAGGTTCTAAAATTAATTAGAGTGAAGAAGTAAGAAATGGACAAAAATAGAGAATAAAAAAACAATACAAATATCGTTACAGATATTTTATTTATTTTTTTTTTCGAATTTTATTTATTTTAATTCAATTAAAAATCGGCAAAAAAAATTAAATGTTAAAAAAATTAAAATACAAATTTAACTAAAAAGTGTATTCAAAATTAACAATTAAATTAATATAAAATTTAAATTGAAATATCAAACGAAAGAAATGTTAAGTCTTTATCTTTTAAAATGTATAATTGATTCAACGTTTGATGCAAGGATTGGGAAAACCCAGAAAAATCCAATCAGATCAATACAAAAATATAAAAAAAATTATTATGTTTTTGTCCATTAAGCAACAAAGATGACATATCTCTGGAAGAGCACTAGATTATCTATCTAAAACAGAATTCAATGAATTGTTAATATCCCCAATCAACAACAGAGTTGCCAGATCAATTTCTGCGTTAAATATTATACATAAAATCAACTGTTGCAAACGTATACTTAATATTCCTCACCCCTTAAAACAAGGAAGAGCTTAATTAGTAACTCCCCAAGTACGAAATGGACAAATGGACAATCAAAAATCCGCTTGGTTGCAACTGATATTTAATGTGGTTTATTCATAATAACACGAATACACAAAATGAATCGAACAAAACGGATTAAACACAATTTCAATACGTATTTAGTGTGTGTGTGTGTTTGTGTGTGTGATTATGTGTGTATGGGTGTGTGTGTGTGTCATGAACATTAGCTATGCATGTGACATTTGTTGTTGCTGACGACATGGAAAAACAATCAGCGAGTATTTACAAACATATTCATTGGCGTTATTCATGTGCCATTCATTCACGATAATTTATTATGTAATCGTTTTAATGAACTCTAATTGAATTACAATCTCAACCTGGATTTGTATATATGATTATCATATATGTATCTTATTTGCCTGTTATTAAAAGCTGCTTAGGGTGGTGAATAATGGTGTATTAATTGGGTGGTGCAGTGGTTTAATGTCCCAAGGAGCGAAAATTTCATATTTTAAAGTTGATTTCTCACTAATATTTAACTTTGAAAAATAAATGTGTTCGATTCCCACACTACCAAGTTTGATTCTGCAATATACTAGAGGTTTACGCCGCTTGAGTTAGCTCCGTCGGCGGCGTAGACACCAAAAAGAACCGGCGGCGGCGGCTTAGCCGACAGAGAGAACCGGCGGCGGCGGCGGCGGCGTACACAGTTAAAAAATAAAATTTTAAATATTTTATAAGTATTTAATAAAATTAGAATTGTTTCAAACATATTTACAACCATTCAACGATTTTGTTCAATTCAATATTCCTTTGTTTAACAAATTATATTCTATTAATTTCATCAACTTAAATTAAATTTCATTAGGAGATGGGAGATGTATATCTCTAATGTTTCATTTTTTTTGTTAAAAATTTATGTGGAAAGTTAGAAAAAATTTGACTTGTAAAGTGTCTAGTTCAAAGCTGTACCAGACTTCAAACTTGCATAACTTTGTCAAAACAATTCCGATTTTCAAGCGGAATGCCATTTTGATCATTATTTGGTCTCTAAATTGAATCTGCTTACAAAAATAATCATATTAAGAAAATTTTTATTTTCGTCTTTATCGCTACAAACACCATGTACTCCCCCTTTTGTCTTTTCGGAAAAAATATTTTTTTCAAAATTTAGAATCCATAGTTTTCACTTTTAATCAACTCCTGGTACCCAAATTAGTATAAAACGACGCTTTAAATTTGATTCTGAGGGGTTTCATTTTTTTGTAAAAAATCATGTGGAAAGTTAGAAAAATTTGACTTGTAAAGCGTCTAGTTCAAAGCTGTACCAGACTTCAAACTTGCATAACTTTGTCAAAAGAATCCCGATTTTCAAGCGGAATGCCATTTTGATCATTATTTGGTCTCTAAATTGAATCTGCTTACAAAAATAATCATATTAAGAAAATTTTTTATTTTCGTCTTTATCCCGACAACAGCATGTACTCCCCCCTTTGTCTTTTCGGAAAAAATATTTTTTTCAAAATTTAGAATCCATAGTTTTCACTTTTAATCAACTCCTGGTACCCAAATTAGTATAAAACGACGCTTTAATTTGATTCTGAGGGTTTTCATTTTTTTGTAAAAAATCATGTGGAAAGTTAGAAAAAATTTGACTTGTAAAGCGTCTAGTTCAAAGCTGTACCAGACTTCAAACTTGCATAACTTTGTCAAAACAATCCGATTTTCAAGCGGAATGCCATTTTGATCATTATTTGGTCTCTAAATTGAATCTGCATACAAAAATAATCATATTAAGAAAAAATTTTATTTTCGTCTTTATCGCGACAAACAGCATGTACCCCCTTTGTCTTTTCGGAAAAAATATTTTTTTCAAAATTGTTAGTATTTTAGTATTTTTAAATCGCAAAGTTAGTTGAAAACGAATGTACTTGGAATAAGCCGATCAATCTTAATTTAAGTACAATTCAAGCTACAATTTTTATATAGAGATTTATTACTTTAAAAAAATGTTTAAAAATATTTTTTGCTGGTTATTAAGAAATGCAAATTCATAATTCGAAATTATTCGACTTTCACTTTCGTACGTAATTTTTATCTCTGTGTATTCGCTAGTTGTTGGCATTAAGAAACTTAAGCTTGGACAGGCAATATAAATTGAATAGCTCACTTCACCTCTCTCCCTCTCTCTCTCTCTCTCTCTCCCTCTCTCTCTCCCTCTCTCTCTCCCTCTCTCTCTCCCTCTCTCTCTCCCTCTCTCTCTCCCTCTCAGTGGCTCAATAGCTATCTCTTTCTATGGCCAGGCCATAAAATTTCAATTAGGCAAAAACCATTGAAGAAATTAATTGACAAAGGGGCACTTCTTGAGTTTTCAGTTTTGTGGGCGGCAGACACACTCAATTCAATATCCATCTCTTTTACTTCTCCCACACACACATTCTCTCTCTCTCTCTTTCACTCGCACTCTCATTATGTAGTGCTGTCTCTGTTGCTCAACGCAATTTGCAGCTTTTCAACATGAAAATTAATTTTCGACAATTTACTGCGCAATCTTACGCAAAAGTTCAACAAAAGCGACGCGCTCTTAACTCTCCAATCTCCCCACTCACCCCTTACTTTCACCACCCCTGGTATTTCCCTCCCCCCTTCTCTCACACCTAGAGAGTTCTTGCCACAGTTAAACCAAACAATCTGCAGCTGTGTGAGGCAAGTGAGCGGCATTTAACGGCAAAGCGTTAAAATTCCTTTACACTTGGACAGATGCCGCGAGTGCCAGACATCAGACAGCAGCCAGGAAGAAAAAGGGAAATGGGTAATGGGAAAGGGGGAAAAAGGTACGGAAAAGCTTCAAAAACAACAAAAAAAATTGCACAAAACTTGTTGAAAAATTGTTGAGCTTGAAGCGGGTAGCATATGAGTCAAACCATTTTCTCATGGAAAATCTCCCGCAGCCCCGAAGTCAACAAAATCATCCGCATCTGTCTCCGCTTACAACACACTTGGAATTTCCTTCTTCCTCCCTAGAGGGAGGCAGCTTTTGCTCCTTGGCTTTTCAACTACATTGTCATTTAATTTTGGCAATAAATGTGAGTCCCAAAACTCCCAAGTTTCTCCGAGACGGGGACAACATTGTGTGCAAACTGTCTGATAATCGTCTTCCGCCTATTTTAACGTGACCTCCTACAGCTACAGCTACTTCCATTTCCTCACTTCTCACTTCCCCTGCCGTTTACCAATTCATGCAGCTTTTCCGCGCACATGTGCGCTTTTAAATTATTCAACGGAAGCGAATCCAACTTCAGCTACGCCTTCGTCTTCCCTTCCCTTCCCTCTCTGTCTCCATCTCTCTCGTTTTCTCTGGGTAAAATATGATATTATGGCGCTCAAATAAATTACGCGGAAAATTATTATGGCCGAATCGTAGCTTATTCTGGCTACAGTCTCAGTCTCAAGTTCCAGCTTCATTCTCCCTATCATATCCCTCCTCATTCCCTTTTTTAAGGCTGGTGCCACTTCATGTGATAATACTCTTTTTCCTTTCCTTTCTTATGGTTAATGCAATGCATCCAATTGTAATGCTCTTCTTTGTTCGGAAAATCAGTTTTATTTCAGCTCATTCAATTGCTGATTAACTGTAATAACTGTTAAATGATCTCGACGATAATTTTTAACTTAACTGCAGCTAACCTAACCTCACTTAAGATAATCCTATCATAACTAGACGATTAAATCATTGTAAATTTGGCATTTTATGCTAATAGTGCTTGAATCAACAGTACTTTTGAGCACACCTAACCTCACTTTAACTAGCCTCAAATATGTAAATTAATGTCGTATGATTCGATTTTTTTTGAAGCTCCAATATGCATAACTATTAAAGTAATACCAAATTGAATGATTTTATATTAAATCAACTTTTATTTATGATCTCTCTAAATTAAGCCTGATCTAACCAATCCTAACCTCACATTAGTTAAGAGCAGCTTTACTCAGCTTACAAATAGTATATAGATATGTAAATAAATACATATGCTTATATGCAAAAGTTATATTTCTTTATTTTCTTCCGTTTAATTAAAGTCTAGTCTATTTTAATATTATTCACGTAGACTTTCTTTAAAAAGCAAATTATATAGACTTGTAATACACTAAAGTAAACTAGAAGTTTTTATAACAAATTCAACTTCAAACTTTAGTCATATATTTATTTGAATATTCTTAAAATATTTAACAAATTTCCTTTAAAACCGGTCTGTCCAAAGGCACACTATATAATGATTTTTCCTATCACATGTGATAAGGTAAATACACATCTTGGACACCACTGCTTTAAAACATTGTCCAACACTGTCTATATATTTAAAGAGTTTTTTTTTTTTCAAAGCACATGAAAGCTACAGCTGTAATAATTAAAGCCAAATTTTGCCTAAAGGCACTTGTCTAAAATTTTAAGTGACTTTTCTAATTTTAAAATCAATTCGAATTGGATTTATTTAAATTTGTTGCATTTGTAGTCGATATTGTTGAGCTGGTCGAGAACTTGTTGCCCCATTTTGAAGGTGGACACATGTAGCATCCACTGACAGTTGAAAATTTTGCGCTGCCCATTAAACTGGGGGTAAAATCAAATATTAGCACAAGGGTCGCACAGGGTGAAATGGAGGGAGAGAGAAGGGTTTCGGGAGAGCGGAACAGACACAAGTGCGTTTGGCATGAAATGAGCTGCAAATCCGTTTGGCAACATTTCAAGCTGAGAATGAAAAAGGTGAAGGGGATCAAAGCTTAGAGCTGACTGCCAAAGGTCAGCACAAAAGGGTGGAGGGTACTTTACTTTAAGGGTTGGAGCGGTATGTGGGTGTTGCTGTAATCTCCAATGCTTACGTCAGTTTTCATTGTAGGCCCAAATGCTTCAGTCGGCATCCTTTGCACTGAAAGAAAAATAACAACTTCGAAAATCAAGAAAATGCATCTTATATATTTTATTCTTAAAATAAGACCATTTTATGAACAAATTTCTAATACTAAGAATACAAATCTAAAAAAACTGCAGTTCTTAAGAATTAAAATCTTAAATTGTTAGGAAAATATGAATATGGCATATTTTATGTGTACAAAATTGAGGTCCCTTGGCGCTCTGGTTAGAGTCTCCGCTTCAGTTAGAAAACAAAGCGCGAGGGTTCGAATCCCACTCTAACCAAGGAAAAACAAATTGTACGAATAGGTATAAAAACACCAAACCAGAATAAAATTGATTTATATCCAAATAAAACAATAAGAATACTATAAATTATTATTTTTAATTTAATTTCATTGTTGTCTTCAGTGTTTGAAAACATTTATTCTTATACTTTTATTGGAAAATATAAGAACTTCTGATTTTTTAATAAGAACTTGGTCTTATTTGAAATGTTCTTAAAAGCAAGAAGATGTATTTTCTGACTTTAAGAATTTTACGTTTTCTACGCATTTTTGACACCAAAATTCGAATCGTTTTTTTTTATCAGTGTTTTACTTCCTTTTCGGTTCCTGCTGCCAACAGCAGTAAATATTTATGCTCGTGTTTTATTTATTTACATTGTCAAAACCAATTTTGCCCAAGGGTTCAATTGTTTTTCACTTTTATGCCATGGCCACCTCCTCACACCTCTGCCGCATTGCCACAGGGGCATGCCCCATTTTTGTCAGCGACACGCATGCAAAAACGGAGCACATTTTTGGACATTTCCTGTGCTTAACACAAAGCGAAAGTGTTGTTTGCTTTCAATTAAAAACCTTTAAAGAACATCCTCCAACGTCCTTCAACTAATTCCATTTCCAATCATGGGTCACGGTCGAAACTCTGATCTAAAAATTAATCCCAGGTTGCCAATCAACTCAATTGCATTGCAGCTCATTCGGAATTATGATTCAATTACCTTTCTTCCAGGAATCACAAATAAATAAATGATTTAGATGATTGGGGAAATGTTAGAACTACTTTTTTGGGATGCAGTATCCTGAAAACAGGATACACTTATATTTTCAACTTCAATTATTAATTGATTTTAACTCTTATATATTGATCAAAAAATAAAAATTATGAAATAATAATTTTGTAATTTTGTAATAATTTATATTTTTATTTACAAATCATAAAATACCTTTTAATCTTTATCTTTTATCTTTTACATATGTACATGTTTATTGAATTTTTACACTCTTGTGTAAATATGAGTTATAATTCCATTTTATTTTTTTTTATTAATTTTCATTTGTTTTTAGTTCTTTTAGTCAATTCTTACTATTTATTTTCTTTGTATTCCTAACATTTATAATATTCTTATCTTTATCTATTTTTTCCATTTATTTTAGTCTCATTTTCTTCTCGGAGCTCGTAAGTTAGAGTCGAGTTAGTGTTTGAAAAATAACTGGGTTCGATTCCCACACGTAAAATCTGTAACATACCTATGTTTGTAATAAATTCTGATATGACACTGAAAATGCTTTAGGTAACATGTAGCAAGCTTGTAATAATATTAAATAATGTACCAAAAAATAAATATATATATCATCTTCTCATCTCATTTCCTGTCCTTTTTATTTAATTTTTCATCTCGTCGTTCCGCTTTATAATTTTCTTCTTCTTTTATACAATCCTTATCCTTTTGCGATAACTTGCCATCCTATGCTATCCTATACTAATTTATTATATTTTCTACTACCAATCTTTTCCTATACTTATTCTATTTTCTATTACTTAATATTATCCTATCCTAACCAATATCTTCCTATACTACCCTATCCTGTAATTTCTTTCACTAACTATAAAGATTCTCTCCGATACTATTTTGCTCACATTTATTTTCATATGTTCAATTATAACTTCTTCATTCGTTTTTCCTAGGTATCCTATATCATCATACATTTTAAAATCCTTTCCTATCTTATTTCCATATATTTTCTACTCTTCAACTTAAGATTTCTTGCCATTTTCTTTCTCTTTTCGCAAAATTTTATTATTTTCCTTTTTTTCCTTCCTCTCGATTATATCTGTGATTTGGCTTTTGTACTCCACATATTATCTGCTAGTTTCCAATCCAATTTACTCAAAGACATCCAGAGTTCTATAGAGATTCAAACATCGTTATGTGTGTGAGAGTGTGTGTGTGTATGTGAGAGTGTGTGTGTGTGTGTGTGTAAGTGTGAGTTTTGTGTGTACATTAGGTTGTTTATCACGTTAAAAGATTGAATGGAGTCTCTTGAATTGCCACAAAAGGCAACTAAAGCACTTGGACAGTGCTTTGTGTTGTTGTTCATCGTTCTTGTTGTTGTTGTTGTTGGCAGTGGCAGAGAGAAAAGTGGAAAGTGGAAGTGAAAAACATTTCCCCATCATGGAGCATTCGCATGTCAACAGAAATGCCTTTCAATTTATTTAATAATGACCCCAATCAGTGGCTTGACGATCCCAGCTTAAATCTCATCCCAACTCGCAGACCGTTTGTTTGTCTGTCTCGCTGAAAGGGAACGAAATACAGAGAGAGACAGAGAGAGAGAGAGAAAGTGGAGGATGATTCAATGTTTGAATGAAGAGTTTTATTAATGCCAGTGCAAAGCCTGATGTTGACTGCTTTCAGCCATTGCAGTTGCTGTTGCTGTTGCTTCTCATGCTTCTCATACTGCCCCTGAAATTCAACATTCACCACTCGTGCAACGTGCAACGTGCAACGCTTCAGTGCAGCATGAGCTTCATTATGCGCCTGAAATTATGCAAGCAACTTTAATCCCCGGCAACAGGCAACAAGCAAATGCCCGACACAAGATATTAGCACTTGGCTTCGGCTCAGACCATCTCTTCCATCCTCTTCTTTCCTCTACTCTCTCTCTCTCTCTCTCTCTCTCCTCTCTTCCTTGCAGAACACACTTATCTGCAAGTTGCTTTATGCATAAATGGCGCGACTTTGTCGTTGAAGCATTCGCATCCACACTGATAAAAAAAAAGGTTCTATAATCAAGATTTTGGTCTCAGAACATAAAATTCTTAAAAGTAGAAAACACATTTTGATTTGAAGAACATGTCAAATAAGACCAAGTTCTTTTTTTTAGGCCAAACACTTTTAAATACTCAATACATAAAAAAAAAAGAAAAAGAAATCAGGTCTTAAATTTATAATATTTTTATTGGTGTTTTATTATAATACTAGGGAGCTCCGCCCCTGCTCGCATCGCTCGCCAACCCTCGTCTCGCTTCGCTCGCGGAAATGAAAATTAGTTATGTTAACCTCTCCTATGGCGGCTATATGATATAGTTATCCGACTTTGAACAAACAGCCCCAAACAGATAATCTGTAAGTTTGGTTCAGATAAATTAAGAATCAAAAAAGGTTTTCCTACAAAGCAATTCCACGACCTCTGACCTGAGTTTGACCCACTTGCAGGTGGAATTTTGCAAAACGCCGTCTTATTGCACGATGAAATTATATCATCTATGTTGTGTGAAAATTTCAGGTTTTTACCTTTAGCCGTTTGGCCTACACGTTGATATGTCAGTCAGTCAGTCAGTCAGGACAAAGAATTTTATATATATAGAAGATATATACATACATTTATTTCTGATTTTTTGTTTTTCTTAAATATTCCTTTAATATGTTTTTCCATTGAAAGTGTGGGGTTCGAACCCGCGCTTGTTTTCATTACTAAAGAGATTTATATGAAAATATAATATTTTTATATTTTCCTAACAACTTAAAATTTTTATTCTTATATTAATACCTGCGATTGTTTTAAATTAAATACGCTTAGTATTAGTAATTTGATCTTAAAATGGTCTTATTTTGAAAACAAAATAAGCAAGATCAATGTTCTTGATTTTAGAAGTTGGTCTTTTTTTCAGTGCAGCTGCCTCATGAGGAGTGTAAACTGAATCGAAGAGGATTCCAAATGGGGAGGGAGACAAGTCGGAGAAGTGCTGGAGGGGAAGGAAGGGGAAAGTGAGTGGGCTCTCATTTAACGCCAATGGGCGTGGCAGTTCAAGTTTCAAATTAAGTGCTGGCAAGTTGCTGCAACTGAATGCACTCAATCAATCAATTACTCGCTATTACTATTCGTCTCTCGTTACTCACAATTCGTTCGTTTACAATTTTTACGACACCCTCTGAACATTCAAGCTGAGTGAAGTGGAACAAAGCACTTTAGCTACTAAAATCTCTCGTTACTCGCTATTATCACTTAACTCTCGTTGTTCGCTCAATTGCTTTTGCACTCGTCATAAAGTCTTGTTTATAGTTCAATTAAACTCAGTAGAAAAAGAATCTCATGGCTGTAAATAGTTTAAGAGTCTTCCAGCTAGTAACCCGTTCGAATTCGCTCATGCTACGCACTTCTCACATTCATAGCTAATTACTCGCTATTTACACTGCTCTATCTACAATCACTTATTTGCAATTGTACTCGTTATTGTATCTCGTTACTCGCTCGTTTGCTTTCGCTTTTTAAGTAAGACTTTGACTAAATCTGACAATAAAAAATAAATCGTTACTAATATGATGTCTCGCTACTCTCTCGTTTTCATTCACACTATTTAGAATTCATAATTCAAGTTGAGAATGAAACAAGTCACTTACTGAATGCACCTCAATTTCTTCTCGCTACTCTAGATGCATTCAAATGTGATATAAAAGACTCGTTACTCGATCTATGCTCTCGTTAAACTTTTCTACTGTCAGTCTCTTACATTGAATTCACAACTAATTACTCGCTATTTGCACTGCTTTCTCACTACTCACTTATTTGGATTTGCACTCGTTATTATAGGCCAATGTAATAAACTAAATAATCTACTCGTTACTCGCTCGTTTGCGTTTCCTCTCGTTACAGTCTTTTGTAATCGCTTTCGCCTTTTAAGAGAGAGAAAGAGATTTAATTTGACAATAACCAATTAATCGTTACCAAGATGATGTCTCGCTACTCGTTCGTTTTTTAAAAAAATAATTCATACATCAAATTTAATAACGATCGTCACAAAATTGCATATCACTAGATTTTTACCTAGTAAAGATGTATATTTTTATAAATTAAATCAATTACACTCTACAATCACTAAGCACACTCGCAATGCTTTTTAAATTCGCACTCTACTCAATATCCAACTGTCAGAACAGAAATTCTCTTCAACATGTTTCTAAGCAATATTTCAATCTTTGTAATCTGACTAGAAACCAAGCTTAAAATGACGCAATACATAGAGCTAGACTCCCATCGCAACCACTAGCCCTAAACTTACCCCGACTAGGGTCAAGTGTGGGGTTGACTGCAACGTCATCGGCTTGGGTCTCAACATCCACATCGACATCCACAACGACAACGACATCGGCGTTTGGCTTAACCAAAATGCAATTAGTGGCCACAATCTGGCGACAGGGCCAACGAGTCGGTTTTGGGCTTTTGGGGAGCTTCGTTTGGTGTTGGTTTTATTGACGTCAAAATGTAAATGGAAAATGAAAACGAAAACGAAAGATGGCGACCACAAGTTTCAAAAATCACTAATGGATTTTTAATACAATAAATAATATGCATTGACAGCAGAAGGAACAAGAGTAAGGAAAATAGCAACAGAAGGAGCAATAGTTGGAGCCTTAGCTTAAAATAAAAAAAATATATATATCATATTTTCCTTGTCATCCATTAAAAACATGCACACATACATATATAACATACACTCAGAAAAATATGTAATCCTAAAATTAGATATGTCTCCACATGATTTTATACCGTTTTGTTCTTAAATTTTAAGATTATTGTGTACTAAAAATCTTAAATCAAGTATAAATCGATCTTTAAACTTAAATTCTGACCGACCAATTATACGACAGCTTTCTGAAAAAATAGACTGCTTTTTGTCAAAATTAGTTAGAATATATAAGACAAATATAAAATCTGTGAATACCGTTAAGATACCTCCGGAAAAAACAGAGTAATTTATAATAAACTAACTTAAATTGTTGTGTGCTTAAAATAAATTTAAAAACGAGAATGTTTTGTATTAGAAACAAGTATATTTTAGGATTAGTTCTAGATTTTTGTGTACTTCTGTTTCAATATTTAAAAGTATGCCAAAAAAATTAAATTTTAGAATTTCCGGGTTTGCGAAAAGGGAACTTGAAACAAGATTTTTGTACTCAATTTTGGAAATTCCGAACTCATACAGCTTTTAAGATCACTTGTACTGTAATAAATTGATATCTAGATTTTTCTCTGAGTGTAGAATTTGATGAACATGCACCTCTATAGGAAATAAGTGTATGTCTAAAGTAATTTTATAATTTCTGTGCTTAAAATAAATTTTTTCAAAATTGAAATGAACTTAAAAACGAGAATGTTTTGCACTAGGGACAAGCACATTAGTTCAAGATTTTTTGTACTTCTTTATTAATTCTTTAAAGTATTTCAAAAAAATTTAATTTTAAAATTTCCGGCCTTGCGAAAAGCGATCTTGCGAATTTTTGCACTCAATTTTGAAATTCCGAACTCAAACAGCTTTTAAGATCACTTGTACTGTAATATCTTGATATCTAGATTTTTTCTCTGAGTGTAGAATTTGATGAACATGCACCTCTATGAGAAATACGTGTATGTCTGTTGGCCTAAAAGCAAATCGAACGAAGGGGGCAAACAGTATAATTGAATAGATGCGCCTTTATTGCCATTAATGTGTTCTGTAAAGGACTCAGCACCACAACACACACACACTCCCACACACACACAAAAACACACATAGTCAAAGTGGCCACAAAAACCACACAAAGCATTTGGACCCCAAACCTGAATACAAAAGCAAAGACGAATAGTTATCAATACTCTCCATATGATACAATTCACCTTTCGCTACAATGCCCATAATCCACTTAATGTGAATTAGGCATTATTAATTACATTAAAATTAATAATCAAGATGTTTAAAGGGTCTCGTTAATAAAATATTATAAATTTAGTTATAATAATATAATACTATGCATTCGTTATGGATAAAAGTAATTGCCTTACTTAAACAACAATCAAATGAAGAGTAGAAATTAAAAGTGTTTTCTTATATTTGGAAATAATGAAAGGGAGTTAATTTGAGAGAAGGACAAAATAAGAAGTAATAAGTTGATTGAGAGAAGGGAAAATGTTAGAAATAAAGAGTGTTACAAATTTAGTGGGAAAATTATTATTACAAATTTTATTTCTCGCATTTTTACCAATATTTAAGCAATCATTACAAAATTTTACATCTTAATTTTATAATATTTATTTGAACTAAAATATTTAAATATATCAAATAATAGAAGCGGACAGAGCAGAATTAGTAGGTGAAGTAAATAATAATAAAAAAATAATAATTTCTTAATTTTCTAAAATTTTAATTAGTATATTATGAATATAAAACACTCAGTTGAGGAGACTAAAACTTTTAATTACTCAAACTGAAAGCCGTAAGCCCGGTAGGCCCGAAAACTCACAAAGTTTTTCTGTACGATGCACAGTTAATATCATAGAGATGCGTATTTTTTAAAGGGACGTATCGATATGTTTAAAATTGTTACTCTAAAATTAAAATTTGGTATGATTTAATTTAAAAAAATAAAGTAAAAATCCTTAAAAAATATTTTTTATTTAATAATTTTGAACTGGGCAGGTCCTGGCCGGGCCGGGCTATAAAAATTGGTTCCGGACCCGGGCCGTGCCGAACCTCAAAAATGAGACCCATCTCTAGTTCGAACCATAGAGCATGACTTAGGTTCGGTTCATGAACTGGTTCATATACCCCACGTTTCGGTTCGAACCTTGGTTCAATTTATTCCAAACAAAATTTGTATTGATTACATCTTTTTTAAGCCAATTAATTTTTTTTATTAAGAAAATCTTATTTTTAAACTATTCTAAATTTTTTTTTGAGTTTTTTATATGACTTGTTTTCCAAGTCTTAATTAACTGAGGGGGAGGAGGGTTTTATTTAATAAAGTGGTTCGGTTCAGGCTTGGGTTTGGTTCGTGAGGTTCGGTTTTGCATATTTGACGTATTTTAAAGGGTATTTAGAGTGCGAATTGTCGTTAGTTTTAGACAATTCCATTAAATTGAACGAAATCAATAATTCATTAAAATAATGTATGCATAAAGGATGAATATTTATGGTTATTCGATGGGCGATAACAGCAACAACAACTATGCAAAATCGACAATATAAATATGTGTGTATATGGGTGTGTATGCGTGTGTGTGTGTGTTTGTGTGTGTGTTTGAAAATGGGCAATTGGCGTCAGTTGGTTTACATAATCTCAACAATGTTGTTAACAACTGACGGATTGTGGATAAATCTACTAAGCAGATAATAACTGGAAGTGCCCAGGAAAATGTTGCGAAAGGAAATGTAGATGATATTCCCCACTCTCCCGATCATTTCCCACTTTCAAGTGCAGCCAAAATGATGATAATGATGATGATGATGAAGAAGTTGAAAGGATGCGCGGACAAAACAATCAAGGAAGCACTTAACCGAATGAAACACAAGTAAACAAATGAAAGTAAGCAAACACAAGACAGAGAGAGAGAAGGAGAGAGAGAGAGAAAGAGAGAGAGATAAATAGATGAGGAAGCTGCTTGGTCAAAACTAAAGCAATGAAATAAAATGAAAATGAAAATGAAAATGCATTAAGTATGCAGATGCAAATGGAGTTGCAAGTTGTTGTTGTTGCTGTTGTTGTTGCTGCTGTTGTTGTTGTTGCTGTTGTTGTTGCTGCTGTTGTTGTTGCTGTTGTTGTTGTTGTTGCAGTCTGTTAAATAAAGACGCTAACGGCCATAACGAAGCGGACCCAACAGACATCCCATCAACTTGATACATGGCCAACACACAGAGCTTGTCACTCATTCACTCTGTCAGTCTGTCAGTCAGCCAGTCTGTCAGTCAGAGTGTCTGTCTGTCTGTTGGCACATAATGCAACAATCCGACTGCATTTAAATCATTTTTATGGCCAACATTGGCAGCAACATGCCACAACAGGAACAGGAACTGGAACAGCAACAACTTAAAGCCAAGACAAAAGACAAAAAGGGTGACAACAATTGTCAGAGCTAAAAATAAATAAATAAAGAAACTGACATTCGGGATATTGGCAAACGATCTGAAATAAGAAATAAACAAAGAAAACAGGAGAATATAGCGCGAGCACAAGAAGAGAAGAGAAGGCAGATGACAAGAGAGAGAGAGAGAGAGTAATTTCTTGTGAGTTTATATTAAAATAATCTAGAAAAGCTCATTTTTAAAATTTATCTTGGAGAAATAATTATTATTACACTGATAAAAAAACATGTTCTAAAATCAAGATTTTGGTCTCAGAACTAAGAATTTTGGTCTAAAAATGCGTCGAGAACAAAAAATTCTTAAATTTAGAAAACACATCTTGATTTTAAGAACATTTCAAATAAGAATAAGTTCTTAATTTAAGACCAAACAGTCTTAAATTTTCAAACCAAAAATAATAAAATGCAGGTGTTTTAAACTTATTTTTTTGTTGATATGTATATTTTTTTTATTTTTTTTTGTTTATGTAAATATTCCGATTATATGTTTTCTCCTTGGCTAGATCGGGTTTCGATCCCTCGACTTGTTATCAAATCAAACTGAAGCGGCGACTCTAACCAAAGCACCAAGGTGCCATTATTGTCTTTTTATTAAATATTACATATTTATATTTCTTAACAATTTAAGATTTTTGCTTCTTATATTATGAACTGCGAATTTCTAGACTAATATTCTTAGAATTAGTTAGTAAATTTGAAAATAGTACTAAAATTTCCGACGAAATGGATTTTTTCTATAGAAAAAACTTATTTAAGACAATCTCTTAAAATTAAGAAATTTACGAAAGGGTGAGGAATATAATCGGATTAATTCTTTGTAAGCAAATTTGAAAAAAATCTAATAAAAATTAAGAGAACAAGAATATTTTTTATAGAGAAAATAATATAAATAATTTTCAACACAACTGCATTTTTTCCTATAGTCATTGCTACAGTAGCTAGAAAGTTGGAAATCTATGATTCAGTGACTTATATATGAGAAAATTGAATGTTAAACAAAGATACATATATTAAAAAAAATTTTGGAATATTTAAAAATTAATCAAATTCACATAGAAATTGGTCGAAAAGTCGGAGAAGCGTCAGTTACTCGTACAGCTCTAAAACCAAATATACATATGTATATTCTCACATTTGCATAATTTTATGATATTCTGGAACACACGTAAAAAATTTATAATGGCCTATATAATATAATTTATAGGGTATTAAAACATCGCCTGCTGTTGTTGCCTGAACTTTTTCTATTAGCGCGATTTTGTGATTTTGATAAATTCTGATGCGTCTTTAATATCAGTTTGTCATTGTCGCCTCGGATGCTTTTGCTTTTGTTGTTGCTTCCCACAACTGATAATCATCAGCAGGAAAAGCGGAAAACGTCGACAGCTGTTGTATCTCTTGATTCGATGTGGCACACACATTTCCCTGATGAGTTTTCGCTCTGTGTAAACAGCAACAATAAAATATTGGTAGACATTTTTCAAACAACACTTTGTAATTTGACTTAAGTATGCTCCATCCTCCCATCTGCCATTAGATCCACTCGTAATACTCCAACTCAAACCTCTACTTGTAATGCAATCCCCTCAAACGGCTTAAGAACTATCGCATTTCAATGCAGCCGATTTACCTTCAAGTGATTTGAACTTTGAGAGAAGCTTATCCCACAGTTAATACTTATGGGAAGTTAGTAAAGTATCTTGGCGTATTTTATGGCACAGTTTTCTACGACTGTGCATTAATAATGTGAAGCAGTGTAGACCGTTAAGGATAAAGTACAAAGATGGAGTTGTTTATGAGACAGTTCGAGGGATAAGAAAAACATAATCTTAAGTAAAAAAGAGGTCGTGTTGAAAGACTTAGATATAAAAAATGATAAGGGAGAGGAAAGGAAAAAATTTAGAATAAGCGAAAGAAAAATAAATACAAAAGGAAACGTCCTGAAAGTAAACATGAAAAATAATATGATTATTATAGTAGATAAAGGTAAGCATTTTGAAAAAGGAGAAATTTTAAAGAAGGAAATGAGTGCAAAGAAAAAGTCTCGTATATAAGGAAAAATAATGCCCAAAATGAGAAAATAAAATTGGAATACTTAAATATAAAATAGAGTATATGAGTTGTATGTAATAAGAAAAATGTGAGAAACGTTTGAGATTTGAAAAATATGCATATTGTAAAAATGTGGTACATACATATATTATTTTATTAGTTTATTTTGAAATAAAATCATGAAACATTCAGCTTATAAATGCATTTTTATGAACATAGATCTTTTTAATGGACACAGGAAAAACCAGAAGAATTCTTAGAAGAGGCGAATGAAAGGAAATTAATTGGAAATCAATTTCAAATATGGATTTAAAGTATTTTTATATTCTTAATTTAATGACAAGAAAAAACCTTTAATATGCATATTGTAAAGATGTGGTACATATATTATTTTATTACTTTATATTGAACGAAAATCATGAAAAATTCAACTTATAAATGCATTTTAATGAACATAGAACTTTTTAATGGACACAGGAAAAAACAGAAGAATTCTTAGAAGAGGCGAATGAAAGGAAATTAATTGGAAATCAATTTTAAATTAGGACTTAAAGTATTTTTATGACAAGAAAAACCTTTAATATGCATATTGTTAAGATGTGATACATAAATTGTGTAAAGTAAAATTAGCTTAACAATTACAAAAATATTTTAAAATTATATTATTAAATTATGTTGGAAGAAAGTCATAAAACATGAAACTTATGAATGCAATTTATTGAAGAAGCAAAGGAAAGTAAAGAAGAAAAAGTAATGGAAATTGAATTCAAATTAGGATTTAAAGTATTTTTATGTTCTTAAATAGATAACAAAAAAACATTTTTAAAAATCTTTTGTTTTACTATTAATGTAATTTATTCCATGCTTTTAAAATGTATCCCACAATTCTTTACTTCTTAAAGTCAAAAATAATTAAAATCACAATTTTTGAAAATGCCTAAGGTAAAAATAAAATTACCTTCGTACCCCACGTTTAAAGTCAATTGTGAAGCAGTTAATTGATTTGGACCCTGTTTAATGTTGTTTATTAAATTGCGACTGGTAATGAAGAGAAAATGGTGAAAGTTTCACAAAATGTTCCCAGTCGAGAGCTGAGCGCAACTAAATCAAATGCGGCCGTCGTTGATTGCGAATCAATGAACTCGACACCCCGAATTCGATTCCAAGCAACTGAAATTGGAGTTGTGGCAGGTGGCAAGTGGCAGGTGCAGCTACGCCGCTAATTTACTAACGTTAATTAATGGCAAAATCGAAAATGTTCGCTTTGAACTTTGAACTTTCGCCACAATCGCCGCGACAGCAGCACTTAAAGAGTTGCCACCTCGAAAACTCAGTTTCATCTCAAGATTGGCAGCTCTATATACACTAATAAAAATAAAGGTTCTCAAATCAAAATGTTGGTCTGAGAACTAAAAGTTTTGGTCTAAAAATGAGTAGAGTACATAATATTCTGAAATTTAGAAAACAAATCTTGTTTTTAAGAACATTTCAAATAAGAATAAGTTCTTAATTTAAGACCAAACAGTCTTAAATTCTCAAACCAAAAATAAAAAAAATTAGGCAGGTGTTTTAAACTTAAAATATAAACTTGAAAATTTCCCTAGATGTGAGTTTGGTATTTTTATAAATATTCCGTAAATATGTTTTCCTTGGCAAGACTGGAATTCAATTTGATTACATATGAAAATATGACATATTCAAATGTATGAATATGTTATATTTTCCTAATAATTTAAGATGTTTATTCTTATATTAAGAACTGCGATTTTTTAGGTTAACATTCTAATTATCATTAATTTTAATAAAAAAAAATATATAAGATGAATGTTTTTTGTTCAGTGTACGTTTACTCTGGTTTTTGCTTGTAGCGGAAACTTTGCAGTGCCACACAAAGGAAGTGAACACTTTGCCTCAGTGGCTGGTGAAAG
This sequence comes from Drosophila kuntzei, assembly GCA_035042165.1. Lineage (NCBI taxonomy): Eukaryota > Metazoa > Arthropoda > Insecta > Diptera > Drosophilidae > Drosophila > Drosophila kuntzei. The sequence continues at coordinate 443,123 of JAWNLU010001388.1, read as the reverse complement.
TTGCAAACAGCATCTGAAAGGAAAAGGAATTGAAAGGAAAGGAAAGAAAGGCTTTTAGTTGCCACGCAATGCCCGAAAAATCGAAGTCCAAATGAAATGGAAGCAAGTTAATTTATGCCAAGAAAATAGAAATTCTTACTCAGTAGTCGATATCGATATCGATATGGATAACGCACGCTTTGAATGGTAAAGCGATTTCAGTCGAGTGCCGGAAACGGATATGATACAATGCATTGGCGAATGCCGAGCAGGAAAGTAGGAGGAGACTAGGAGCAAGTGGACTAGAAGATGCTGGCACCAAGGTCTTGCCAAACATTTGATTTGAGCTAGCCACGTCTTCCCAGACGACTTCCAGACAATTTTGCAGCAGCGCACAAAAGAAGCAACGAAATAAACTGAAGCTCGGTAACACAAAGGTGTGGACACTGTGACTGAGAATGAGGGAGAGAAATTGAGGGAGAGAATAGCATAGAGGGTTGCATTCACATTCACAGTCACGCAGACGATTGATTTAGAAACGAGCCATTGTCACGCCGTATACAATCGAGACGGAGTCTGAGACGGCGACGGAGTCTGAGACCGAGACCGGGAACTCGGAAAGTGAGAAGAACTCTGAAAGGATTTGCTTAAAGTCAAGTAAACATTTTCAAGTGCGAGAGTTAAAGTCCTACAACTGGACTAATGTCTGTGGACTATCACCAACACGTACGCATTGGCTATTGAAACAAGCCCGAATGCTGCCGTCGAGTGTGACCGACTACAAGGTACCCAGTCCAATCAACACAACTGCAATCGCATAATTTATATTAGCGTTAAACAACTTACAGCTCAATTTGCACACAAAACTCAAACCGTTGGTGTCACAATGTCGCCTTCTTCATCGTCGAAGTGAAAGCAAAAACAGCAACTAAAAAATAATTGATGATCTTAGCAAAAACAAAGAAGAACAATATGTTTCGACAGCATGGAATACACTTAAACTCCTATTTTAGTCTTAATTAGCGATATCAGCCAAAAACTTCTATTTACAATTTATATAATATAAATCATTTTTAATTCTTAATTTTAATGTTTATTTAAAATAATCCAAATTATTACTAAAGTTGAATTTTTATTTAAAAATTACAAAATATCACTTAATTTTTATTAAAAAAATGAAAAATAGCTCTTATTTATATTTAAGAGTTCTTTTTTTAAAGTTACAAATATGTGTTATTAAAATGAGTTATTTCGTAACTTTTATTTAAAAAAAAAAATAGTTTAATTGAATATATATTGAACCAATTGGTGTGTTACCAAAATTTCTGAAATATTCTCTGGTCATAACTCAATAGCTTTAAAATGATAAATCACATGTCCTTTAAAGACGATTATTAAGAATCCAAAAAATACTAAAAATAGTCAATTTAACTTTTATTTTCGATTTTTAAAATAAAAGTTACGGAGTTATCTTATTCGTATATTTTAAAATAAAAATCAGAAATAACTCTTTGATTGTTTCAATCAAAAATAAGTATAAGTAACTTATAAATAAAAATTGGAATTTTATTTTTATTTTCCATTTTTTAAATAAAGTGTTAATTCGTAACTCTTAAATAAAAATTTGAAAAATAAATTGCAATTTTTATTTTAAAACAGATAACACCCATTTTTTGCACATATTCAATGGGAACAGGGTATAAAAATATACAGACGGACACATTCAAGCACTCAACACGCACACACACACACACACACACTGCAAGTTTGGTAGTTTGAACACGAAATATTTTATTATTATATATAATTTGCTATTATGATGATTATACGTGGGATGTGGATTTGGATTTAGACTTCGATTGCCATACGAATCCCAATCCCAATCCCAATCCGTATCCGTACCCGTGTATACGGATTCCGTGAGCATCTCCTGAATCCTCTGTCCCTTTCCCTTTTCCTAGTCGAGTGTTGCATACTTTATGGCTGTTGGCGCAATCACAGCCAACTTCAAGTGAGAGAGGGGAACCAAACATTTGGACAGTGTTCTCAGCAATTGAATCCATAGATTTGCACCCACGTTTATACACTCGAAACAGATGATGCCTCCGCCGACATGCGAAAGTGGGGAAGGTGGAGAAAGTGGAGAAAGTCCATGGCCAATTCACACCAGAGCTTGGACATCATCGTCATGTACACGTAATTTCGAATCCAACTCAATTCCGAGGAGGTTTGCCACCGAGCACTTGAATATTTTCCAGATTTTATTGAAATTTCTATGGCATATTTAAAGTGTGCAGATGTACAAATGTATGCTTAGGTATAATTCGCAACTTGTTCAAGTCATCAGGCAATCTTCAAGCAATTCTTTTGAGTTTCTATACGAATCAAGTAGAAATGTAGAATAAGTAAGCTTATAAATTATTTATTACCTTGGCAAAATAAACAACACGAACAACACTTAAACTAGAAATTAAATTTTTTCTATTCTTTCAGTTATGAATTAAAATTTATTATAATATAATTTTATTTTTAATTTTATGAAATCAAATGTATTATAGTATCATTTTATTTTTAATTTTAAAACTGTATTTCAAATGTATTTAGTTATTTTTTTCTCTCTGTCGACTGCTTTAAGTCAATATTAAATAGTAAGAATATTAATCTAAAAAATTGCAGCTCTTAATATAAGAATAAAAATCTTTGATTGTTATGAAAATATGAATATTCAAATCCCACTCTTGCCAAGAAAAAACATATTAAAAATGAATAATTATATAAAATAAAATAACAATACAAAAATTATAAATTTAAAATTTTTTTTTCTTTTATTTGTTGTCAAGAACATTTATTCTTATACTTAAATTTGTGGTCTTGGAAATATAAGAATTTGTGATCTTATTAAGAATTTAATATTCTCCAGACATTTTTTAGACCAAAATGTTTAGTTCTAAGACCAAAACATAAATTTCGGAATCTTGTTTTTTTAAATTAAAAGCCTAAAAATTGCTCTTGAAACTTATTTTTCTTAATTTTGCGTAGTCAAAAACTGAAGTGACGTGTCTCCCTTCTCTCTTTCCTTATCTATGTCTCTTTTTCGCTCTGTTTCTTCTCAACTTGCTAGTCGGTGAAAGTTTAAGCAAATTATCCGGATTATCATGGCCGGAATTGTCATCTGATTGTCAGCGCGCTTTGACATGCAACATCATCCAGCTGAGAAAATGATGGAAGGAATCGCTTCGCGCATAAATTAAGCAGCTTGCAACAGCCTTGGAAGTCTTTAGAAGTGCCACAAGAGCAGAGGCGTGGCATGAGGGGGAGGGAGGGGGTTAGGGGGTTAGGTTAGCCGAATAAACTCAAGTTGCACTTAATTAAGTGCAATAAGAAACTAAAATTAACCCCAAGCCAAAGCATCGCGATGCCGACGACAGAGGCGAAGTTTGCATCGTTCCACACTGCAGATAATGAAGCTCATGATGATGATTATGATTAAAATGATAATGATAATGATAATGATAATACTAAAATGATGATGATGATGATGGAAAGTGCAACAAAGGCGGGCAAACTTTGCACTCCTTGGAGCCTCATAATTTCGTTAGCTAATTTGCGTCGTTAGATTTGAATGGAAAAGCAGGAAGAAAAGACAGCAATAGAGAGAAAGAAACTGAGAGAGTGGGAGAGAGTTTCTAGTCTAGCTTTCGTTGAGCACATTGCAACAATAATTGCGTTAATAATTACTAATGGGCAATCATTCGCAATGTCGAGTAAGTGGCGCCAAAAAAGAAAAAAGTAACTAAAAGAGCTTTAGTTGAGATTGCTCAACTAATAGATACCCTAGTTCAGTCTCATAAATACCCTAACTCCTGTTTTCACTCACGTAATTACTTAAAAGAGCCGAATAAAACGCATAACCTTAAAAACTGAAAACAGTCATAACTGTCATTATATTTATCCGATCTTAATGTGATTTAGTAGAATGATTGATAATAATAAAAGACAACGTTCACCATCAAAAAAAGAGTTTACTCTCAAAAATTGTGAATGTGGTGAAGCTTTTTTCGTTATGCAGGGCTGAAAAAGGACTTGGTAAAATGTTAAAAACAACTTTATCTGCGTGGGATTCTTAAAAGCGTGTGCGCCAAATTTGGTTGCTCTAGCTCTTATTCAGTCTGCTACAGAAATCGAAATCAACCGAAAATCTACCAAAACTTCATATATTTTTGGGAGAATTTAGATTTTCGATATCAATGACTCCCTTGATTGGCCACGTTTAACAGGAAACGTGCCTTTCTATCAATTATAAGAAAAACGTTACTTCCATTACATATACATTTTTCTGTCAGCGTCTATTTTATATAATAAAGTTTTTATCTGACTTTCTTTTCCGGTATTCACTTTATATTTTATAGCATTCAATAAAATGTAGGCTCAGTACTAAAAAATTATCGTCATTTACATTATCGGACTTAAATTCACCAACTTTAAGTAAATTAAATCTCCAAAATTTTGCCGAAAAGAATTTCCAACAGGTTAAAGATATTCACTTACGAAAAATCTTGCCGAAATTGAAAACCGGAATAGGACTGATATATGAATACAACAGAAGGTAGTAGAATTACATCAAAGTGGCCTTCTATTTTTATGATTATGTTAAAAAATCTGTCAAGTTTTCCCATCAGAACAGAGCAATCTTAAGAATTGTCTGAATTAAATTTTGTAAATATACAAACATGACTTTATCAAGAAGATAAATGATTTATGGGGTCGGCAATGCCTTCTTCTGTTACCATATTACAGGGTATAAAAACCGAAATGTTGCTAGCAACAAAGCGAGCTGGCAACATGTTGCTAAGATGGTCTTGCGACACGACGCACACGACACGACAAATCGTCCAATTGGCAGACGTTGTGTGTGGCACGTTCGTGTGGCAAGTTCGTTAAACACGCTTCGTTTCATTTCGTTTCGGCAACGAGAAGTCGTCGTATGTTTGGGTTGCCGTTGCCGTTGCCTCAGTGCTCGTGTGGCAACAAGATGCAACGGTGCACAGTGGTTGCCACAAAATGCAGCAGCAACAATAAAGGCAACATCAAAATCAGGCAAGTGATCCCACACGCACCTGACGATTGTCCCCATCCCTTCATTCTCCCTTCCATTCCATTCCCTTCTCATTCACTGCTACAGTTGCATATTCAGCATCAGTTTCAGTGTCAATTGAAGTTTTTCATTTGGTTGCCACGCGTGGCAAGTTGTGGATTCGAATTGTGCAACAATTTCAAGTATTTTTCAGCCAGAGTTTTCCCTAGAAGGCCTTTTAGCATTCCGCGCATTTTCCAGCTCGCAAAACGGAGGCAGGTTAACAAACAAAATGCCAAAAAAGAAAAAAAGCAACAAACAAATGGAAATTCAGCAAAGAAAATAAGAAAACGATACCAAAACACAACTGGCAAAACTCAAAGGCAGTTAAACTCAACCTTTAAAGGGAGATGGCAGCAGTAGGTCTCTCTCTCTCTCCTTCGTTGTCTTTTTTCCTCTCCTTCTACCTGTGGCTCACTTGTGGTTCTTATGCTGATTCTCCGATTGCTTAAAGCAACTGCAATCAAAGCCGCTTCTGTTTGCCTCTCTCTTCTTAACTCTTCTCTCTCTCTCTTTCTCACTCCCGCTAGTTATGTTCCCAATCTGAAAATCTCCTTAGGCTGACATTAAAATTTCAAAAAACAATCGCCTATTGCGTTTTCGATTCTCCGATTTTAAGTATAAAGAAGCTGCACATTTTTGCTCAAAGTGCGGAGTAAAATTTTTTTTTATGTTTTAGTTTTATGCTAAATTTACTATTTTTCGTCAAAAAATTGGATACAAGAAATTTTGGGGCTAGAATACGCTTTCGTCACTAGACTTTTACCTCTCGTAGACGTTTTTTTATGTGATTATAAGAAATATTAAGCAAGTGAGTTGTTTTTTTTTAGTTTGACGGTTAAGTTTAAATTGCGTTTCATTCTTTATAAATTTAGAAACACTTTCTTGATACATTGACTGTGTGTATATCTTTTTATTTTACTATATTCATGACTGTTCTCCTTTAGCATGGCAGGGTGGGATCGAACCCAGTTCTCAAACTGAAAAAATTATATTCTGTGACAGCTCGGCGACTCTAATCATAAAGTGACGAGTAAATTTGAACGAGCGCAAATTTGTTGAGTTTCAACAAATAAAAAAAAAAAGTTAAAGTTTTCCTTTAGAAAAATTCAGATTTTCATTAAGTTTGTCTTGCAATACACATTTATTATTTAATAAAATATTTAATCAAGCTTATACAATTTATAATATACCTTATAATTTTGAAAATTATTGATAATATCTTTCAGTTTACTTACAACTTACAAATTTTAGTTTATTTTCTTTCAGTTTTTAACTTTATAAATTTTTGTTTATTTTCCTTCAGTTGTTTTATATTTAGTTCAGCTGTTTATTTAAATTTAAATTAAAAAATAAATTAATTAATTAATAAATAATCAATAAATAAATAAATGAATCAATAAATATATATTTTTAAATTAAAGTTTGTCAATTCAAGACTTTTACACAGCAAATTCAAAATTACTTAACTAAAGGTTTTTCTCAGTGAAATTATATGACATTTTTAGTTTTCATATGTAGATTGAAAACTATTTTAATTTAATTAAATTTAATTTATAAACAACTTAAGCTATACTTTTAAATAAGTATTTATAATAAACAATTGAGGTCGTTTAAGAAATGAATAATCAAGAGACTGTGTAATAATGTCGACCCAATACACAAACACATTGACAAAGGCTGCTGGAAAATTAACAAAGAGACAAATAGAAAAAAGGAGCTAAGAATAGAGTGAGACAGAAAGAGAGAGAGAGAGAGAGAGAGGAACAACTGGAGGCCACTTTGGCAATTTAAACTGAAAGTAATTCCACTAAAATGTTTTAACAAATTCAAATACAAATGGCAATAGAGCTGAGAGGCGGACAGTCGGACAGTTGGGACGCGAAACAGTTAGGAAAACGTATACGTAACGTTACTCAGGAATCAGGACTAAGGACTAAGGACTCAGGACTCACAGGTGAAGCGAGACAAAACGATTGCGAGAGCTGAAAACTGAAAAGTGAACGAAGTGGAACAAAACGTTGCGCATTGTTTACCCTTCGTTGTTGTCGTTTTCCACACCGAATTTGGGGAAAAGTCGTCTGAGTAAGCAGACGAAAATTTGAAAGTGAAATCAAACAATGCGAAAATAACTTGTACAACAATGTCAAGTGTTCCGCTTTTCCGCTTTTCCCCTTTTTGAATTGCGGCAAATAATTCGAAGAAATTTTGCACCATGAGAAAAAGAGCTACAAGTTTCTTCACTCTCTTTATCTTCTTTTATTTATCTTTTACATTCCTCAAAATGATATTTTTAATTTACTTAATAGATTACCTAGGCATTTACCAGCTGAGATCAAAGTCAAAATTTGAAATCGAAAGTATTTCAGGTGAATACTTTCACTTTGTGAATGTATTCAATCTCATTTGATTATTTATTTTTGTGAATGAATTTATTTCTCAAATATTTAAATTGGTTTATATGCTTTTCATAGTTTATTAATAATTCTCAACAAAAATTCGCAAACTTTTAACCACTTTGATCTTTCAATTTCAGATCTAGATTTTTATTAAATGATGAATAAATAATGCCTATTATTACGAGAAGAATTTTGCTATTGGTAAATATTTAACTAGAACAATTATTAATATTAATTAAAGTATCTTTATCGCTTTATCCTATTCTTTATCATTTTTATTTATTTTTTTATTTAGTTATTTATGTTTTTATTTATTTATTTATTTACGATGTTTTGTGTATTATATATTATTTAACTTGCTAAAATATTTTTTTATTGATTTTAACATTTATTTTAATTGACAGTTTTCCTGATTTCAAAATTACTTAATTTATATCATTTTAATATGCAATTTTGTAATTTAAAAAATGTTGCTAAAATAAAACGCATTAATTTCTTAAACTTTAACAATTTTTGTACTTTGAGACTTTTTTTTCTATTTGAATTTAAATCTGAAAAGATTCTATGAATATATTGAAAATTGTTTAATATATTAATGATTAATTTAATCAATTATTTATTAATTATTTAGGCGTATTTATCAGCATTTTATTTTTGTTTATTTTATCTAATATTTATTCCGATTTTTCTGCACTTGACTTCATAGCTTTCTTCATTTTAAATTTTGCGACGTGTAGACGCGTTTGATATTTGTTTTGACGTGGCCCAAAGGCTTTGGCCTGACTTTGGCCTGGCTTGTCATAGTTGGGTTTCATCTTGTATATATTGTGTTGTTGCAACCGCAACAGTTGCGGTGACACTTTTGTCGCTTTGAAGCGGCAGGACACTTGAGTCAAGTGCATCCTGGGAGCGTAGACAGAAACAGGACGCGGCCAACAGACGAGGACAGACGAATAGAGACGACAGACAGACAGACAGACGAAGACGACGACGACAGTTGCGGCAAAGGTAAATGTTAAACGTTGATTCCATTCTGCGTTTCATCGCACTGTCAACATGAGGGTGTCCTCCACAGGGGGTAGCCATGATATGCTTTTGCTGTTGAAACTTCCTTCCCTTCGTGTTGCCTGGCAGAAAGTTAACTTAAGCAGCTGCCAAGTGACTTGAAAGTACTTGAGCGCATCCTTAAGCAGGATATCAACTGGCAAAAGCGTTGAAAGGAGCAACAGACTGTCTGTGTGTGTGAGTGTGTGTGTGTGTCGGTGTGTGTGTCGGTGTGTGTGTCGGTGTGTGTGGCAAGAGCGCAAATCTCAGCCAATGTCAAAGAAGCAACACAACAAACACACGCATTCTGGACACCACACACATACACTGAGAAAAATACCAACTAAAATTACACTATTTAATTCAAATAAACCACACATTTCTTTTTCGATTTAAAGTGTGTATTCTGTTTCTGCTTTCTGTTTAAATATGGACATCATTATTCATTTAAATTTGAGACCATACTAAATACAAAAACGTTTCATATTACATTTAATTCATTTTATTATTAAATTTTGTGTCACATAAATGGAATTTCACTTTGAAAAATGAGTGGGTTCAATTCCAAAGCCAAGCATTTTTAGTTTCCATATTAAAAACGATTATTTTAATCAAATGTAAAAGTCTTTCGGACTGTCATAACTTTGTTAAAACTCAATGAATTTTCATGCGAAATGTAAATTTGAGCATGATTTTACTTATAAATTTGTTCTGCATTTAAATTTTTTCCATTTTCAAAATTCAAAATTTTCGAATTTTTTAGAAATTTTACAGTGTTACCCCTTATCATTTTTCGAAAAAATTCGTAATTTTCAACGTTTTCAAAATTAACAAAATTTAAAAGCGGTTATTTCGGTTAAAAGAGTTTCGGTTTATGGGTTTCGGTGCAGTGGAAAAAATTTTTTCGGTTACGGTTTCAATTACGGCTAAAAATTTCAATCGGTTTTCATCGGTTAAAGGTTACGGTTTCGGTTAAGGTTGTAATGCCTGCTTTAAATTAAATTTTATCTGAGAGTTGTTTATTGATTGGACTTTTATTTGCATACATTTTACGTTTGAATATCTTTAAAATAGTTAACTAGGACTTTGACGAGAAATAATAGAAATGGGACCAAAATGAATATGAAATAACATTAAACTAAATGTGGCATTCTTAATTTTAAGTGCTTTACATTTTAAATTCTTACTTATTTCGACATTTTAGTTTGTTGTAAGTTTATTCAAAATGTTTTATTGTTGATTTTAATATGAATTATGGAATTTTGAAAGTTAATACAAAAATATTTAATTTAAAAAAAATGTATTTTCAACGTGATACTAAATGTGGCATTCTTAATTTGAATTGTTTTACATTTTTGTTTGACTATGTTTATACTAGTTTAGATATTTTAGAATGTTTTTAGCTAAATCATTCTAAATTTTAAGTGCCTTACTTTATTGTTTGACTATATTCATATTAATTTAGTTTTTTTGTAGTATGTTTTAAATTAATTCAAATTGATTTATTGTTGATTTATGAAATTTCGACTGTTAATACACAAATATTTAATTATAAAAAAATGAATTTTTTTTATCAGTGTACTAACCTCTCACCCACTTACCCCAGCCTCCTCCCCCGTGTCCCCCTCTCTCAGCTGGCCGCGACCGCGTTGGCAGCACGTTGTGGCCTTTTATTAGATACGTGCTGTATCTCTGTTTACCAACTTTGATGGTGTTAATGCCTTTTGTTCTTGTTGCTGTCGTTGTTGTTGTTGCTCTGATATACATCTATGTCAACCAGACACACACACACACACACACACACACACACATAGTGCCACACTCGGGGGCATGCCTCTAAAGGGCGTAAAAAGTGCAGCGTATGTGCTTTTCAAGCTAGGCCAAGGAGAGCAGGAAAACACAAAGGACGAAAACATGGAGAAAGAGGGAGCAAGCAGGAAGGAGTGGAGGAAAAAGGGGCGCATCATTTAGTGGGTGTGGCAGCAGCAGCAACCTTGACTCGAAACGAAACTTGCCACAGTTTTATTTTCCTTCAATTTTCAGCTTTAATTTCTAGCCTATTTATGGCTGGAAAAGCAACTTCGAACAATTTTAGAAAAAATGTAATTAAAACTGCAATTTCACAAAATGGCGAGTCACATTGTTGTCACAACAACAAACACCAACAACAAACAACAACAACAACAACTCTCTTGTAACGCATTAAAAAATTCAACAAGAATTGTACGAGTATTTGGAGTCCAATTGGAGGTCATGAGAGAGGCTCCAATAAGAATGCACAGTGGTGTGCACTACAACGGAATTAATCAAGGCTTAAAGCCACCAACATTTTGGTTAAGATTCGGTTCAGTTTAGACTTAAGTTCGATTCGCGAAACGATTTACATACCGCTCTTCATTCAAATAATAAATTTGTATTATATTAATTTTTCCTTTATTTTTTTGAATATTTAAAATTTGTATTAAAAATAATGATAATTTTTGTAAATTTACTAAACTAATCAATATTTAAATATGACTTATATTTTATGATATTTATTGAAAATCTTAAATAGTTGAACAATATTAGAAATGCATAAATTTTATTTAATTATTTTTTTCCGAACCGAATCTTAAAATTTAAAAAAGTAGTTCGATACGTGTTCGGGTTCGCGGGGTAAATAGTTTTGAAGGTAGCCTACAATTATCTTCGAGCTTCTAAGCCTTATAGAAATTTTGAATCTCTACAAATTTTCTTGCAAAATTTCATGGAAATAAAAAAGACGAAATATTTCTCAAAATATCAGAGCTTTCATTACTCGAAGATATTTTCACAGTTAACAAATTCAGCTGCCATACAATTATTTTAAATTTATAGAAAACTATTAACTTTTGGTATATTTCATTTAATAAATTTAATGTATTTTTTGCTTCCTTATGCAATTTGGAAAATAGTTGAGTCTAGTTCAATTAGTTTTTAATTATAACAAATCCTTCAACAAATGATTTGATATAAATTTTCAAAATACATTTTCGGTGTTCCTTAATAAAAGCAATAAATATTTTCATTTTGAAATTAAATAAAAAGGTAAAAATACTAATTAAATAAATTTATTTATTTGTAATATATTTACATTAAATTAAATGTTTAAAAGCAGTCAACAGAATGAAAAAATAATTAATTAAATGTTGAATAAGATTATAAAATTAAAAATTAAATTATATTTTAAATAATTTAAATTTATGCCAGTCAAAATATGGTAGAATAATGAAATGTCTGACACTTCAGAGACATTGCAATTAATTTTGTTTTATTTTTAATTTATTTATTAATTAAAACAGTCAACTAATTATTTAGTATAACAAAAAAAAAAAGATTTATGAACCATATACAAGTTGAGTTAAAGCATTAAACAAATAGACGTATACTTGATTTTCAATAAATTATATGTATGAAATTAGAGATCTATTTATTTATTCAACGTCGACTAAAAGCAGTCGACAGAAAAATAAAATTATATTATAATAAATTTTAATTCCTGATGAAAAAAAATAAAAAAAATTATGTTTAGGTGAAATTTATGACAGCCGAAATATGATAGAATTATGTCTGACACTTCAGAGACACTGCAAATAATTTTGTTTTATTTTTAATTTATTTATTAATTAAAGCAGTCAACTAATTTTTAAGTAAAACAAAAATAAGATTTCAGAACGATATACAAGTTGATTTAAAAAATTAAATAAATAGTCGTATACTTGATTATTTGTGACTACGCCAATGTGCAACTAACTGTCTGCCACAAGGACACAATACAACAGAGGAAACTTGCTTCACTGCGATTGTGGCATGGGGAGAAAGTACGGGGAGGGGATTGGTGCGGCAATCGCTGAAACCGGAAATGCGCAAAACTAACGGATAATGGAAAATGGCGTTTGGGTAACTGCGCTGCGGCAGAGAGAGAATTCAAATGGGTCGACATCGAGAAAGTTGCCACAGACACAGCCGCAGCTACAGCTACAGCTGATTGCGATGACCAAGAGTGTGTACACTGTTAAAAAAACAGGTTCAGAACTACAAATTTTGGTCTTATTCTTAATTCTTAAAGTTCGAAAACACATTTTGTATTTAAGAACATTTCAAATAAGACCAAGTTCATATTAATAAGATCGGAAGTCTTTATATTTTCAATATCCCAAATATAAGTATAGGAATACATTCTTAAATACTCACAACAAAAAAATAAATAAAAAATTAGACAAGTTTTAAAATTCATAATATTTTAATTGTTGTTTTATTTTGATATTATATATATTTTTTTCTGGTTTGTTTTTTTTTTATTAATATTCCTATTGAAATGTTTTTTCTTGGACATTAGACCTTTAAATTAGACCAAGTTCTTATTAATAAGATCGGAAGTATTTATATTTTCAATATCCCAAATATAAGTATAGGAATAAATTTTTAAATACTCAAAACAAAAAAATAAATAAAAAATTTAACAAGTTTTAAAATTCATAATATTTTAAGTGTTGTTTTATTTTGATATATAAATATTTTTTCTGGTTTGGTTTTTTCTGGTTTTTATTAATATTGCTTTTGAAATGTTTTTCCCTGGAAGGTGTGGGATTAAAATTGGAATTAGTTACACCTGAAAATATGACATATATTTAAATTTTCCTAACAATTTAAGATTTTTATTCTTTTATTAAGACTGCGATTTTTTAATTTAATATTCTAAGTATTAGCAATTCGGTCTGAAGATGATCTTATTTTAAGAACAAAATAGGTAAGATGAATTTTCTTAATTTTATAAGTTGGTCATTTTTTTCAGTGTGGAAGCAGAGTGTTTCAGGAGAAGGGGGGTGTGGCAGGGACAGGGGCGGAGTCAAAGCGGAAAGAGGATGTCCACATAAACTGTAAAATAACGCTAAATGTCATGGTTATGTTTACATGCGGTGAGCATTTCAAACGGAAGTGAGCGTTAAAAACTTTTTGGGGGCAGTTGCAATTAAAGCAAATTAATGCAAAATGTATGTGGCAGAGTCGAGTGTGTGTGTGTGTGTTGGGGGAGGGGGAGGGGGGGTTTTAGCCATAAGCTGATGAAGCAAAATGCTGACAGCAATCAGCAAAGCTGTAAATTAACCAAACACACACAAACACAAACACACACATAGAGCGAATGATGCGGCATGTGGCATGCAGCATGTGGCATGTGGCAACGTTCATGAGATGCAAATGACATGCTGAACGCTTCACTAGAGTCTGCTGCATATTCAAATGTTGCTTCCGCGCCATTTGCAAATGAATTGCAGCAAGTTGCTCATTGGCTGGGGCATGCAACAAAATGTTGCAACTTTACTGCTGCAGTTGCCCAACTAGGCGATCGCTTGTTAAGTAGGCAAACAGTTGTAGGCGAGCATTTAGCTTGCCACGTGACAATAATCGGTAGCATGCCACAAACAGTTGCAGGAACTTGGAGTCACATCAGTAAACTGAGCTTCCTGAAAAAATACAGGAAGCAGACAGATGTAGCAAAATCAGGGATCGTAAATAGGAGATATTAATTTTAAGAGAATCCATAAAAAATGAGAGGGAAATAGTGACGTAAAGACAGAGAAAGAGAGAAAATATATCGCAGGTTTTCAATTTGTGACATGACTCGAGATATTTTGATGCCACAAACACAACTTTTTAGTTCTTTTAGAACTAAGGTTCATAAACAAAATATTATATAATTAAATATACACTGATAAAAAAAATGTTCTTAATTCAAGATTTTGGTCTCACAACTAAGAATTTTGGTCTAAAAAAATCGTCGAGAACATAAAATTCTTAAATTTAGAAAACACATCTTGATTTTAAGAACATTTCAAATCAGAATAAGTTCTTAATTTAAGACCAAACAGTCTTAAATTCTCAAACCAAAAATAAACTTAAGTTTTTTTTTTATTTATACTTCTCTTGGATTTATTTATTTTTTTATAAATATTCCGATTATATGTTTTTTCCTTGGCTAGATCAGATTTCGATCCCTCGACTTGTTACCAAACTGAAGCGGCGACTCTAACCAGAGCACCACGGTGTCATAATTGATTTCATATTAAATATGACATATTTATATTTTCTTATCAATTTAAGATTTTTAATTCTTATATTAAGAATTGCGAATTTTTAGATTAATATTCTTAGTTATATTAGTTTGGTCTTAAAATGGTCTTATTTGAAGAACAAAATATTTAAGATGAATATCCTGATTTTAGAAGTTGCTCTTTTTTCAGTGTAAGATTAAGGCTTGAGGCATGTGGCATGTGGCATGTCTTGGCTTTAGGTAGCTTTGACTTTGACTCTGACTTCATGGACTTAATTGCTATTCTAAACATGTTGCACTTCATTGTTGCCACACGATGCCACGCCTACGCAACCTAGAGTAAGAGAAAATGGGAGAAAGAGAGAGCGGGAAGGAGAGGTGGAGGAAGAGACAAATCAAGCCCAACGCCTTGGCACGTTGCGGTAATTAAATTATGTGCAACGAGCAGCGGGTGGCAACATCGACAAGCATTTTCTGTGGCATGTGATGAAGGGGCAACACAGCGGGCAGCAAGACGGTGGGGAGGGAGAGAGGCAGGGGAAGTCACAAAGAGACTGTGGTAAATTAAGTTTGTCTTGACAACGAAAGACCAAAATACGAATAACATTCAACGTCATGGAACTCGAACCACATCTTCAACCTTTCTAATTGCCACCAAATGTGTCCCATTCAAGCATCCTTGCCACCACCAACATTTGTCAAGCATTTGTCAAACTAAATGTTGCAATTAAATATGCATAGACACTTGTCGCACTGACTTAACAGCATAAACTGTTTGGGAATTCGAAACGAAAGCAGAACTAAACATACCTCAAATATTTATGAATTGCAAAACGTAACCGTAACAATTATAATTTTTATTAAAAAAAATTAAAAAATAAGAATCAATTGTTTTATTCTATTGAAAAAATTATTTTTAATTGAAAAAAAAATAAAAATTGAACTTAAATATGTTTTGAACTATCATATATACATATATAGTTCAAAAGATATTTGAATTCAATTTTTATTTTCAATTTTTATAATAAAATTTACAAAATAACTCTTATTTGTAACTTTTAAAATAGAAAACAGGAATAACTCAAATTTTGTTATATTTATTGAATTTTAATGTTTTTTCGTAACTTATAAAAAAACTAAATTTTAATTATTATTTTGCATTTTTAAAATGAAAATCAAAAATAAGTGTTACTTCGTAACTTTAAAATGAAAACTTAGAAATATTTGTTAAATTTCAATTTTTATTTTAAAATTTATAACAGTTAAGTTGCTTCTTTTATTCATATGTGCAAAATAAATTGTAAATTGGCTTTTTGTAAATACTTTTCTCTGCACTTGCCACTTAATCTGTACTTATTTATTTGCCTGGATAAATGTTGAAGGCAAGGCAACAATCAGACTGACAAACTGACAAACTCCTGCAGGAGCCACTGTAGATATGAGAATGTGTATAAGGATGAGGATAAGAATGTGAATGTGGATGTGAATGTGGATGTGTCCTGTCATTGTCCTTTATTCTCTCAGAGTCAGTTGTTTGACTCGTTTTCAGTTTGCAAACTCAACAAGAATTGCAAATACGAGTACTTAATATTTATTTATTTGCCATTTGCTTTTGTTGTTGCACATTTCGGGTGCATTTGAATTTATTTTTTTTTTTTGTATATCCGGACTCTGAGTCTCTGGCAATTTGCCATTCTTTTAATTAGTTTATGCAATGGCCAGAAAGCTAGAAACAAATACATAAATAAATAAATAAATATTTATGTAAATAAATGTCGAGAATATCAACAAAAGAATTCAATTATGCATGTCTAATTGCATTTGGGACACTCTACTTCTCACATCTTCTTCTCTTTATTTTTAAAGTTATTAGTCTTTACACTTCTCAGTTTGCTTTGACATTCGTAGGTTCAAAAATTCAACAGTAACACGAGGGTAATCTTTGAAATCTATATTCGATTTGATTAAAAAGCCGTTTTCTGTTGGGGATTTAGTTGATATAGTCATTTATTTTGTATGAAAATATAGTCTGCAAATTTATTGTTTATCAACGTTTTCGAGTCTACAGAATGATTGTTTAAATCAGGGATCGTAATCAATATTACACTGAAAAAAAGACCAACTTCTTAAATCAAGAATATTCATCTTAAATATTTTGTTCCTAAAATAAGACCATTTTAAGACCAAATTAGTAAAACTAAGAATATTAATCTAATAATTCGCAGTTCTTAATATAAGAATTAAATATCTTAAATTGATAAGAAAATTTAAATATATATATCATATTTAATATGAAGACAATAATGGCACCTTGGTACTCTGGTTAGAGTCGCCGCTTTAGTTTGGTAACAAGTCGAGGGATCGAAACAAGATCTAGCCAAGGAACAAACATATATTCGGAATATTTATAAAAAAAAAAATAAATCCAAAAAAAGTATAAATTTAAAAAAAAATAAGTTTAAAGTTTAAAACACCTGCCTTATTTTTGATTTGAGAATTTAAGACTGTTTGGTAAAAACTTATTCTAATTTGAAATGTTCTTAAAATCAAGATGTGTTTTTTAAATTTAAGAATTTTATGTTCTCGACGCATTTTTTAGACCAAAATTTTTAGTTCCGAGACCAAAATCTTGATTTTAGAACATTTTTTTTATCAGTGTAGTAACATTTATTATAAAAATTACTTGGTATTGATTTTTCATTAATTCATTAATGATCATCATTTTTTATTTTTATTTTTTTTATGAAAAATATTGATTCTGGTCTAAGTTTTATTAAAATACTTAAAGCTTACTAATTATTATCATTGAAAAAAAACGTAAGAAATCAGAAATTTCAAAATCATGTCGGATGAAATAATACAAATTTTGGTGTAAATCATTTTTTCTAGGCCCATTATATGCTATTTAAAAATAAATAATAATAATCATCATTTACGGTCTATGGTTTAAGTCCGAGCAGGCCTGATTTTAAAATTTCAGCTTTTTTATATATATAGATATATAAGATTGGCAATTTTCCCTCTGCCCAAATCAATATTGCAGTAGTTATAGCTTCTTGATGCCGCTCGCGGCACTTTCTATAATGCGTCCCGTTTTATTACATATTGTAAGCTTATTGTTATCTAGACACACTCCCAAATAAACACAAAAATATAAAAAAACGAAACTATTTCGAGGAAAAATCAAAAGTTGAATTTTGAATACACTTTCTAAAGCCCAACTTCTATTAGCAAGTAAATTCTTCTGAAAACAGAGCAATATTTTAGGCAATTATAAAAGTATTCTAAAAGAGAAAAAACACATTAACTGATTAATCTATAAATAACCATAATAGTTTTTCAAGTTTACAATTCGAAAGAATTAAAATTAATTTCATAAATTTATTTTTTATTTTGCATGGAAAATTCGAATATTACAAATGTAGAAGTAAATTTTATGCAATAGTATCTTTTGAAAATGTTTTATTATCCTATAATTGAGTTGTACACTGAAAATTAATACACAGAACGAAGATAAAAAATTTTTTTTCTGCATTTATCGATAAATTTAAAAAGCCACAATTTTTTAATTCTTTAATGTATCGATAGTTTCAGTATACCCTAATGTAGAGCATTGAGAAATAGCTAGAAAAGGCGGAAGGCAAAAGGCGAAAGCAAAATGCCCCAGAGCCCAATAAGGGATGATGGGAATTTTGCTAAGAATTTTTCATTTCCTTTAACGCAGCGTCGTGTATGTCAAGTGGCAGGAGGGGCATGGATGTTATTGCTGCCCCAAACTGCCAAAAACAGAATCCCCCATCACCCCATCCCCTTTAAAAGGAGGAGGACCATTCCAATATATGTATCCGCTGGCAATCGAAGAAGAAGCATTCGTATATCATTTATGTATTTGGTATATTGTCATTTTGTGGCAGCCAATGAAGTGTCCACCAATAGACTGAGCTGTAACTAACATCAAATGTGGGCGGATATTGCCACACACACTCGCCACACACACACACACACAACTGGGAACTACAACAGGAACTCAGGAGTGTAGTTGCTTATAGAGGAAATAGTATTCAAGAGCTTATTAGTACATTAAATATAAAGGATCAATTTATTCTAGATTCATTTATGCGTTTCAGAAAATGACAACTTCAAAAAGAGAAAATAAACTAAACAAAAAAAAAATTAAGATAAAGTTAAATAAATATATTTTCATAAATTCAACATTAACACATTAATAGCAAAGAAAATAATAATAAGTATTATAAATATGACTCAAACTGATTACATTTCTTCTGTTTTTTATTATTATCAATTTTTAAACTAATTAATCAATTTCCATTCTCATATGTAATTTTAAATTTTAATATTAGCACCTTAATTTATGAGCTTTGTCTAGTAGCGCTAGGAATTAAATCAAAATCAATCAATTTAAATCGAAAATAGCCGCATATTATAAAATCGTTCTTAGTTCTATATTCGATAAACATAGATCTCTTCGAAGTATGCGTAAAAATATGACTTTAAGCCAGGGATTAAAACCGGATTAACCGGTTTAAATTGGTAACCGTAACTGAAATACTAACTGAAATAAAACTTTTTATTATATCGAAATCGAATAACCGAAAATATTCACAACTGAAATAACCGATTAGAAACCGATTCATGTATAACGGTTAGTTTCTGTTTAATCACGAACTAAATTCAATTGTTTTGTTAAGATTTAATCATCATTTTCATACTAATTGGAATTTTAATCTTATTAAATAATTATTTTTGAAATCAAAGAGTTTTTATTTATACATAAATTAAATTTTTATAACATTTTTACAACTAACATTTTTTTTGGATGAACCGATATCAGACCTTTTTTTTAAGCTGAAATCTTCTTTAAATCAAATTATCTCTAGCAAAATTTAATTCTTTTAGCATCCTCTGAATATATGAACATTTTTATATTTTACAAAAATTATTTATATGTTTTTTTATAACTAGATTCCAGTTAAAGCTAAAATTTTCGACAGTTTTAAATTATGTGGTTGTGTTTCTGTGTGCTGAGATCTGGTCTGAATTTTATTCAGTTTATCATATATGTATATATAAAGAGATATATAAATATATAGAAAAATAATAATTAAGATATATATACATATATATAAATATATAGAGAAGCAATAATATATTTTTGTTACTGGATGTTATCAACTTGATTTGCTCGACACATTTGTAATAAGCTCGTGATGCCAACTTTAAAGTGGTTTTTATATTCACATTTCTCTCACCTCCTATTTCCGCCTTTCTCTCTTCTCCCATTCTCTTTTACACTCGCTTTAGCGAAGCTCTTTCCATTTGGCTGTCATGTACAATAAATGAAATCAAAAAAGCAAAACCGATTACAAAACTTGTCAAAGTTGTTTGCCTGCTCAACAATCTACTGATAATTACTATCTGGGGACCACTAACTTATAGCTCTGAGTCTTTCCCTTACTTTTCAAACCCACCCCCCCCCCCCTTGTTTCCCATCGCTTTTCCCTTTGCTTTCCACTCGTAGATACTTTGCGGAGACTTGAACTTTGCTCAATTTCATTCTTTTATATGTAGGTATTTATTTTTATTTGCTGACTGAGCTTATTTTCATTTTGTCACTCAATTTGTAATCTGTGCTACAGTATTTAATTTTTGACTATTGCATCTCTTAATAACACTTTAAACGAACAACAAATTATGTAATTCGGAAGTTTAATGGGTTTTTAAAAAATGTATCTGCGATTCGCTTAGCGCCGATTCATTTATAAGGATTAATTTCGGATCTGGACGTCGCAGCTACTGAGCCACTTTGGTAACTGTCAAGTGTCATAACTTTGTCAAAAGTCGATCAATTCCCATGCGGAATGTAAATTTGACCATGATTTAACCTCTAAATTCGTTCTGCATTTAAATTTAGTTCGATTTGAAAATTCGAAATTTTCGAAATTTTTCGAAAAATGATAAGGGGTAACACTGTAGAATTTCTAAAAAATTCAACATTTTCGAATTTTGAAAATGAAAAAAATTTAAATGCAGATTGAATTTAGATTTAAAATCATTCACAAATTAACATTGCGTATGAAAATTGATTGACTTTTGACAAAGTTATGACAGTTCAAAGTTATTAAAAATCATTACATTACACTGGATCATTCCAGCAAACAGATAACATTATTTTCCAGGCTAATAAGAGCATTAAATCGTTTTTAATGTGAAACAATGAAAAACGTTTCCTAAACTTATAAAAAACCGATAACCATAACGAAACCGATACTCCAAGATTTTGAATAACCGATAACCGAAAACCTTAATGCGAGCATAACCGAAACCGTAACTGAAACCGATATTCGTTTCGGTTTTCCCTGGTTAAAACAATAAAATTATATATTTTCATTTAATTAATTTTATTAAATTGAACCAAATTTATTATAATAAATTCATAGCTTTAAATAGTCAAAAAACAATTATAACAATAAATATATTTATTTTTATGAAATTATATATTATTAATAAATTGAAGCAAAACTTGAAAGAAAAATTCATTGGTTTAAAAAATCAATAAAAAATGAGAGCAATAAAATGATTTATTATTATTAAATTGAACCAAAATTCGTGCCCAAAGTGCGGCAAGTCCCGGATAAATGTGATATATTTTTTTTTTAAACGTAGAGAGCGATTGATAGAGAAAGGAGAGAGTGGATTGAGAGAAGAGGAAGACAGGGGGATAATCAGAGAATCGAAATAGACATGGAAAAAGGTTTGTCAGCAGAAAGCAGTATCTAAAAACAGATCCCCGAAAGTGTCAAAAGTTGCAAGTTGCGACTATTTTGCCACTCAACGCCCCCAACTCCCCTCTCCCCCTCCTTCCCACAAAACCCAATGAAAAGTGGGAGGAAATGTTTGAGGAATTGTGTGTGTTTTCTTGGTGCAATTATTTAACTTTTCATAACTCATCTAACTAATAAAGCAATATAACGACAAATATTTGTTGACAACACACACACAGTTGAAATAAACAAGGCAGTGGGCGGAGGGCGTGGCATACATATGTGACGTGTGCGACAACAATGTTGACTCGGCTCAAAGTCGCAGCAACTCTTGCAACTTGCAACTTGAAAATTTTGGCGAAAATTACTTGGTAACTGTTGCAAGTACACTGATAAAAAAAAGACCAACTCCAAAGATTAAGAGCATTTATCTTACATATTTTTTTCTTAGAATAAGATCATTTTAAGAAAAAATTTCTAATACTAAGAAAATTAATTTAAAAAATCGCAATTTTTATTATAAGAATAAAAATCTTAAATTGTTACGAAAATATGATTATGTTATATTTTCATGTGTTTGAAATTAAGCGCGGGTTCGATTCCCACGCTTGCCAAGGAAAACTATGTTAAAGGAATATGTATAAAAATACCAAACCAAAAAAAAATTATATTTATATCAAAATAAAATCGCAATAAAAGTATTATAAATTTAATACCTGACATTTTTTTTACCTTGAGTACTTAAAACTATTTAGCAGGGACCTCAAATAAGAGTTATGAGTTTAAAAAAATTTAGGTAATAAAAAGCCTACAAGAAGAGTGAGAAAAATACACATAAACTTTTATTTGTAATTTTTTATTTTAAAATTAATTTTAATTATTAAAATTAATTTATATGATATAAATAAAAAATAATTATTATTTTTCAATTTTTATATAAAATTTAAACCAATAAAAGTAATTTTTCAATTTTTATTATAAAAATTGAATTCAAATATGTTTTGAACTAAAGGAGCTAGATCATATATGTATATGTACATAGCTCCTTTAGTTCAAAACATATTTGAATTCAATTTTTATTATACAAATTGAAATATAATAATTATTTATTATTTTTATCATTTAAATTAATTTTAATAATTAAAAGTAATTTTTTCAACAAAATAAAATTATTAAAAATTCTAATCGTTACGGCCCTGCTGTTTAGTCTATAAATAAAAACTTGATCATATTTTAAATGTTCTTTAAATCAAATCTTAAAATTTTCCAATTTTTAGAATTTGTTCTCGACGCATTTGTTAGACCAAAATTCTTAGTTCTGAGACCAAAATCTTGATTTTAGAGCGTTACATTTATCAGTGTAGCAATCGTTGTTTTTGGCGTCATTCAGCAGTTTGGACTTATATGAACATGACTCTCTAGCCATATTTTGTTGCACTTGCTGACTAATTAAATATGATAAATACGAGACGAGCAACTTTTTGCGGCGTGTGTCAACAACTGAGACACTTCCCTGTGTCACATGCTACAACAACCCAATCCCGAATCCCCAGTCTCAACCAGCCGACTGTCAGGGCTTATAAAGTTGCAGTTGCAGTTGCAGTTGCCCGTTGCAAGTTGCCACACCAGAAACATTTTGTTGCCACACAAATGAGAGCATTAATTTCTATGGCATCGAAACTTGAGAATCCCACGAAATAAGCAGGCTCCAAAGTCAAGATTTTTCTGCAAATGAGTGTGAAACTTTCACAGAGAGACAGAGCGAGAGAGAGAGAGATAGAGACAGAGAGAGAGAAAGAAAGAGAGGGAAAAAAAGAGAGACAATCTTTAAATACTTTGCAGATACAATATAATTTACTTAATTGCACAAAAACTTAAATTCAAGACAAGATAATTGTCCAAATTTGGGAAGATTAATCAAAAAACTTCAACACACCCACAATTTTTTAAAATATAACGCTCTTTTAATACTCAACTTTTCATTGTACAATCATCAATTATTCCATTGAATTTCATCAGGATCGGTTAAATACATTAAGAGTTATGCCTGTTTTAAGTTTTTGAAAAACAAGAGTGGCTAAAAGTATGCAGTAGTTTCTTAACTGTTTAAACTTTATATTCATAAAAGAAAATACACTTAATATATTTATAAAGTATATAAACTATAACGTTCAGTTATTTATAATTATATTTATATACAGGCCTGTTCCGGTTTTCACTTTTGGCAAGATTTTCCGGAAGTGAATATCTTTAACCTGTTCTAAGTTAATTACGGCGTATAACTTTAGAGGAAAGAATTTAATCTTAGGTGGTGATGCCAAACTTTTTTTTTTAATTATTTATGTATTAAATTTAATATCGTTCGTCACAAAATGGGATATCAGAAATTTTGGGGCAGGAAAAACCTTTCGTCACTAGACTTTTAATTTGTAAATAAGTTTTTTTGGAAGATTTAAATATTCGTAGGATATTTTTATATAAAACGCATGCAAATTAATGATAAATTCAAAAATATTTCTTAATAAAAATTTTAAATGGACTTTGGAAAACAGATCTGAGTGTCTCTCGTTTAAGCTTGCTTCAGACAGACTCGTTTTTTCACCGGTGCTCTCCTATAGAAATATAATACGTCCTATTTCCATCGGTTTCTTCTTCTTTGATTTTTTTATGTTAAGTCGTTGTCATTTTATCCGCATATTGTCTTAATTTAACAATAATATTCTGAATACAAACTTAAAAAATGCATGCTCAATTCAAGAATATTAAACTTGACTTTTAGAATGCTTTTTTTTTTATTGTGCACCAATTGGGAACGAGACGAAGCGAATGTGGAAATCAAAAAGTCGCGCAGACAATTATCAAAAGGACAAGGACAAGGACACGATTGAGAATGAGTATGAGAATGTGAATAAGAATGTGAATGCGATTGCCTCAGGCGACAGAGGACAGAGAGGACACAACACACAGCACACAGGTCGCAGGTCGTCGCCAGTTGTTGCCACTGGGGCAAATGGGGCAACAATGACAAATTCTGTTGTTCTCGTCCACGATTTTAGGCCTGGTGCGTCTGTCAAGCTAGCCTTCCTATACGTATCCTTCCTCCTTTCTCTTCATTCCCCTTGAGCATTTTGTAGCCCACAACAGGGGGAAGTTTTTCGATTATGCGCTCGTAAAAGTTGCCTCGTTTGTTGCCACCGATGCTGCCTCATGACGCACGCAGCAAGCGCACTAAAATATCCTTTGTCCATGCGAAAAACAAAAGCCACATGTTTCAAAGGGAGGGGGCTGGAAATAGAGATGGGCACGAGCCCGAAACCAATTTATGAAACCCGGTACGGCCCGTTGCGGCCCGCCCGGTCAAATTATTAAAAAGCCCGTCCCGTCCCAAAAAATTATATACAAAAATTGTTTTTAAGATTTTTACTTAATTCATAATACCTTTTTTAAGTAAAAAGAAAAATGTTTTCCTTTGCTCATTTTAGCGTGTCAATTTTAAACATATGGATACACTGATAAAAAAAAGGTTTCTAAAATCAAGATTTTGGTCTAAAAAATGCGCTGAGAACATAAAAATCTTAAAGTTAGAAAATACATTCTGATTTGAAAAACATTTGAAATAAGAAACCGTTTTTATTTATAGACCGAACAGATTTAAGAAAAAACTCACGACAACAAAGTAAAGAAATAAGCCTATAATATTTTTATTGTTGTTTAATTTTTTAAATATTCCTTTTTTATTTTTAAGATATTTAAGACGAATGCTCTTGATTTTAGAAGTTGGTCTTTTTTTCAGTGTACCTATCGATAAAATAAAAAAAATGCTTTAATGATATTAACAGTGAATTATACAGAAAAATTTTGGTAACTTTCGAACCTACCGGGCGTCGGACTTTTAGTTAAGTTCCGGGCCCGCACGAAAAAAAGCCCGTTTGTGATTTTTAGGCCCGAAGCCTGTGAAAAGGCCCGGTTCCATCTCTAGTCGGAAGGCTGAATGAAAGTTGGGGGGAGAGGGGTTGGATTATGCCAATGTCATAAACAAGCAATAAAAAAATATAAAAAGCTGAAAGCGCGTCGCTCTGTGATTACCATGTGATCATCATCAGCGTCGAGACGCCCCGCATTCAAGCCCCATGCCACACCCCATAAACCGTTTCATTCTCTCCCCTTTTTCCACTCTGTCTACCCCTATATCATTTCCCCCCTGTTTGCTCACACTTTCCAGCTGCTACTTGACGGCCTCTGTTGTCTGACTAGCAGAAAAAACTTTGTGTTTCTTTTTTTTTGGAGACAAAATTATAGATGATATTCTAGAAAACGCTTTCGCCTTTCAAATCACCTCATTTACAATAAGTTTCAGAGAAAAGTCGACAGTATTTACTAGTCACTTAAGGTAATTCTAGAAATAAGATTTGCCTAGTTATCGCCAAAATTTGTATTTATTTTTAAAAATATTTCAAAGTTTAAAGTTTTTTATGTTCGAATTCTTTTAATACAAATTTTAACAGATTTAAAAAAAAACAGAAAACATGTTTAGAATAAATATATATACAAATCTTGAAAAAAAAATATTCATAATTAATCAATAATCATAATTGGATTCTTAATTGCTTTGATGGCCACATTTCTTTTGCATTTATTTATATATTTTATTTTTTGTCAGTTTTTAAAAATTGGTATTGAATAATTGAGCTGCTTCAAAGATACGAATATTAAGCATCTAAGAATCGAACCCTTGGAATTAATTGCTCTTAATTGTTTTCCAAAGGCAAAGTTAAAGAACTCTTCGAGTAGCCCTCGTCGCGAAATTGTTTTGACCGTCAGTTTGTGGTTGTAACTGTAACTACAACTAACTGTTGTTGTTAAAGTTGTTGTTGTTGTTGCTGTCTGTTATTGTTGTTGCTGTTAGCTTAAGGACCACACAGTGTGTTTATTGTTGTTAGGCTATTTTTGGCACGTTTTGTTTGCTCGTGCGCCATTTGCCTTGCCAATGCCAGTAAGCACACACACGCACACACACACACACACAACACACACACAAGGGCGTACTCAGGTATGGACAGGGGGCAGCTAGGAAACAAAATAAAATTAAAATTATAAAACCCTATATCAATAAAATAACACTATTATTATAATAAAAAGGGGGCTCAGCCCCTGCTCGCTTCGCTCGCGGTGCTACAGTCGAGCATACTCGACTGTTGAACACCCCGTAGTTACAATGAAAAAACAAAAACTGGTGGAAATTAAAATATTTTGTTAACTCGACTGTATGATGCCCAGAACCTAGGCACTTAGATGCTGTTCGGCTGTTCGTCAAATATTTTATGTGTTTGCAGTGTCCTGTATGAAATTGTCGGCTAATTGTTCCAATGAAGGCTATAGATATAGTTTTCCGTTTTGAACCAACTTAGGTTGAGATATCTCAGAAAACAAAAAAGTTTTTTATACTAAAACTTGATATGATAAAGTGGACCGATTTGAAGAAACTTTGGTCAGTATTTAGAGGACAAATTTAGATATCGACTCGGCTGTTGATGCTGATCAAGAATATATATGTATATGTATACTTTATGGGGTCTGCCGCGCTTCCTTCTGCCTGTTACGCACATTTTTAAGTACAGGGTTTAAATAATTTTCGGTTTTCTGTACATTATATTTTTGTTAGATCAAATTTTTTAGGCTACTTTATCTAAAAACGTGCTAAAATTAACAGATTTAAACTTTAATTTTAGAATTGTTTTTTTTTAATGTAGGAAATCTTTTAATACCAACCTTTAAAAAAAAACCTTGTTATTTTACTTAGTTTTTCGTAAATAATTAAATTTTTTTTGATAAACAACCTACCAATAAGATTTAATATTGCACGAGAGTTCGATCAGAGACTGACATAAGATTAAAACTGAATTGTACTTTTATTTATCAAGTCAAGAAGGCAATTATAAAAAAAAAAAGGAAACATAATATGATAACAATTTTCTGCTTTAAGCGATCCCCCTCCCCATTCCCCTTCTCAATTTAATCCTGGCTACGTCCTTGCACACACAGACACACAACACAACACAACAGTTAGTCAGTTAAGTTTCTTCTTGCCCCACATGCAACATCTCAGAATCTTCTTCAATGCGCTTTTCATATGAGTTTGTTGTGCGTTAAGTGTGTGTGTGTGTGCGTAACTTAAGGTGTGTACTGTTTACTTATGCATGCAGACTTTAAAGCCACCCCCCCCCCCATCACCCCAACTACTTCTTGCCACATGTTGGGGCACGTTGTCTGCCTACACAAACAATTCATTTTTAATGCAAATATTTTACTTTATTTTGCACAATTTTCATTTTTTATTTTTTCTTATATTTTTGAAGAGACTTGAAAATCATTTGCTGGGGCGTTGACTGCGACGTCGACTGCGACTGCGACGTCGACTGCAGCAGCGAGAGGGAGAGCGATCAAAGGTTAAAATAAACTGGGGCACGTCATGTAAATGTTTACACATCATCACCAACATTCAGCTAAGCAAACATATCGACCTCATCGAGTGGCATGCCCCACACACACACACACACACACAGATACATATACTGAAACATCCCTCCAGTACAGCTGGTAGCAGTAGAAAAATTTCATCGGTGATTTCAGCGTGCAAAACTAAGCAGTGAATTCTCTAACGACAGGTTATGTAATTTTGTAACGAAAGTAAGCAGTGAATTCACCAAGGAAAGATATTCACGGGTGAATGTTGCTGAATTCACTGGTGATTGATAATGCAAAAGATATCGAGTGTTAAATGACATCTTCAATTTATTTATTTATTTATTTTTATTTATTTATTTATTCACGACTAAAGCAGTCGGCAAAAGAAAAAATTAAGTGTAAATAAAAATTAAATTAAAAATTAATAATTAAATTAATAATAAATATAAATTAAAAGCTGAAACGAAAAAATGTTGAAATACACCAATGAGGTAATTTGACAGGTAAGCTAGGGTGGTGAGTGGTAACCAGTGACTTCAGCAATCTCTCACCAGTGAGCTGTACTAAAGGGTCACGCACACTGACACACAGAGAGATGTGGGGCATGCTACATTATTGGCGCATATGTTCAACACAAATTCCACAGATTGATGTTGGAATTTTTTTATTAGCATTTCTATTTGCCATGCCAACCCTCACACACACACACACATACACACTCCCTTCCCCCCTTTGTGCCACGCCTATGCGCGACATGTTCGGGGGCGTTGTTATTGTTGTTGTTGTTGTTGTTGTGTCCTTTGTCTGCAATTTTCCAAACAAAGGCATTTTTCAATTGTTGTTTTTACTTGTTTTTTGCTCTGTTTTCCTTTTATTTATTTTTTATTTTTACTTTGATTTTGTAAGTGAGTGTATGTGTGTGTGTGTTTTGCCGGATAAATCGAATTGTATGCGCCTAAAAGCGTAAATCGATTGATTTCATGCTGATTACATTGATTCGACCTCATCCTCATTTTTTGTTTTTATTTTTAAAGCTTTTCCTCTTAAATCACCTTTATAAGGTCAATGAACTTGGATATTACATATCAACAGGTTAAGCTTAAATTAAAATAAACAATTACTAGTTTAACGTTAAAGCTTAAAATTCTATTTCACTGCAAATATTGGCAAGGAATTTTTGGAAAAATATTCGTAAAAAATCAAAAAATATTTTGTTAATATTTTAATGTCATAAAAATTTTAAAGTAGAGTTGAATACCATTTCAAAAGAAAAGTTAGATTCATTCACTTAACTTAAATTGGTAAATTTTAATCTAATTTTGAAAACTTTATTTAAATAGTTTATAATATAAAGATGATTTAAGAAAATAAATAGCATTCTAATGTCAAATTGTTTCAGTATTAGCAATTTAAAAGACCAAAGAAATTAAATCAAACCAATTTAAAAATGTTAAGAAAGTTGAAAATCTACAAGATTTTATATAACAATCTTTATTTATTCAAATATTCAGAAAACTTTTTAAAATTAATCAAAGACTGCTTATAAAAAGTTGTAAATTTAAGTAATGCCAAAATTCTTCAAAAATATATTTAGAATTCTGGAAAACTTTTGAAGACTTTTGAAATAAACAATCATAGAGTCAAGACCCATTTAAAAGAAACATTCAACAAGATAATCCTTTCAGTTTAGATCTCTAAATAAACTAGTGAAAAGTCTTTAAGTCTCTTAAGCTTCAGTTGTTATGTGTTCTATAGTTTAAAGCACTCGATGTCTTGAAAAAATAAAACACAAACAAAGAGTGGCGGCTCTATTCAATGATTTATACAAGGGTTACAACTTTAACTTTCAGGGAGTAAAATGGAAATAGAAATTTGAAAATCTGCAAATAGAAAAGGCAACGAGTGCTAAAAGGGGAAGTCACGCTGAAATTTTCTATTACGTATGCCAAACACGACACGAAACTTAAAAACTTTGCACGATAAGCCAAGACGAGTGACTTGGGGAAGAAGCTATGACATGAAGAGAGGGGAAGGGTATATGGGTATGACTATAGGGGGTATGGATTAGGAGAGGGAACGGCCCCCATTCACTTCTCAGAGTCAACTCATGGGCCGACCAAAAAAACGAAGGAAAATAGAAGCATACTTTTCAGGAAAAAGAACGAAGCTTAGATACTCTATAAAAAACCCGATGCTCTGTGTGCTCAGTCCGTTATTTTTTGAAAAGTGGCGCCAAGCAGACGCACAAGCACTTGAACGAACAGGTTCCGATCTCGAGCGATCCACTTTACAATAACAAAATATATGCATCGTCTCGACCCTCATAAAAATAAACAACAACTACACAGAAACTACTACAACTACACGGCGCATAGAGCCATAAAAGTGTTCATTTTGCTTCAATTTACGACTTCACAGGTTTGTTGTAGATTTTTTGTAGTTCTCTCGATTGAAAATTAATTTATAAATTAAATTAAAATTTAGTTTGGTGAGCAAATTTATTTATCGGTCAGAAGTTTACTTTGTTTTTTAAGCATGTCATATAAGTTTATTGTGCTTCATTCCTAAAGAAATTAAAAACATAGTTAGAATAAACATGTTGGGGAATCGAACCCAGTTATTGTTTAAAACTGAAGTTCCTACTTCATATGCTGTGTGTTGTCGGAATTTATTAGGGTTATAAATTATTTGTGTTATTTATTCTAGAAAACATAACGATTTGAGTTTTGTGCGCAATTTTATATATCGGTCAGAAATGTATTAGAATTTAATATTTTGAAAACATTACAAACTGCCTACAAAAACTAGAGTACCCCACTTAATAGGGTATCAACAAGAAAATACAAAGTGAAATGAGCGCCAAATAGAATAAAGCCGAAGGTTGACTATGTGATTGCAAGGGGTGCCAAATTGTCAGAAGGTTGTCAACTACACACAAAAAAAAGTCAAGAAAAACCAGAAAAAAAAAAGAAATTCGAGAAAAAAGAAGAAGAAAATTTGGCATTAAGGCTGAAAATCACGTACGCCGGATTTTCTGTTCCTGTATTTCTATGTCAACGATGCCGAGGATGATGACAATGACAATGACGAACGCGATGATGAAATCATGCAACATAATGATCATCAACATATAGGAGGACGGGTCTTCAAGGGGAAGAATGGAGAAAAAGGGGATAAAGAAGTGTGTAGGAAGGGAGAAAGTGGAAGGGAAAGAGAAAGACTTTTCATTCGTAGGCCTTTGATAAAGCATTTGGCGAATTGAAATGAAATTGAAAATTATACTAGTAATGGTGTGTGTGTGGGTGTGTGTGTGTGTGTGATGCCTGATGATGATAATGAAGCTGACGGTTCGCCTGGTGTTGGACTGGTTAATCAAGTTGTTAAGTGAATTGGCTGAGTGCGCTTTATTGCCACAATCAGGTCTGCCTATAACGAACAACGCTAATACTGCAACTAATTTCCTTAAATGCAATTTACAATTTTAACAAATATTTTAAATTTCGGTCATATGTTCTACACTGATTTAAAAATAAGGTCCTAAGCTACGATTTTTCTCTCACAATAAAGAAAAAAAATAAATAAAAGTTTAAAATTTAACTTGTTCTTATTTGAAATGTTCTTCAAATTAAGATGTGTTTTCTAACATTAAGAATTTTATGTTCTCAATGCATTTTATACACCAAATTTCCTAATTCTAACACCAAAATCTTGATTTAATAACCTTTTTTTTATCAGTGTATTAACTTTCCATTATAACATATAAAAACTTAACACTTATGTCGAATACTATTCTTGATATAAGAAAATAATTTTTTTTCAGTGTAGAAAATATTTCCGTTAACTTTTTGAAATTATTAGAATTTTTAATTTATCTTGATTTTATAACCTTTTTTTATCAGTGTATTTACGTCCCATTATTATAAAAACTCAACACTTATGTCGAATACTATTCTTGATATAAGAAAATAGTTTTTCTTTCAGTGTAAAAAATAATAACGGCCACTTTTCGAATTTATTTGAGTTTTCAATTTATTCCATTTATGATATTCATTCATAGTTGTCTAGGAATTAAATCTTATCTTACTACAACTTGAGAGCTTCCTTAATGATTTTCATATCTATAATTTATTGAAGGCTTCCTTTTTAAGTTCACTATAGCGTTGTTTGACTGTAGCTACAGCTCGTTAACAGCTCGGGTTTTTTGGGTATTTTTCGAGATTTTGAAGAAGTGGCTCGAGCTGTTTTCAATGTGGTTGGCTCTCAAGTCAACTGACCCACCGCACCACTGAAATATGATGTTGGCAAAAATGTTGCGTCTTATCTTCAAGTAAACTCCGCTCTCTCTTTCTACCAAATAACCCCCCTTCCTTCCCTTGCTAACCACACACTTACTGCTCTATTCTACACCCCCTTCTACGCTCTACCCCCTCATTCCATCCATCCAACTGCAGTTGTTCACAGTTCAGAGCCTTTCCGTTCACTACACTGAAAAAAAGACCAACTTCTAAAATCAACAACATTCATCTTACATATTTTGTTCTTAAAATAAGACCATTTTAAGACCAAATTACTAATACTAAGAAACAAGGATTAAAACCGAATCGAATATCGGTTTCAGTTACGGTTTCGGTTATGCTCGAATTAAGGTTTTCGGTTATCGGCTATGTAAAATCTTAGAGTATCGGTTTCTTAATGGTTATCGGTTTTTTATAAGTTTCGGTTTAAAAATAACGGTATGTAATCTGAAAATAATTATATTATTTTTTGATCACTTTCATAAATAAAAACATTTATTCTTATACTTTTATTTGTGGTCTTGAAAATATAAGAATTTTTGATCATATTAATAGGAACTTGGTCTTATTTGAAATGTTCTTAAAATCAAGATGTGTTTTCTAACTTTAAAAATTGTACTCGGTCGATGCATTTTGTAACCCAAAATGCTTAGTTTGAGACCAAAATCTTGTTTTAGAACCTTTTTTATAAGTGTAGCCTTTAAAATAAACACAATTTTTGCAGCCCCTTTTTCCTTTTTCCCTTCATTCCCTTCCCGACTTTCATCCATTTTCGCTGTGGTCGCTTGTTTCATAGTTTCCAATAGCGTTGTCCCTTCACCCTTTCCTTACTTCTCCCCTGCCCCTTCACCCCCTTTGAGAGACCGCAGTGCGAAGAGCTTGTTGTAGTTTCATTTTTCCACTTTTCCAGCGAATTTTCCTTGGCTGCATCTGCTCTTCTGCTAATCTTCTTCCCCTTCCCATCTCTCTCAGTCCACCCTTCTCTTTTGGCCGCATTCCATTTGGTTTTTGGCTAACGAAAATTTTATTACAAGTTTTCTATAATCGACTTTCGGGTTGTGGTTGCAGCTTTTCGCAAATATCGTAAAATTGTTACTTAGCTGTCCCTCGTTACTTCCCTTCTTTTTATTGGCCCGGGATCATGCTTATCGAAATCTTCTCCAACAACATTTATCGAATATTCAAAGCTGAAATCGATTGCTAATCGAAAATAGCTTCATAAATCAGAGAGTTGACTTTGTGGAATTATGGATAAATTACTTAACCCTAACAAGTTTTGAAATTCTTTTAACTTGATGTTTTGTTATTAATTTAAAATTATATATAACTTTAAATAAATTGTTATTTTAAAATTGAATTTTCTAAGAAATTTTTAAAACTTAAATTATTTTTTTTGTCGGCAACAAATAAATTAGCTCTTTAGATATTTAAGAGTATTCCAAAAGTAACTATTTTACACTCGCTAACAAATACGAGTGTAAATAATCGAAGTTTTTCATAAACCCGAGAGTTGACTTTAAAGAATTATCGATAAATAACTAAGATTCCCGGACCTAAAAAACTTTTGAAAATAATTTTTAGTTTTTTTATAATTAAAAATTATATACTATAACTTTTAATTGTTATTTAAATATTGAATAGTTGAATAAATTTTAAAAACTTTAAATATTTTTCTTTACATTTTTAGGAATATTCCAAACGTAACGATTTTACACTCGCTAACAAATACAACGAGTAAAAAACATAGAGTTGAAAAGATTATGACGATATCTATTGAACTTTAAAAAATTAATAAAAATAGACAGTTGGCATATAATCATCTCGATTAAATAAAAGTATTATTTTATGTTAAATTTAGCAATTATGGCACAATACTTATATCTAACTTTTGAAAGATAATCTTATAAAATATCTGCATACATTTAAGCCACAATTTTATTCGATTCACAATAAATAAAGTTGTTTCACTCGTTAGCAAAGTAACGAGTGCAAAACCAACGAGTGACAGAAATAATAAAAATAACGATTGAAGCGTGAATGAAAATTGAAAACGGAGACGTGTTAAATAGCAATTGTTAGGAAACAAATTGCGGTATGCTCGTTATTATTATGGGACACCCGCAACACACACACGCACACACACAAATACACACACAGACACACACACAGACACACACACACGGACACACACACAGAGACAGACTTGAGCCTGAGTGAGTTTGTGGCGCGAGTTTCGAGAGAAATTGGAGCGTGAGGCACTTGTGTCATTTGTAATTGAAAATGAAAATGCAAAAACAACAAAAGCACACCACACACACAAACACACACACAGACACACAACTTTGAAGTTAGAGCGAGTGGGAGAGAGAGGGAGATATGTACACTGATAAATAAATTGTTCTTAAATCAAGATTTTGGTCTCAGAACTTAGAATTTTGGTCTAGCGTTAGAACACACATCTTGATTTTAAGAACATTTCAAAAAAGAAAAAAAATTTATTAAGATGATGAGTATTCCAGAAAAATAAAAAATAAAGCAGGTTTTGAATTTATATTAAAAAATCAAATTCAAAATCAAATTTTATATTATTGTTTAATTTTTATATATATACCGAGATTTTTCTTGACAAGAGTGGGATTTGAATTTAGTTACACATAAAAATATAACACATCCATATTTTCCTAACAATTTAAGATTTTTATTTTATTTATTATAAGGCAGGTTTTGAATTTATGTTAAAAAATCAAATTCAAAATCAAATTTTATATTATTGTTTTATTTTGATATACATATATATACTTTTTGCGAAGATTTTTCTTGACAAGAGTGGGATTTGAATTTGGTTACACATAAAAATATAATATATTCACATTTTCCTATCAATTTCAGATTTTTATGTAATTTATTAATTATTTAAAAATAAATTAAATTTAAATTTAATATTCTTAGTATTAGTAATTTGGTCTTAAAATGGTCTTATTTAAGATGAATGTTCTTCTTTCTTTTTTGTTCAGTGTATGTACTTGTAACAAGGACTTGACTCGCTTTTGTCTATGTCAATTTATATGCCGTTAGCGTGCTGTCGAATGAGCATGAATATGAAGCGAAAAACCCCAACCCTCATTCCTCACCAGTCGCCACTTTTCCACTTCCCCACTCACTACTTGGGAAGCAGACACAACGGAATTCGCTACTCGTTGAGTGCTGAACGAGAGACGCATTCGTCAATTCATTCGTTATGTCAATCGTTGTTGCTGTTTGACACTAAAAACTAAGGACACACTAATCAACAAACATTTACGCCGACATTGCGTGCATATTAAGCAGGCCAACAACAACAACAAGAACAACACACACACACCATCAACGGTGTTTCCTCCTATTTTGCCCTAAAATGGCAACAACGAAAGAGTTATTAACTTGGCTGCCACACCTAACTCTCTCCCTCTCTCTCCCCCTCTCCAGCTCTACACTCTCCCCTCATCCCACACTCTCTCCCCTCCTCATTTGCCTCTCTGTACGTAGTGTAGGGTTGTGTAGGGCCGTTCTCGACCTTACGTAAATTATATTCTGTAATTTATCATTTAAAAGTTTAATGTGCCTCTATAAATTTAAGTTGCATGACTTGAGCGGATAAGGAGGGTAGAGAGGGAAGTACCAGGGATACTATTAAATGCAAAATATATATTGTTAACCCTCTTCAGTGTTTCCTTTGCTTCCCTCATCCCGTTTGAAGGTCAAAGTGAATGTGAAATCGAATCGTTTTGAATCGAATGAATGACATTGAATGGACTCATTGCGCCATAGTCGTAACCTTGAAACAATGCTTATAAATAGACTAAGAAATTGTTATTGCTTTTTTTTAGTTTGCTCAATCGATAATTTTGTAATCTTTCAAATACCTTAATAGATTTAACTTTATAGCCTAAATGGTTATCGATAAAGTTTTCATCTTTTATGTTCCATCTTACTTTTAATAGAATTTCACTTATACTACTTATAAATGTAGCATACTTTTAGGAATATTTGGAATATTAAGATATCAACATATTTTTTAAAGTATTTTATTATCACTTAAGATTTCATAACGACTTTTCTTTACAACTATATTTAAGTGAAATTAAATGATTCT
This sequence comes from Drosophila kuntzei, assembly GCA_035042165.1. Taxonomy (NCBI): domain Eukaryota; kingdom Metazoa; phylum Arthropoda; class Insecta; order Diptera; family Drosophilidae; genus Drosophila; species Drosophila kuntzei. Next base: position 406,823 of record JAWNLU010001388.1, on the reverse strand, counting down.
CTAACAGACTTATTTTTCTTTATATTTCTCATGAGATTCAAATATTTATTGAAATAAATGTACGTACGTTCAGGATCGTTTAGGTTAAGGCAAGAGATAAAGATTAATTTAAATAATCATGTTCAAAAATTCTTATACAAGCAATCAAACTATACAAAACAGTCATAATATTAAGTTGTATTATAAATATTTTGATATTAAATATTCATTTTATTAAAGAAGTTTTTTTGAAACTTTAGTAGGTTGATTACTAGAAGCTTTATTTCAATTGTTTTTACAAATTTTTCAACTAGACTTAAGTGGATTTTTAGGTGCAGATAATTAGGAAAATTCAGCTGAAATTCAATGGACAAAATTTCTATATTTAATTCTTCTTTAATTAATTCTAATTTAATATTTTCGCTGAAAATAAAATAGACAAATCAAAAAACATTTCGAAATTCAGTTAGATTATTTTTATGTGGAGTTTTTCATTTCCTTTGAGAAGGTAGAGAAGCCGTATTATAAAAGATCATAAAAAAAATATTGCTATTAATTTTTGTAAAGTTCTACTGGAGTAATTAATTTTTTATTTATCATTTTTTTATTTTTTTTGATATTATATATTTATTTATATTATTATATTTATTGTAATAAGCGCACGCTTCATGCTCGCAGGATTTTTACAAGACAGATGTATTACAAATTTTTTCGTGGCAGTGTGGGATTCGAACTCAGTTATTTTCTCAAAGTAAAACTCTTATTATGCAACAGGTCAGTGACTCTATAACTAACGAACCACGGGACCTCACAAAAGCTAATAATATTCATATAAATCCAGATGAGAAAATCTTGGGGAAGCAAACAGAAAAGAAGCAGAAGGTGAGAGAAGCAGGGAGAAGGTGAGAGAAGTTGAACGGAAAAGAGTTGAAGCATATTAAGGCCAACTATTCGTGGAACAAGAAAAATAAGAAGCGGCAGAAGTTGTTAGGAATGCGACAAGTGACGTGGGAGACAACGTGGCCAGCACGTGGCAGAGTGGCAAGTGGCACGTGGCACGTGGCAGAGTGTGGCAAGGCTGTACAACCAAAAGGACAGAGAGGACAAAGGACTGAGGACTGAGGACAGAGGACACTTCACTTGAGTTTGCCATGCGGCATGCAATTTGTTTAGTGTGTGAAAATGAAACATTTTTTTGCGCTGCCGCACACTTTTCTCTTTCTCCTTCTCCCCCTCTCTTTCTCTCTTCTCTGTCTCTTTCTTTTGCTCTCCCTTTTGCGCTATAAGACGTCGTACAACACGGCGAATGATTGATGGTTATTCTGAAACGGAGAAGCGCTACAAACAAATGAAACTTTTGTTTCTTGCATAATAAAATAACGTAAGCAGGACATGGGAAGAAGAGGAAGAGGAAGCAGGACCAACCAGGATAAGGATGTGCTGGCCAAAGACAAAATAAAAAATATTAGAAACAAGATAGAAATGAGATGAAAAGCAGAAATGTGTGAAAGTGGAAATACTCTTAAAGTTTGTTCTTATTTATTTATATATTTAGTTTTTTTTTTTTATTTATTTATTTTTTTAGTTATTTGTTTATTTATTTATTTATTTTTTATTTATTTATTTATTTGTTTATTTATTTATTTATTTACTTATTTATTTATTTATTTATTTATTTATTTATTTATTTATTTATTTATTTATTTATTTATTTATTTATTTATTTATTTATTTATTTATTTATTTATTTATTTATTTATTTATTTATTTATTTATTTATTTATTTATTTATTTATTTATTTATTTATTTATTTATTTATTTATTTATTTATTTATTTATTTATTTATTTATTTATTTATTTATTTATTTATTTATTTATTTATTTATTTATTTATTTATTTATTTATTTATTTATTTATTTATTTATTTATTTATTTATTTATTTATTTATTTATTTATTTATTTATTTATTTATTTATTTATTTATTTATTTATTTATTTATTTATTTATTTATTTATTTATTTATTTATTTATTTATTTATTTATTTATTTATTTATTTATTTATTTATTTATTTACTTATTTATTTATTGATTTATTTATTTACATATCTAATTTATTTATTTATTTTATTTATTTACCTTATTTCTTAGTGATAAGGATATCCTTATAAAGTAATGCACTAGTCACAAACAACATTTAATACATTTATTGTACTATGAATTTCAAAATCTTTTTATTTATATTAGTATTAGTATTATTATTAAATTCACTATTATTATGATATATACTCAGCTTTACAAGCCATTTTAATTTTGTTTTTTCATTTACTCGTTTTTCATTAATTCTTAATAATTATTTATCACATATATATAATATATATGATAAAATTGTTGTGGGAACAAGAAAATATTTCAGTAAATTATGACAGATCATAAAAGAACTTCAATACATTAATTATCAAAAATAAAAAAATGAATAAAAAAAAATTAATTTTTTTGAAGAAAAAACTCAGCTTATGATTAATTCATCCAATTCTAGCTATTTAATATACTAGTTGTAACATTTTTATTTTACTTCATTACGATATCTCAACCGATTGTTTCAGTGACAATTATGTTTAATGGCTTTCCAACTTATAAAAATATTTTCTCAGAAAATTTGGGATAACATATAAGTAGGATTTGACAATATGTATGTTATTTACCTAAAATCGAATTTCCAAGCAGTTTTTCGAATAAATTGATATGCTCTAAAAGCATGAGTTGGTAAAAACTTTATGTTATTTAGCATGTTTGATAAGCAAATGATAATACCGCACTTGTTAGGGTATCAAAGAAAGTGAAGCAGCAACAACAAGCGCTTAATTCCTGCAACACAAAAAGAATTTTTCAATTTTACGCCAAAATAAGTTAGTTTCGGCCGTAATTTTTCAAAATCAGGACAGTGAGAAGAGACAAGAGAAGGAGGCGAGTGGAGGCAGAAAAGAGAGCGAGAGAGAGAGAGAGTGGGATGGGAAGGAGAGGAAGAAAATGGAGCTGTGAAAAAAAAACCTATAATTTAAGTTTAAAATTATTGATTTAATCACGCATTTTTTAAGTATTACATTCTTGAAGACTAACTAAAATTTAATTTTTTTTTTCTAGTCGAAGGCCTAGGTTAGCACTCGTTAATTAGTATTATGTTTAAGTATTATTATTAAACATAATTTTGTAAATAAATAAATAAATTGTTTTTCTTTTTTTCAGTTATGAATTAAAATTTTTTATAAATTATTTTAATTTTTAATTTTACATTATAATTATATAATTTTATTTAAAAATTAACTAATTAGTTTTTCTATCTGTCGACTGCTTTTAGTCGACGTTAAATAAATTAATTAATAAATAAATAAATAAATAAATTAATGAATAAATAAATAAATAAATAAATAAATTAATGAATAAATAAATAAATAAATAAAATGGCAATGACTCAACATTGAAAAGATGCCCAAAATATTTGATCTAACTAAAAAAAAGTTTACAGAACCCCGAAAATCAAAATATGGCTGAGAAAAATAGTGCTTGAATCAAGTATTTTCTGCTTGGTTTAAGAAAATCCCAGATTATCGAACTTTTGACACCGAATCGGATTTATTTTATGCCGGAATCTCAGATTTTTTCTTCTGTGTACCTATTGCTTAATTACTTATAATCATTTCAATAAGCAGAATAACAAACATTTTAAAGCCTTGCCACAAGCGCCAAGAATTGTCTTAGTGTGTGTGTGTGTGTGTGTGTGTGTGTGTGTGTGTTAGACATGTTACCGAAAACCGAAAGTGTCAAAGCTTATAAACGTCAGACATAATTATGCCTGCAGGATAATTGTTTAGACACATGAGCATAATGAAAACATGACATGGCATCCTGCGAGGATCAAATGCGACCTACGACTGCATGTGTGTGTGTGTGTGTACGTGTGTGTGTGTTAATGTGTAAATGTTAGCTATGTGTGTGTGTGTGTGTCTTACTCTCCCCCTCTCTCTCTCTATCTTTCTCACTCCGCCTTTCAGCTGACAACACTTGGGCTTGAACTAGTAGCAAAAGCTGTAGTCGAGCAAACTCGACTGTGAAAGACCCTGTGCTTACTAATTGGTACACTGATAAAAAGAACTTTCTAAACTCAAGATTTTGGTCTCAGAACCTAAGAATTTTGGTCTAAAAAATGCGTCGAGAACATAAAATTCTCAAAGTTAGAAAACACATCTTGATTTTAAGAACGTTTCAAATAAGAACAAGTTTTAATTTTGCTGGTTTTTTCCACTTTATTTTATTTATTATCCGATCGTAGTGAAATTTGACAAGAAAATACTTTAATTGTATATCATAAGTGCTAAAACTCAGTGCTCTATTTAGCTTTAAAATTACTTTTGTAAAAAACCAATTTGATCTGCTTTGGATATAAAGCAGGGGTATATAAGTTAGTGGCTCACAGAGCTCACGGAGCATTTTCCCTTCTTTTAGTCAAATTGGCGGCAGCATGTCGACTTCTTCCCCGTCGGCGAGCAAACAAAAACAACAGACAGCAAATGCTCACTGAAGAAAAATAACTGAGTTATTTTCTATGAACACCTTTTAATATTGGAAATCGAAGAAATTAATTTCTAAATAATTCAAATAACTACATATGTTCTTAAATTTCTTTAATTGGCCTAAGAAATAATGTTATCTGGTTATTGGAATGGACCAGCTTAATGTCGATTTTATTATAATTTGACTTCATATAAATTTGGTTTGAAAATTTCGATAATATTGATTTTACCGATTTTTGATAATTTTGAACTGCCATAACTTTGTCAAAAGTCAATCAATTTTTATGCGCAATGTAAATTTGAGCACGATTTTACCTCTTAATTCGTAATGCATTGCAATTTTGTTCATTTTGGAAATCTTTGAAAATTCGAATTTTTCTAAAATTTACAGTGTTACCCTTTATCTTTTTTGATTTTTTCGAAAAATTCGATTTTTCAAAATGAACAAAATTTAAATGCAGAACGAATTTAAAAGTAAAATCATGCTGAAATTTACATTGTGTGTGGAAATTGATTGAGTTTTGACAAAGTTATGGCAGTTCAAAAGGTTCCGGTTTCGGTTAAGGTTTTAATCCCTGATTAGAGTACTCCGAAAATTAAGATATTTACTGAGACTCTGAGGAAAAACCGTACTCAAGAAAATCCCGAAAAATTGCATGGGATTTTTTTCGGTGTAGATATTGTCGTATAGCCCATTTGCTAAATTTTAGTGCCCACTATCGATAGCTCTTATAATCTCTGTGATCTATACTAATAAAAAAAGAGCTGCTTATAAAATCAAAAGTATTGGTTTTAATTTCTTAATCATTTTTAAGTGCAACAACTTTATAGGTAAAATTAAAAATCTCAACAAATTCAAAACCAAAAACTTTCTTTAAAAAAAGTAGTATCAAATTTTTGTTATCAATTTCGGTGTTAATATAGACGAACATTGCTGATTAGAAATATAATTACTTCATGGGGTTTTTCTTCAGCCAGTTATGCGCACTTCATTTCACTAACTTAATATACCGTTTGTAGTTTTTAAGTACAGGGTCTGAGAAGCGCCAAAGGCGTCTGTCATGTGGCATGAGGGAAGCGTAGGCGCAACAGCCTAAACAGCAGAGGGGGTGGTGGTGAGAGAGGGGGAGGAGGTCACTGAAGACATGAAGCGACCACGTGCAACGCCAGCAGCAACAGCAACAGCAACAACAACAACAACAAAAACAACAACAAGAATGAAAACAAAAACAACAACAGGAATTAAAAGCACAAGCAAATTCTACAACAACTAGGAAAAGTCTTCAGTTAAGCTTAATTTCGGATTGTTGTTGTTGTTGTTGTTGTTGTTGTTTAGCACTCAACTCTTCACACACACACACACATTTTAATTACTGTTATCATTATGAATCGCATACAGTGCTAATTAGTATGTTACACTTTCATCTATGTATTATTAAAGGAACACACACACACACACCTATTTAATACACACACACACACCTATTTAATACACACACACACACACAAATTTGTTAAGTGTTTAACATAATGAACACGCGTATTACATTTGAAATTAACATGACAGTTAACAAATTACAAGCACAATAAATGCAGATTGAAACTCTCAGATACCCTGTAACAAATTGCTAGCACCACCAAAGCCAAAAAACGACTTCAGCATACCCTAGAAAAATTCTAAGCAGAGCTAAACATTAACAAATGCAAAAAAAATTTGAAATTGTTTAGCTAAAATATACCCTGTAATGACAGTCTTAGATATTTCACGACTTTAACATACCCTGTAAGCACTGTCAGCAGTGTCTAACAAATACAAGCACTGTAATTTAATATAAATATACCCTATAACGCTATTTCTTAAATATTTCACGACTTTAAGTTACCCTGTTAACAGTGTCAAACAACAAAAAAAACGTTGAAAAAGGCACAAAAGCAAATATTTTAAATATACCAACAGGTTAATTTACAAATTTGAAGCACAATTCTATTTGCGTAATCTCTATTTAAATTTAGAATTATTGGCGCCAAGGTGTTGTGTTGATTTTTATTCAAAATAGCTCACATCGATATGTTTTTGTTTTTCTTATCGATTTTCACGAAAATTGCCAGCAACAAGTGTTGTAAAAAGAGGCGCCGAGCCAAAGTTTATAAACTCAACTTTAATTCAAGAAATATTTCATTATATTTAATTATTAAATGCAGCAGAGTAACTAATAATATTATTCATTTATTGCAAACACTAACTCAATATTTTTATATTAATACTTCATTAATTCCATTATTCCAAAAATCGATAGTTGACAGCAATCGATAGCTGACAATCAACCTGCCGCCACAATTCAATAGCACCTGTTGCCACGGTTGCCACTTCATGAATATATTTTGTACCAAATTTCAAAGTGTACCAAACATTTTGAAAGTACTAAATATTACTTTACGTTATGATTATACAATAAATAATTACAAAAATAAATATAACTTAAATAAAAATTCGCTAAGTTTACAAAAACTTGTAACATTTAAAAAAAAAATATTCAATGTACCAACCAACGGTAAATGTACCAATTTTGGCACAAATATGCTAAATTTAGCAACATTTTGTTTATATTAAACTTGTTCAATTATTTGTGACAATGTCAATATTACAGGGTATAACAGGAGTACAGCTAATCTCTTGGAATTTTAATTTCAATTGATAAACTTAAAGCGACGCCATTTCGTACAGATTTTCAGGCGAGAGAATGTTGAAGGGATCATTTCCGTTTCCGTTTCCGGTTCCGTTGGCAGCAAGACGAACAAAAGCAAAGGGGAATCTCAAGCTGCAAACAGTTTCAGACTAAGCACAATACCCTCATTTGGTTTTATTGTTGTGCTTATGCCCCTATTATGCATCCCCTTCCCCATTTCCCCATCAACATTGGCGAAACTTTTTTGGTGGCAAGCAAAAAGTACTTAAAGTAAGTTTTAGTGGTTGCAACATAGATTCTAAGCACTTCCTGGCGACGACAGCAGATATGATCAAAAAGTATGCAATAAATAAGCTTAAGAATATTATAATTATCTATAACATTAGCATTTAATATAAACATTGCATTATTTTAAACATTTGGATACAGCATTCAAATTCAAAATATTTGCGCGCTGTAATTTCAACAACAGATGGCGCTATGCAAAACTATCGCTGTGAATGCTTTGCCACATATCGATAACTTATTGAATGCGAACAGGTGCATCAACATCGATTGTGCAATACATATATCGATATATTACAGCAGCGCTAGATCACAGCTTTTCCCGCATTTGCTATTTGAAAAACGCCAGATCTGACGGGAATAAAGCTGAATTGGCAACACTGTTCGCACTGTCTCTGTTGTCTTTTGTTTTTATTCATTTTCATTTTTATGCTCTTCTTCGTTCGGTTCGGTTCGTTTATTTGTTGGTGACGCTCCGCGCGCGTATTTAATTTCGTCATTTAACAATATGTTTTAATCAATTGTTGTGCCGCGTTTCGGTTTTGGGCGGAAAGCCAAACCCCATGAAATATTTTTTAAATGTTAATTAATCCAGTTAACGAGCAAAACAACAACAAAACATAGGCGTGTGTTTTTTTTCTCATTTCTTTTTCAACTATTTGTTGCGCTTGTGTGTGTTTGGTGTGTGTGTGTGTGTGTGTTTACACCGCCGCTGCTTGAATTAGTGTGTGATATTTGTATTTGTTAGTTAATAACTAAACCACATAAAATATTTATATTTTTTTTGCTACTTGTATTTAACATGAATTTGCGAATATAAATTAAAGAGCGACGGCAGCGACATCGACGTCGACGGCCATTGAAATTTCACCGAAAATCAAAAGAAGAAAAAAAGAAGACAAAAAAAAAAACAGTTTGTACTAAAAGCATCAACGCAAAACGTGACTAGTTTATTTTATTAATGCAGCAACAAAAGCAGCAGCGTCGGCGGCGGCGTTGGCAGCAGACAGCAGCAACAACTACAACAATTACAAGTGAATTTATCTTTTTTTCTTTTCGACGTCGATGTCGCCGTTGCGCCGCCGCATTAATGTGTGTCTCTGTGTGCGTGTATGTGTGTGTGTGTAAAGGGCGGCGACAATAACTGAGGTAGTGTTGTTGTTATTGCTGTTAAAATAAATGCGTGCAATTAGCATTAATATAATTACTAAAATGGGGGTGCAACAATTGAAGAACAGCTACAACATTAAATCAGCAGCAACAACAACGACAACAACAACAACAATTGGTAATTGCCGTTGCGAACGCGCAGTTATTTCGTAATGCAGCAACAACAACAACCAACAGAAGAAGAGGAGTAGGAAGAGGAAGAGGAAGAAGAAGAAGAAGAAGAAGAGACAACAACAAACACACAGTCAGCAACTGCGTCGGTTGTAAAGCGCCGTTATTACACGCCGTCACACACACACACGCACCTGCATCTGTGTAGCCCTCTAGTACGACTCACTGGTGAGAGATTGGTGAGCTCACTGGCTACCACTCCCCACCATAGCTTACCCTCATTGGTGAAATTAAAATTGACATGTCTCTCGACACCTTACGCATTACCAATTACCATTGAATACATCAAAATACCAGTAACCAGTGAATACCTTTATAAAGTAAAATCACCAATAAATTTGTTCGACTGCTACCAGCTGTACTAGAGGATGCCACACACATTCACACGCACTTGTGCGTCGACGCTCTCTCGCTGCTCTTGCACCACACACTGCAGGCGCAACAGCGTCGTTGTTTCGTTTGCTTTCTACCTGCAACGCTTTCGCTTGTTGCTCTCTCGCTCTCTGTGGTCTGCTCAAAGTGAGAGAGAGCATCGATCTGGCGCTCTCAGCTGCTCTTCGTGTGACAGTGTCGTTATAATTTTGTTTGGACATATGTACATATGAGAGTTAAGAGCATTTTGGCATCGATGCATTCCATGAATTGCAGGCATCGCGTCGCGTCATCATCTCTGCCGCTGCCGCTGTCGCTGCCAGCGTCTTCTGCAAAAAGTAACAAAAGTTTTATAATTCTTGTTTTTGTTTTTATTTTTGTTGTACAGCCCTCGCTGTTAACCAAGTGCAATATTAATTAAGTGACCACCTAACGAGTGGAAAAGAGAGAGAAAGAGAGTGATACACACATACATAAAGACAAATGATGTTATAACAACAACAACAACAACAACTACAATAGTCAACAATTTTTGTGGTTTCTACCGAATTCACAATGGACAACGCCATGGAGCGGCAGCAACAACAACAACAACAACAACATCAACAAAAACACAACAAGCGAAAAAAGCAACAACAACAACAATGTTTACTTGTTTTTATCATTTTGACAATTTGTTGGCCACAGGTGAGTGACGTTATTTATTTACACCCTTTCCTCTTTCCTCTTCTTTCATTTCCTTTGCTTTCCCCTTCCTTTCCCTTGCTTTTATTTCCACCTTTGCCTCGTTGGGAATTCCAAAATTCGTAATTCAACGAATCCGTCACGCGACTACAGTGAAAACATGCTTAAGTGAATCTTTGATAAACTAATTGTTTTTCAAGTTTGCAAATATTGTTTACACAAATTTCGATATGTCGATAAATCGATTAATCTGTTGCCAATTGAAATAAATTTAGTTGAAGGCCTAATTTGGTCTCCCTGAAATCTTTTAGATTGAATATTCCATATTATATCTTATTTAATAAAATGAAAAATAAATTAATTTAATATAATTATTCCAAATTCTTTAGATTTAATTTTACAAAACTTGATATTTGACCGATTATTGAGATGACAATTTTAAATATAATGATAGAGATTACATATTCCAATATTTATCTAATTTTTACATATATATTTTACATATTTAAACAGAAATTATATGAGGTTTTTTATATTTTAAACAGTACACACTTGAATTGTAGAACGTACGCAAACTAGAATTGTGGAAACAAAAATGTGTTAAGAATCTTTTGTTTACTTAAATTAACTTGAACTTTAAAAAAAAATAACATTAAGTAAAATAAGAATATTTAGCGTTTAATCATATCGAATCTTTACCGTGCTGATAACTTTCTTGAAATACCTAGAATATAATTCCATATGACGTTGAACTTTCATCTCAAGTCGCGTTTCTAAACGGTTCAAGGAAACTGGAAAACAAGTCTATATCAGATCTATAAATAAATCGCACGATTTCTTATAAGTCATACAAATATAAGGAGAGGAGATAAACGGGGGGGACAAGAAGTTGTTCTACTTATGCATAAAGTACACATACATATTCCGGGATAAATATTGACGAAATCAACGAAATATTTGTTCGTCTGATCAGATGAGGAATGATCATTAACTGCTGATCAGTAGCTGCTCTCATTCAATATCAATATGAATCCCAATTCCAATTCCATATCCAGAAACTGCATATACATGTTCACAAATTCAGTTTTCATTAAATAAACAACCCTCGTTTCCTTTCTTATATGGCTGATACCCTGTAGCCATACGAATAGGGTTTAATTAACTTGTGCAAGCAAACTTTTTCTATAGACAACTGCAAAGTCAAGTAGTTTTTATATATTTCAAATTTATAAATATTTTTCCCGCTCCACTGCACTTAAAAAGATTCAATTTTAGGAGCATTTTAAAAGATAAAAATCTGATATTTAGTTTACATGTACATTTTCACGTTATAGTCATGTTTTAAAAATTTCGTAAAGATTGGAATGTAAGTTAAAAAGTTATAAACACTAAGGTGCATCGATTTGTATGGGCCCAAAAAATATTAAAATTCCTGGTCCTGAAAAGAGTATTAATACCAATCTTGTCAGTATTAAACGAAAAATACTAAATATATGTTAAGAATATACAATTTCTAATAAATAAACATGATAATAAATAAATTTATTTGCATAATTTATATAATTTATTATTATTGATTTATTTATTATTAAATTTATTTATTAAATTGATTTTATAACTATGATTTCTTGGTGAAAACATCTTAGAATTGACCGTAGATTACGAATATGGCTACCCAATTTTTTTTGTGATGCACTCTCGATGCACCTTAATCTACAGGGTATTCGCTAGTGGCGCATGTTTAATTGTTTATTCTGGTCTCGCATGCGTCTGGGGTGAACTCGTCGTTAGAGTCATTAAAATTCGATTGTTATTGTTATTGTTGTTATTGATGTGGCTGTTGCAGGTCAATTGGGGGATTTACTAAGTATATCTCTCAATCTACGTCTCTCTCTCTCTCTCTGTCTCTCTCACTCTCTCTCTGTCCCTCTCACTCTCTCTCTCCCTCTCTGTTGCTCACAATTACTTTTTGAAAACAATTTATTCAAATCTCTCGCTTAGCATTTTGTACATTTTGTGCATTTTTTATTATTGTTTCTTCTTCTTGTTTTTCCCCCTACTCCGTTTTTTTTTCCTTTAGTTGGTGTCATAAACTTTTTAATCACTTGCTCAGCCGGTTTTGTTATTGTTATTGTTATTGTTGGTTTGTTGTTATTCGATCATTCCATTCCATTTCATTTCGTTCCGTTTCGTTCATTGTTTTATTTTTTGTATGGGAGTTAAAACCCAAGATTCCGTAACCTCGTAATGCTGTCATAAACCCAACTTTGTTGAGAATTCGTTCTCCCATCTCACAAATACAACTTACATTGCAAATATGTATGTATAATACTTAAAATCAGAGTCAACAATTTTATTAAATACGTATATAATATAAATATACATATGTATGGATTTCAATTTTAAATCGAAAACAATTCGTACAGATTTCTTTGAATACTATATGCATTTTTGAGTTCTTTAACCTAATTTTATGTATTTTATCAAATTAATCTTTGTTTTTTTCATTTGCTTCTTTATTCAAAATTAGAGTGAGGGGTATTATAGGGTATTATAGTATGTAGATATATATTTGTCTCTATAAAGTATGTATTAATTTATAACTGTCTAAAAAGTATACTTTAGTTGTATCTAACTACTGTCTACAGGGTATATAATAGTCTAGCATTCTCTTAATTGTTATCATAAAGTTCTTCATCAACTTTATCTTTTATTGGCGAACAGCGAATACCCTAAAATACCTGAGTAATAAACTTAATAAATGAACCAATTGTTAGTAGTAGCTAACTTATCTTAATCTTTATCTTTATCTTATCTATGCCTAGGTAGATTATCACGCAATCTCCTATTAGTTAAAAAATGCATAGACATTAACTTAGTTGAAATACATTGAGAATTCGGTTATTAATCTCCTTCATCTACTACTATTACTATTATGACTAGTACTAACTACTACTGCTACTATTACTATTACTACTGCTACTATTACTACTACTTATACTACTACTACTACTACTATAATTACTTCTACTACTACTATAATACATTTTACTACTACTACTACTACTAATACTACTACTACTAATACTACTACTACTATTACTACTTCTTCTACTACTATCACTACTATTATAATTGCTACTACTACTACTATTAGAATTGCTACTACTACTATAATAAATTTTACTGCTACTATTACTACTGCTACTATTACTACTACTTCTACTACTATAACTACTACTATAATTAATTTTACTACTTCTACTACTACTATAATTAATTCTACTTCTACCATAACTACTTCTACTACTATTATTACAACTATTGCTACTACTTTAAGCTCGAATAAATTGAGTCCCATGAGTTCAGCTACAAAACTTACAGATGTGTGCGAATTAATAAGGACAGCTTAAGTGAAAATAAAATTAAATAAAATTAATAAAATTGCTATAATAATATTTTTGTAATATATCTTTATATTAATATAATAGTACACATATTAAGCTATTTATATCCATAAAGAATATATATTATATTATGTCCTAATCTTTTATAATAGCAACTTTGTTGTGTTAAGTCGAAAATCAGTGCGAAGTAAAAAGAACAAGGATAGAAATTAAGGGATAGTCGACTCCATCATCAGTTTTTAAAATTTAATAGTATAGATACATTTAATATGAAGGAGCTTCATGATTTTTCCGGATCATTTTGACACATCGGAAATCCACAACTCGAGATTCAAGTATTCTTCCGAGTATTTTCTCCTTTCTGCCATAATTGTTCAGTATTTCTGTCCAGTATTTTCTTTCTCAACATGTGTTACATATTTGTTGATGTCTGCATTATACCCTCTTTAATCATAAATGCAAATGACGAATAAGTTCGACAGACAACGTGCAAATCTCAAGGTTCATGTATGTTCCTTTCGAGTGACAAGTCGAGTGTGCTCGTTTCTAGCCGGCTAAAAGTTGTCCTGTCAGTTCAACGAATTGAATGCGTTTGTTGTTTATGTATCTCGCTCATTTGTTTATAAGTCACAAAAAATAAATATTGTCGCCGTTTCACAAAGTTGTTGTTTTTGCAATTAAAGTCACTCGGAATGCGGCCGCTGACTGTTTTTGATCTTGTGGCTCACGTGCCAACACAAAAACAATGCGAATAACAAAATAAACAAGAATTATAATAATAATAATAATATTTTTAAAAATAATAAAAAAGTCTTGAAGTCTTGCCTTGACTTAATCATGATATCAGTCGCATTATTATTACGTGTCGAGTTTATCTCCTCAAAACTTGACTGAGAATGCAAATGTACTCGATACCTTTTTGTGCTACTCATTATTCACTAGTCACTAGTGACTAGTCACTAACGAGTATTCGCCCCATACTCAACAGATTCACGCCTCAAAAATATACAAAAAAAAATTAAGTACGATGACATCAGCTTTTGAAGTTTGCCTTTGTTCTTGTTCTTCTTTTTTTTATTTTATATTTTGTTTCGTTTATTATTATGTTACTTTTTATTATTCGGCTTTTTCTATTGTTTAAGATATGTAAATGATGCGTTAATGTTGCCATGTCGATTGTATCTCTGTGTATTTCAACTGTCTGGCAACGCTAACAATAATTCAATTTCGAATTATACATAGATCAAACACTTGGCGCCGAAAGTTCAATTGAAAGCTCAGCACTTTTAGACCCCGTGCCCCTAAAGCCCCCACTCCCCCCTACACCCCTTGATTTTATTGCTTCGTGTGTGTAGTAATTGTGTATACCCTATAAATCAGACACCTCAAATGGGTTTATTAAGTGCACGACTTTTGCTTAGAGATCAACATACTTATTAGTTTCGATTGCACTGAAAAAAGACCAACTTCTAAAATCAATCGTTCTTAAAATGAGTCAATTTTATGACCAAATTACTAATACTAAGAATATTAATCTAAAAAATCTGAAATTGTTAGAAAAATTTGTTATATTTTCATGTGTAACCAATTAAAGAAGAACTTATTCTTATTTGAAATGTTCTTGAAATCAAAATGTGTTTTCTAACTTCAAGAATTTTATATTCTCGACGCATTTTTGGACCAAAAATCTTACTTCTAGATTTTAGAATCATTTTTTATCAGTGTAAGTGCATGATAAATTATACGTGATAATTATTTGTTCGATTTATATTTATTTTGTATACCCTATAAACAGTTGACTGGGCGTGTTTGCCAATGAATTTTTAATTTTTAAAAGGTATTGCACAATACACGTGCTCGTTTTATGACTATATTAAACAAAATTTGTCTTAATAATACCAGTTATCTCTGGTAGTAACTGTTGGAAGATTTGTCCCTATACAAATCTGTCAACAGTTTTACATTATTCATATTATTCTACATTTTGAGTACTCTTAATGTGGTTACAGGGTATCTTCAGTCGGTATCTTTTTGCATTTGACATTTAGAAAACTGGATTAGAGAGTGGTGTCTATTTTCGGGAATTTTGTTGTATTTTCGAACTTTTTACAGGGTATTTTTAGCGAGCAGGTTCGCAAATATATTGAACTCGAAGCAGAGTTTTTGCTGTGTTGTAGTTTATTTTTGCTGGGATCGTAAATTAAATTAAATGTTGATAAAATTACAGGGTATTAGAATGTGCATGAATGTTCAATTTGTAGAATCAAATCTTTAGTTGCTATCTATAACAATAACAGAACTTTCTATAATGTAGCAGCAGTTTTAAGTGATTACAGGGTATGCACCTAGTCGATCATTAATGCATACAAATTGATTTCTTGCTTGGTTTGTAAATTTGGTGCTGTAATTTAAAGTTTTTAATCGTGTTCTCGAGAATGCACCAAGTTGTTGTTGTTGTTGTTGCTCTCGATTGTTGTTGTTGTTGTTGTTGTTATGAACTTGTTGTGCGATGCACTTGTGATCGTCTGATCTAATTTTAATTAATTAAACCGTAAACGAGCATAAAATCGGGCAGCGGGTTTCTCGGTTTGTATTTCTCATTCTTTTATTTCAGTTTTGTTTCATTTTATTTGTTATTTTTATGTAGGGTGTGGTCTGCTTTTTGTCCAAAACTTGTACGTTGTAATATCACTTTTTGTTTACTGGAATGCACTGTGCAACAGAGAGAGAGACAGAGAGAGAGAGAGAGAGAGATGGAGTTAGTCAAAGTCGGTCGGATTCAGTGCTAATTGGTATGCATTGCAAGTGTTCTCAAGTTGAAGCTGTACCTTCTGTAAAAACGGTACACTGATAAAAAAATAAACAGGTTCTAAACTTAAGATATAGGTCTTAAAAATGCGTTAAGAAAACACTTGGTTTTAAGAACATTTCAAATGAGCCAAAGTTTTTAATAATAAATGCTCAAGAAAAAAAAAAAAAAATTAGATATGGTTTTATTTTATTTATTTATTTTAATTGTTGTGTAATTTTGATATTATATATACATACATAGTTTTCTGGTGTGGTGTTTTTATAATATGTTTTTCCTTGACAAGAGTGGGATTCGAACTCGCGCTTGTTTTCAAAACATGAAAATATATTATATTTATATCTTCCTTACAATTTAAGATTTTTATTTAATTTGGTCTCCAATAAGAATAAGAAATAATTACGTATGATGAATGTTCTTGATTTTGGAAGTTGGTCTTTTTTTCAGTGTATGGATTCGAATAAGAATTCGGTTACTATGGGAGCAACGGTTAATAAGAAGGTGCTCCTACTGAAAAAAAAAAATACATGACAACACTGGGAGTAAAATTCTAGAGTTTATGTTGTTGTTTTGGTTTTCGTGAACAAGCTAGAAAAATCCAGCTGGTTTTTGTCCCCAACATTTTGAGATATGCGAGGAGAGATAGTCAAGTCCGACTGTCATTTGTCGCTCTTGTCTGAACTTTGAAGATATTCCAACATCCACAAATATATATATATATATATTTCTCTCTCTCTGTATTTGTATCTGTGTTCTTCTCTTGTGTGTGGCATGCAACCATCCGACATTGCCAGTCGTCACTTGATGGAGTGCCTTTTAAAAATAGCCCACCATTTAGCGGCAAATTATTTGTGCTGTCAGACAGCGAGTGCTGTGTAAAGTAGTGTAAACTAGTGTAAAGAACAGGGCTCGTTTTTCTTCAACTTCAAAGATTCACTGACCACCCCTCCCCTCGTCCATCTTTCCTGATTCCTCCCAAAAATAACTCTTTTTTTTCAATGACAGTGAAATAACTATCACACTTGAAGAAACGTTTACGACTTTTGTCCGGCTACTTTGCAAACCCGGAACTTGTTCATAAAGATGTCACTCTAGCGATAGTTGATAGTTAATAGTTATTATCGAATAGTCAACTAAGCAATATCTCTAAAACACTCTTTAAATTAGAAAAGATCTAGTGATGCCAGTTAAGTTTAAGTTGCAAGGAAATTAATTAAAAATTTGAGCTGGAAATTAATTACTAGAAGTAAAACAATAACAATTATCTTTACATAATATGAAAATTAATGCCATAAAACAGTTTTGTTCAAAAGTAGGCTGATCAATACCTGTTTCTATCACATGTGTCGGCGATTCAGTTTGGTAACAAGTCGATGAATCGAAACCCGCTCTAGCCAAGGAAAAAACATATAATCGGAATATTTATAAGAAAAAATATATCAAAAAAAAAATTAAGTTTAAAGTTTAAAACACCTGTCTTATTTTTTTATTTTTGGTTTGAGAATTTAAGACTGGTCTCAAATTAAGAACGTATTCTTATTTGAAATGTTCTTAAAATCAAGATGTGTTTTCTAAATTTAAGAATTTGATGTTCTCGACGCATTTTTTAGACCAAAATTCTTAGTTCTGAGACCAAAATATTGATTTTAGAACATATTTGTTATCAGTGTAGTGATGGGCACGGTCACAAAAAATCCACGTTCTTCGGTCCTGAAAGCGGGCTTTTTATCCTAGGCCCGATAACGCACAAAATTTTACTGTTAAAATCATCAACGCATCTCTTTTATGAGCAAAGAGAAAATTATTTTTTTTTTACTAAAAACAAGTAAATTTAAAATGTTGTTGGATTTAATTTAAAATATTATGAACAGAGTAAAAATCATAAATAAAAATTGTATGTACAAATTTTCGGCCTTAACATTTTTAGGTTTTTTAAAAATTTGACCCGGCCGGGCCCTAAAAAAAAGGTGGTTTCGGGCCCATCTCTAATAGAAACTAAGAGTATCTTAAGAGACTAGACAAGGTCATTATTTAAATCTCATTTATTCAGGTTTCAAGGAAAAATGTTATTGTTAATCTATAAAAATAATGTGCAAGATAATTAAAATGCTCACGTTGAAGAAAATTTGATTGAAAGAAGATTTGATTAAAGAAGCTAGTTTAATATTGCGAATAATAATCGATCTTGGATCTCAAATTCAATATATTATAATAACCGAGACTCAAAAGCAAAGAAAATGAAATACCGTTGAGTCAGAAAATGATGATAACAATTTGCACAGCTAAATTATCGAAATGATCGTTTTAATGTATTAACTAATGCATTCCCCACATTTTCTAATGACAGTTAGCGACTCTCGAAAGCAAGTGTTGAATGTGGGGCAAGTTGCGATTAATGCGCCACTTTCTGCCACACACTTCACTCAACTCACCTCTGATTGCCAACTATTGAGCTATGAACTCAATTCATAAGGTTTGTTTCATTAGCTGCCAATTGGGCCTAAACATAAATGGTCAACAACTAATTGGCCAATTGGTTGATCAGTCAACAACGGGCGCCAAAAAGCAAAAAAAGCAACAGCAAACAACGACACGTGGATTGTTGGTTGTTGTGGTTGTTTGTGGTTGTTTGTGTTGGTGTGTTTGGTGTTATATAATTGCAAGTAATGAGAGATCAGGTCGGGCTGGGTTTATAGTTTGATAAATATCAGCATATATGAGCTATAAATGCAACAGCAGTAACAACAACAACAACAACAAACAAGCAAATTTTGCATTAATTAATGTTAATTGCGACGGCCGCAACAACAACTTTTTAACTGGGCCAAGTCAAAACTTGGAGTCTCTTTTGTTGTTGTTGCAACGAATTCAATTGCAAATTATTCACTTACTCAAAACACACATATTCAGTTATTCATTTTCGAATACGCCAATTTGTTGTTTATTCAATTTCAAATATCACAAAAATAAAAACTACAACAAATATGTGAATTAATAATAAAGAAAAAAAATAAAAAACGAAGAAAAATAAAATAAAAAACGAAGAAAAATAAATCAAATCAAATAAAATAAAATAAAATAAAATAAAATAAAACGTGGTTGTTTGTGCTCACCTAACTGGTTTTCGGCGACTGCCATATAAATAATTAGCAAAAAAACCAACAACGCTTTATAAATCGCACACACACACACACACACAGAGAGAACACCAACACAACCGGCCCAGTGCCCCGCACACCTCACCACAACTTACCCCTCACCACAACTTACCCCACTTGCCCCACCATTAAGAGCCACCTGAGGTGGAGCACCTGCCTCTGTTGTGCCTACAATCAATGCAAAAATGTGTATATACCCTGCATATAAAGGGGGACTTATGGGGTATGCCATTTATTTATTTAAATAAAATCATAAAATAAAGAAATTAAATTTTGAATACAAGTATAAAATTAAAATGTAATATAAAAATTAAGTTATATTATTATAAATTTTAATTTATTATTATCTTAAGGAGAGACTTATGGGGCATGCCATTTATTTATTTAAATAAAATCAAAAAATAAAGAAATTATATTTTGAATACAAGTATAAAATTAAAATGTAAAATAAAAATTAAGGTCGACGGAGAGAAAAATAAATCATAAAATTAAATTAAATTTTGAATACAATCATAAAATTAAAATGTAAAATAAAAATTAAATTATATTATAATAAATTTTAATTTATAAGGATCTTAAGGAGAGACTTAAGGGATATGCCATTTATTTATTTATATAAAAGCAGTCGACGGAGAGAAAAATAAATCAGAAAATCAGAAAATAAAGAAATTATATTTTGCATACAATAATGAAATTAAAATGTATAATAAAAATTAAATTTCATTATAATAAATTTTAGTTTATAAGGATCTTAAGGAAAGACTTAAGGTATATGCCATTTATTTATTTATTTTTCTATTTATTCAACTTCGACTAAAAGCTGTCGATGGAGAGAAAAATAAATCATAAAATAAAGAAATTAAATTTTGAATACAATCATGAAATTAAAATGTAATAAAAAAATTAACTTATATTATAATAAATTTTAATTCATAACTAAAAAATAAAAACATTAAAGTTAAAGCTGGGGGTATTAAAAAAAATATGATAATTGATCTAACATATGTTGCCAGGATTGGGGAAAACCCAGAAAACCCCAATCAGCCATTTTCAAGTAAATTTAGTTAACTGGCATTTAATATAAATTGAAATTTTATGTGTATATGTAACATATACCCTACATATAAAAGAGGCACTTATTTATTTATTTATTTTTTTTTTATTTAACGTCGACTAAATGCATAAAAAATACTTTAATATAATTATAAAATACATACAATTTTAAATACAATTATAAAATTAAAATTAAAATTTAGAATTAAAATTAAATTATTTTTTAATTCATAACTGAAAAAATACAAATATTTAAGTTTAATAAGTAAGCAAAATATAATAATTTATTCAAAATTTGTTGCAAGGATTGGGAAAAATTCAAAAAAGTCCAATCACCCATTTACTAAAATATGTAGGTAACCATCAATTAATATAATTTGAAGTTTTTATGTGTATATATTATATACCCTGCGTATAACGAGGGGACTAAAGGGGTATGACATTATCAAGTAAATGTAGATAACCGACAATTACTATAAATTGAAGTTTTACAGGCGAGTCGCTTTCGAGTTGTCAATCTGTCAATCTGCATATCCAACTGCTTTGATCTCTGAGCCTATTAAATTTTGAGTAATATGCATTTTTAATAACTTTTCCTATTCACCGCAAAAACCGAAAGGTATTATTGCATTTCCCTATATAGCAAAGTACTTTTGACTATAAATCTTCAGCTGTCTTCCTCGATCTCAATTTAATATTAGAGCTAAGGTAACAATATGGGATAAATAGATAAATACCCTATGCGAATTACCTTTATTATCCGGAATCACTTTTAATGGTTATTTACAGACTTTTATTTTATAAATCAAATTTAATAATTATTTGTGATTAGGAATAAATATTTTTTGATAACTTATTTGCCTTTAAAGACAATTATTTTTGAGGAATAGAATAATTAAATGCGATTTTTATTTAGATATTGTAATTATAAATGTGGTATATTTGAAACAAAAATTTCACTTTTCATTATAGATGATTTTTTAGTTGAAATTTTGATCAATAACGAATTTTTTTAGTCCTTGAAAACTCTGAATTGCTCAATTTTTTTTTATCAATTGAATTTTGAAAAATAAAGTATGTACAATAATTACACAGAAGTTATTTAACTATTTTTTGAGTATGCACAAACAACTAACAGGGTAGCTGCCAGTCGAGCTAACTCAATAAATTTTTATTTTTGCAATTTGAGCTGCGGTTTTTCGAGAGTGTTGTTTTGTTGTTGTTGCTTGAAAAATGTTTTGTTTAGTTTTGTAATTATTACAAAATATTAAAATTAAAGTAACAGGAAACCGACGCTTAATGGAATATTCCAAGCACCCCTCGCTGCTTCCCCTCTGCTGTAAACAAATTCAACCCCCGCTTGGGTCCACACAGAAACACAGATAATTTTTATATATTCAACATCATCAAGATCATTATCATATACAGCACATGACATTGGTTTCTTGTTGTTGTCTTCTGATGCATACCCTGTAAATTGATAATGATTTAAAAGAGGTATTATTATATCTATTAGTTTGACTGTGGAGTATTTGATATTTCCTTCTTCGATTAATTAATTAAAAAGGTCGAGGAACTTGAAGTGTTGAAGATAGTGCATTTTTAAGTGATATCTGAATGCATTAATACCCTGTAACTTGTCTATTTATAGTCTCTACAAGATAATAATTATTAAATCTACTAGTATGACTAATGGGTCTTTAAAGTTTTCTCCTTCAATAATTTAATTCAAAAGGTCATGTGAATTTTTTTAGTAATATTTTAATGCATAAATACCCTGTTTTTTTATACTATTACTATTATATCTACAAATAAAGAAATTTCCTCCTTAGATTAATGCATTTTAAAAGTCGAGGGATTTAAAGTGCATAATAATAAATTATGAAGTATGTTATAAGATTATTATTATTATAATATATAATGAGTTTTTGAAATTCCCTCATTTGACTAATTAATTAAGTAATATTTCCATGGCATAAATACCCTGTAACTTGTCTATTTTATTTCTCAAGCATTTGGTTTCATTTTATAGCCCTCATATGCAGCATACATCATCTTGAATATATTATGAAATTAATCTGAAACTTGCATTTGAATCGCTTTGAAGTTGGGGGTATCTCCGAGTCGATCACACTCAATTAGAGCATTCTTCAAAAGCATAGGGGTTAGCTGTATTCGGTAAGGGGTCGCTTTGGGTGATTGGTTCATGACCTCGTCTTTCTTTTTTGTAATTTGTATGTTTCTATTTTTGTGGATCGCATCAAAAGCTAATTGCAACTGCAATTGGCAACGCGACAATTGGGCGACAATTGCATTTGTAATGAGCTGACAAGGTCATCGCTTCATTAATGCGAGTCGTCATCGAGTGTCCCGCATGTTTGACTATTGCTAGCTGACAGAAAGCTGATTGCTACAAGTAATACATAACTTTCCCGCTGTCCCGAAAGTTGAAAACAACAAAAATCCAAACGGAAAGTGAAAGGCAAGACTTGAAATCATTTGAAAAACACCAACAACAACAGATGAGTGCCGCAATGTCAATCACAAGTGCTTTATAAATAGCCCAGACGCCCACAAAACACTCATAGATACTCACACTCACACTCACCTAAACACTCACATTTCAGTATCATAACACTCAACTTCAAATGCCTTGGAATCTAAACGAATAACTATTTGTTACATTAAATATGAATTTGATCCGAATACTTTCCATTTATAAACACACCCAAAACAAACACACACACACACATTCACACACATCCACAGGTGGAAAGAGGCTCAAAAATATTCACAATACAAATAATAAAAATAATCTCAAATCTTCAAGTTTCTTTCAATATTTTCGCATACCCATGCAAATCAATAAACAAAATGTCAATTTGGCTGACGTTATTCGATAGGGATTAGCACCTAATGAGCTTTTAGAAAGAAACGTAAATTGAGGAAATATTTTGGTATAAATAAGGCCATTATTTATTTTGATTAAATATACAAACACATTCTTAGCTCACATAGCAAAATCGTCAGGTTTATGTTAATGTATCAGAGTTTAAGGTGTTAATAACACATTTCAATCCTGTTTTTCTCCAATTATTTTAAGGGTTTTCTTTCTTTTTGAAACCAAGAGTATGTTAAAACATTTATTAATTTTTGTATTATACTTTGAGCCATATTCTTAAACGTTTTACTGACCAATTTAGCTAATTTTATTCACTCGATTTTATAATTTAAAACCAAAATATATGCAAAGTGTTGGATTTTCCTCTTCTCTTTTGTGTGATATTCGTAAACGTTTTACTGGCGTCTTTTGCAAGTTGTTCTTGATTGTGCGGCACTTTGTAAAACCTATGTAAACTCTACCAAAATATTATATGTTAATATTCCTTTTATTTCGCATATTCTATGTTTTTTATAAAATTCGTAAATGTTTTACTGGCTGCTTTACAAAATGTCACTGTCTAATTTTGTCCCAATTTGTGTTTTCAAGTCTTTCTTGCTTTGTATTATGAATGAATCACATTCTTAAACGCTTGCAAAATGTCTCAATATTAAATAAATCTCTGTAGACTGCAACATTTCTTTGTGCGACATCCTTAAACATTCTTTTGAAACACTTTTGCATTAAGGTAATATACCAATTATTTGCAGCTGTTGGTTTCCCACTCATCGAGCTTAAATAGGGTATTATAATAGTCAATAATTGTTGATGAGTTAGTCAAATGCTGTTTAGTTTTAAAGTGTAATGCGATTGTGAATCATCATCGAATAGCGCGTTTAAAATTTAAGTGGAAGATTGCTCTTTTATTGAGTATCAAATGGAATCTAAACCACCCACAATCAGTCCGAAATTTTAAAATAACTTCCGTACTTTCAATTGTTCGCATGTCACATGCAACAACAATAACAATTTGAACAGAATCTCAATTCATATTTCATATTCAAAAAGTGAATTGCTTTTGTGTATTGTATTTTTTTTTTTTTTTTTTTTTTTTTGCTAGTTTGGAAAGTCGTAAAATCAATTGCGCTTTTCCATTGTGATTTTCCGCTCATTTACTTCAAGCATGGGAAATTATTTCATTCAACATAAAGTTTTTCAACGGAATTATTACCTCCGAGTTCACCGAGATATCATCAAAACCCATAAATATCACGTGCTTCTCTTATTTTTATTTTTTTTTATTTCATTACTCTTTGGATTTTCGGGAATCGTGATGCGCGTCATCAACGGATCATCAGATCATCAGATCAACACATCAAAATGTTGATCAATATGCAGTAAATTATCGAGTCAGTCTCGAGAAATTTGCTAATCTTCATTAATTATCATTTTAAATGATGACCGAAATTAATATTCATTTGTAGATATAAAAAAAAAACTGCGTGTTATTGCAATTTCCACCTACAAAATACATAGCAAATCACAAAGAGAGCGACAGAATAAGAATCCACTCAAAACTGTTGACTCAACATGCAAAGATAAAGAAAGAAAAACAACACAAGACTGCATAGATATTTTCTGGGAATTTTATAAAGGCCACATATTATTAAAGTACAACCGGTTGAGTGCTTTATTCACAGATTTAGATAGATATATTCGTATTTATTCATTATGAATTTGTCATGGCAAAGACATAAACCACAAGTTATCGATGTGATATTCGATGCTAATCTAGGAGCAACCTCAAGACTACCAACCATATTAAAGACTACCAAGCAATAGATAAAACTTATTTATTATCAGAATCACTTTTTAGGGGATTTTGATCGATCTTTACTGCGTTTTCTATACTAGAGTCCTACTTTTATTTTAGAGACATTATAAGCTAATGCCACACAGATCAAATTTCTTGTCTAGACTATAATATTATATATAAAGACTCTAAGTTAAATTAAGCGTCCCCGAAAATCGGAAAAAAAAACACCACCAAACTCATAGTTTTCAAGATAGAATGCTCTTTTTGATGGTAAACATTTCCTTTTATTATTGTCAGTCATGCCACTTAATCGCATCCAGATTGGATAAATATCAAGTTAGTTATGTCTGTTTTCAGTTTATTAGCAACACGAGCGCCTAAATCTATGCAGCAGTTTTTCTACCGTTGAAACTTAAAATGCATAGTTACCAGAGCATCAATCCGAATCGTACATCGGTTTTAGTTAGGGTTTCGCTTATGCTTGCATTAAGGATTTCGGGTATCGGTTAGGAAAAAACTTTGTATACCGGTTTTGTAACGATTATCGGTTTTTTTTTGTATGTTACGATTTCGAAATACATGATTTCCTTATACAAGGAAAAAAATTCTTAAGAAAAAAATCGTTAATATCAAAGACTAAAACCTTAACCGAAACCGTAACCTTTTACCGATGAAAACCGATTGAAATTTGTAACCGTAACTGAAACCGTAACCGAAAATTTTTTTCCACTGAACCGAATCCCTAACCGATTCATTTATAAGGGTTAGTTTCGGTTCTGGCCGTCGCAGCTACTGAGCAACTTCGAACTGCCATAACTTTGTCAAAACTCAATCAATTTCCATGCGCAATGTAAATTTGAGCATGATTTTACTTCTAAATTCGTTCTGCATTTAAATTTTGTTCATTTTCAAAATTCGAAATTTTCGATTTTTTTTTAAAATTATAAGGGGTAACACTGTAAAATTTCTAAAAAATTCAAAATTTTCGAATTTTGAAAATGGAAAAAATGTAAATGCAAAACGAATTTGGAGGTAAAATCGTGCTTAAATTTACATTGCGCATGGAAATTGATTGAGTATTGACAAAGTTATGGCAGTTCGAAATTTGAAATTTCAAACCAAACCAACCAAATTTATATGAAATCAATTTATAATAAAATTGACATTACGCTAGACGATTCCAGTAACCAGATAACATTATTTTCCAGGTTTAA
Source organism: Drosophila kuntzei (assembly GCA_035042165.1). Taxonomy (NCBI): domain Eukaryota; kingdom Metazoa; phylum Arthropoda; class Insecta; order Diptera; family Drosophilidae; genus Drosophila; species Drosophila kuntzei. The sequence goes on along the minus strand of JAWNLU010001388.1, from coordinate 380,563 downwards.
AAGAGCATTAAGTCTTTTTTAATTTAAAGCAATGAATAACGCTTCTTATTTTGGTCAACCGAAAACCATAATTTTTATTTTTTTTGTGAACGAATACCATACCGGTATTTTTAAACTGAAACTTATAAAAAACCGATAACCGTTACAAGACCGATACTCCAAGATTTTGCATAACCGATTACCGAAAACCTTAATTCGAGCATAACCGAAACCGTAACTCAAACCGATATTCGTTTCGGTTTTAATCCCTGGTTAATATACAGCTGTGTTCATGAAAATAGCAGTGCTTTTGACCTGCACTTTTAAGATTGATAAATACTATGATTAAGACCATTATGGGACAAAATTTTTTTATTAGTGCTAAAAGTATTTATTTTCACATAACTTAACATTATTTTTTTTATTTTTTATTCACTAGTTTTTATATATGGGTTAATAATAACATAAAATCGCTATATTGTGCTGTTCACTGAAATAGCAGTCTTAACAAAAAATATTAAAAAATCTAACATAACTCTTAAAAAAACTTAGTGATACTTAATAACATTTAGTTTATGCCCTAATACTTAGTTGTGTATCCTTTTTTCGCTATTACAACCTCGCACCTACGTGGCAAGGAGTCGACCAAGTTCTGGGAAGGATTTAGGGGAATCTACGACCATAACATGTGAACGCTGCGGCTTAGGAGACGGGGATTGATTTCAGACATAGCGTTTGATGTCCCCCATAAGTTTTCTATAGGGTTGAGATCCTGGAACTGAGCTGACCATGCCAAAAAATTGATCCTTTCCTGCCTAAGTCAATTTTTAATACATTTTCTGGGGTATTTTGGATCGTTATCCTGCTGGAATGTCCTTTTTAATTCCAAATTCCAACTGGCATATGTCAACATAATGTTCCTTAACATATTCACGTTCAAATTTTTGTCCAATATCCCTTCGATCATAAGTATTGGGCCCACATAGAAATATAAATATAAATAGCAGTGCAGCAGAACTGGCCTATTTCAAAGTGGCGTAATATCCTTTAGAAAGATGAGGCCAAACTGCACTTTTTTGGTTCTAGACAGTATATCCGTCGACCCCCAAACCTACTCCACCAAAAAAGACCACGGAGTATCTTCCAAATTATACTGACAAGACAGTTAACCACGGTTGACTTAAAATTTTGGTATGGGTATGTTTTTCGTTTAGCGGTGTGGGTCCAATACTTATGATCGAAGGGATATTGGACAAAAATTTGAACGTGAATATGTTAAGGAACATTATGTTGACATATGCCAGTTGGAATTTGGAATTAAAAAGGACATTCCAGCAGGATAACGATCCAAAATACCCCAGAAAATGTATTAAAAATTGACTTAGGCAGGAAAGGATCAATTTTTTGGCATGGTCAGCTCAGTTCCAGGATCTCAACCCTATAGAAAACTTATGGGGGACATCAAACGCTATGTCTGAAATCAATCCCCGTCTCCTAAGCCGCAGCGTTCACATGTTATGGTCGTAGATTCCCCTAAATCCTTCCCAGAACTTGGTCGACTCCTTGCCACGTAGGTGCGAGGTTGTAATAGCGAAAAAAGGATACACAACTAAGTATTAGGGCATAAACTAAATGTTATTAAGTATCACTAAGTTTTTTTAAGAGTTATGTTAGATTTTTTAATATTTTTTGTTAAGACTGCTATTTCAGTGAACAGCACAATATAGCGATTTTATGTTATTATTAACCCATATATAAAAACTAGTGAATAAAAAATAAAAAAAATAATGTTAAGTTATGTGAAAATAAATACTTTTAGCACTAATAAAAAAATTTTGTCCCATAATGGTCTTAATCATAGTATTTATCAATCTTAAAAGTGCAGGTCAAAAGCACTGCTATTTTCATGAACACAGCTGTACATATTTATAAATAAAAATTCTTTAATAATTTTTGATTATTCAAATTTTAAATCAACATAGTTTGAAAAGCGATGATTTCCACTTAACAACATAATTGAATTTAAGGGTTGATTGAATCGAAACTAACCGTTATACATGAATAGGTTACTAATCGGTTATTTCGGTTTGAATAGTTTGGGCTTATCGGTACCAGTTATGCTTCGCTTAGGATTTCAGTTACTGTTACCAATTTCAATCGGTTAATCCGGTTATTCGGTTTTATTCCCTGATAGCTACACTTGAAATAGTATGTTTATTTCTTATAGTCTTCGAGAAAGTGAGAAGTGAGAGAGATATGTTAATTGGAATACATGTCTGAGAGTACTTCCGTTTTTGTACTTCCTCCTATTTAAATATTGACCACGATAGCTGAAAGTGTGGGGAAATGCAACATTCATTATCATTTTCAGTGTCAGTGTCTGCAACTGTGAAATGTGTGCCTTATGCAACTGTCAACTGTCGACTGTCAAATGCAATTCATTTCACATTTGATGCGACATCCACAGTCATTATCATAATCATACAAATACTATAACTATATAAATTAATGTAAACCCTAATGAGCACGAGATGCAATCTAAACACACGCGCCGGGAGACTAGAGAGAGATGGCAAAGTGAGAGAAAGACAGAGACAAAATCGTTTATTGCCATGACATTGTGACTCAATATGTCTATTTTTTTTTTAAGCATTGTAGATTAGGGTATGTGTTTTTGTCAGTGTGTGGAAGTGTTGCTTATCGTTATGATTAATGTGTTGGGAAAGAGCATTAGCAATAACAGATTACAGATTTCACAATATAGGTCAGTTATGGCCACAACGGCACCACAAATTTAACCAACTCATCCATCTATCCATCCATCCATCCATCAACCCATCAATTTGACCCTGACTCTCAACTCCAATCTCTTTCTTTATTTATGTTTTCTTTTTTTTCAAATGCCACTTTCTTGCAATCTTATTTTCAGGTCGCTAATGGCGCCGATTTGGTCATCAGTGTGCCAAATGCCAGCAGCAATGACAATGCCTTTTACCGTATTGACTACAGTCCGCCATTTGGTTATCCGGAACCAAATACAACAATTCCGGCCAGCGAAATTGGCCAGGACATCAAATTGTCGAGGGTGCTGCCTGGCAGCGAGTACAACTTTTGGTTGTATTACACGAATTCGACGCATCGCGAGCTGCTCACCTGGACGGTGAATATAACGACAGGTGAGAATGATTGACGGGTGATTAATCAGTGTGTGATTGATGATTGATTAGATGATTGATTCCGCTTCATCTGAAAACAATGCAAATGACGGTCTTACAGTGAGAGGAATGATTGATTGAATGAATGCTTGATTGATTGGTTGATTGATATGTCAAATAATGAATATAACGACAGGTGAGAATGATTGACGCATGATTGAACAGTGTGTGATTGATGATTGATTAGATGATTGATTCCGCTTCATCTGAAAATCAATGGAAATGACTGTCTGACAGTGAGAGGGATGATTGACTGAATGAATGCTTGATTGATTGGTTGATTGATATGTCAAATAATGAATATAACGACAGGTGAGAATGATTGACGCATGATTGAACAGTGTGTGATTGATGATTGATTCCGTTTCATCTGAAAATCAATGCATCTTATTGCCTTGCAGTGAGAGTAATGATTGACTGAATGAATGCTTGATTGATTGACAATAATTGTCAAATAATAGTCAATTTTTTATTAAATTTATATTATGATGAACGAATTGATTAGATGACTGATTTCACATCGGCTGAAAATCAATGCAACTGATTGCCTCACAGTGAGAGTGATGATTGACTGAATGAATGTTTGATTGATTGGTTGATAGATATGTCAAATAGTAGTCAACTTATTTTTAAATTAATATTATGATAGATTGATACATTAAGCAATCGTTTGGTGGTCTAATTATTATTGTTTGACAGATTGAGCAATCATGATTAATCGGTTGAGTGTACGATCAGTTCTTGAATGATTGAGTAATTATTTGATTGATTGGCCTATTTAAAGACTAAAAAGATTTTGATTGACGACATGATTGATCAATCATATGATTGATTGAACAAGTTATCAACTGCGATTGAGTGATAAATTGATTAAGTGATTGATTGATTGAGCGCATGATGTGAATTGTGATTGATTAAAGGAATGATTGACCTATTGATTGATTATGCAAACGAAAGGAATACAAATATTTGAATAGATTAAGAACTATTTAATTGATTGACCAATTAATTGAGCGATTGATTGACCAATTGATTGAGCGAATGATTGACTTTCTGATTGATTACTTGCAGCACCCGATCCGCCTGAAAATCTAAGCGTTCAGCTGCGTTCCAGCAAGAGCGCCTTCATCACATGGAAGCCGCCGGGAACGGGACAGTATTCGGGCTTTAAGATCAAAGTCATGGGTCTGACGGAGGCACCGCATACTGAATACAACCGCAGCTCTGTGCTGGCTGGCAATGAGACGCTGCAGTTGTCGGTCAAGGAGCTGACACCAGGGGGAACGTATCAGGTGCAGGCATATACCCTGTACCAGGGCAAGGAGTCGGTCGCCTACACCAGTCGCAATTTCACCACAAGTAAGTCCCGGCACGCGGGCACTCGCAGTCCCAACAGCCGCTGCAATTTCTAACTGCCAATCTAATCTCAAAAACAAACAACTCCGCCAAATCTTCGGTTAATTAACACACTCTCTGATCCGAGGGGCGAGCGATCAATTAATTGCTTTTGGTGTTGGTCATCTAACTAAATGTTGTCAATATTTCGCAATTCTCCTCTTCCTCTCTATCTCTCTCTCTCTATTTCTCTCTCTGTCTCTTCTCAACATTTATCTCTCTTTATCTATCTGTTGCTTACTGATACTCACTCGCTTTCTACAGCTGAGCAATGGAGCTTTTCGAGGTAACCATAAGTATTTCTACGTAATTTATTGTTTTCCTTTTGTTTGTTCCAATAAATACGTATACAAGCATAAGAATAGATGCTCATAAGAATCTCCAACATTTGCTCAGTGATCTCCAATTCGAATTAAGACAATTGTTCAAAAGTTAATGTATTTATTAGATTTATAGAAACCAGCAAAGTCCGTTAATTTCCCAACTTCCAAGTTTAAGTCTTTTCGGTTACTCAAAAGTTTCCGTCTTCTTTTCACTTCAGAACTCCTTAAAACCATCATGACGGAAACCTTCTTCTCTTTACACTATACGATTTATCTGAAAAGATTCTACAATTTCAGGGAAAAATTCTTCCTCATTCTTTGAAAGCTTATTAAATCTTATAACGATACAATGGGAAAGTTTTATTTACCAGTCCGGCTAGCTATGCCTCTATTTACAGCGTTATTAGAACATAATCAAAAACAGAGAAGAAAGGAACTTATAAATATATAAAGAGGCATTTTAAGCCTAATCACTTAAGATAAAATGAGGATGAAGAGTCCAACGTGACGGGGGAAATTTATTAGCAGGGCCAGCAAGCTGTAAGATAAAAGAGAATTTTAAAATAAAAATGGACAAGAATAGGAGAAGGATAAAAACATGCTTCGGATTAGTTTCCAGGAAGATTTTTAAGCTTCACTTTAGTTTTAAACCATTCTCTGACAGAAATTTAATAATGATTTGATCTTAATTTAACTACTGGCTATCTAAATCATCTTAGACTTAACCGCAACCCTTTGACACTTCCTTACATAAATGTAAAGCATCCTAGTTATCACAAGTTTTTGCTTTAGTGTGATTACATCAAATTGAATTTCTTGACTTGGGGATCACTGAGGTCGAGTGTGTTGCGTCTTTATTTTCGGCTGTGTCTTTTTATCGTCGTTTTAACCCCCACGCATTAATGTAACCCTCACCTCGTTGCTAACCCCGTAAAACATGTAGTGAACATATTTTTTGTAACTCATATCGAATCCAACCCAAAACAATCCACTCACCATGCAGAGCCCAATACGCCCGGCAAGTTCATCGTGTGGTTCCGCAATGAGACCACATTGCTGGTACTCTGGCAGCCGCCTTATCCGGCGGGTCTCTACACCCACTACAAGGTCTCCATCACGCCGAACGATGCCATCGAGAGTGTGCAGAATGTGCAGCGAGAGGGGGAACCTCCCGGTCCGGCACAGGCGGCATTCAAGGGTCTTGTCCCGGGTCGGCCCTATAATATATCCGTACAGACCGTCTCAGAGAATGAGACGTCGGTACCGACGACGGCCCGTTATTTAACCGTACCGGAGCGTCCCTTAAACGTCACCTTTGATCCGCATTACACCACAACGAACTCGTTCCGAGTGCATTGGGAGGCGCCCCGGACGTACAGTGAGTACGACAGCTTTCAGGTAACGTTGCAGTCGCCGCCGCGACGAGTGTTTACTGTACCCCGCACCGATGCCAATGCCAGGCACTTTGATTATCCCGACACTTTGGAAGCGGGCAAGACCTACGAAGTGGTCGTCAAAACGATATCGGAGAATGTGAACTCGTGGCCAGTAAATGGACAGATCACATTGCGTCCAAATCCAGTGCGCAGTCTGCGAGCCTATCTCGCCGATCGCACCAATACCCTACATCTGAACTGGGAACCCGCCGAGAAGGGCACACAGGATAGCTATCGCATCAGGTGAGACCTCGACTTGATTTCAAGCACCGCAAATAAGAGTTATGAATTCAAACTTGAAATAAAGAAATCAATTTGAAGGAAATAGAATTAAATATCAGCCAATACTTCTATTTACAATTTATTTAATATAAATCATTTTAAATTGATATTTAAAAAAATGCAAAATAATTATTAAAGATTCATTTTTACTTAAAAGTTAAAAAATTACACTTATTTTTTGATTTTTATCAATAAAACAAAAGATTTGTGTTATTTTTAATTTTTATTTCAAAGGTTACAAATTGGAGTAATAAATTTAAAGGTAGTCCGTAACTTTTATTTTCAAAAAAAATTAAAGTAAAATTGAATATCTTTTTATTTCTAAAGTTACAAATTGAAGTAATAAAAAAAAAGTTGGTCCGTAACTTTTATTTTCAAAAAAATAAAATTTAAATTGAATATCTTTGATTACCAAAATTTAAAAAATATTCTTGATCTTTGATCTTGATCTTTGATCTTGATCTTGATCCTTTAATATATTCACTACTAAGGATTCAAAAAATACTAAAAATAGTCAATTTAAATTTTATTTTTGATTATTAAAATACAATTTTCAGAATAACTCTTATTTGTAACTTTTAAATTAAAAATCAGAAATACCTTTTATTTTTTATTTTCATTTATAATTATAATTTAAAATTGAAATTTAATTATTATTATTTTCAAAATAAAAATTAAAAATAAGTGTTATTTCGCAAATTATAAATATTTAAAATTAAATTATTTGCATTTTTTAAATAAAAATTAAAATTAAGTGTTATTTCGTAACTTTTAAATACAAATTTAAAAATAATTCTTAGATTACAACTTTTAATTTAAGGCTTATAACAGTTGCGTTCCCAGATTTATTTACTTTCTAAACTCAAATTCATTCAATCTTTGAATCTTTCCCTCAGCTATTACGAGAAGAGCAATGAGACGGACGCGGAGACGTCGACACCGCAAGTGGTGGAAACGACGCAGACGGAATTCAAGCTGGATCCTGTGGAGCCTTTGCTGCCCGGTCGTCGCTATCAGATCGAGGTGCAGGCTCTGTCCAATGGGATCAGCTCCAATGCCAGCAGTTTGATCCGCAACACACGTCCCGCTGCTCCAATTATCCAGGAGCTGCGCAGCATTCCACAGGGATTGAACATCAGTTGGCGCAGCGATGTCAACTCTCGACAGGATCACTACGATGTCCACTATCAACGCAATGGGACCAACGAGGAGCGCACAATCAGCACCAATCACACCAGCCTCATCATCAAGTATCTGCATCCCGGTTCCGGATACGAGATCAAGGTCTATGCCATCAGTCACGATATGCGAAGTGAACCGCACTCCTATTTCCAGGCAGTCTGTAAGTAAACAAGGAATTGAAACACTTCAATTGATTGACTGATTGATCAATTGCAAGTCTTGATTGATACTGTTCTGTCTAATACTCTAAGCAATAGCCGTGATTACTTTGATTGACAGTCCAATCGATCGACAATTAATTTGATTGATTAACATATAAAGCGTAAATCGAAATCCTTCAATCACTTCAATTGATTGATCTAAGCAATAGCCGTGGTTATTTTAATTGACAGTCTAATTATATAACAATCTAACATATAAAGCCTAAATCGAAACCCTTCAATCATATTAATTGATTGATTGATCAAGTTAAATTCGTGATAGATGCATGATTGACTGTGATACATTTGAATGTCTAAAGAAAATAACAATGATTGACTAGCAAATGACTTGATTGATGGACACATTGATTAACTGATTGCCCAATGGCTGGTTAATGATTGATTGACTGAGTTGACTAACTAGTTGATTGATTGATGGATGGAATTTAATGTAAATCGCTCCACTGTTAACTTAATATGTAATTTAACAGAATGTAGGGAATATAAGACATTGAATTTAAATTTTCTTTATTTTATTTATTTATTTTCGAATTAAAAGTCTGAATTAAAAATTGTTTACTGAATTTAAGAATTACAAAAGAAAGCCTACACGAAATTACAATTAAATATACCTTAAGATATTGTTTAACATTTTTCTATTTTCCCTTTGCAGTTCCCAAACCACCTCGCAATCTCACCCAGCAAACAGTGAACACGAATCTCGTGCTGCTCCACTGGCAACCACCGGAGGGCAGTGACTACAGTGAATACGCGGTACGTTACCGCACAGTTGCCTCTCCCTGGCAACGTCTCCTCAATGTGCACGAACCTCAGGCTCGCATCGAGGACATGCACTATGGAGAACGTTACCTTGTCCAGGTGAACACCGTGAGCTTCGGCGTTGAGAGTCCATCACCATTGGAATTGAACATTACAATGCCGCCACAGCCCGTGTCGAATGTGGTGCCATTGGTGGATTCGAGGAACTTGACACTGGAATGGCCACGACCCGATGGACATGTCGATTACTACACCATCAAATGGTGGGCCACCGATGATTCACAGCAGCTCAAATACAAGAACGTCTCTCAGCTGCCCGAGGAGCGTAAGTAGAAACATAGAAAAAGACACATATATTGTAAAGATGCTCAAATTTCCCACAAGTTGGTCAGTGATTTTGATAGAGCTACAAATCCTTAACTAGGCAAATGAAATCAGGAAACATGCTACATGATCAAGCAGACATTTTTATTTTTTTTTCAATGCTTACTTTTTATAAAGTTTTTATATGAAAACAACTGAAGGTAGGAAAAACACATCAAAGTCGCATTTTTTTCAGAGCTCGCAAATAACAGTCGACCGTTTTTTCCCTTGCGGTTGGGTTGCGATTATAACCGAAAAAACGTGCACGATAACTCTCTCTCTCTGAGCAGAATACTTCGTGTCTCTTCGTTTGTGTTTACGGTTGAGTGTTATCAGCTGAGTTAAAAAAAAACGGTTGTTTGTTGTGAGAAAACCGAATTACTTAAGAGAATGGTACTTAAGAGAAATACAATGAAAACGGTTTATCTCGGATGCTTCGCTTAAAGTGTTGGTAAACAAGAGTTATTTTCGGACAACGAAAAACGGTCGACTGTTATTTGCAAGTTTTTTTGAATGAACAAAATTTAAATGCAGAACGAATTTGAAGGTAAAATCATGCTCAAATTTACATTCCGCATAAAAATTGATTGACTTTTGACAAAGTTATGACAGTTCAAAGTTATCAGTACCTGCGACGGGCAGAACCGAAATTGACCCTTAGAAATGAATCGGTTACTAAGCGGTTATTTCGGTTTAAAGAGTTTCGGTTTATGGGTTTCGGTACAGCGGAAAAATATATTTTCGGTTACGGTTTCAGTTACCGGTTAAAGGTTACGGTTTCGGTTAAGGTTTTAATCCCTGAATTTAACTATTATAAAAAATAAAAAAAAATAAATATGTGAAGTTTTATATTTGTTACAGATATATTTATGTATTTGTAATAGCGAGTTATTTAAATATTTGTATTAATTTTTTTTTATAAAAAAACAAATATCTGATTTTTTATGTATGGATAGATAGATTTAATACGTAATCATTATAAGTTATATTATAAAAATTACTTGATTAGGATTATATTTCAATATTTTACGTTTTTCTTTTATGATAATTAATAGTTTTGGGTAACTTAAATAAACTTAATGCTCATCATTATTGATTTTTACTTTTTTTATCGTAAATAATGATTATGGTTTAGGTTTTATTAAATTACTCAAAGCTAAAACTAAAGGTAGAAATTTAAAAATCATAAAAAGATATTGGTGTGAATCGTTTATCATAATTATTATTTATGTTCCCTGTTTTAAATATTTGGATTTATATAATTCTAAAAATGCTGAACAATTAATTAGTGCAGGGAATTGAAGCATCTTTACAATTTATTATATAAAATGGTCTTATTAATCGATAGTTATGAATACCGAATGAATACTGATTAATTTGAAATTGTTACAGTGAGCTCGAGCAGTGTGCGAATACCAATTGAGGATCTGTCGCCGGGGAGACAATACAAGTTCGAGGTGCAGGCGAGTTCGAATGGAATCCGATCGGGGATAACGCATTTATCGACACGGACAATGCCATTGATACAATCGGATGTATTCATATCGAATGCCCAGGATGAAATGGACGAGGCTGCAGAGAATGAGCAGGAATCGGAGCAACGAATCGGAATGGAATCCAGCAACATCAACAGCAACATCAACAGCAACAGGAACAGCAACATCAACAGCATCATATTGAATTATACGCCAACTCCAGGGTCGAGTACACGCTTTGGACATCTATCGATTCTCGCTGGGGGATCCCCTCATCAAGGACAAGGAGAAGCTGGCCAATGATACGGAGCGTAAGCTGAGCTTCACAGGATTAACACCCGGCAGACTCTACAACATTACGGTGTGGACAGTGAGCGGAGGCGTGGCAAGTTTGCCCATCCAGAGATTATATCGATTGCATCCGTTGCCCATTAGCGAATTGCAGGCAACGCAATTGGATGCCAGAGAGATAACACTCAAGTGGACAGCTCCTGTTGGGGAATACACGGACTTTGAGTTGCAATATCTAAATGCGGATTGGGATTCCCCTCAACTGTTGCAGAATGTGACAAGAGAAACGCAATTGACACTGCAACGTTTGCAGCCCTATCACAATTATACATTCACGATCTCGACGAGATCGGGCAGCGATGTGGGCAGTGCCATGATGCGGACAAGTGCTCCAATCTCGGCCAGCTATCAGACGCTGCCAGCTGCCCCGGGGCGAGTGGATTTCTTCCAGCCGACGGATGTGCAACCAGGAGAGATTACCTTTGAGTGGCTATTGTCGCCACAGGAGCAACATGGAACCATTGAACACTTTCGCATTAGTTGTGAGAATGTCGATGATGCCTCCGACTTGGTTGGCTATGAGCTGCCGGCGAATGCAACCCAAGCACGCATCGATAACCTGGTGCCGGGTAATACGTATGTGTTTCGCATCCAGGCGAAATCCCAGCTGGGTTATGGCTACGGAGCGGAGCGGGAGCATCGACAGCAGATGCCAATATTGGCACCACCGATCGCCACCTGGCCACATCATGCCCATCGAGGTGAGTCGCAGCAGTTCGACGATCCAGATCCGATACCGTCAGAGTTATTTCTCAAATGCCCATGGCCTGGTCCGATGGTATACCATCATTGTGGCCGAGGATGTGGGCAAGAATGCCTCTGGACTGGAGATGCCCAGTTGGCAGGATGTACAGAGTTACACCGTATGGTTACCCTACCAGGCCATCGAACCCTACAATCCATTTACAAACAGCAGTGGCATTTCTCTCGAGGATTTCACCATTGGCAGCGATGCTTGCGATAAACATCGCACTGGTTACTGCAATGGACCCTTGAAATCGGCAACCACATATCGGATTAAGGTGCGCGCTTCACCGAGGAGAACAAATTCACGGATACGGCGTACAGTGAACCCATTACAACGGACCGTGATGATGTCCTTTGGCTGGGTGGATTACTTGCGACTGGTTTGTTTGTCATCTGTGTGGGTTTGGTGGTGGGTTACTATCGCTATCGTTGCAACAGCATGCGACGCACCACCAACAAACTGACCCGCATCCAGGATGAGTTGACGGCTCTACCGGAGGGTTACATTGAACCCAATCGTCCCATTCATGTCAAGGACTTTGCCGAGCATTATCGCCTCATGTCCGCCGACTCGGACTTTCGTTTCAGCGAGGAGTTCGAGGATCTCAAGAATGTGGGACGGGATCAAGCGTGCAGCTTTGCGGATCTACCCTGTAATCGTCCCAAGAATCGTTTCACCAACATTCTACCCTACGATCATTCCCGGTTTAAACTCCAACCCGTCGACGATGACGATGGCTCCGATTACATAAATGCCAACTATATGCCCGGTCACAATTCACCACGTGAATTCATTGTCACCCAGGGACCGTTGCACTCGACACGCGAGGAATTCTGGCGCATGTGCTGGGAGAGCAATTCCCGGGCAATTGTCATGCTCACGAGATGCTTTGAGAAGGGACGCGAGAAGTGCGATCAATATTGGCCCATCGATCCCGTGCCCATCTTCTACGGTGACATCAAGGTGCAGCTGATGACCAATTCCCATTTCCTTGACTGGTCCATAGCCGAGTTTATGGTCTCTAGGGTAAGTCAACAACAACAACAACAAAAAAAAAAGAGCATAAAGTTAAGAGAGAAGTTAGGAATGAAAAACAAAAGAAAAGAAAAGAATTGAATGCCTTAAGACTAAGACTCTGATGTTAAGGCGACGAATATTAAGCAGGGATTAAAACCTTAAACGAAACCGTAACTTTTAACCGTGAAAACCGATTGAAATTTGTAACCGTTATTGAAACCATAAACGATAAATTTTTTCCGCTGTACCGAAACCCATAAACCGAAATAACCGTTTAGTAACCGATTCATTTACAAGGGTTAATATCGGTTCGCAGCTACTGAGCAACTTTGATAACTTTGAACTGCCATAACTTTGTCAAAACTCAATCAATTTCCACGTGCAATGTAAATTTGAGAATGATTTTACTTTTAAATTCGTTCTGCATTTAAATTTTGTTAATTTTGAAAATTCGAAATTTTCTAAATTTTTCGAAAAATGATAAGGGGTAACACTGTAAAATTTCTAAAAAATTCGATTTTCAAAAATTTTTAAAATTTGACAAATTTTAAATGCAGAACGAATTAAGATTTAAAATCATGCACAAATTTACATTGCGCATGGAAATTGATTGAGTTTTGACATAGTTACGGTATTTCGAAGTTATTAAAAATCAGTAAAATCTAAATTTTCAAACCAAACGAACCAAATTTATATGAAATTACATATGATTAACAGTCGAAAAAACACGATACAAAGTTAAAAGGTTAATATTTTTTCTGAATTTTGACCAAAGTCTTAAAAAAATAGACGCTTTCCTTAATATAAGTCGCCTTTCCTCAATATTAAGCAGAATGTTCTTTCAATCTTTTATGTTTTTACAATATTTAGGCTCATCACTTAAAATTACGAATATAAATTGTCGGCTTCTTTTATTTTTCTTAACGTTTTGGGCCAGCTTTGATTCGCAAGATTTCCCTTTGATAAAGCTTTTTCTCGACTCATTTTAAATTTATATATTTATTAAAATAGTCGAAATTACCAAAAAAAAAACGCTTATTTATTATTTTCAATATTGGTATTAAATAAATTTAATTGATTAAACAAATCAAGGAAATATGAAAGCATTAAAAATATTATTTTGCATTAAATTGAACCAAAACGTTGGGTTCTGGGGGTATATAAACCGGTTCGCGAACCGAAAATATGTGCCGCTCTATGGTTTAAATCACCGAGCCGAACATTTTCCCAAATTTTGGTGTCTTGTGTCTTGATAAGAACAAAACTTAATTTAGTCGAGTTTTTTAAAAGTATTATTTACTTCATTTAATTCATATTTTAATTGAAATCGTCTCTCTCTTTTTAGAACTGCGAATCGCGCATCATGCGTCACTTTCACTTCACGACGTGGCCCGACTTTGGAGTTCCCGAACCGCCGCAGTCTCTGGTGAGATTCGTGCGCGCCTTTCGGGATCGCATCGGGACAGATATGCGACCCATAATCGTTCACTGTAGTGCGGGAGTCGGAAGATCGGGCACATTTATAGCGCTGGATCGAATATTGCAGCACATCAACAAGTCCGACTATGTGGATATCTTTGGCATTGTGTTTGCCATGCGCAAGGGTAAGCAATCAATCAATCAGTCAATCATTCAATCAGTCAATCAATCAATCAAAGGAAATTTTAACAAAATAAATCAATGTGATGGAAAAATGTTACGACAATATGGAATACACCAAAATATTTTAGTTTTTATTAGCTATATCAGCCAATAATTTTCTATTTACAATTTATAAAATATAAATCATTTTGAATTTTTATCTTTCGTCGTTATTTAAAAAATGCAAAATAATTAAATTTCAATTTTTATTTTGAGACTACGAAATAACATTGATTATTTCTATATTCAATAAAATCAAAAACAATAATGGTTATTTTTGATTTTTATTTCAAAAGTTACAGATTAGAGTAATTAATTAAAAAGTTTTTCCGTAACTTATATTATTAATAGAAATAAAAATAAATGTTAAATTCAATTTCTTTTACCGAAATACAAAAATATTCTTGCTCTCTGATTTAATACCTTTCAAATGACACATCTTATGTTCTTTAATGTATTAAATATTAAGGATTAAAGTCAATTTAACCTTAATTTTAGATTTTTAAAATAAAATGTTCGGAATAGCACTTATTTATAATTATTAAAATAAAAATCACAAATAATTCTTATTTTTTATTTTAAATATGGATACAAATTAAAATTTAATTACAATTTTGTAGCTTTTAAATAAAAATTAAATATAAATATCAGGGATTAAAACCGAAACGAATATCAGTTTCAGTTACGGTTTCGGTTATGCTCAAATGAAAAATCTTGGAGTATCGGTTTCGTAACGGTTATCGGGTTTTTCGGCTTAAAAATATCGGCATTAAGGTTTTCGGTTGACCAAAATAAGAAGCGTTATTCATTGTTTTACATGAAAAAAGACTTAATGCTTTTTTTAGCCTGAAAAATAATGTTATCTGGTTACTGGAATAAAAATTTCGATTATTTTGATTTTACTGATTTTTAATAACTTCGAACTGCCATAAATTTGTCAAAACTCAATCAATTTCCATGCGCAATGTAAATTTGAGCATAATTTTACCTCTTAATTCGTTCTGCATTTAAAATTTGTCAAATTTTAAAAATTTTTGAAAATCGAATTTTTTAGAAATTTTACAGTGTTACCCCTTATCATTTTTCGAAAAATTTCGAAAATTTCGATTTTTCAAAATGAACAAAATTTAAATGCAGAACGAATTTAAAAGTAAAATCATGCTCAAATTTACATTGCACGAGGAAATTGATTGAGTTTTGACAAAGTTATGGCAGTTGAAAGTTATCAAAGTTGCTCAGTAGCTGCAACGTCCAGATCCGGAATTAACCCTTATAAATGAATCGGTTACTAAATGGTTATTTTGGCTTAAAGAGTTTCGGTACAACGAAAAAAAATTTATCGCTTACGGTTTCAGTTACGTTTACAAATTTCAATGGGTTTTCACCGGTTAAAGTTTACGGTCTCGGGGTCGGTTAAGGTTTTAATTCCTGATAAATATTAATTCGCAACTTTTAAATACAAATTTGAAAATAACTCTTAGATTGCAATTTTCATTTTCAAACTCTTATTTACTTAATTCTTAATCATGTAAATCTCTTATATTTTTTAGAGCGCGTTTTCATGGTGCAAACGGAGCAACAATATGTGTGCATCCATCAATGCCTGTTGGCGGTGCTCGAGGGTAAGGAGTATCTGTTAGCCGAGTCGCATGAGCTGCATGAGAACGATGGCTATGAGGGTGAGTATCTTTTCAATTAAATAAAATAAAATAAAAAAAAAAAAAAAAAACAGTTGGACAACACTTTTGCCGCATTGAAAGCTTTTTAATTCTCGAAACTCTGAAATCGCGGCTGTTGATATTTTATTAAATAATTAATTGCAATTATGATTGTTATTAATTGAACCTTTTGACTAACAACGTACTAATGAATAAAAAATAAACTTCAACTCCATTTATCATGCAACAAACAACAAACAACAAACAAACAAACAGACAACAATAACAACTATTTTAATGGCTGCGGTGTTTAAATGTTTCTTCTGTTCTTCAACTTGAGCTGCAAAACTAACCAAATAATTTGTGATAATTTAATGATTTTCTTCTCTCTTTTTACACATTCTACACACACACACAAAAACACACACACACATATTCATACAAAATGTAAATTAAATATAATTAATAAAAAAAAAAAAAAATGCACACACACTTTACACACACACACACACACACTGCTCAACTGCTGCCATAAAAAATTACGTAAAATGTTTGCAACTCTCGAATTTAGTGACTAAAATTTACTTAGAACGCTCGAAGGCAACG
This sequence comes from Drosophila kuntzei, assembly GCA_035042165.1. Classification (NCBI taxonomy): domain Eukaryota; kingdom Metazoa; phylum Arthropoda; class Insecta; order Diptera; family Drosophilidae; genus Drosophila; species Drosophila kuntzei. Next base: position 363,912 of record JAWNLU010001388.1, on the reverse strand, counting down.
CCCACATTGCAAGCCACGCCCCTACGCGCCTCGCTGGCGCTGGCCGAGGAGCTGGACAGGGAGCTGGAGCTGCAATTGGAGCTCCAAGAGGCGGAGGAGGACGAAGATGATGATGAAGATGACGAAGATGATGATGAAGATGAAGATGACGATGATCAGCAGCCTTTGAATAATGAGACAACGGCAACATTGTCAACCGCCAGCAGCAACAGTTGCAGTCAGGAGCAGCTGCCACAGCAACAACAACAACAACAAGAGAAACAACAACAACCAGAAAAACAACAACAACAGCAGGCAGATAACATTTGCACTAGCACTGAAACAGACACTGACACTGAGGATGAGGATGGTGATGGTATTGATAAGAGTCCGCTTTTAGGTTTGTACCATAAACAACAACAACAACTACAACAACAACAACATCCAAACAAAAACAAACAACAACAGCAAGTGTGCATCCCATAAACAGCAACAAAAACAATTGCAATTGCAACTACAACTGCAACAACTGCAATATATGTATTATATTTATAGTGTATTCGCAGATTCGGGTAGTTGTTCTTTTTTATTAACACTTGGCAATTGGCCCCCCTCCTCCCCCCCACCCCACACTCCCCGTACCCACCCTATTCCTTAAACACACCTGTTAACCAAGCTGTAACTATTTGTAGTATTATGTAATTAATCACACCCACTAACACATAAAAACTCGCTTTAAAACTAATTAACGGGCATGCTAAAAAATAATAAAATAATAAATAATATTTTTGTATATAAATTGAGAATGTTTATAGATAAAGTGATTAAAGAATTTGTAAATAATTCAATTAATTTAATTTTTGTTCACAGATGACGAAGGCATTGCGGAAACAGGCATCTGAGCGAGACAGAGCAACAGAGAGAGAAAGAGAGTACGCACGAGAGAGAGAGATAGCAACGTAAAGCTAGAAGAGTGCTGCTGCTGCTGATATTTATATATATATATATATATATTATATCTAAATCTATATAGATATGATAAGCATGTAGTATATACATTTTTTTTATGTGTATTTTGTTGTTGCTGCTGATATTTATATATCTAAATCTATATAGATTTGTTAAGCATGTAGTATATACACATATTTATGTATATACATTTATTTGTATGTAAAAAAAAAATCTGCCTGTGATGTGCTGGATGTGATTTGTCTATTAATTTATTGGCAATGCACGTTGCAACAAAATAAGAATATATTAAAAACAGCCACAAGAGTCGAAAGAATTCCCCTTTCCTCCATCCCCCTCCCCCCCTCATTTATAATATTCCCCGACACCCAAAATCCCAATCTCACCTTATCACCAATGCAAAACGCGCGTGCAACCGCCAATTAGACCAAACAAACAGAGCGTAATCTTAAGTTTCAGGTATACTTAGTTCTATTTTTACTTTAAAATGCATCCGAATATATTTTACATATATGTATTATCCTATGCCTAAAAATTAATCAATTTTTTGCTCCTATATATAGATAATAATATTATATATTTTTAACATAAATGTACTTATTTGACCCATATACATATATATATATATATATTTTTTTTTTGTTTTTAATTCGCTTATTGTAAATTTCGTGTGCCCATCAAATTTTTGTATTATCAATTGAATATATCTATTAATAATTATATATTGATATTGTTTTAGTTTTTTACATTTAGACAATTAATTATCCTTTTTTTTTGTTAATTTTAAATTGCATATTTTACACAATTTGTTGTTGTTGTTTTTGGTACTGTTTGATGATCTTTCAGTTTGCCATGTGATCAATCGATTTAACTGTAGTTACGTATAGTCAATCAATCAATCAATTTGTTAAGTCTCAATTCTCAATTTATAGAGTGAGTGCAATAAAATACGCAAATATTTTACAACAATACAACAACAGCAACGACAACAACAACAAAATACAATAAGCATACATTTATATAGCATTTATTTTTGAAAATAAACACAAAAATAAAAAACAACAAAGTGCAACAAAAAAAGAAAGAAAACAATAAACCTTTAAATTGAGAAAATTATTCTAAATTTGGCGTTTTTATTAATCAAGTTACCTTTCAAAGCGGCAACCAATTCTAAACCGATCCTTGCAGAACCGGTTCGGTTCAGCTCTTTAAACAATGTGAGCGGCATCATGAACCGAAACTTCGAAATTATTTACTCAGCAAACCCGAATCGAACAACATCAATATTGGGAAAATTTCAGTCAAAAGTCACTGAGAAACCTGCCGAAAATACAAAATCCTGGATTACATGGAAACCAACAGGACGATTTCGATGTCCTTTAACTCATAAATAGTCCTGGTCAAAGGCTTTCAAAAGAGACTAGGTTTATCAATATCCTTCAAAGGACTTTCGAGAAATTCAAATTCAAAATAATATGTTTTCTATACAAAAAAGTTGTCATATTTCCGTTCCTGCAAGGACTTTCGTCCTTTTTAGTGTTTATTTCGATCTAAACAAGTAAGGTCTATCTTTGTGCCAAAGGACATCCTGCTAGTCCTTAAAATAGCAAAGTTACAGCCGATTTTGTGTTTTCAGGATCAATTTTCCATACCTACCCCTGTAAAAATCTTGAAATTTTTTTAACAAAAAATCATCAACAATTTGACACGCTGTGACACAATGTGACACACTGTGACACAATGTGACCCACTGTGACACACTGTGACGCAATATGACACACTGTGACGCAATATGACACACTGTGATACACTATGACACAATATGACACAATATGACACAATGTGACACAATGTGACACAATATGACACACTGTGCCACACTGTGACACAATATGACCCACTGTGACACAATATGACATGCTGTGACACGCTCTGCCACACTGTGACACAATATGACACTATGTGACTCAATATGACACAGTGTAGCACAATGTGACACAATGTGACACACTGTGACACAATATGACACACTGTGACACAATATGACACAATGTGACACAATATGACACACTGTGACACGCTGTGCCACACTGTGACACGCTGTGACACAATATGACACAATGTGTCACACTGTGCCACAATATGACACAATGTAACACAATATGACACAATATGACACACTGTGACACGCTGTGCCACACTGTGACACGCTGTGCCATACTGTGACACAATATGACACACTGTGACACAATATGACACAATGTGACACAATATGACACAATGTGACACACTGTGCCACAATATGACACAATGTGACACAATATGACATGCTGTGACACACTTTGACACAATGTGACACATATGATATAATATGACACTATGTGACACAGTGTGACACAATGTGACACAATATAACACAATATGTGACACAAAATGACACAATGTGACTCAATGGGACAATGGAAAATTTCAGTCAAAAGTTGCTGAGAAACCTGCAGAAAACACAAAATCCTGCATAACTTCGAAACCAACAGGACGATTTCGATGTCCTTTGGTTCATAGACAGTCCTGGTCAAAGGCTTTCGAATGAGACTAGACTTATCAATATCCTTCAAAGGACTTTCGAGAAATTCAAATTCAAAATAATTTTTTTTCTGTACAATAAAGTTGTCATATTTCCGTTCCTGCAAGGACTTTCGTCCTTTTTAGTGTTTATTCCGATGTAAACAAGTAAGGTCTATCTTTGTGCCAAAGGACATCCTGCTAGTCCTTAAAATAGCAAAGTTACAGCCGATTTTGTGTTTTCAGGATCAATTTGCCATACCTACCCCTGTAAAAAATCTTGAAATTTTTTTAACAAAAAAACATCAACAATTTGACACGCTGTGACACAATGTGACACGCTGTGACACAATGTGACACGCTGTGACACGCTGTGACACGCTGTGACACAATGTGACACGCTGTGACACAATGTGACACGCTGTGACACGCTGTGACACAATGTGACACGCTGTGACACAATGTGACACGCTGTGACACAATGTGACACGCTGTGACACAATGTGACACGCTGTGACACAATGTGACACGCTGTGACACAATGTGACACACTGTGACACGCTGTGACACGCTGTGACACGCTGTGACACAATGTGACACGCTGTGACACAATGTGACACACTGTGACACAATGTGACACGCTGTGACACAATGTGACACGCTGTGACACAATGTGACACGCTGTGACACAATGTGACACGCTGTGACACACTGTGACGCAATATGACACACTGTGATATAATATGACACAATATGACACAATGTGACACAATATGACACACTGTGACACGCTGTGACACAATATGACACAATGTGACACAATATGACAAGCTGTGACACAATATCACACAATGTGACACAATATGACACACTGTGACACGCTGTGCCACACTGTGACACAATATGACACACTGTGCCACAATATGACACAATGTGACACAATATGACCCACTGTGACACAATATGACACACTGTGACACGCTGTGCCACACTGTGACACAATATGACACACTGTGCCACAATATGACACAATGTGACACAATATGACACTATGTGACTCAATATGACACAGTGTAGCACAATGTGACACGCTGTGCCACACTGTGACACAATATGACCCACTGTGACACAATATGACATGCTGTGACACACTTTGACACAATGTGACACATATGATATAATATGACACTATGTGACACAGTGTGACACAATGTGACACAATGTAACACAATATGTGGACACAATGTGACACATAATGACACAATGTAACACGCTCTGACACAATGTGACTCAATGGGACAATGGAAAATTTCAGTCAAAAGTTGCTGAGAAACCTGCAGAAAACACAAAATCCTGCATAACTTCGAAACCAACATGACGATTTCGATGTCCTTTGGCTCATAGACAGTCCTGGTCAAAGGCTTTCGAATGAGACTAGACTTATCAATATCCTTCAAAGGACTTTCAGAAATTCAAATTCAAAATAATTTTTTCTCTGTACAAAAAAGTTGTCATATTCCCGTTCCTGCAAGGACTTTCGTCCTTTTTAGTGTTTATTCCGATGTAAACAAGTAAGGGCTATCTTTGTGCCAAAGGACATCCTGCTAGTCCTTAAAATAGCAAAGTTACAGCCGATTTTGTGTTTTCAGGATCAATTTTCCATACCTACCCCTGTAAAATATCTTGAAATTTTTTTAACAAAAAAACATCAACAATTTGACACGCTGTGAAACAATGTGACACAATGTAACACAATGTGACACAATATGACACACTGTGACGCAATATTACACACTGTGACATGATGATGAGACATGATTTTACTCTTTAATTCGTTCTGCATTTAAATTATGTTCATTATCAAAATTCGAAATTTTTCGAAAAATGATAAGGGGTAACACTGTAAAATTTCTAAAAAAAATCAAAATTTTCGAATTTTGAAAGTGGACAAAATTTAAATGCAAAATGAATTAAGAGGTAAAATCATGCTCAAGTTTACATTGCGCATGGAAATTGATTGAGTTTTGACAAAGTTATGGCAGGTGAAGTTATTACAATTAGTAAAATTGAAATTTTCAAACCAAACGAACCAAATTTACTTATATGAAATCAAATTATAATAAAATTGACATTACGCTAGACGATTCCAGTAACCAGATAACATTATTTTCCAGGTTTAAAAGAGCATTAAGTCTTTTTTAATTTAAAGCAATGAATAACGCTTCTTATTTTGGTCAATCGAAAACCATAATTTTTTATTTTTTTGTGAACCGAAACCCTAAGCCGTTATTTTTAAGCCGAAACTTACAAAAAACCGATAACCGTTACGAAACCGATTTTGCATAACCGAAAACCGAAAACCTTAATTCGAGCATAACCGAAACCGTAACTAAAACCGATATTCGTTTCGGTTTTAATCCCTGATTACAATATATGACTTTCAATTTTGTAAAATTTATGTACGTTTTATTTTTTTTTTAATTATTCGATACGAACCCAGTTAAATTTCAAACTGAATTGCTTTTTCAGGTCTGTCACAGGTCGGCGACCTGTTGATAAGGTTTTACTATACACATTTCCAACAAAAATGATTTAGTCATTCGAAAAATTTAAAGATTCTTTCGATGACATTGTCGAAATTTCTTTGTTGCTGAAATAAAACATTTTGTGTTTTTTTTTTACGTATTATGACAGTTAAAAAAAAGCTTTTTTATTTGAACAATTTTCTAGCAATTTATTTTGGTCAATTTAGCTATAATATTCTGGCAACACTGGTAAGGTGGCAAAATAAAACTAAAAAAAGTAGAAAAAAATAATAATTTAAAAGTCCCGCCTGAAATTATGCAACAAGAAAGGAACATTCATTTAGTTTGACATAAATGGCCGCAGTATTTGCATAGCGGCGCCACTGAGCAATGCAACGAGACGTTATGAATTTATTGCCAAAAAACTAAAGCGAATAAATGTTTAAAATATCGATTAACGATAGGCATGCGGATAAATGCAGCTGCAATGTTGTTGTTGTTGTTGTTGCTGTTGTTGCTGTTGTTGTTGTTGTTGAGAGAAGCATTTGAGAAATCTTAATAAGCTGCGCAAACCAAATACAGTGGAAATAATCTAGGCAATTATAAGGCTGCCAACTGATACCACAAACAGAAGGCCAAGAGAACCGACTACCAAGTTCCAAGGAAAATCTGTCAATGTATGTTGTGTGTGGTGTGTGTGTGTGTGTGGTGTGTGTGTGTCGGCATTCGCTTAAACAAATAAAGCTTGGGACTAATTGCATTTGCACTTGTTGTGCGATATTTCTATGTTGAAATTATATGGCCACGAGATGAGCGACGAGTCACGAATGCCAAATGGATTTTACTTCATTTTTACCAGTTGTTGTTGTTATTATTTTTAGTGTTGTTGTTGTTATTGTTGTTACTACTCTCTGTGTCTTTACCAGATTTTTGCTAAAAGGAAGACACGTCATTTGTCATTTATCTGCGGCCTTTTAGCGTTTGGCTTAATTGACTTCTTCAACAGTCTTTTTCAGTCTTTAGTCTTTTAGAGTCTGAAATTGTTGTGGCCATAGAATAGAACTCTGAATGCATATATAGTTAGAGAACATGCCAGCCATCATATGTACACTGAAAGAAAATACCAACTTCTTAACTTCTTTATTTCCCTACTTTTTAACTTTAATAACATTCATCTTACATAAATTGTTCTTTAAATGCTCCAAATTATTAATATTAAGAATATTAATCTAATAAGTCGCAGTTCTTAAAATGAGAATAAAAATCTTAAACTGTTGGAAAAATATAAATATGTTAAATTTCCATATGTAGCCAAGGAAAAACATATTAAAGGAATATTTATAAAATTACCAAGCCAAAAAGGAATTTATATATATGTATAAATATCTATATATAACAGCAATAAAAATTTTATAAATTTAAAATCTGCCTTATTTTTATTTATTTATTGTCTAAAGTATTTAAAACTATTTGTTCTATAACTAAGAACATTTATTCTAATATTTGTGGTCTTGAAAATATACGAATTTTTTAGCTTATTAATAAAAACTTGCTCTTATTTGAAATGTTTTTAAAATTAAGATGTGTTTTCTAACTTTAAGAATATTATGCTCACGACGCATTTTATTTTTAGACTAAAATTCTTAGTTCTAAGACCAAAATCTTGATATTAGAAAGATTTCTTTTTTGATCAGTGTATGTGTTGTCTCTTCTTCTCCTGTCTTCTTCTTGCTGTTGTTGTTGTTGAGTTGCTGCTGCTTCTAGCCACATCCATTTGTTATGGCCAATACCAATTGGCCATAGCGCGGAACATTTAGCTTCATTACGTCAAACCATTTCAAGTCTACGGCCATGGAGAGCGCACTGCAGAACCGTTTTAATTAGATGTAACCATAATAAATCAACAACAACCATACACACACACACACACATGGAGTGTATCTCTGTGTGTGTGTGTTGAGCGTGAGCACAGGACACTTTTTTTGTTCCCATAAGCCACGAGACAAATGACGAGACCAAGTCCAAAACTAACCAAGCAACAACAACAACAACAACTGCAACAACAACAACTGCAACAACAACAACTACAATAACAACAACACTTATCTTCGCTGCAGTTGATGGCATTACATAATCACAGCAGCTGCACAACAGCTGAGCAACCGTTGAGCAGCAGACGATGAGACCAAATGATCAATTGACATGCAAGGCGGCACTTTGATGCATATTCTCCGATTCTCCAATTCTCCAGCTATTCTCCAGCAATTCTCTACAATTTGCCACTACTCCACAGCTCTACAATTTTGCACTGCATAATGTTTGGCATTTTCTCAACAGCAAATTAAGAAATTAACCAACGTTTCTTATACAACAGATCTTCTTAAATACACAAATTAATCCAAGCCGACAACTGGATTATCTAACTCGTCCAGCATTGGGAATACTGATTTAATTTTTTAATTATTTTACATAGTTAAATCTTTCAGCGAAAAATAATTATTTGATAAAGTTATTTTTCAGTATTTCAGTCTACAGTAAATTACTTTTAAATGTGCTGCGATTCTGTCTCAACTACTTTTTGAATCAATTGTAATTTTAGTTGAAATTATAAATTTTGAAATAATTATTTGATAAAGTTATTTTTCATTATTTCAGTCTACAGTAAATTACTTTTAAATATGCTGCGATTCTGTCTCAACTACTTTTTGAATCAATTGTAATTTTAGTTGAAATTATAAATTTTGAAATAATTATTTGATAAAGTTATTTTTCAGTATTTCAGTCTACATTAAATTACTTTTAAATATGCTGCGATTCTGTCTCAACTACTTGTAATGTAATTTTAGTTAAAATTTTTCACTTTATTTTTAATTGCTTAAAAAACAAGCTTTCAGTAAATAATTACTGATAATAGGGTGCGTTCCAGCACAAGTAAATATTTATTTATTTATTTCCCTTTCAGTACACTTTTATTTGAAATTTTTCCTACCATTGAAATTTTACTTGGGATATTTCTTACCAGCATTTTTATCTCCACTCGATTATTATTATTATAATCTTAAACTCCAGTTGAAAAACTAACAAAACGAAAACTAAAAATTTTATTTCTTTATTTTCATTGTCTTGTTATATTTTAATTTAGAGATATTTTCCATTTTGATAATAATTTGTAATCATTTAATTAACTGCGGTTTCAATCGGACATAAAAGAAGGAACATTAGAAATTCTTTAAATTCTGTGTCTATCTTAAAATAAATACAACTAAGTATCTCCTGATTTAATTAAAATTTTCTCAAAGAACGCATCATCTATAAAAGATACATTTATTAAAATCGAATTATATATTTATTAAGTTACCATAATATTGCTTCACTCTCTGTAATTCATCATATTCTAATATCATCAATAGTATTGTATGGTATTGATTCAATACCATAAACTTCTTGACAATTTTCTTCTCACTTCATTTCTTAAATATATCATCTTTTTGCTGGTTTATTTGCCTTTTCTCCAATATCCCAAGTAATTCTATACTTTTGTTAGCCCACGGTGGGAATCCGCATCTATTTGTCTTCCGTTTTGATCGAATATCTATTTTACTTATTCCTTCCCTATTTCTCTGTCTTAAAAATATGTTTTCCATTGGCAAATATTTGTCTTTAAAGGATGCGGAAGGCACAACAACTACACTTAAATATACCACTTACTTTTCAGAACTTTTTAGAGAGAATAATTCCAAAAAAAAAAACATTACCAAACTGTTAACACAGTTCTACAAAAATAACTGTCAAAACTATCAACAGTTTTCCTACAAAGTCTTATTATCTGATTTTAAATCTATAATAATAATAAAAGATCTTTAAGCTAGGCAAATTTATTTTTAAAGATTCATAAAAGTCATCTATCTGTTTAAAATTATTTTTAGGAAGCTAATGATTAAATTCTCTCGAAGTGTAATATAATTTTATAAATATGTCTGTTTTTTTAAGATGTTAGATTTTTAATTTTTTGCACATATTTTCAGAGTCTGGAAAATCAGTCGCTATAAAATTATTTCAAATTTCAACAAATGATTATTTATTGGTATATTTTATTCACTAAATATATAAATCTAAAAAGCAGTTTATTAATTTAAATCTAGTACATTTTGAATTATATCAAATTTCTTAACAAATATTTAAGTATCTAGAACACTATAAATTGCATTTGCTTCGGGTTATTAGAGATTTGTTGAACATGTTTAGATAGGAAATAAGAGATCTACTTTCCAACAAAATTTCTAATATCTTTGCAATAGATCTAGAAATTCTTTTCAAATAGAGTTTGTTACAAGTGATCGATAAAACTGCATCCAATGCTTTAGTTATGGCCAAGTTGGTATCTTAACCACATGATATGGTTGTTCATTTTGGCCACTTTAGACCACCCACGACCCCGAGGCGCCACTTGAAGTTTGGGGCAAGTTGATCATCTAATGTTGGTCAATTGCAATTTGATTTGATTTGCTTGCGACTAAAGACACAGATTAAGCCAAGTTAAGATTATTGATCAGTTTATCTACATACATACATATGTATATCTCTATGTATTTATTTATTGGCCAGGTTCTGTTCTGCTCTGTTCTTGTCTGCTGCTTTGAGTTGAGTTTTTGGCTTAAAGCTCAGTTTAACCCACATTCGAGTCTCTTGGTCTTGGTTGGCAATCAACCCACTTCACTCCCTTCCTTCCTTCCTTCCTCCCTCTTGGAGCCAACAACCGTTGCAGGCATTTGACAAACGCCTTGGCGAAATGCAAATTGCATGCAACTGCCTCCTCCCCTCTCTCTCTCTCTCTCTCTCTCTCTCTCTCTCTCCCTTTTTCCCCCTATGTGCTCCTCCTTTTTACCAAGTGCAATAAATGTGCGCTGCACATGCGATTTTGACGAAGGCGACCCTACAACTTGGACTTGGACTTGGTTGGACTTGAACTTGCGAATTTGCTAGACGACGAATCAAGCCAACACCAACACCAACACCAGCAACAACAACACTAGCAACACCAGCAACAACAACACCAGCAGCAATCAGTGGCAAGTGAATGAGCTTAAATTGTCCATGGCTGCAACAAGCGGAGGGAAGGGGAATGTGGGAGGTTGGAGGCAGCATTGGAGCTGCAGAAGACTAAAGACAGTGGCGCACAGTGGTACGAAAACACTTTAAAATTCCAGTTTAATATTCTTAAATTTAGCATGGATTTTTAAAGTATGTATTCAACATTAAAAACTCAAAGAAACCCAAAATATTTGATCTAACTAAAAAAAAATGTTTTAGTTTTGACAAACAGATATTTAAAAAAAATTGTTACTTTCGGAATTAAAATGAGCAAGTTCATAAATTTTATAGAGCAGCGAAGATTTAAATAAATATTAAATTTAATCAAGACTGCAAATTTCAGAAATTTTTTTAGATAATAATAACAATTTTTTTTTTTTTTTTTTTTATAATAATAATAATAATAATAATAATAATAATAATAATAATAATAATAATAATAATAATAATAATAATAATAATAATAATAATAATAATAATAATAATAATAATAATAATAATAATAATAATAATAATAATAATAATAATAATAATAATAATAATAATAATAATAATAATAAATAATAATAATAATAATAATAATAATAATAATAATAATAATAATAATAATAATAATAATAATAATAATAATAATAATAATAATAATAATAATAATAATAATAATAATAATAATAATAATAATAATAATAATAATAATAATAATAATAATAATAATAATAATAATAATAATAATAATAATAATAATAATAATAATAATAATAATAATAATAATAATAATAATAATAATAATAATAATAATAATAATAATAATAATAATAATAATAATAATAATAATAATAATAATAATAATAATAATAATAATAATAATAATAATAATAATAATAATAATAATAATAATAATAATAATAATAATAATAATAATAATAATAATAATAATAATAATAATAATAATAATAATAATAATAATAATAATAATAATAATAATAATAATAATAATAATAATAATAATAATAATAATAATAATAATAATAATAATAATAATAATAATAATAATAATAATAATAATAATAATAATAATAATAATAATAATAATAATAATAATAATAATAATAATAATAATAATAATAATAATAATAATAATAATAATAATAATAATAATAATAATAATAATAATAATAATAATAATAATAATAATAATAATAATAATAATAATAATAATAATAATAATAATAATAATAATAATAATAATAATAATAATAATAATAATAATAATAATAATAATAATAATAATAATAATAATAATAATAATAATAATAATAATAATAATAATAATAATAATAATAATAATAATAATAATAATAATAATAATAATAATAATAATAATAATAATAATAATAATAATAATAATAATAATAATAATAATAATAATAATAATAATAATAATAATAATAATAATAATAATAATAATAATAATAAAAACGCAGTCTCACTGTGCGTCATCTTGGCCAAAAGCAAAGCCGCAGAGTTTAGATGATGATGACTGTGCTGTCTTCCCCCCACCTCCTCACCATTGCCAATTCTCCCCACCCCTGTTGCCCTCCCCCTCCCCTTTTTAGTGACTGCCTAACTCAGAGTCTCCTTGGCTGACTGGTTACCTGACTTACCAGCCTGTTGCATGTTGTTGCCTCAACGCCCTCAGTACGTTATTATGTGGTACTTGTTGTTGTTACAGTTGTTGTTGTTGTTGTTGTTGTAGATGTTGTTGTTGTTGTCTGGTCGGTCGTCTGTGGAGCATCAAGGCACTGGGGCAGCGAGGCATCAAGTTCGCAACGGGCGACAGGAGACAGCGACAAACAGAGAGAAAGAGAGAGAAAGAGAGAGAGAGAAAGACTTGGAGACTAAGAACGATGCAGAGCAACCGCAGTTACTTTGCTTAGGCACAACACACATATACACTACACAACACACACACACACACACACAGACAGACTTTAGGTTGCATAGACAAGCCTCAATTAAGTTGCAATTGCAGTTGTTGCTGCTGTTGTTGTTGCTGTTGTTGCTGCTATTGTTGTTGCTGTTGCTGCTGTTGTTGTTGCTGTGGCGCGTTGGCGGCGTAGGAATTTCGCTCGCTGCTGCTGCTGCCCACGCGCTGCTGCCACAAGTTGCTGCCACCAGTTGCAAGTTGCTGCTGCTGTTGCTGCTGTTGCTGATAAAGTCCAAAATGATGTACTACCTGGTGCTGGTGGTTTGTTGTTTGCGTCTTAGTTTTAAGCAGAGGCACACAACACACAACAGGAGCGCACTGCGGGCACATTCAAGGGCCCAAAATATTGAATTCAACTTAAACATAAACTTTTTACTTACATTCAAATATGTAAGGCTGCAAGCCGGTTCGAGTTTTTTAGCAGCCTGAACTGGATCATGAACCAGTTCATCATTTATAACACGAATCGAACTAAAAGCGAACCCCTTAAATAAATCGAATCGAACTTTCGAAAATAAAATAATTTGAAAAATGTTATGCTTTTATAATATTGCGCAATTATTTTAAACTTAGAATAAATATAAGTCAAATTTAAATCTTCAAATAAATTTTGATTATTTTCAAACTCGAATTTTTTGATAATTTTTGATTATTTTCGAACTTGAATTTTTTGAAAACTGAAAAAAAAACTATCAATCAAAATATATTTTTTAGTAAATTAAAGCAAGGTTCGAACCCAAAACCTTGGATTCAGGGGTTTTATAAACCGCTTCACGAACCGAGCCTAAATCTTAAAACTTAAAATCATAATACAAAATCTAGTGAAATTTTAGAGTGAAATATATAAATGTCATATTTCACTATGTTTATAGACAATCTATAGCTTCCATCAATTTTTTACCTAGAAAAGTTGAAAGTTCGAATGACAAAAAAAAACAATTATTTAAGAACAGTTATGGCAAAAATAATTCCAAAGCTAATTCAAATATTTACTACACTAATACTAGTGCGGCATCGATATCCAATCTAATCATAGTCATAATCTTCTTAAGATGAAGATTAAGAAGAATCTGTTTGATATTTAAACTATTTTATACTAAAATAATTGAGAATTATAAGAGAAATAGGCATGCGGCCATATGCAAGCCGCTTTTTCTTTTGAATTTCTTTTAATAAACAAGTTTGGAATTATTAGAAAACTGTTTAACATTCATCATAGTTTTCATCTTATAAATAATATTTATAATGGTAGAGTAAGTTTATGCTAATATCATCTTCCAAATATTCACAATATTCTTTTTTAATAAAATGTATGTTATTTAAAACTAAAACCAGTTGAGAATTGTAAAAAAAATAGCAGATGACCTATTTTTCCTATCTACACAGAAAAAAACGGGATCCCGGGATAAAATCTATTCAATGCGGTGTCAAAAGTACGGTAATCCCGGATTTTCTTAAGCCAAGTACAAAATACTTGATTCAAGCTCGATTTTTCATAGTAATATTTCGATTAGCGAGGTTCTGTAAATATTTTTAGTTAGATTTGATTTAGTAGATTTCTTTGACTCTTTAATGTTGAATCGTTGCCATTTCCCCCGCATTTTGTCTTAATTTAACAATAATATCCTAAAAACATAATTAAAAACTGCTTGCTAAAATCAAGACTTAAACTTGCATTTTAGAATGATTCTTTTTCTCTATGTACTAACTATATGTTTACTGACTGAGCTAAAGATTGTAAGAGATTTTCCCAATTTGATTGTCTTTAATTAAACAAACAATTTGTACTTTTAACTCGTGGTTTGCTTATCTAAAGACGCCTTTCGGCTCGAGTTGCTCTCGGCGAAAGAATGCGTCAATGCAGATTCATTTTCGATATTCGTAAAGCGTCGCACCATCTCCTGGGTGAGATCATCGGCATATTCCGTAAGCTCATCGATTTCCGCATGGAATTCGCGTAGATCAAAGCGCAATTGACGTGTGGAGAGGAAGGTTTTACTGCGTCTATAGGCCTTGGCAATGTTGGCCTTGATGACACGAGCCGCCTCCTCTTTGGTCAGCTTCTTATCGAGCAGACGATGATAACGCTCCTTGCAAACGGGCAACTCCTTGGCGACCTCTTCACTCCACTCCTTAAACTGCACAATTATGGCGCCCAATTTACAACAACGTTTATTCTCCTGGCACATCTGACTACGTAGTTTCTTGAGCAGTTCACGTAGAACTCGATAATTGCAAATCATCTCATTGATTTCACATTGAAGACGATGGTGTCCGTGCTGTAGATCGCGAACTTCCATCAACTCCGCACAGCTCAGTTCATCATTTGAGGGAACATTTTCCTTCTCCGGTTTTTCCGTTTTCTCTCGATTTTTCATCTGCTCGGTGGATGCTTCAGAGACTCCACTTTCCAAATCTCGTTGCTTTTTGCGCTCCTTGATCACAATCTGCATTTGCTCGATGCGTCGAATTAAACAGTCCAAATCTTTGACCAATTGTAACGTGCGATCCTCATCATCTGTGTGATCCTCACTGAACATCGGACCAAAACTCATTTCCTGCTCCTCCTCATCCGCATCGTTTGGTGTGAAACTCACCTCGTCGTCATAATGAAATATCTCAATCTTTCGACAGCGTATTCTATGACTTAATAGATCCATATAATCGACGGGCACATCACAATCTCCCAGTCTCTCAATGATCTTATCCTCCGAATCTGCAAGTGGCTCCGATCCAAACATCTTGAATTTCTATATTTCTTTAACTCTCTGTATATATCTATCTATATATGTATATGTATGTGTTCTATATGATATTTATCTGTTTAATTTATGATTCTTACTGAAATTTGTATATATTGTGTGCCCGATCAATTCCAAAATCAGTCACAATTATATGACATGGGGTCAGGGACTACTTTGATTATTTTTTCGGTACTTTGGTAATTTCATGTATTATGGAAAAACTGCTTTAATCATAATAATTAATATATAATAATAAATAACAAATTATAAATAAATAATGAAAACTAAATGATAAAAAATAATTTAAATAAAAAATAATAATAAATAAGTCATAATAAAAAAGTTATAAAAGGTAAATAATATTAAATAAATAATAATAAATATATAATAATAAATAAAAGATTATAAATAAATAATGAAAACTAAATGACTAATAAATACAAAAAAAAAAATAAATAATAATAATTTAATTTATAAATACATATGTATATCACTCAGTTTATGATTAAACTGCTTGAGAATTGTAAATGCAATTTATTTTTGTGTTGTTTCTGTCCCTGGTACTTATTTTTTTGCTGTGCTCTAGATCCGCGCCTGTTGCCAAAGTCTGATAAGAAAATTTATGGTTAGCCAGTTGCTGTGGCGGCATAATTGCGCACCCACATACAGAAATACATACGGAGTTATTCACAGACATATTCAGTGCCATGGCACTGCCACGGGCCGTGGGCTTTGGCGTGTGTCTCACAACTTGAGTGGAGTCCATGTGTCTTGTGCTTCTTCTTCCTTCTCGTTCAACCCCCCTCCCTCCCCATCTTTTGGATGAATCTACTATATGTAGTCGTAGTCTGAAGCAGTTGACTTTGTTTACCCGCAAGTTGTAATTTTCTGCGAAACCATCAGCCGCAGAATTGCTTTCTGCTGCCGCCGCCACTGATAAGTCCCGCTTCTGTCTTTCTTCTTCTTCTTCTACTTCTACTTTACATCGTTTTCTTTTTTATACCCTGACTTAGGGTATTATCATTTTCTCCCGATATGTGCAACGCATTAAAGTAGACGTCATAGATAAATTATATTTTATATATATTTCATATAAGACTAATCCATATGTGAATAAAACCGTTCAAACAAGTTTACTATATCCCATTGCTGACATTGCAACAATCAGATAATCTTCATATAATTTAATCAAAAATCTCACTTGTTGTGTCTTTGATATAATCGTAAACAACTTTCTTAAATTTGGCAGAAATCGAGCTACTATATCATATAGTTCTCATATAAAAATTAAATTTAAAGATATTTTAATCAAATTATATGTAAATAATTTTTTTTTAAGAAGAAGAAGAAGTTACTAAATGGTTATTATTATTATTATCAACAATCAAATATAAAATTTATGTATGAAGAACTTTATCAGATTTTAAGATATTTTAATAAAATTGTAAGTTCTTTTTTTATAAGTTTGTAAATGTTTTATTTTAATTATTTAGAAAACCTATTTAAAATCTACAGTGGTCTGCAAGGGTATCAAAAATTTAATTTTTGTACGAAGAATTTTATCTTATTTTAAGATATTTTTTTAAAATTATTATTAACATTAACATCTTTTTTTCTTTTGATTAAGTTACTAAATGTTTATTATAATTATTTCTCCAATAGTCTGCAAGGGTATAAAAAATTAATTTTTGAATGAAGAACTACATCGTCTTTTAATATATTTTAATAAAATAATGTGTAAACTTTTTTTTTTATTGAATAAAAAGTTACTAAATGTTTATTATTTTTATTCAATTAAAATCAACAGTGACCGGCAAGGGTATCAAGTCTTCGGCGTGCCAAAGATAATCGATCTTTCTTGTATTTTTCATTTTGTTTTTTTTTTTAGCTTGGTTTCTTTGAGTCGAGTTTACTAAGCATTTGTGGAATTGCAATTGGGCATCGTCTGCGGTTTTTGAATATACTTTGCTTAGCTTTGCTAATTGCTTTTTCCAGATTTCGGGTGCTAGGGCATTACGAGTATGTGATGTGCATCTATTCCTTGGGCCACTGTCTATCCGAGAGTTCTTAGAGTCTTTCAGTGGCTGTTGCAACTGTTGACAGGCTTTTAAGCCCTGTCACACTGTGGAATTTCACAGGCTACTATGAAGTCGATGCTAGATGGATGAACACCGACCAGTCTTCAAATGGGGGTCAGTTAACACCCCCCGATCTCCCCTCAACCCAAATGACCGGTAGCATTAAGTGAGTGTTGTCTGTTTGTCGTATTGAAACATTTTTTTTTTTAGCAAGTATTGATTTTTGACAAGGGGTATCCCTTACCATCAAAATCAAATCGGAGCGAAAAATAACATTATTAAAATTTTAATGCAGAGTGAATTTAAAGGCCAAACCATGATCAAAATTAATGATCTGTTCAGTTTTTAAAAGTTATGAAAAGTCAATCCTTTGTCCAAGCAACTTTACAAGTCAAAATTTTTGTACAATTTGGCATGATTTCTTAGAAGAAAATTAAAATTCTCAGAATCAAGTTTAAAGTGTTGTTTTAGACTAATTATGACATAAGATGTTGATTTAAATTTAAAACTTGAGATTTAAAATTTGGAATTTTCAAAATCACAAGGGACCCTTACCATTAAAATCGAATCGATGCAATAAACAAATTTTTTTAACAATATTAATAAAATTTAGATGCAGAATTAATTTAGAGATCAAATCATGATCAAAATAATTTTTTACAAGAAAATGAAAGGTCTCTGAATCCAGTTTTAAGTTGTTTTTTATACTAATTCTGACATAAAGAGTTAATTAAAAGCTGGAAATCAAATTAAACAAATTTCGGGTTCGGTTCGTCCCGAAAGAATTACTTCGTTAAATGGTTCTATTAACTAACTATAAACTTTAAGAAAATAAAGCAAAATTATATATGTCCATGCATAAAATAAAAAGTTATTTTTGGAAAAAAATAACGCAGAGGTATTTGGATCTTAAAAAATAATTTATATCGGTGACTAAAAATGAAATGGTTAGTTGTGTTCGTCTTTATTTTAAATTTTAAAACTTGCTTAGTTTATTATTCTTAGCATTTATAATTTTTCCAAAAATATTTCTATGAGGTAAAAAAAGAAACTAGCTAACAGATAGAAGGACTAGTTAATAGAAAATGGAATATACAAGTTTAAAAAAAGCAACCTGGCGCCATCGCAGTGACATCGAGTTTCTTCTAAAGATCTTAACAACATTTATAACATTTAGTCAGATAACTGAGGTCAGTGATGATTTATTAAATGATATTCAGTGTGTAAATTGAATAACAAACTCGCTTTAAGCTATAGGATTTGCAGTCTCACACTCTGACAGTGGCAAGCTGTATATTTTTATTTTTTTTTTCGGGTTCTCACTAATCTTCTGAGAGTTGGTTTTTTTAATGCCATTTGGTGGGTAAAGTAAAAGAGCAAATGACGTAAAGAAAAAGAAAAAGAAGTGTACCGCTAAAGCGCCTAATCACATCATGAGCGTGGAACTACCAAGATGACCATATCGGACCCCACCTAGAAGACCTCAGAGCTTACGGATCAAAAACTTGTGGTTCATCATGCGAGCTTGTGAACTCTCAGATTCAGCTTCAGATTCAGCTTCAGCTGCTGGTCATGCAGGAAGTTCAAGTGCGAGAGAAATGCCCATGACATGTGCGATTGTGAGTTATGCACTGACTGACTAAGTCTCTAGAGAAGTTAGGAGATACTGATGGAGAAGAACAACAACATCAAGGGGAGTTCACCTGGCCAAATAGAATAGAGAAAAAAAAATACAGAAAAACGAGTAGCAAAATGCAATATACATTAGATATACTTAGAACGAGGCTATAGAAAATTACGATTTATGTAACAAGTTAAAGAATCTGAGCGCATTTATTTCCGCATCTCGAATCAAGCAGATAGCAAAAAAAAAAAAAAACATAGTAAAGATGGAGAGAAAAAACTAACATGAACTGCGACAATGGGCAGGGGAAAGGGAAGTGAGGATGCTGATGATCTACACTGACAAAAAAAAGGTTCTAAAAATCTAGATCTTAAAATTAGAAAACACATCTGGATTTTAAGCACATTTCAAATAAGACCAAGTTCTTTTTGATAAGATTAGAAATTCTTATTTTCAACACCCTCAAATATCAGTATAAGAATAAAATGTTCTTACTTATAGTTTAAAGAAAAAAATAAAATAAAAAAATAAAAAATAAAATAATAATAATAATAATAAAAATAAAAAAATGGAGAAAAAATAAAAAAAAAGAAAACAAATAACAATAAAAAATAAAATAAAGAAAAAAATAAAAAAATAACAATAAAAAAAAATTAATAAAAAAAAAAAATAATAATAAAAAACATAAGAAAAAAAAATAAAAAAGGAAAGGAATGAAAAGAAAAGAAAAGAAAAGAAGAAAAATGAAGAAATAATTAAAAATTAAAAAAAAAACAATAAAAACTAAATTAAATAAAAAATTAAAGCGGAAAAAATAAAACATAAAAAAAATATATGTATAATTTTGTTATTGTTGTCTTATATAGATAAATATGTATACACCATTTTTTATTTAGTATTTCTATAAATTTTTTTGTAATAGCTTTTTCTCTAGACAAGAGTGGGATTCGAACCCGCACTCGTTTTTAAACTGAAGCGGCGACTCCAACCAGAGCACCACAGGATCACAATTGATTACATGAAAACTTAATATATTCATATTTTTTTTTTTAAATTTAAGATTATTAATCTTATATTAAGAACTGCGATTATTTAGATAAATATTCTGTATTAGTAATTTGGTCTTAAAATGATCTTCTTTGAAAAACCAAATATGTATGTTAGATGCAGTTTCTTGATTTTAGAAGTTCGTTCGTTTTTCTCAGTGTAAAGATGCAATACAACACAGTCGTCGTAATAGACAGTAAGTCAGTCATTCATTCATCCAGACAGATTGACTAAAAGACGAATGAACAGTCCGAGTTCGAGTCAGTTATTAAATGTGACTAGAAGAAACAGAATCACAGCAAGAGACAGACAGTGAGAGAAAGATTGAGAGAGAGAGAGAGAGAGAGGGAGATAGTAGAGCTGGCCAAGTTATTACATAAGAGGGAAAGACGACAACGCCGACAGAGATGAGTTAAGATGGCTTGCACAAAAAGAGACTTATAAAAATCATAGCACTGTGCAAAGCGTTAAAGCAAAAGAATTATAATTTTCCAATCAACTGATAAATTTTTAATGATGCGACGACGACGGCGACGGCGACGATTGCGAGACCTGAGGAAAATGTTGTCCAAAGTGCATGCTGGAATTTAGACGCTGTGCCTCTCATCGAACATCCAACATCCAACATTGGCATCCACATCCACATCGGACATCGACATCCACATCGGACAACATGTGTAAGAAACATTCCCATAGGTGTGATTGCTGGCGCGCAAGAACAAGTAAAACACCAAATTACTGTTACTGGGCACACTATGCGTGTATATATATATATATATATATATATATGTGTGTGTGTGTGTATCTATGTATAGTCCAAGAGTTGATGGGGAATTAGAAGCTATCGATTGGAGAAGGTAAGGGGACTACCTCTAATGCATTTGACTGCACTCTGTGTCTGTTATAATGTTAAAGTCGAGACTAAGAGGTTACAACTAGTGATGTAAAAACAATTTGAAGTATCGATGATTCGATAATTTATATACGTAGGCAAAAAACAGAACTTATTTCAGTTCAAAACCTGGGTTCGATTATCACCCTGCCCTGCCAAAGGATGACAGTCAGGAATAAAATTAAATCACATATTCACACCATCAATGTATGAAAAATTTATTTTTTAATTCATAAAGAATGTATGTGTCTAAAGAAAAGAATGAAAATTTTTCAAACTACTTTTATTCAATGTTTTCCCTGGCAATAATTCGACGGTTTTAATCCCAGGTTTTTTTTTCTATGTTTGTCTGCTGTCTAAATTATTTTCAAAGAGAAACAAAAACCAGGCAAAGATTTTAATTAGTGCTAAAAATCAAGGCTGCAAACCACCAAAAATCTTGTAAGACTTAAGTTCGGTTCGCGATCCGGTTTAAACATCCCCTGGATTGGATTCGAGCCTTGGAACAATTTAATACAAAAAATTGTTATATTGTTAAAAAGATTTAATTTTGTAAATAATCGAAATTTATTTCAAGATTAAAATATAACTTATTTTTATTCGTGATCTTAAATAGTTGCGAAATATTTTAGATAAGCATAAGATGTATGTACAAATACGGTTCGGTTCAGGTTCGTGTGGTAAATAATTTTAAAGGTTCGGTTCATGATTCGGTTCAGGTTGCTTAAAAGCCGCACCGTATCGGTTCTGCGGGGTTCGGTTTAGAATTGGTTTGCACCCCTGTTAAAAATTGCATATAGCTATATAATATTGTATAAAGTTTTATTGGTTTTCTGTTGGTTTAAATTTACATCACTAGTTAATAAGTTTGAAAATAAAATGATAGATTAATTTTTATAGACAAATTTATAAATCGATGAATCTGTCTAATTTTAGCGATGGATCGATAAATATATGTTTATATCGAGTTTAAAATGCAATCTTCTGTTTGAATTTACATCACTAGTAAAGACAGTAACGACGTGAGGTGCTAAGGGGGAGAGAAGTAAAAGACAGGGCAATATCGGGCTGAGGGGATACCCCTAATGCACTCGACTGCAGGCCATTGACAGTGGACTTTTCTTGGTTGCGGACCACAGCGTCGCCGTGATCGATGATGAGCTGATGATGCGGTTGACTGCCTTCAGATCTCGGATGCTCACTTTACTTACTTTACTCAGTTTGTTCATGTTGAGATGCTGTCTCTGTCTCTGTCTCTTGTCTCTTGTCTCTCGATCTTGTCCATCTGTCCATCTGTCCAACTGTCAGTTGTCAGTTGTCGCTTTCGCACTTGCTTTGGCTCCAAAGCACGCTGTCCACGACACATTTCTCATGCAAATAACAAACATTGCCTTGCAAGTTGTTTTCGTGTACTCAGCGAGGCATTGACTTGTTCCAATCCATCGATTGACTTTGAGACCACGAGAGTACTCTGAATATGCAAGAAATGTGCTTGACTCTCACAATATCTACTACATTATGCATTAGTTGGCCAAAAGGAAGCGAAAATGTGAAAATGATTTCCGTAATGCCAAAGAGTTGACAGTGCTGACAATTCAATTAACTACAGTTGAACATCTCTAAAGCTGAAGAGGGCAGTCAAATTCTATGACAAAATCTTCAACAACCTTAGGAATTTTTGATACATTTTTTCAAATTTAAATCATTAAATATTTATGCTCTTTTTGATGATTTAATGGATTTCAAATAAGTAAAATTTTGCAGTCAAATTCTATGACTATATCTTCAACAACCTTAGGAATTTTTGATATTTTTTTTTAAATTTTAGTCATAAAATATTTGTGCTTTTTTTATGAATTAATTACAAATAAGTCAAATTCTACAAAAAAAACACTTCAACCTTAGTAATTATTAATATTATTAGAATTTAAATCATAAATTATTTGTGCACTTATTAAAGATGTTTTTCAAGTAAAATTTTCCTTCTACCAATTCTTTAGAATAAATTAATTTTCTGATCCTCTGTCAATTCATTTTAGCGAAGCTCTACTGTAGTTGGCAGTGAGCTGGCGCCTTATTGAGATCCATGGGCTACTTTCAACATTTTCACTTACAAATACGTTTAAGCAAATGTGATATTGGTGAAATTTTAAGTACATTATGCATAAGTAACGATCAACAAGTAAAAATGCTTGAGATACCTTGACTGCGAGATACCCTGTGCCTTACATACTCTAACACAATGTTGCTTCAGTCATATCGAAACCGAAATAACCGATTAGTAACCGATTCATGCATAAGGGTTAGTTTCGGTTCAATCAAGCAATAAATTCAATTATATTGTTAGGATGTAATAATCGTTAGGATGTAATAATCTTTTTGGTGGACTGAAATCATACCGGCATTTCAAAACCGAAACATACAAAGATTTTGAGTAACCAATAACCGAAAATCAAAATACAAACATAACCGAAACCCAAATTGATAACTCTACTCATTTCGGTTTGCAACCCTGGTAAAAAAAACATAATTTATTTTGTTTATTGCTTTAATATTAAAAAGGCTATAATATTAATTCTTAATTTATTTTCAATTTTTTCATTACTAAAACAGTGCTCGCAACATTTTTAAAAGTATTTGGAATTGTAATGAATAAATCTAATCTAATTTAATATAAAATGAAGTTTTTGAATTAAGATAAGAAATAAATTTTAAAAAAATAAATAAATAAACAAATAAATAAATAAGTAAATAAATAAAAGTTATTGTAGGTTTCGTTTAATTTGCTGCTTTATAATAATCATTAAATTTTCTAGAATGTTTAAGGCAGAATAATTTTGTGGGTTGTTTGAGGGTCTTTTATAATGACCTATATTTATAATGTCCAGTTTAGGTCTTAGATAACTGTCTGATAAACAATTTTAAGTTAAATGTGCAAAAATTAATGTCAAATTCAACAATAGCTCTTAGTCAAAATTTAAACGAAATACTTACAAATATTCTCATGTAAACTGCAATCTATCTATTTCTTTTTTTAAAGAATGTTTTACTCAGTGTAGGATTTGAAATTTATTTGATTAGAAATTTGAGCTATGACTTGTCGCTATCAAACAATTGTCGATAGTTTCTCACAGCAGATACTTGATCATACTGCCACAGGGAAGGGGAAGACCCAGAGAATCCAACAGAGAAACAGAGAAAAAGGCAATCCAATATGGGAAAAAAGCACCTGCTCCTGAGCTGAGCTGTGCTGACTCGAGTTTTTCATGAGTGAATCGCATGCAGAGACGTGTGCATAGTATTTATCTATGTACATTCGAGTTGAGTCTACCAAGAGAGTCTACACTGAAATAAAAAGATCAACTTCTAAAATCAAGTAAATTCATTTATAATATTTCGTGTTTTAAATAATACGATTTGAAGACCAAATTACTAATACTAAGAATATTATTTTAAAAATTCGCAGTCCGTTATATAAGAATACAATTCTGAAATTGTAAGGAAAGTATAATTATATCTCAGAACTAAGAATTTTGGTCTAAAAAATGAGTCGAGAACATAAAACTGTTAAAGTTAGAAAACACATCTTGGTTTTAAGAACATTTCAAATTAGAATAAGTTCTTAATTTAATACCAAACGGTCTTAAATTCTACAACCAAAAACTAAAAAAAATAAAGCAGGTTTTTTAAACTTTAAACTTATTTTTTTTTTTGATTTATTTTTGTATTTTTTTTTTTAAATATTCCGATTATATTTGTTTTCCTTGGCTAGAGCGGGTTTCGATCCCTCGACTTGTTACCAAACTGAAGCGGCGACTCTAACAAGAGCACCACTGTGTCATTATTTATCTTCATATTAAATATGACACAATTTTTTTTTATCAATTTAAGATTTTTAAATCTTAAATTAAAAACTGCGAATTTTTAGCTTAATATGCTTAGTTGTATTAATTTGGTCTTAAAATGGTCTTGTTTTAAGAACAAAATATTTAAGATGATTGTTCTTGATTTTAGAAGTTGGTCTTTTTTTCTCAGTGTATAGTATTTATCTACATACGAGTTGAGCCTACTAAGAAAAGTCTATACTAGTATTTTCTTCTGCATGCCGCTTTGGCGACCGTTATTTAATAAGGAAATTTAAAGTTTAGATTTTCATTTGGTCGATCGTGAGTCGTCTGGCTTTGTGCTTGGCCAGGGGCCACTCCAGAGACACCAGAGACAGCAGAAACTCCATCGACTCCGGCGTCTCAGGTGTCTGTACGAGGCGCCAAATGGACAACGCGTATTTCATGCCGCTAAAAAATAAAAAAAATATGTATAAAAATAAAACTCCACGCTGCACGCATACAAATTGCAAAATGCAAAACTCTGTTGGCCAAATCGAGTCGAGTCGGGCTTGGCCGGGCCCAGTCGGTTTTTGTAGTTCTGATCCGTTCTGTTCTGTTCTGTTCTGGCCAAAAAGGCGCAACGAATCGATGCGATGCGACGACGCGATGACCAAATTGTTCGCACGCTTCGGCCCCTTGCATGATGGCGGCTAATGCGTTGCGATTTTTGCGCATTTTCTTTTATTTTTCAATTACTTACAACAGCCGCAGACCCCCCTAATTTTCCATACCCTTCTTATTGCAGTGGGTATACACATTTTGTCACGACAGCTGCCTTAAAGAATAAATTTTGGGATAAACTATTAGAACTAATGAAAAATCATTAAATAAAATTAAAATAAAATAAAATCTAACAACCTAGTATATATAATAATAATAAATTTTATAATTTTATTTTATTATCATAATAATAATGTTTCTCTTATAAAATAGGGCAATAAATCTATTCAATGTTGTTTGTGTTAATTAATTTTTGTAGGAAAAACTTTTTTGTTTCTGAAGATACAGTATGTCAAGTCACTGTATTGACAAAAAAAAACGTAATATTTGTAATAATATGTATAAGTAAAATTCAATGTTTCTGTTTTAATGTATTTGACAGCAGTAAAATAAGTAAATAAAAAAACCACAACTTTTTTTTGGCAAAATAAATTATGCGAATTTTAAAATTTGTTAAAAAGTTCTTGACTAACTGTATATCAACCAAACTCATAAGTGGAGTTTTTAATAATTGTTTTTTTTATTGACTGTAATAGGAACGATCTGTAAACAATTTAATTTTTGTTTGAAAAAAATATCTTATATTTTAATAATATTAATTTTAAGCAATAAAAAACATGTGTTTTTTTAAATTTGTTAAAATAGTTACTTGACTAACTTTATATCAACGAAACTCATAAGTTGTATTTTTAATAATTGTTATTACTACAAAATGTCATAGAAACAATCTGATAAAATTTAATTTTTGCATAAAAAAAACATTTTTTTAAGTTTTTAATAAAAATATTTCTAAAAAAATCCATGGCGACCTGCAAGGGTATCAAATCATCAGTGTGAGGTAAATAATAATTTAGCTAGCTTGTTTCAACTTGTTGTTACTATAAAAAGTTGTTCAGGTATTGCCGGAGGATTCACGTTAAATTCCCCCCATTAATGATCTTTTGTCAATTAATTGATTGCGCTTCAACGATTTCCAATGCAATAACAACAACAACAATAACAACAACAACAAAAACAATAATAACAACAATAATAACTGTCGTATTTGCGCTAAAATATGTGCAGCTCAATTGGCCAACGCGATGGCTCGTGAGTTGGCCAAGATCATCATTCAAGGCAGCTCCCCGCTCCCCTCTCCCCTCCCCTTTCCTTCCCCTCCCCTGCACCTGTGCAAAACATCTCTCATCGTTTAGTTGATTGTCTCAACGGTGTCTCTTCACAGCCGTAAAAGTTGTTCCTTTTTCATCTTCTTTTTTATTTTTTATTTATTTATTTTATTTTTGTTGTTGTAGCATTCACAACGCCCGAGGGTTGTCGGCCATTGGCGAATGCCTTTTGACCAAGTCTACAGTGAGACTCATCAATTGATTTATCATATTTGGAGCTATAATGACTTTTCCTGTGGTCTTTGTATTACCGTAAGACCGCTTGACCCATATGCAATTAATTAAACCTAGCAATAATTTACAAACTAATGAAAATCAAATGCAATTGATGGTTAATTGAGAATATGTTTTTGAGTTAAGATTACTTGAGTTAAGTTTTCAAGGGCTTTAACTAAATAAATTAATGTGAAGGAAAAATGTTACGGAAACATGAAATACACATAAATTCTAATTTTAGACTTAATTAGCGATCTTATTCAGTCAAAACCTTTTATTTACATTTAATATAATTTACATAATTTTAATACATATATTTTTTTTAAAATTCAAAATAATTATTAATGACCAATATTTATTTAAAAATTACGAAGTAACACTTATTTTCGATTTTTTTTAATAAAAATAATAAATAAGAGTTATTTTTTATTTTGATTTTTATTTTAAAATTGATGTTTAAGAAGACCTATATTTTTAACCCCAGAAATCAGCACAATTTGCTCAATAATCTTAAATAATCTTAAGCTTAAACAGAGGACTTGGGCTATTATAAAACTCAAATTTATATGATTTCTCAAACTATTAAATCGTTAGAGTTGTCAACCTGCCAGAAAATAAAACTTTTTCAGTTCGAAAATTGAGTTCGGACAACAGTCATGAATAAATTCATTTAAAATAATAAACAATTTACAATTATAACTAAGTGCCGTTTAGGAAATATTTTTAATTCAATTAAATAAAAAATAAAAAAAAAATATAATTTATGAAATAAATAAATCTTCCAAAAAAACTTTTTAACAAAGTAAAAGTCTAGTGACGAAAGTCTTTCCCTGCCCCAAAATTTCTGATATCCCATTTTGTGACGAACGATATTAAACTTAATATATAAATAATTATAAAATAAAAAGTTTGGCATTCGGAACATTGCGCATAAAGATCTTGATTCTTTATACCTAAAAATAATTTTAATGCGCAGTGCCGAATGCCAAACTTTTTATTTTATAATTATTTATATATTAAGTTTAATATCGTTCGTCACAAAATGGGATATCAGAAATTTTGGGGCAGGAAAGACTTTCGTCACTAGACTTTTACTTTGTTAAAAAGTTTTTTTGGAAGATATCAGAAATTTTTGGAATTTTATAT
Organism: Drosophila kuntzei; assembly: GCA_035042165.1. Classification (NCBI taxonomy): domain Eukaryota; kingdom Metazoa; phylum Arthropoda; class Insecta; order Diptera; family Drosophilidae; genus Drosophila; species Drosophila kuntzei. Next base: position 335,279 of record JAWNLU010001388.1, on the reverse strand, counting down.
GATTCTGACAGTGTAATTTTGCTATAAAATTATCAAAATGCTTACTTCAAATAAAAAATAAATAGGGCAGCTATATAATACAGTAAACCGATTTTAACCAATTTTGTTTAGGATGTATAAAACCAACCCAGATGCGTATGTTGACAGTGTGATCAAGATATCTAAAAAACAACAAAGTTTTTCATACTAAAACTTGATTTTATACCGATTGTTCATATGGCAGCTATATGATATAGTATACCGATTTGAACTAAATTTGGACATAATGTATAAGACCAACTTAAATGCATACTGTGTCAAATTGGTTCAGATATCTTGAGAAATATAAAAGATTTTCGTACTGAAACCTTATTTTGGACCGATCGTTCATATGGCAGCTATATGATATAGTGGACCGATTTGAACTAAATTTGGACATAATGTGTAAGACTAACTTAAATGCATACTCTGTCAAATTGGTTGAGAAACCTTAAAAAACAAAAAAGTTGTTCATACTAAAACTTGATTTTTAACCGATCGTTCCTATGACAGCTATATGATATAGTGGACCGATTTCAACTAAATTTGGACATAATGTGTAAGACTTACTTAAATGCATACTTTGTCAAATTGGTTGAGAAACCTTGAAAAACAAAAAAGTTTTTTGTACCAAAGCTTGATTTTCTAATTAGTACCATATAGTAAATAGTAAAATGTATATATTCAGTTAACCGGTCATATCTTCCACACCTTGCGGCTGAGAGACATGTGTCATATATCAAAAGACGCGAAATTTTACGTGTTACAACATATTGAAATTTAATAAAAATCGTCGGAACCGTTTTCTAATAAATCGCCAAAGTTTAAGCTAAAAATCCTTTTTTCACCTGTAGCGTTTTACCTGAGCACTTTGCAAAAAAATATTCAAGGCACGTCTGAAAGCCCTCTAATATACCTTTCTAACGACATATAGAACACATCTCTAGCTTTCTTGGATTGGAAGCAATGGGTGTTTCAAATTTATCACGTTTTAGCTTTTTCCCGCTAAACTAGCTATTTCCCGCTAAAGTCGTAGAACAAACATTTCTAGATTTCTGATAAGAAACAATTCCTCATCAGAAAAATTTAGCTTTTTCAGCGCCTTCGTACAAACAAACAAATGGACAAACAAACTTTTCATCTCATTTTGAGAAGGCCCTTAAAAACTTCAAATTAATATATCTTTTGAACCAAATGTCGGATTGAAATGATCAAGGTATCATTCGACGCGTATTTTTAATAAGAATTTTTAAAAATTATAAAATTTTACCAAAAGGCTCCAACGGCCCCACTAGCTGCAATCATTAAAATTTGGCCCCTCCCACTTACACCCCCATATCTTACGAACCAGGTGAGTTACCAAAAGTCTTAGTATGCACTTTTGTTAGGTAAAGTCATACCTTTCGATCGGTATATAACTCAATCCGATCGGACAGTCATAGCAAATTTTCCATTCTGCGTGTATATATTGCTAGTCGCCTTTTGCACACTACGTGTTGCTTTCGTCACTAGCGCGGACTGCCGTCCGCAGTGATAAATACATTTTTAAGAATTAAACGTCTATTAACCTTCCTCGGCAAATAAAAAAAGAGGAAAATGAAATCAAAACTCAATAAAAATAAAAAAAGAGTAATTTTTAATTTTTGATTGAGAAAAGATGTTGTACATATATCTAGACCAATATCTTTAACCATAAAGATCAGCACAATTTGTTCAAAATAAACTTAAAGTTACTAGCTACGCAATTTTAAATAAAATAGCTTTCTATTCAAACAATTCTAGATTTTGCAATAAACTTCAACATAGGGCCTAAGGGCTACTATAGAATCAACATTTAAATGATTTCCCAAACTATTAAATCAAATGGTAAGCCAAGTCCCTTAATTTGAATTATTTGGGGAATTTGCAAGTTGAACAGAAGCCCATTAAAACTAAAAGAAGAGAAATAAACGAATCTCTTGGCGAGCAACTCAAACCTAAAAGAAAGCGATCACTCGGACATTTTATATGGTTGAGTTGAGTTCTATGGTTAAATTCGTATGCAAATGAGAGGTGGCTTCAAATAAAGAAGACACCTTTTTAAATGTCGTTCAGTCAAGGGCTGGCGACCTTGCTGAGAGTTTACAGCTAAACAAAAGCTAAAACAAAACAAAAAAACAAAAAAAAAAATAAATAAATAAAATAACCAGAAACCGAAAGAAGAAGAAAACTAGCTAAAAAGCTAAAACTTACATTTGGACCAATTAAATATCTATAAAAACACTTTAACAATATATCTGAGACAATGCAGCAGCAACAACAATGAATTTTGAATTTTAGGGTAATGGAATCGGAATCGGAATCGATTTCAGAAAGAAAGACATAGAGAGAGAGGGGGAGACAAAGAGGGGGAAACTGCATTCATTAAAAGCCAATCAAGTAAAATAAACTCATTGGCTTTCTATAGAGAATCCTAATTGGGCAACAAAAAGACAGTTAAAAAATGAATTCAATTAAGTTAAGAGAAAAGAAAAGCAACCAACAAGACAATAGAAAATATACAAATAAATAAATTAAATTTAAAAAAAAAGCAAAATAAAGAATTTATTGAGAATCAATAGAGTCACATTGTCAATAATATTGAATGACGCATGCAACTACTCTCTCTGCCATAAAACTAATCAATTTACATATTTCTCTGCTCCAGGAACAATATAAAATTCTTTAATTTGTATTCTCGTTTAGGCTTGAAAACCTATTAAAAAGATATATACGAAATTATTAGAGAAAAGCTGTACAATAGAATATATAAAAGTTCTAGTTTAAGTTGAAGCAGGAAACTAAAGTTACTTCATTATTCTTATTGTATATCATTTGAGGTCGGAAAATTTCAATTGATTTAGGAGAGATGAGGAAATTAATTAAACATCTCTAAATTCGTTTAGAGAAATTGTGGAAAAGCTGTAGGGAAATTGTGGGATTCCTACACAATTTCTTTTACTTTGCGAATATGAGAATTATAATAAATTGTTCATCAAAATCAAAGTTTAAATCAAAGTTTAAATTTAAATGAGGAGATATTTTCGTCAAAATATTGCTGCTGCTAAAGAATTACAATAATATAAAAAATCTCTACATTTTATAGAACCCGATACTAAAATCAACAGCCAAACGTAAATGTGAAAAATCCAAATGTAATGTATTTCATTTTAGTCAGCACTTCAGACTAAGACATCCGTCAAAATAATACTTTTAATTAGTAAAAAGGGGATAATGTGTTTTTAAGTATGTTTCCAGGATATTATTAAATTATTAAATTAAGAAAATATTCGAATAAAATGTCAACAAAAAAACAAAAGTCAGTCAAAAATTCATATAATATTTGATATAACTAAAAAATATAATACAGAACTCAGAAAATCCTGATAGATGCAAATGATAAACCATTCACAGAAAAAGGTTGAAATTTCTTGATTTTAACATGAATTTTTAAATTATATATTCAGGATATTATTGTTAAATTAAGAAAATATGTGGAAAAATTACAAGAGCTCAACATTAAAAATTCAAAGAAGCCTAAAACATTAAATCTAACTAAAAAAAATTTACAGAATCCCGAAATTAAAAATATTGCCGAGAAAAATCGTGCCAAGTATATTGTACTTAATTTAAGAAAATCCAGGATTAGCGTATTTCTGACACTTCATTGAATTGATTTTATCGTGGAATCTGAGATTTGTTTTTCCTGTGTAGTAATGTATCTTAATACCACAGTTAGTTACTGGAAATGAGGTGTAGAGAACGCTTCTCCCCCTCTCCACCAGAATCCCTTCTCTTTTCTCTCTCTAGTAAACAGTTTGCTTTGAATTCTCAGTTGAACTTCCGTTTCCCACAGCGCATCACTTTGATTATTCAAGGTTTTCAAGGATTCCGTTTCGAAAAGCATCTGCGGAAGCGCCACAAAGTCTTCTGTCTGATTTATTTTCTCCCTCCCTCTCTTTACATATATATTTTTTTTGATATTTTCTAACCCAAAATGAGCGGTATAAAATATATAGACACGCCCCTGCCTCCTTCAGCTGGGACAATAGGCAAGTGAAGAGTTTTTGTGAGGTTCCCAGGGCAACCCTTTAGTATTCTGGATGTTGCACCCTTCAAACTGTCTGTCTGTCTGTCTATTTTGTTGATCTATCAGAAATCTGTCACGATACTACGTAGCAGGTAGCAGGTAAGTCTCTTGTTTCTTCCCTTGCCACATCCTCCAACCCTGCAACTTGTGTGGAAATGCAATGCAAAGTGGAAAATGCTCGCATATCGATCAACATGAATTTGATTCGCATTTTCCAACGTGGGAAACTTACACAGGTGCTGTTTCCAATTGAGGGACGAAGGGAGACGAGAAATTTGATACCTTGGCGAATTCAGCTGCCACATGTTGCAAATAATAAATATTTGACGAGTTTGAGTTTCATTCCTTCGAGTTGTATAATTTTTCATCTGATGGAAAATGGGATTTACCTGCTTTGCAATTAACCAAAATGATATGAGAGAACGTAGATTATGTGAGCAGACAACAACAACAAGAACAACAACAACCATAATGACAACAACAACCGCAATAATGACAGTCGCACACAAATCAACAAATCACGATCACAAAACTCACGATTTCTTGTATCCCGAAAAATTATCAAAAACGAAAGACAAAAATCCGAAAACCTAAAAAAAAAAGCCAAGAATATTTTCGGTAGCCAATGTTGCAGCAGAACAAGACCATGCCGCATGTTGCAAGTGCCTGTCACAGCGTCAACAGCAACAACAACAGCAACAAGCAAGAAAGCTCTAGTCGAGTGTGCTCGATCATGAGATACCCTAGCACGTATTAAAAATGTTTCTTAAATAACTACTGGATTTTATTGCACAATATTTTTAAATGCTATTTAATATTTACTTCATATTTACTAAAACGATTTTATTTTTCTGCAGATTTGTGAAATAGTTGCATCCAGAAATTTAAATAGATAATAAAAACAAATTGGCAGACAGTAAATTAAATAAAATGAACTACGCATTTTAATAACTATATTTATTTATTTAACGTCAACATAAAGCAGTCGACAGAGAGAAAATATAATTAAAGTGTTAAATACAATTTTAAAATGTAAAATTTAAAATTAAATTATATTATAATACATATTAATTCATAAGGAAAAAAATAAAAAAATGTAAATCAAATTGAAACACATAAACAAATTCAAAATATTGTTACTTACTAATAATTGAATGTTATATTTAATGCTTACTTGCTATTTAATTAGAAGATTTTATTTTCTTGCATCCAGAAATTTAAATAGACAATAAAAACAAATTGGCAGACAGTAAATTAAATAAAATGAACTACGCATTTTAATAACTATATTTATTTATTTAACGTCAACATAAAGCAGTCGACAGAGAGAAAATATAATTAAAGTGTTAAATACAATTTTAAAATGTAAAATTTAAAATTAAATTATAAAATAAAAAAATTTAAATAAAATTGAAACACATAAACAAATTCAAAATATTGTTACTTACTAATAATTGAATGTTATATTTAATGATTACTTGATATTTACTCAGAAGATTTTATTTTCTTGCATCCAGAAATTTAAATAGACAATAAAAACAAAGTACATAGGAAACTTGGCAGCCAGTAAATTAAATAAAATTAACTACGCATATTAATAAATAAATATATTAATTTATTTAACGTCAACTTAAAGCAGTCGCCAGAGAGAAAATATAATTAAAGTATTAAATACAATTTTAAAATGTAAAATTTAAAATTAAGTCTAGTTGAAACACACAAATAAATTCAAAATACTGTTACTTACTAATATGTTCGCATAGTGAAATTGTGTTAGTGACTAGTGAATTAATTTAAGGCAATTCTTTTTGCGCGAGGAATGAGAAAATAAATATATAGAATAAGTATATTTCTCAGCAATATTTTGATTTTCGGGGCACTGTACACCTTTTTTTTATTAATTCGATCAAATATTTGAGGCTTCTTTGACTTTATAATGTTGAGTCGTTGCCATTTCATCCGCATGTGTTAATTTAACAATAATATCCTCAATATATAATTTATAATAAGAACAACATATGTGAAAACGGAATTTGAATAAAAAAAGTATTAGAATGTCTTGATTGTAATAAATCTTTTTATTATTTCTATAGTACATATACTAAACTTTTAATTTCCGTTAGAATTCATATCCTTATTTTATAATCCTGGACACGACATAGCAGGATTTGCATTCTTTTTTTTGTAGATAAATATGTGTACTATTAAAAGAATGTAAAGACATATTATAAAAATATTATTATATCAAATTTTTCAAATAAACTTTTCGCATGCTAAAATCAAGAATTTTGTGTGCTGTTTCTGTTTACGCTTACAAAAACAAAAGTTGTAGATGCAATTTATGCTTTATAGCTTCGCATATGGAGTCTTCTGTCTGCACAAAGCTATACTCCCCGTTTATTTACTGGGCACAGGGTACAACAATATCGATTGCAAAAACTGTGATCAGTTCGCTTCAATGAGCAGAGACAAAACCAAGAGACAAGTGAGTCAGTTAGGCAGTTGGTCAGTTCATCAGTCAGTCAGTCAAACAGTCTATTTCTCTATCTCTTTCTCTTTTCCACTCTTTCTATCTCTTCTAAACGTATCTGTCGGATTGTCCACTTTGTGGCATTGCAAAGTTGGTCGTTGACAACATTTGATCATGGCGCATGCTTCAGTAGCTAACAAGTAAAATTGTGGCCAAAATGTGTAGGCAATTTGTCAATATGTTATGACAACAACAACATCAGCAGCAGCAGCAACAACAGTAGCAACTACAACAGCAGCAACAACAACAGCAGCAACATTATTGACATTAGGGCACCTGTTTCTTTGCCAACTTAAAACTATGATTACCGTTGTTGTTGCTGTTGTTGTTGCTGTTGTTATTGTCATTGTTGCCGGCAGCACGCGTATGTACAACACACACACACACACATAGAGAGAGAGAGACACATACACATGATCACAACTCGTGACTGACTCGAAAGACGCCAGCGTCGAGTCTCCGCAGACAACGTTAATCACAGACAAAATAAACCACGGGGACCGGCTAAGAAAATACAAAAACAAAACAACAAAAAATACTGAGTCAAGTGAAAGAGCCAAAATGCTATGCCAAGTCGCATTTGCAATGCTCTTGTTGCCGTTGTTGCTTTTGGGTTTTTGGTCAATGAACAAGAAAAATGGGTTTTCACGGTTACATGCGTCGATGAGTTGACTTGCTAGATGCGAGTACTTTAGCTCACACACACACACACACACAGACACAAACACACACACACACACATACATACACACACACACACACAGACAGAGAGAGAGAGACATGTGCACAACATAAGTACAAACAACATGCATATGACATGTTGTCTATAAGCAACAACAACAACAACCACAACAACAACAACAACATAAACATCAACAACAACAACATCTGCAAAGGCAACATCTGCAAAGGCAACAACAAAATTACTTTACTACATGGCATTTAAGTATTATAGGAAAGTTCGTTGCCTAAGTCTTTCGTTTTGTAGAACTCAACAAACAACAAAAAGCAACGCCGCGCCGTCTTGTCGTTTGTTCCGGTCTCCAAAGAGTTGTCGGAAATAAATTGTGGGGCTTCAAAGGGTTAAGGGAACTCAACTTTAAGCCACAACAACAATCATTGAATTAATAAAATGAATAGGAAATAATTAATAAATAAATGTACATTTTTGGTGTTGCCAAAATAAATACAGGGTATTTATTAATTTATCATTAAATGTCAAATGAACAGTTGATCAAAAGAAACTTAAAATTTAAAATAAAATAAAATTAGGAAAAATTGATTAACAGTTATTATTGATTGAATTCAAGTTAAAATACATTTTATTACAAAAATGTAAAATTGAAACTTAATTTTTTTTATTTTTTGTTTTATTAATTTAATCAGAAAATAGTTAATAATTTTAAATACAATTATAAAATTTAAAGGTAAAATTAAAAATTAAATTATTAAATACATTTTTATTCATAATTAAAAAAATAAAAGGAATATATGTAAGTTTAAGTTTAAAAGTTTAAGTTTAAGCTTAAAATCAATGATGTGTTGGTTCCTACGGTCTAAAAGTTCAGGCTCTGAGTTGAAAATTTGATGGAGTTTGTTGTAATCTAAGATAAAAAATAAATTAAATATAAAAGACTAAAAGTCTGGGGATATTTAAAAAATTATTAAATGATCCAACATATGTATAAAAATTAATTGTCTATAATTTCTAAAACTACTTCTTTTATTGGATATTTTCGTATTCATAATAAACCAAAATTTCTCTTTAGATACTATCTTCATTTATACAACAGATTTCAGAAAAGAACAGTTTAGTCTCCCATGATAATTTTCCATTTATCTGCTTAAGCAGATTATGTTTATTAGAAGCCGTTTTGTGAACTCCACCCCAAGGTTTCGACATGAAAGCCGGAGGAAACATAATAACAATCGAATTTAGGAGCGCTAAGTAAACGCACTTCCTTTTCTTCCTTTATTTTTGAAAGGCGCATCCTGAAGCGCCTACAAATTCCCACGACACGGGACAATAGAAATGCCCTCAGGGCTAAAGAGAAAACCATCGAGTATTATTTATATTATGAATTGTCGACAATCGACGAGGCAGGTAGGAAAAATCCAGCAGGTAGTTTGACAATTCAGATAGTTTCCAGTCTATTCTTTTCGCTGCTTATCGGCTGTCTGTCATTTGGGTTGGCTCGCTTATCAACTGTATCCTCGTCCTTGAACTGTCACCTTTCATATTGTCACTTTCACTAGCGCTTATCGTCAGATCCTTTAGCCTGCTTAATCCCTAAGCGTTAATCGCAATTGTTTGCCTCCTAATGAGTCCATCAGCATTTCGAATGTGCCCAAAATAATTATATGAGACCTCTTAAAGACCCCCCACAGTTCCAATCTTTGGTTCGGCTTCGTTGAGCGGAAGAAGCTTCTGCATTTTGAGTTTGAGTTTAAAAGTGTATAAATTGTTGAGCGGGGGCGGGACAATCAACATCAACCGAATATGGTAATCAACAACAGCTTTTCAACCGAAATATTACACGGCTCAGCGATTGCTGTAACCTCACACCCCCTTCTATTTATACTTCCCTCCCCCCCCCCCCCTCTAAGCCATCTTTAACAGGTGGAAGTCAGGTGGCTAAAGCCAAGTTGTTAATTCTTGGAACCGACTCCAAATGCGTTTAGCATATATAAAAATAAACTATCGACGCGCTTTTAATTAAGCTGTAGATTTTGGTATAGCTCGTTAGTGATGGAAGCAATAGAACTAGAGATGAGAGATGAGATTAATGTGTTCTAGATTTGATATGGTTTATGATTTTATACAAAACGAAAGGCAACTTTAAGTGATTATTAAATGTTGTGTGTTTGACGAGAATAGTCTCGCTTTGTTTTCGAATTTTGGATTAATTTTATACAACACAATATTTTAATTGATATCATTTATTTTTATATTTATTATTTTTAAACAAAATTAAATTAAATGTTTTATAAACAAAATTAGAATTTTGAAAATAATCTAAAATCTACACAGAAAAAAATCTTTGTAAAATTCGAGATAAAAATTCTTGATCATGCATTTTTTAAGTTTGTTTTCAGAATATTATTGTTAAATTAAGACAATATGGGGAAAAAATGACAACGACTCTGCATTAAAATGATTTTATGCCGAAATTCCGGATATGTTTTTATGTGTACACTGAAAAAAAAGACCAACTCTAAAATCAAGAACATTCATCTTAAATATTTTGTTCTTAAAATAAGACTATTTAAGACCAAATTAATAAGACTAAGAATATTAGTCTAAAAATTCGCAGTTCTTAATTAAAGATTTAAAAATCTTAAATTGATAAGAAAATATAAATATGTCATATTTAATATGAAGACAATAAGGGCACCGTGGCACGTTTGGTAACAAGTCGAGGGATCGAAACCGCCTCTAGCCAAGAAAAAAAAATATAATCGGAATATTTATAAAAAAAAAATACGTCCAAAAAGTATAAATATCAAAAAAAAAAGTTTAAAGTTTAAAAAACACCTGCCTTATTTTTTTATTTTTGGTTTGAGAATTTAAGACTTTTTGGACTTAAATTAAGAACTTATTCTTATTTTAAATGAACTTAAAATCAAAATGTGTTTTCTAAATATAAGAATTTGATGTTCTCGACGCATTTTTTAGACCAAAATTCTTAGTTCTGAGACCAAAATCTTGATTTTCAAACATTTTTTATCAGTGTATCAACGTATAATTTTTTGAATATTAATTGTAACAACATATTATCTTTTAGTATATTTTAAGCGCTAGTGATGGCCTTTGATAAAATGCACATCTCTAATGCACAAATAATCAAACTCGAGCACCTTTCACCCCCTTTCAAAGTCGATGTCTTGACCCAGTGAACAGAAAAGTCAGATGACAACTGTGTGCGCATAATTAATGTACTTGAACAACAGCAACAACAACAGCAACAACAACAACTGCAACAACAACAACAACAACAACAACAACAACTAGAAGAATAGGCATGCAATTTGAGGCAGTCATATTTAATAACTTGTTTATGGTCATATAAATGAATACGAGTATACTCATGAGTATTCATCAAGTGACCACAAAGCTTAATAGGGCACGTGCCCTGCTTGTTAGGCCAACCGACCAAATGGCCGCCTTTTCTTGTGGTTGCAACATACGCATATTGCTGCAAGTTGCTGTTGCATGTTGTTGTTGCTTTGTTGTTGTTGCTTTGTTGAATGGTTATTTATTGCACGCAGCTTGCCGTTAAGTCTTAAGATTCAACTGTACCCTGAACTTGGCCCAGAGAGCCAAGAGTCGATCGGGGAACGTTTTGGGCCCAAAGTTGAAGGCGCCTGCAGATGAAGTTATTAATAAAAACTTGTTGCATGTGCATGTGGCAAGTTGCTGTTGCTGTTGTTGTTGTTGTTGTTGTTGCAAGACGGCAGTTAAAAATCAAAACAAGATGCGATGCCAAAACATAGAAATGCAATTGCTAATGTTGCTGCTATTGCAGATGTTGCAGCTGTTGCTGATGTTGTTGCTGCAACTTGTGGCAATTGCATGTGGAGCAGCTGCAGTTGCTGCTGCTGTTGGACTCTTGGCTGCCTTCACGTTGTCTTTCAAGTATTTGTCAATTAGATTTTTAATTGCTGAAATATGAATGTAGGCGCAACAGCAACAGCAGCAACGCATTTGCCGTGACTTTGACGTTGACAGCAGCAGCAGCAACAACAACAACAGCAACAATATTATCCGTCTGCTTTTTTTTAGCCTGTTTTGCCTGTTGCAAACTTGTTGAAGCTGCAACAGACAACGACGACGATTATTAAATGCAACTTAGATCAGATCTGCAGCGGCAACAGCAACAGCAGCAGCAGCAGCAGCAACGACAGCGACAGCAGCGAGAACTCGATTAAATCGAAATGCAATGCTTCTTAGCTGCCTGCTTGCCACGCCTCCCTTTGCCCCTCGCTGCTGATGACCAGTGTTGCCAACTTTGGACAAGCAAAAATATTGCTGCTTTTAGTGGGCAAGAGTGAAAATAATAAAATAATAAAAAAAATACTTAATAATAAGTTTAATTTTTCAAAAATAAAAATCTGATGTTTTTTTATGTTTATCATGATTATCTATAAGTTTCTAACTACCCAAAAATAACTCAAATTCAACAGTCGCTGTTTTTGGAAAGCTTATATCAAATATTGAAATATACAGATTTATATAGATCTATAAAAACCCAATTTCATAAAATTTTTATGCAATTTTAATGAAATTCCGCATGGTTCCGTCAGATAATGTCGCCGACTTGTCATAATTAAAAAAAACTTTTAGTTCGAAAAATAACTGGGTTCGATTTCACACTGTCACATAAAAATCTGTGTATGTATAATAATATAAAATGCTTTAGGTAGCGTGCTCCTAATAATAAATATTGTATCAAAAAATCAGAATAAAAAATAAATAAAATTTCAAATTATAATAAAAATATTGAGTCAAAGATTATTTTTTATATGGTTCATCATAATTTAATGTTAATAGTAATTTAATTATATTAAAGATCGTATTAATTCTGAAAATTAATTTTCTATATAAAAAACTTTCAAATAATTTATTTACTATAAAAACGGATAAAAAGCAAAGAACACTTTAAAATGCCCAGAATTCTCGCTAATTTTTGTTAGTTTTTTCCCGCAATTGAGCTTAAAAATATAGCCAAATTTGGCGGTAAATTAGCTTTAATGGCAACACTGGAGTCAAGATGAATCGCGTGCCAGGCAACTGCGACTAGCTGAAATATTATTATTATGCTTTGGCTAAAAGTGAATGATTGCCGTGTGGGGCGCAGCTGCAACAGCAACATCGGCAACAGCAGCAACAGCAACAGCAGCAACTGTAACGCACAAGCACTTGCAACATTGGCAACATGATGCGCTTTGATAGACGACGATAGATTATCAGACGGAAAAAGCGAAACAGAATAAAAACCAAACATTTTGCTGTCGCTTCGCTAATTTACGAGCCAAAATCAGATGGAGGAAAAGAAGAACTGAGAAAGAGCAAGAACTAAGAACTAAGAAGAGAAGAAAAAGGAAGAACTACGAAAGAGAAAGAACCAAGAAAGAGGCAGAAAATAGATAAGAAGAATGGATCTAAAGAGGTGGAAGATGGAATTATTCCTTATCGGAAATCTAGAAATGTTTGTTTTACGACATTTTGAATAAAAAAGCTAGGCTAGCGGGAAAATGGAAAAAACCCGCTAAAGTTAAAACCGTGGAGCAAGAGATATTAGAATAGAAAGAAGAAGACGAATTACAAAATATAGAAGAAGAGACAGAAGAAGAAGAAGAAGAGAAGTCAAAAGCAGAAGACAAGGACATGAAGAAAGAGGAAAAAGTAAGAAAAAGATAAGAATAAGAGATAAAAAGGTGCAAGAGATAGAAGAATAGAAAGAAGAAGACGCATTACAATAGATTAAAAAAGGTATAAAAGAAGAGGAAGAAGAAAAGTCAGAAGAAAGAAAGAGGAAGTACAGGATAAAAAGCAGAAGCAGACTCAGAAGAGCAGAAGAGATGGAACAAGAAAGAAGAAAATTTACAGAAAACAAAGAAAAGAAGAGATAAAAAAGTCGAGTCTGATCGACAGTAGAATACCCTAGCAAAGTATGACGATATCGAAAGATTAAAGTTAAAAAATGTGAATGAGTTTAACTTTAAATCGATGATTTGATAAATATTGTTTAAGCTTAAACAAAAATGGCAATTCTTAAATTTACACTTATATAAAATGTAGATTAATTAATTAAGCAATAAAAATAAAACATATTTAAAATTGTAATGCATAAATTAAGCTAAGTCTTAAATTTAAACCTATATTAAATTTAGATTAATTAATTAAGCAATGCATAAATTAAGCTGAGTCATAAACTTACAATTATCTAAAATTTAGATTAATTAATTAAGCAATAAAAACAAAACATATATAAACTTGTAATGCATTAATTAAGCTAAGTCTTAAATCTAAACTTATATTAAATTTAGATTAATTAATTAAGCAATGCTTAAATTAAGCTGAATATTAAATTTACAATTATATTAAATGTAGAATAATTAATTAAGCAATAAAAACAAAACATATTTATAAGTGTAATGCATTAAATAAGCTGAGTCGGAGTTGCCTTCTTCTGGCTGCTCTGAGTGCTGGGTATAAAAAGTGGAAGCAGCAGCAGCAGCAGCAATTGTCCATGTTGCAAACAGTCTAATTAGCGGCACACACATTGCGCATACGCCACGTGTGCTTTGGGCCGCAGACAAAAAGGCAACAGCAGCAGAAGCAGCAGAAACAGCAGAAACAGCAGCATATTAGCCTTATATGTTTGCATAGTTAACTGTTAGCCAGACACACACACACACATATATATTTATATATTTATATATGTGTGTTTAGCTTGCGACGGCCGATTCGCTGGCAACGTGCCTCGTTAGTTGTAGTTGCATGCTGCGATCAACAGCAGCAGCAACAGTTGCTGTTGCTCTTGTGCCAAGACATAGACCTTGGCCATGGCCAACTGGCAAAAGCACACTTGCAACTTCTTTTCCTCAAACTGGAGGCAGCCAGTTGTTGGCCTTGCTTTGGACAGCTTGTTGCATATGTCAAGTCAAGCAACAACTGCAACAGCAACAACTGCAACAGCAACACCTGCAAAAATTTTACTCTAGCTGAAAATAGCAGCATACATCATACATCTATCTATCTATAACAACTATCTAACTATCTAAGCATCCATCTATCTGCATATCAATTATGACTCGACTTTATTATTAACTAAAATTCCTTTCTCTTTTTCGATCAACATAGTAACCAAAAAGAATATAACCATCATCAAAAGATGTAATCAAACTAAAGCTAAAAATTCAAAAATGTGGCTTACAATAATGTTATATATATTTGATATACACATAATATAATTATGTATCAGATAAATGAGCAGATTATTGTAACACCTTGTGAGACATAAAGCAATTCTGTCTATTAATATTTTTTAAACCCAACGTTTTGATTGAAACTTTGACTTTTAAATAAAAAAAAACAATGTTCGTTTTTATCAATTATTATCCTACCTTCTTTATTTGTAAGCCTATAAAATTATTTAATAAAAGTAGCATACTTTCAAAGAAACTATTAATTTCATTATTATTTTTACACTTTTTCAAAATCAAGTTGAAATTAAATTGTAGATAGTTAGAAATAATTATTTTAATTGATCTTTTCTTATCGACATAACCAAAATAATAGCACCAAAAGTTGTAACCAAACTGAAGCTAACAATTCAATTGTGGTTTGATATACATTTAGTATATAATATATAGAATATATGAACTGAATATTGTAGTTCTTTGTGAAATATAAGGCAATGCTGCCTGTTAATAATTTATAAGCCAAAGTTTTGGTACGAAATTTGAATTAGTTATTTAATAAAAAAAAACAATGTTCGTTTTTTTTCAATTATTATCCTTTCTTGATTTTTAAACCAATAAAATAATTCAATATCTAACTTCATTATTATTTTTACACTATTTCAAAATCAAGTTGAAATTAAATTGTAGATAGTTAGAAATAATTATTTTAATTGATCTTTTCTTATCGACATAACCCAACTAAAGCTAAAAATCAAATGTGGCTTACAATAATGTGATATATATTTAATATATGATATATCGAGTATATAATTTGTGTATGTATTTGTGAGATACGTAGCAATTCTAACTAAAAAATTTTTAAACCGAAAGTTTTTTGGGTTTTTTATTTATACAAAAACAATTAAATTATTTTTTAAGAAACGAATATAATAACAATGTTAATTTTTCCTATTGTCCTACTTTCTTGATTTTAAATTTATAAAATTATTTAATGAATTGGTACCATACTTTTATGGAATTTAACTTAAGATACATATTAATATCATTATTATTTTTACACTGTTACCAAATGAAGTTAAAATTAAATTGGAGATAGCTAAATATAATTAACAATTAAAATAATATTATTAAAGTTTGCAGACTTGATTGTAATATACAAATATATTTCTAATTTTTTTCAATGTTTTATTATGTAAATGATTAATATTAGAGAATATTTCTAAGCCAGCTGTTAAATACACTCTCATCGTTTATTAAACAAATCAATGCACTTTATGTGCAATTGTAAAAAAATATTCTAAAGAATTGAAGCCCATAAAAGAACTACTGAGTTTTAAATCAAAGAATGTCGCTGTGTATTCAGATTTAAAGGGACGCAGCGACTAAAATAACTATTGATAGAGCTTAGTGGATGGAAGAGGAGAGACTTGTGCATGCCGTTCATAATTCAACGATTTGTCATTTTGTATTCAAATATTTCTATTCGTATATATTCGATTCGATTCGTTTCGATTCGATTTGCATTTCAATTGATTCATCTGCCTTGCGACGACGACGAGTGTTGAACTTTAGCGCGCGCCAATGAGTCGAGTCGAATTGAGAATGAAGAATGAAGAATCGTTTACATTCACATATATATTCACATATTCACATTCACATATTCACATTCACATATTCACATATTCATATGGTGTTGTGGCTTTTCACACCTTCCACTGTCTAATAAGTTTGGAGGCATTGCTAACGAGACGCACGACAGATAAAGATATCAGTTTCGAGACAACACTTGTTCTACCTCATGTCCCAAGATTCTATACGATTCCAAAAAATATAAGCAGAAGAAGAAGATGAAGAAAGAAAAAGACAGAATCCATGGACAAGTTCTTAGTGCTTTTGACACTTTCGAAAATTTGTTAGCAACGATTTGCATAATTTCACAGTAAATTCCTAATTCGAATCTATGCCGCAACAGTTGAAGTATCAATTCGGACTTGGACTCCATCTCCATCTCTATCTCCGTCTTCAACTCCATTTCCATTTTCATTTCCATCTTTCAGAGTGGAACAGAATAAACCGAACCCTTCCCTCATATACAATCTACTCATATGTATATTTATGTTTGATACTTAATCGCTAATAAATACACCTTCGTATTTCAAACTCAGTCAGACATCATTTGAATATTTTTGAAAGGGCCATAGAACTTGGGAAGAGTTTGGAGGTGGTTAGAGGTAAGTTATTCAGCTGCTGTGCGACTCCTGTAGCGTTTGTTTGTTCTAAATCAAAACATTTCTCTCCCATTTCTCTCCTCAGTTCAACTTTGGAACACATTTTTCACACCTAACAAACATTTTAAATTGTTGTCCCAAACTCAACCTCAACCTAAGTAAATTTTCCTGATCTTCAATCTGAATGGAACTTTAATCGTAACATATCGCACTTTGGTTTGATTTATATCATAGTAAGTATTACTTTATCATCTGATAAATCAGATCTTAACTCTTGTCGAAAAACAGTTGATATTTTTATTATATACAAATTTATAATTTTATTGAGTTTTTTTCTCTCAAAAACAGGGACCGTAACAATTATAATTTTTAATAAAAAAAATTTAAAAGTAAGAATTAATTTTTTTTTATTAAA
This sequence comes from Drosophila kuntzei, assembly GCA_035042165.1. NCBI lineage: Eukaryota > Metazoa > Arthropoda > Insecta > Diptera > Drosophilidae > Drosophila > Drosophila kuntzei. The sequence continues at coordinate 318,051 of JAWNLU010001388.1, read as the reverse complement.
ATTAATTATTAATATTAATTTATATGATAAAAATAAAAAGTAATTATTAATTTTCAATTTTTATATAAAAATTAAACCATAACTTTTTTTATTAAAATTAATTTAATGATAAAATTAAAAATAATTATTGATTTTCAATTTTTATATAAAAATTAAACCATATCCTTTATTTTCAATTTGTATAATACAAATTTAAAATTATTATTTATTTGAAAAATTGAATTCAAATATCTTTTGAACTAAAGGAGCTATTTAAAATGTATGATCTAGTTCCTTTAGTTCAAAACATATTTGAATTCAATTTTTATTTTAAATTTTTATAATAAAACATATTTGAATTCTAACGTAATGCTTTAATTTTTATATAAAAATTTAAAAATAATAATTATTTTTTATTTTTATCATATAAATTAATTTTAATAATTAAAAATATTTTTAAAATAAAAAAATGCAAATAAAAATTTATCCTGTTTTTAATTTGCGTAAAAAAATAACAAATGTCTATTTTTCTCACTCTTCTTGAAGGCTTTTTAAAGCCTCAACTTTTTTAAACTCATAACTCTTATTTACGGTCCCTGCTCAAAAGTCAAACTATTATGTTTTGCAAATTGGCGTCCCAATGTCGCCTTCTACATCGTCGACAGCTGAGAAATAATTTATAAACCTAACAGAAACAAATCATATGAAAAAATAGCAATATTGCTGATTCGAGTCGAGGCGCTGAACACAAATAATTTAGAGATTGCAATGTCGACAGATCAGAACAAATTATAAAGTTAAAGAGAGACTCACCCTAAGAAATCTAATCCTTAGTTTTTCGTAAATCATGAACATGATTTATTTCCGCGTTTTCGCCATTGCTGTAATAAAAGAGCAAAAATATGCATAATTTATTTATTTATTTAACTAAAACCAGTTGTCAAAAAATGTTGAAAAATTAAAATAATTTTACAAATTGCAATTGGAAATAAACAGCTAAAATAATTATTAAAAACTTAAATAGTATATAAATTTAATTTTAATATAAAAGATCCAACATTTGTTGCTAGGATTGGGAAAAGCCCCAATTGAGCAACTGCATTAATGACATTACAACTTAAACTAGACCTTTAGATTTGATATTATATTCCTTGTTTTAATATCTTTAAGTTAATTAGTTGAGACAATTACAAAATGGGCAATCATCAATTTAGAAGCCTTTTCCTTAATATATTGTCTAATGCATTTTCCGAATTAATTTAGCATTAAGCTCGCAGTAAAGCTAGCAGAATTTTTCTATTATTAATTTATTTTTTATTTATATATTTAAATATTTATTTATTTACTTTTTTATTTATTTATTTTCACACGAATAAAAAAAGTAGTCGGCAAAACGAATAAAGTGTTGGAAAAATTTAAAAGAAAAATTAAACTAAAAATTATATTAACATCCAACATTTGTTGCAAGGATTGCGCAAAGTCCAGAAAAATCAAATTAGATCAATATAAAACAATTTAAAAACAAACGAAACACGATAGATTTTTGATGCGAAAGGGGAGAGAGAGATTGGTTGAAATTAAATGATAAAGTTCAATATAATTAGCGCATATTTATATAATGCAATTTTCTTTACATATTTTCTCTAACCTTTTTCAAATAAATTTCGAATTCATGAATTATGAATTATAAATTTAGAAGCGTTTAACAATAAGAGACATAAACAAATGTTATTCAACTGAGAGCTCTAACATATGATTAAAGTTTCCCAGACTCTCCAGATATTGCAACTAAATCAAAGTTGTATTGACACCTTTCAGTTCCACCTTCAAATTCCAGTTGGAACTCGCAAGTATCTGGTTTAGTTTGAGTTCCCACTCCGCCTCCCACATGAATATGAATGGCAGTCCATTTGCGAGTGTATCCATGAGTGTTTGAATACGAATAAATAGATATATTCACAGCAATTTATGTATCTTAATTGTGCCCCAAAGCGTCCCATTCGGAGTGTGAATGAAAGAACCTTTTTTTTGGCTATATTTCAACTTCATTTTGTGGGCCGAGTCGAGTGATAACTGCAGTCGATTGTCAGCTTCGTTTGGAGTTTGAGGTTGAGTTTTTGGTTTGTTTTCTTCCACTGTTTCCGAATATGATCTGGAAATGTCGAAACTGCACTCGTATTTCATTGAATGAACTCTGAGTAGTTTTTTTTTTTTGGGCTTGGCTTCGTTACGTTCCTTTCTCACGATCATGATCATCTTCATTTTGGGCTACTTTAAACACTTGCTTTATTGATATTGATATTTATGGCTGATAATTTCAGTTTATGAGTCGTTCTCTATCGTTTTGTCTACCGGCCAGGTGAAAGGTGCCGTCAGACAGATACTCATAAAGTTATATACACTTAAATGCCATACTCATAAGAAAGTTTTCTCCTATTTGTGACAAAATTAACTATGCAAATGATCTGGTTGCAGCTCCATTTTAGGATAGTTTGCAGTTCCTTAAGATAAAATTAAAAATAAAAATTAATATTACTAGCTGAATATATTTTATTTACTTTTTTTTTTATAATATTATTTTATTATTATGATCAATATTATTATCATGCTACCTAATGAATTTTCAGTGTCATATTAGAAATTTAACAATTTTAATATACCTACAGATTTTTAGGTGACAGTGTGGGAATTGAACCCAGTTATTTTTTAAACTGAATTTCTAATTATGTGACCGATGCGAGACTTTCCTCACTTTTATTTACTGAAATCAAATTCAACTTTTAAATTTAGTTATCCTTTCGAAGTTGCAGTCTTATCTGTCTATATGTCATTTATCTACTAAATCATTATACTTTTCCATACTCCAATTATGTTTCACCACAGCTTTAATATTGTTATAATATTCTTTCCTTTTGTTCTGAGTTTCAAATGTTATTTTCAGTTCTAGTTAGCTGCTCTGAGAAATACAGATTCTAGAAGAAACCACTCTTTGAAAATATCACATAATTAATTTCCATCTCAATTTCAGCGAAAAATACTTACGTAAATCTAAGTAATAATTCTACTATTAAGTTCAGCTTATTTAGCTTCGTTGGTATATATTTCTGCAGTATTGTTCATTTACTACAGGTATTGAAAATAGTTAGGAACGCTTGCAGATACTTACAATCTAGATGATATACATATGTGGTTAATAATTCTTTATAAAGATCATGTCAATTTCTTGTTATTAAATTTTAATTTTGTTTAATATCCAACTTTTTACATATGTATTTGTTTAATGATTCTTCATAAAGATCATATCAATTTCTGTGTTCAATGATTTCATAAAAATCAAAACAATTTCTTATTGTTTAATTTTAATATAATTCATAAAGATCATGACAATTGCTTGTTATTTAATTTTAATTTTGTTTAATATCCAACTTAACATGTGTTTATTGATTTAATGATTATAAAAATCACAACAATTTCTTGTTGTTTAATTTCAATGTTATTTTTAATTTTAATTTTAGCTTTAATTTAAATTTTGCTTTTAATTTTAATTTTAATTTTGTTTAATATCCAACTTAACATGTGTTTAATGATTTAATTATTATAAAAATCACAACAATTTCTTGTTGTTTAATTTCAATGTTATTTTTAATTTTAATTTTAGCTTTAATTTAAATTTTGCTTTTAATTTTAATTTTAATTTTGTTTAATATCCAACTTAATATGTGTTTAATGATTCTTCATAAGAATCATAATTTCTTGTTGTTTAATATTAATTTTAATTTTGTTTAATATCCATTTTAAATGTGTTTAATGATTTTTCATAAAAATCAAAACAATTTCTTCTTGTTTTAATTCTGCACGTTTATTCCGAAATGAGACAATTTTGTTTTAGGACTAGTTAAGCGACTTTTTCCTTTTGATGAGCCAGTTCTTGTAGCATCTTTCTAATTCTCAAGTTTGTATCTCTTAGAATTCGAGAAGTTGTGGCTGCTGATGAGGCAACAACAAAAGTTAAAGACGTGCTTGTTAACATTTTTATTAACTTCTTTGGCGCATATTTAAGACTTAGCGACAGACAGCGACAACACTTTTGATTCTTTATCGTTTTGCTAAATCTCCATTTCCATCTCTATTTCTCTTCTCTTGTCTATCTCTCTCACTCTTTAGCTCTTTATGTATTCGCTTCTTTATTGAAAAATATTTCAAAGATTTTTATGCGTTTCATTTGCCATCGGACTCCACTGTCTGTCCATCTGTCCGAGTGTCGGACTGTCATCGGCAACGGCATTAACTTCACGCCGTATCCAAGTCCGGCTAAATTTGTATTGGCAGCCTCTGACAGCCGATGCTAATATTTGGCCCAATAAATTAGCCAGTCTTTAGTATTTGGCTGGCATTATGCAAAGCTTCTTTCTCAGCTATTTTAAATTCTTTCACAGTTTACAGCGCGTTTGATAAATCGATATGTGACGTCTTTAGTTTATCTATTTAATCTGTCAAATATTCTTGTAAGCTAAATGATATTTATTGCTTTTAATCTACTCTTTAAGCTGCAGAAGCTCGTATCTTAAATATCTGAATTTTAATGGTTTAATTGGATTTAATTGCCGACTGAATTTCAATAATTTTGTAATACAAATCACAAGTCTGTTGGTTCGTACTAAAATACAATTTATTGAGATAGATTTACTCTGATATATAATTTTATAAATATTCATACTAATATAGATCTTAATTAATTGAATATTACTATTAATACGTGCCATCTTGTTTATTTATTTATTATATTTTATTTGATGTCAACTAAAAACATACTTAAATATATATAATAATTAATTAAATCTTAATATTAATACGTGCTATATTGTTTATTTATTTATTATATTTTATTTAACGTCAACTAAAAGCAAATTAACAAAAATTAAAATAATATTATTCATAAATTTGAATTTTAAATAAACAGCTAAATTAAATATAAAAAAAAAAAAATAAACAAAAATTTATAAGGGGTGGGGGTATTCAAAATATTTAATTTAAATGATCTAAAATCTGTTTCTAGGATTGGGAAAAACTTAATATTATATTAATACTTATCACTTGGTTGAAAGACTTTATTCCCGGTAGAAATATTCTCTCGTATATATATTTCTTTATTACTTTTTTTTACATTTAGGCACTTTACTATCTCTAACTAATTTAATTAAATAATTAATAATTTTAGTAGATTAATCCCTGCTCCATATAATATAATAGTCAATAGTTTTTATTTAATTGAAAATATCTTAACTAAGGCAATAAGATGTACTTCTGACCTCTATAAGAAGTAAAGACTTGGATTGAAAGGTTTCTATTTAACTTTATATGAATGATATTATCACACAGATACATATATTATACATAGATGTAACTATCGATATAATAAGCATTACGTATGATATTATCATAGGGCACTTAAGTTGCGAGATCGTTTTGTAAGTATAATTGCAATCGTTTTTGCTTCATCTTATGCTTATTTTATTTTATTTTATTGAAGTGACTTTCTCGGTGTCTGTTGATAATGAAGTCAAATGCAAATGCAAATCAATTCACAACAACAACAGCGAAAATTGCTATCATTTATTTGCAAAAATGCAAAAATGAAAAAAAATATAAAAATAAATAAATGGTTTGAACAAAAGGTTTTATTTTTGTGAGTTGATCGAAAAACTAGTCAAGTATTTGGTAACGGTTTTAATTGTCAACGTGTGTCGCACACACACACACACACACACACACACACACTATAGTCAGGTTTATTTTTATATTTGTTTTGCTTTTTTATTATTATTTTTGTGGTTGGTGTTTCTTCAGGTTTTTGGTCTATTGTGTGATGGGTGTATTGACTTAGATTGTCAGACAATAGTCCTGATTTTTATTGTTCAAGCCGGCAGAGTCAACACTCAAGATCCAAATTAAAATCAAAATATTCGTCAAGACGGCTGCGATATCAGAAATAATAATAGCAATAAAATGAACAAAAGCTTGTCATCAAATTTATTATGTTTTTACCGATATTTCTGGGCTTTAGTTTAAGTGGCAACCAAAAAGTTGTCGTCTTTCTATCTACGAGTATCTCCATTCTCCATCTCTATCGATCTATCTGGCCATCTATCTCTTTTTCTCTTTCTATCTCTTCATTATGTATACTATATCATTTTGTAAATGTTCTGCAAACACATTTCAATTCTTGTTGCACACAAAACTTGTATTTGTATTTTGTTTATAATATGCTGAAATGATATCAAAGCGAATTTTTTTAACTTTGCTAACTTCTAACTTAGGTTGTTGAACCTGTGCTCAACTATCTTTCTCTCCCTCTCCCTCTCTCTCTTTCTCATTGTGTATGTTTTAGTGCGCTTTTAATTAATTTTACGAGCGTTACATTATAAAATCCATCACAGTCTATAATTATTATAATGGCTATTAAAAAATTTTCGGTTTTACTTTTAGCCGTTGATCTCAACGATAAATTCAATTTGCAAAGTTCTTAGCCTAAGATTTTAACTGGGACGCCTAGTTGCAACACACACACACACACAACACACACCCAGGCACAACAAATTTTAGACAGTGTGACAAATAGCAAACACGTGTATCCAATTGGGGGACCGACGACAGTCCAAATCGTTAGTTTTGTTAACTACAGTAAAGAGTCAAATGAATGGGAGATGGGAGAAGAAACTTTTCGTGTCACGCGATAGTTGTAGAAGAACTTAGATTTTTATAATGGAATTATGTAATATGCTTATCATATTTAGACTTTGAATTATTTTTATTTAAACTGATTCCAATTTTTTATCGCAATGTTCAATATTTATTTTTTAAATTCAGTTTAAACTTGACAAAAGGTTCCTTAATAAAATTGCTGTTCTACTTATTTCTGAAATTGGTTAATATTCACTCTACAAATTGTACAGAGATAAGGTTCCTTTAGTTTGGTATATACAAATATAATTTTATTTTATTTTATACATTATTTATTATTATTATGGGTACGCTACTTTATATTTGCATTAATTTATTTTATTAATTAATGCACTAGTCACAATAATATTATTTAGTTTTATCTTAATTTTGTACAGGAATTGTGTAAATTAAACAAACAAACTTTCTTTCCAAAAATTACATTTAATTTTGATTAAAGTTATATTGTTTTAATGGATTAACAGTTTAATTAATTTAAATGTAATTTTCTTATGTTGACTATTTTTATCAATCTATCTCTTATTTTCTTTTCCCCTCTCTCTACATTATTATCATACATACTATCGAGAATTTTTCTTTCAATTAATTCCAAAAACATATTTTTCCTTTACCGAAAATTCAAAAGAAACCTGGATTTAAATTGATTGATCATTAATACATAATAATAAAATTATAACTACATTTATAACTAAATCAAAGACATAAATAGAATAGAATAGAAAACAAATATTGCAATTAATCTTAGAGCTAACGTTAATATTGTACATATATTTTAATTCAACGCTAATTCTTTTTTCATAATTGTCATTGGAAATTTATTTTTTTACTTTATTTTTTTGTCTAATTATATGTATCTAAAAGTCGATGTTAGCTTGTAGCACTAGGAAACGAAGTAAGTGAATAAAGTAGTAAATAAATAAATTAATTTAAATATCCCCGAAGATAATTTTCTAAACTATAGCTAAATTAATATTTTTTAAACATTATTATTGATTCCAGAAGGGAAAAATAAGACTAATAAGAAAGACTCAGTACATAGAATAAGCTTGCTTTAATAAAAGATCTACCGACACTTATGCTATACTATATGACTTCTCGCATCTCATTCAAGTCTCTAAGAATTTACGAGTCTACGGAGCAACAGACAAAAGAAGGCTACATATATATAAAGTCTCCTTGAAGCTGTTATACATATTTTACACACATATATTTACACAACTTTATGACACCCTCTCAATACGAAACAAATTTATGAGTATTGTTTCTATATCTTTTATGATTTATGGGAAACACTTCTATAAATTGTTGTATTTTATATTGTGTCGTAGTTGCATGTCCATCTCTAGAAGAAGAAGAAGAAGAAGAAGAGGAAGAAAAACGAGCAGAAAACCGAAACCAAATCGAGGTGCAATCGTCGCAACAGTGTTGCATATTTGCGCTTGTCTCTTGGCCAGCAAATTAACGCTTGATTAAGAACGAACCAGGTAAGCAACCACTTAGCCATACCGCAAAGATGAATACGAGAATGAGTGTGCGAGTGAGTGTGTGAGTGAGTGTGCGAGTGAGTGTGTGAGTGAGTGTGAGAATGAGTGTGAGTACTCGTACACAGAGAGAAAAACAAATCAAGTATTTCGTACCACATATCGAACTTGATTTCTAACTAAGTATTATTTAAATTATGAAATTTTAATATTTTCAAACTGAAATTAACTTTACACTGATAAAAAAAATGTTCTAAAATCAAGATTTTGGTCTCAGAACTAAGAATTTTGGTCTATAAAATGCGTCGAGAACATAAAATTCTAAAATTTAGAAAACACATCTCGATTTAAGGAACATTTCAAATAAGAATAAGTTCTTAATTTAAGACCAAACAGTCTTAAATTCTCAAGCCAAAAATTAAAAAATAAGGCAGGTGTTTTAAACTTTAAACTTATTTTTTTTTTAAATTTACTTTTGGATTTATTTTTATTTTTTTACAAATATTCCGATTATATGTTTTTTCCTTGGCTAGAAATATGACATATTGAAATATGACATATTTATATTTTCTTATCAATTTAAGATTTTTAATTCTTATATTAAGAACTGCCAATTTTTAGATTAAAATTCATAGTTTTATTAATTTGATCTTAAAATGGTCTTATTTTAAGAACAAAATATTTAAGATGAATGTTCTTGATATTAGAAGTTGGTCCTTTATTTCAGTGTATTTCGTACCTAAAACGCCACATTTCGAACTTGATTTCTCACTAAGATTAACGTTACTTATATTAAGTATTTCTATCTTATTTCAAGTACGATTTTTAATGTATGAAATTTTATTATTTTCAAACTGAAATTAACTTTAAAACATATTTGATTTAAGTACAATTCAAACTGCGATTTATTCCTATATTAAGAACTGCGATTTTATGGATTAATATTCTTAGTATTAGTAATATGGTTTTAAATGGTCTTATTTTTAGAACAAGTTATGTAAGATGAATTTTCTTGATCTTAGAAGTTGATAACTTTTTCCAGTGTACTTGTACTGTAGTTCTGGTTCTGGTTCTCCACTCTGCCTGAGTGAATGTCCCTCTGTCTGTTTTGTCTTCTGTTCAACTGTCTGGACTGTCTGCTGTCTTCGGTCTTCTGTCTTCTGTCTTCAGTCTTCTGTCTCACTCGTCTGTTGCTTTCGACTTGCCTCTTCTGTCTGTGGCACTTTGGCGAAAATGTGTTGCTAATTGTTGCACTAAACTGTTGTTGGCATGCGTTTGACAGTCAGTCCGAGTGATGGCCATCAAATTGGCACCAGCTTCAGCTTTGGCTTCTATCCCAACCCAGCTACCAACTTGCAACCTGCAACTTGCAACCAGCAACTTGCAACCTGCAACTCACCAAGTCACTGTTTGGGTCTGGCCAAATTGCCATCATTTGCTGTTTCTTCTCTTTTATATTTGTGAAATACCCTTAAAATTTTTCGAGCATTACAAATGCCTAACAAATTCTGTCACATTTCAACAGACTGAACTTTGATTATTAGAATTAATTCTATGTGTCCAATATAATTCAAAAGAAATTCACCCCAAGAAGGAAAAACTATTTCCACATAGAAAACTTTATATAATTTAAAACGTTTCGTATTTCACAGCTTACGTAAAAAATGCACCCAGGAAGTTAAATGGGTGATTAAAGTTTATAATATTAACTTTGAATAGAATCAAGGAAATTATTTAACACTCAGAAACACACCTGAATTGAACCATTTTCTCAAATCAAAGATTCGGTTCGAAAAACAAATAACTAAAAAAAATTTCAGTTTTTTAATCATTAAATAAATTAATACTATTTTCAAAATTCGATAAAAAATTTAATTGGTTTCAAAAATCGGATTAAAATTAAACCAAACAAGCAAAATATATTCAAATATATTTTTGTATTAAATTGAACCAAGGCTCGAACCCAAACCTAAGTTAAGGGGTTTAAGTACCAAGTACCTTGTTCTATGACTCGAACCACCAAATCGATCCTTGATCTAAATTTTGATGGTTTTCAGCCTTGAATAGAAAAAAAATCTAAATTTAAGAAAATTTAAAATGCATCCCATTATTGAGAAATGAGAGGCTATTTCAGTTAGTATAAATAATCCGATTTGTGTTAAGATTAATGCTAAAATTAAATCGATAAAAAACAAAGCTGGATATTGACAATATCTATAATATCTATATATTTTTGTCAGACACATCAAGGAAAAATTCTACTATTTTTTTCAGCTTTTCAGTATTTAAATTATTTAGCAAATTCAGTTAAAATAAATAATCTGATTTATGTATGTTAGGACTTAGGTTAAAATTAAATTGAAGAACTCTGCATCAAAGTGAAAAACCTGAAAAAATATTATTACCAAATTATGAACTACAAATTGTTAAATATTTTTATAAATTCGATTTCTTAAAATTGGTCCATTGTTTAAATCAATTTATGCTACAATTAATTTTTCGCATTTTATTTAAATTTAGTTTTATGAATATCAATATCTCTATGTTGAACTTTAGGTCATCTAATCTGCATTTGATAGTTCAATAGTAATCGTATATTTTTATTATAGGGTATTTCAATCGTCGGCACCCGAAAACTGTAATTGTTGTTGTTTTTTTTCAGCTTTTCAATTATTTTGTATTTTTTCTTCGTTTCGTTGATGTTGATGTTGTTGTGGAGCCTGTTGTCAATTTATGTTGATTGAGTTATTAAAATTCTTGTTTACACAAAACCAAATGCGCCACTTGCATAATCAATTAATGAGAAGCTGCAGCTTCTTCCTCAGCTGTTCCATCTTTCCCTTTCCCTTTCCACCCTTTGAGGAACCTGTCGCTTGCTCATTTGCGTATAATTTAAAGCAGTTGTCTTTTATTATTTATTATCATTTTAATATATTAATTGCATTTTAATTTCGCATATTGCAACACTTCCGCACTTCCGTTGCAAGAGCGTGTGTTGTGTGTGGCATTTGTTGCTTCCGCAAATTGTGGCAGGATGCGAGTTGCCTTCGAAATTGCCACAATTTCAATTTAATGCACACATTTTTCTATCTTTTTTTTTTAAGTCCAGTCAGACCTCATTTAAGTGCAAAAGGGGCCGCATCTCATTGAAGTATTTGCATGATTATGCGCTCAGTTCCGGTGTGTTTATATAATCTCGATTGCCAATCAATTTTGTATCTCATTGCATATCATTTTGTATCTTTGCATCTTATATCTGCAGCATTGATTATAACTACAGGTGACACATTTTAATTTGCTTGTTATTTTAATTTTGTAATTGACATTCGCATTGTTCGCTAAAAACTTTGCTTAACTGTTGTTAATCGATCATCTTAATGCAACTAAGTCAAGTGGCAGTTGCATGCAAATCACTTGCCACAACCGCATACACAAAACACTTATATCATCACACTTATGCACATATATCCGATACATAGGAGTATTAAAGTCCGAGTACTTCATCTTGAATCTGTTATGACTTTATGGCCTCAACTGTGTTATAAATCTTTCAAGAATTCCAAATGCTGCCCCTGACTGATGCAACAATCTTATGCCACAATTAATTTGTAAAACTAATAAGAATTGAATCGATAATACGTATATCAACTGAATTTATCTGAGAAATATTCCAAGGAAACTCATACTATAAATTACATTTATTTACAAAAAAAAACAAGACTACATAAAGGTTTATAAACTGTACCATCTTTTTATTTATAAATTAGATTATTTTTAAAATATATAGATATATTTCTAATTAACACTTTTATAGGCTTAAAAAATCAAGAAACATTTTAAAGAATTTTGTGATTTGCAGTACCAACTAAAACACTAGTTTTATTTTATACTTCTTTTCAAAAATATTTATAATAAGTCCTAGTACTTCATCTTGAATCTGTTATGACTTTATGGCCTCAACTGTTTTATAAATCTCTTAAGAATTCCTAATGCTGCCCCTGACTGATGCAACAATCTCATATTACAATTAATTTGTAAAACTAATAAGAATTGAATCGATAATACGTATATCAACTGAATTTATCTGAGAAATATTCCAAAGAAACTCATACTTAAATTACATTTATTTAAAAAAAAACAAGACTCCATAAAGGTTTATAAACTGTACCATCTTTTTATTTATAAATTAGATTATTTTTAAAATATATAGATATATTTCTAATTAACACTTTTATAGGCTTAAAAAATCAAGAAACATTTTAAAGAATTTTGTGATTTGCAGTACCAACTAAAAAACTAATTTTATTTTATACTTCTTTTCAAAAATATTTATAATAAGTCCTGGTACTTTATCTTGAATCTGTTATGACTTTATGGCCTCAACTGTTTTATAAATCTCTCAAGAATTCCTAATGCTGCCCCTGACTGATGCAACAATCTTATGCCACAATTAATTTGTAAAACTAATAAGAATTGAATCGATAATATCAACTGAATTTATCTGAGAAATATTCCAAAGAAACTCATACTATATATTAAATTTATTTAAAAAAAAAACAAGACTTTATAAAGGTTTATAAATTGTACGATGTTTTTATTTGTGACCTTGACTTAAATTTCATTAAATCAAAAGATAGATTCGTTTTTAAACATAGTAATATTTTTTTAAACAGTTTTATTGACTTAAAAATTCAAGGAAGCTTTTTAAGAATTTTGTAGGTTTGCAGTACAAATTCCCCAATTCTTGCAACAAATTTTGGATCATTTATACTTTTTTACTTAACCTTTTTCCTTTCCGTTTTCAACTTCAATTTATTATTAATTTAATTGTTAAATTTTAGATTAATTTTCATTTGAATTTTTTTAACACATAATTATCTTTTCTGCCATTAGTCGTATATAAATAAATAAAGAAATAAATAAATAAATAAATGAAGAAATCAATAAATAAAAGAAATAAATAAGTAAAGAAATAAATAAATAAAAAAATAATATCTGAAAAAAGATTTAAATATTTTAAAGATAAAAATTATGATTAACAAATCAAATAGTTATTTATAATATACTTTTTTAATTATAATTACATAATTATATACCATCTTTCTTAATTTTCTGTTTACCAAAATAATTTTCGATTGCTTTCTTTTTGACTAATTTTGATGCGAAATTTGATTAATTTTTAATTGATTGCAAATTTAAGTGAAGTGAGAAATATTATATCAAAGTTTCAGCTATGTGAATTAAGTCTTTATTTCCAATAATTTGGTATTCTAAACGTTGTAATTGATGATCGAAATGACTATATTATGATACCTGGAAGCTGTTGGAACAAACTATCTCGAACTGTCAACTTTATATTTATCAGCGTTGTTTTTATTTCTGAATGTTGTAGGGGAAGTTAAGATCAGATTGTCAGTTGACATTTTTTCATGTCCTTCGTCGCGTCAACGTTAAGAAAAAGATACAAGAAGAAGAACAAGGGAGAATGAGAGGAAAAAAGGGAAGACAGAGACCTTAAGTTATCATACCATAACTGTTCAGACTGAGCTACGATACATGACACGAGGTTGGGCTTTGTTTTATCTCTAAAGAGATCGAATCGAATCAGTTGGATTTTCTTACTGCTTCCCTTTTTTTTGATTGTCCGATTTAGCAAACAATAAAGCAATAAATCAATCAATTATCAGTTAAACGCTCGAAAATGGACAGCGCCAGGTTAAAACTGCAATATGAAAATTGCTCAAAACCTTTTTGGGCAACGCTTTTTTGTTTAAACCGTCAAAGAAAGAGAGAGAAGAGAGTGAAAAGGAGAGAAGAAGATAGATGTTGTATTATAATTTGTCAGTGTGGCATCAAAACAAAACCGAAAACGTAAAAAGATACAAAAAATATATGTATATATATATATATCTGTCAGATACATATATAAACAGCAGCGCATTGCGTTGACTGTTTTTGGATTTTAGCCAAAAGCGCACTGGCGCCAAAGTAGGTCAGCTCCTCCAGCCACAATAGCTGCCAATTTGGGTGCACAAATTCCTGGACTGACAGGCAACAGACGACGACAACAACAACAACGACAACAACAACAACAACAACGACAACAACAACGACAACAACAACGACAACAGACGCAGTCGACGCATGCCAATTAGCCACAAGTCGGGCTGTTGGCCAGGCCCGGGGGACGCATTGTTTGGGCCCAGTCAAAACGAACTTGGCCAGCGCCTGTTGGTATGCAATGTCCGATCCCAAAAAGAAAAAGACGCCCCCGTCTTCCCATTGTTCCAAATACAATAAGATACTGTACACTACTAAAAAGAAGGTTTTAAATCAAGATTAAATTCTTAATTATAGATAAAAAATACATATATTTTCAAGATCACAAAAATAAGTGTAAGAATAAATGTTCTCAAATTCTCAAGACAACAAAAAAAATAATCAATGAATGGTTTTATATTTATAAAATTCTTTTTGATGATTTATTTTGATATTTATCGATTTTTTCTATGGCAGCTACATGATATAGTAATAAGACTTCGACCAAATTTGGTCAGAATGTAAGAGACAGTCCCAAACATATAATCTGCAAGTTTGGTTTTGAAATCTTAAGAAGCAAAAAAGTTTTTCATACAAAACAATTCCCTGATCCTTGACCTGAATTTGAGCACTTGCAGGTGGAATTTTGCAAAACGATGAAATTGTCTCATCTAGCCGTTTGGCCTATACGTTGATGTGTTAGTCAGTGAGTCAGTCAGGACAAAGAATTTTATATAAATGGATTCATATTTTCCTTACAATTTCAGATTTTTATTACTATATTAAAATCTGCGATTTTTTAGATTAATATTCTTAATACTAGTAATTAAATCTGGTCTTATTTTCAGAACAAAACATGTAAGATGATTTTAGAAGCTGGTGTTTTTTTTCAGTGTAGATACAAAGATATTATCTACGAGTTAAAAAAACATGCATATTCATATCATTTAGATAATTCAGTTCAGTTTACAGTTGTCCAAACAATTCCAAATTATGAACTATAAATTCTTAAATATTTTTATGAATTCTATTTTCTATCTTTGCTTTGTTATAATTAATTTATGCCACCATTTTATTCGCATGCATATTTATAATATTTAAAATATTTTCGTTTGGTTTTCTAGCTCAACGATTTAACATTTTATGGTGTCATATAAACATTTATGTGGATCCGGCAAATTCGCGATGTTAATGCCAAATTAATGGATCTACCCAGAATGTTTATAGATGACTATGTTAATCTTTGATAGAGAGAAAGAGAGAGATAGAGATCTTCTAGGTAGGGCCGTTTTTCTAATCATTCTTCTCTTTTAAATTATACCTTAAATTCTTTTTAAACTCCTTCGATTTTAATCTAAATGAAAGTGTGACTATCTTTTGATATATAATTTATTATTATGAGCATTCTACTTACATATATACATAAATATAAATATTTATTATACTTATATTTTTGGTCTTGAAACTATAACAATTTTTTATTTTATTAATAAGAAATTGGTCTAAATTAAAATGATCTTAAAATCAAGATTGTGTTTTTTGTAACTTTAAAGATTTTTATTTCTGAGACCAAAATCCCAGTTATTTTCCTAACTGAAATTGAAATTGTGTGACTCGAAAGTTAATTAAATGAAGGAGGCACATGAAATACACAAGTATTATTTTTTACTACAAAAATTATTAAACCCATGGAGTTGACCTTAGCGCGAACTATGTTGTTATTAGAAGAGAAATATCATTAAACCTGAGGCCAGTTTCACAGCTCAAATGATCGGTGCGAATAGATTTATATAACGGCTTTCAATGATTTTGTCAGCTTCAACTGGGGAGGTCTCTCTTTCTCTCTCTCTCACTCTCTCTCTTTCTGTCACCTTCTGTAGAGTTTGTAGTAAAACATACATCATCAGAGGGCCGCCACTTAGAGTTGCCTTCGGGGTTGCCCCAAAGGGGGCATTAATTAGTTGCAAGAAGTAAAATATTTGCCAGAGCTTTAGCTAATGAACTGTTAATTTCGCCACAGTGCAAATGAGATAGATAGCGAGATAGAGAGAGATAAAAGACACGGGGAAATGCTGAAAACTTAATTGTATTTAATGGTTTAAGGTTCATTTTGTTAGCTTTTATTTTTTTTTTGGCACTTGATTATGCAAAGTCTTAATTTGTCAAAAAAAAGAAAAAAAAAAAAATGGAAAACCAAACGCTGAACCTCTGAACGTGTTGGCAGTTGTGCCACATTAATTGCCTTACACAAATATGAGAAAAGCGAGCCAAAAATGTTGGAAATAATATGGTAAAAATAAGTTAAGATACAGGTATCGAGTATACAAATACTCTATCAAGGAAATCCAATACCAATTCAGGCCATAACTTTTATTTATAAATACAATATTTAAAATACAGGAAATGTCTTAATAATTTTAGATTTTAGTCCGATAAATTCTTTCTTTTAATATTATTCTCAAACATAAACTGATTTCAGTGACTTTGAGAAAAAGTCTTGGAATATAGAAGATCTTAGATTATTAAATTACATAATCCGACTTTGAGCAACTTTGATCAGAATGTAAGACATAAAATCTGTAAGTTTGGTTAAGATATCTAAAGAAACAAAAAAGTTTTTCATACAAAGCAATTCCATGACTTCTGACCTCAAATTGACCCACTTGCAGGTGGAATTTTGCAAAACGCCGTCTTATTGCACAATGGAATTATCTCATCAATGTTGTGGGAAAATTTTTACCTTTAGCAGATTGGCCTACACGTTAATGTCTCAGTGAGTGAGTTTTATATATGTATATATATTAACCAAATTAAACTCTACCCATAATTTCTAATCAAAATTTTATATTATTTGCATTTATTTTAGAAAATAACAATTCCATCATAGAAAAACTTTACTATAGACCAATTATTGCTATTATTATATGATATAATTGACTGATTCCATCGATTCAAACATAAACACTATAAGACATTACCAAAAGAACCACTATAACAAGTTTCATCAAGTTATCCACACAGAAAGCTGAGTTCACATGGTTAGAAAATGTTTAGATAGACTCTTATTATGGTTAGGGTATACAAAATTGTAGATAGAGTATCGCCCTGGGACACGCGAGCTGCTCGCGCCAAATATTTGGACAACGTTTATTATGGGGCTGGCTTTCTATGAAATGCGCAAAAAAAAAAAAAAAATTGGAAATATGAAATATGATGATGTGTGGTAAAACTATGATGATATATGAAATACTGAAATATATATTCAATAATTGCGATTGCCGTTGGGACAGCTGCTGCACCGCTCTAATGGAGTTTTAATAATAGATTTCGATGATGGCGACGACAGCAGCCCAAACTGATGAGCTGACGAAGAGCCCCCAAGACAAATGAACTACACACAACATATTCTCAGGTGTGTGTGTGTGTGTGTGTGTGCGTGTATGTGACAGTTGACAGTTAGAAAGCACAGTCTGAGAATCTGAGAATCTTCGAATCTTGCATTATTTGCATAATTAAACTCTAATACAAATTGGCAAATGGAACAACAACAACAGCAGAAAGCGGGAAAATGTGTATGAAAAACAAATGGAAAAGGGAGAAACAGGGGAAGCTGAATGCAGACTTTGTCTGAGAACTTGGTTCATTGCCACTTTTTGTTGGCTAATCATGCGCATGATCGGCTACACTGATAAAAAAAAAAAGAGGTTCTAAAATAAAGATTCTGATCTAAAAAATGCGTCGAGAACATAAAATTCTTAAAGCTAGAAAACACAGTTTCATTTTAAGAACTTTTCAAATAAGACCATGTTCTTATTAACAACTTTAAAAAAATTCTTATATTTTCAAGATCACAATTATAAGTCTCAGAATTCATATTTTTATTTATAGACCAAATAGGTTTAAATAAAAAGAAAAAAAAATATATATATGCATATATATACTATACGGAGCCCCCTGTTCGCTTCGCTCGCGGAAATGAAAATTAGTTTTGTTAAGAAAGTTTAGTCAAAGTATGAGATCGAATAAGTTATCTTAGAAAACAAAAAAATTGTTCATACCAAACGATTATTTGCATTCGCTTGTTCCTATGGCAGCTATATGATATAGTAATCCGACAAAATTTGGTCAGAATGTAAGAGACAGTCCCAAACATATAATCTCTAAGTTTGGTTAAGATAGCTTAAGAAATAAAAAAGTTTTTCATACAAAGCAATTCCCTGACCTTTGACCAGAATTTGACCCACTTGCAGGCGGAATTTTGCAAAACGATGAAATTGTCTCATCTAGCCGTTTGGCCTATACGTTGATGTGTCAGTCAGTGAGTCAGTCAGGACAAAGAGTTGTATATATATAGATTAATATTTTCCTTAAAATTTCAGATTTTTATTGTTATATTAGGAACTGCGATTTTTTAATTTAATATTATAAGTATTTAATACGCGTCTTATTTGAAGAACAAAATATGTTAGATGAACGTTCTTGATTTTAGAAGTTGATCTTTTTTTTCAGTGTAGAAAGATGCTAAAATGGGAGAAGGAAAGAATCAAACGAAGGGAAGGGAACGAAGGGGCATGCATGCTGTACAGTCTGAGAGTCTGTGAGTCTCTCACACTTGACTGCAACTCAACAGGGGCAATAGAGATGCCAATGTGCCCACATTGTGCCACAATGTTGCATCTACGGCGTGCGTGCTTCGTGCGGGCATTGAGGATACTCGTATCACCAGATATTGCGATTAGATTGCAGTCAAGCAGCTCTATAATGAACCGAACAAGGAAAGCAGGAAAAGCGCGGCTAAATTTAGTGAATAATAAAATTAAAAATTTCTTAATGAGAGAACAAGTTCGTTATAGAGCAGCTCTACTGTTGTTAATTATAATATTTCTAATTGTAATAATAATTAAAAATTCGCTTGTAATTTTTATGCTTTTCAAATGTGGAAAACAAGTACAGGCAAACATTCCTATAGGAAACGTGTCAATAGTTGATATTTCTTTAGATTGTTTAACGAATTGTTTTTAAAACACATTAATTTAAATTTAAAAAAATTTCACTTAAAAATAGAAGATAAGTTATCCTAGATATATCATACGTATCCTATATATCACTGATTTTAGTTTAAAAAGTTTACATATGCACGAATTTATGATATCCTGGCAATTAAGTTTTGTAATTACAGAGTATCAAAACTAATATCTGAAGAGAAAATTGAAAATAATTTTCTCCTCAGCATGTCATTTCGAAAATACTACATTTATCGCTATTGATTGCACATAATGGGAATTTAATCACAACATCTCGGATTTACAGGGTATAACAGCTGACAAATCATGGAAACAACTGAACATTTATTTTTAAGTTCTTAAAATGTTGATTTTTTTAATGATACTTTTTTCGTTTTACACCGTATTCAACACTTAAAATATCTAGGGTATACAGGGTATACAAATTAATAAATAAAAATTATAGTATTGAGTGAAAGCATTATATAATATAACTTCTTTCTCAGTTTGTTCACATCAAAATACGAAATTAAGTGAAATCTTTCGAAATATACTATTTGCCATATCTAATGATTCACTAGACATAAAAAAATACTACATAATTTATACGAAACTTTATGAAACTTATACAAATCTGGGAGTTTTTTTTATTTTGTAATGAAAATTAATTAATTAATTAATTAAATTATAAAATATTTATCCTACAGGGTATAAAAACTTATTAGCATAGGTACATTATTATGGAACTATGTTTTCTGATTATACCCGTTACTTAAAAATTAAGTAAAAGGGTATATTGTATTTGTGCAAATGTGCGTAACAGGCAGAAGGAGGCGTGGCAGACCCTATAAAGTATATATATTCTTGATCAGCATCAACAGCCGAGTCGTTATAGCCATGTCCGTCTGTCCGTCCGTCCGTCCGTCCGTCCGTGTGAGCGTCTAAATCTCAGAGACTATAAGAGATGGAGCAATCAAATTTGGTAAACACACACGCAGATCAAGTTTGTTTTAAATTTTCAATCGGACCACTATATCATATAGCTGCCATAGGAACTATCAGTCGAAAATTAAGATTTAGTACGAAAAACTTTTTTTTTTCTGAGATATCTCCACCAATCTGATAGAATATGCATTCAAGTTCGTCTTATACATCCTGGCCAAAATTGGTTCAAATCGGTTCACTATCTCATATAGCTGCCATAGAAACGATCGGTCGAACATCAAGTTTTAGTATGAAAAACTTTTTTGTTTTCCGAGATATCTCAATTAATTTGATAGAATATGCATTATAGTTGGTCTTATACATCCTGGGCAAATTTGGCTAAGATCGGTCTACTATATCTGCCATAGAAAGGATTGGTGGATAATTAAGGATTAGTTACTTTAAAGAGCTTTTATGGGTTTTTCAATGATATAACTCTGTTAACTTTAATTGTCTGCAGTTCTCATAATAAGCTTAGAATTTTTATATCTTTAGAGTTTAAAATTCGCAAAATACTTTATATATATTCAATGAAATTAAGGGTATCCTATAGTCGAGACTATAGCCGACTATAGCCTTTCCGACTAGTTTTTTACTCGAAAATACTAAATATATCTCGACCTCAAGTCACTTCAAAAATACTAAAGCTGGTATTTTTTTTGGTATATACTATATTGCGTTCTGTGATGTCTGATTTGAAATACCCTCGAGTATATGTCGTGCTTCGTGTTGTATTTTTTCTTTTGAACTCATATGCAAGTCGATCTGAGCTCAGTTTGTTTTGTCCGCTGATGGTGGTGCATAGTCAGTGGACTATGTATATGTATGCTGTGTGGTGCAGTGGACTTTGTGCTGGGCAAATGGCACAATAAATTCCCATGACAACTAATTTAGCTGGCGGTGATCGGAGAGCGCGTTGCTTTCTCATCTTTGCCGCCAACGTTTGAGTTGCAACTCAGCAACGTTTTATTGACTCTCGACTCTGACTTTGACTTTGACTTTGAACTATCTGCGCAGTGTAGGAGAGCGTGTGTAGTGCAGTGTAGTGCAACCGTTTTTGGTCAAATTATGTGGCAGTGCCTAATGATTGTCTCCATGGACGGTGGCGAATAAATGCCAGGCATTAAGTATACGCCACCGTCGACTGTGGACTGTGAAAGACCTCAGAGCGTGCCACAATCGCCAGTTGCAAAGCTGCAAAGTTGCAAAGTGTCAAAGTGCCTGAGCAGCCCACTTGCAACGCCTACTTGCAACGTTGGCAAAATACAAAATACAATTATTAACTGTTTGAAGAAGGCGGGCGAACTCAACTCGATTGCAACAAGGTGCTGCCTGCCCGCGCACAGTGGTTCCTTTGATTATTTCAGCTCGAATTTATGCAAATTTAAGAATCTTAAAGAATATATTTATCAATAATTCTAGAATTATTTTTAAATAATATTTAAAACTCTTTTGGCCCAATATTTAAAATTTACCACATGTTTTATTCGATAAAAAGTTTAATATTAGTAAATTTTCAAAGTATTTATAAAAAAAGATATGTGTTTAGTGGTAAACCATCTTAGAAATTGGTCTCTTTGATTTGGTTTTTTTTCCTGTTCACCTTTATTTATTAAGTTAATTAAATCAGTCGAAAAAAATTGTTTTAAAATGTAGGATAAATTGTTTCAAAATGTAGGTATGCTATTATTTGAAAATGGGACTTTGAATTATCAATAAATTAATGGAATTGTTAGTTGTGGATACAGGTATTTCAAATTTTCAAAAAAATATAAAAAATATAAAAAAAATTTAAAAAAAAATAAAAAAATGTTTTTAAAGAAATACATTTACATTTGTAAATAAAATTTGGAAACAATTATTTTATTATGAAATAATTTTTTTGATCGAAAATACGGGCAACGAAATTTCGCAGCGAAAACGATTTTTATTAAACTTTCAATAGAATTAGAAAATTTTGGTTAAAATATTGAAACAATTTTTTTTGGTTTTAAAGTAACTTTTTTTAAATTTCGCAGCGGAATATACTACTATATACTAGATTTACTTATTACTTTTTTTTCATAGAAATAAAAAAATGTTGTTAAAAAATTAAAACCATTTCTTAAAGATTTAAAGACGAAATTTATTTTTTATTTTCGTTGCACAAATTATTTTGGAACTAAAATTAATTAATTAAATTTCCAGCATAAGAGATCCATTTTTTTAAAGCAAAAAAATATGTTTTTAATAAAAAAATTGTTTTTTTTTTATTTTTGTAGCACAATTTAAAGCTTGGAATAAAATTCCAAAGTTTTTAGACAAAGTTATTTATTAGCCGGAGCTAAATGAAACGAAAGAACCACCGTGCTGGGGCCTGGGGGCGAATGTGGCTGCCTCGTGTTTTTGTTGCAACTTGCATCTTGATGACATTGACGCGCGAATGTTGCCGTCCATCAGCGCCAAGTTGCAACTGCAACTGCAACTGGAGCTGAAGCTGGAGCTGCAACTGCAGCAGGAGCTGTCAGTGTGAGGCCAATGTCAAGCCTTTGGCTATAATTTAACACCCACGCGGCATGCAACATGCAACAGAATGTGGCATGGCCTAAAATTGCTTTAGCATACGTTTATTATCAGGTGTCGTCGCTTTTCAATCATGCCAAACAATTTGCAGCACAATTTGTCAAACAGCGCAAAGTTCGATAACCGATTACCGATTAACGATTAACGACTAACGATAAACGATTGAAGATAGACAACAGCTCAACAACTATTGTTATAAAGCTCAACATTTTATGAGCACGTTGTCAGCGAGTTGTCAGGCATTGTAAAGTTGCATAACTGCAGTTTAGAGCACGCGACATTTTGTCGCAAGTTTACGGTCGATGGCGTTGCCAGCAACTTGCCAGCTGACAGTCTGGGCCATTGGCAAGCTTGCAACATTGCCACAATGGGAAAAAAAGCCATACATTGTGACAGAAACTCTAAATATAAATACTAGAGACTTAAAAATTTGGCTTGAACTTTCGTTAGACTAATGTTGAATTTAAATTTTTATTTGTTTTCAAATTGAACCATGCCTTCAGAATAAAAATTTAATATATTTACATAAAATCTAAAATCTAGTTAAGCTAGAAGCTTAAAATTTAGCATAAACTTATATAAATATTATATTGTTTAGTATTTATTTTAAATATTATTTAAATGTTATTTAATATATTTACATAAAATCTAAATATTAATTCTAGAAGCTTGAAATTTGGCATAAACTATAGTTTAATAACATATAATTTTTTAAAGTTTATTTTAAACAATTTTTAATATATTTACATAAAATCTAAATATTAAATTTAGATAAACTACAGTAAAATTTATAATATTTTTAAAAATTGTTAATTGGACCTTGCCTTAACTTCAAATTTCGTAGCGAAAAACATTTTTTAAAATTAATAAATTAATAATTTGACACTGTTTTCACCCCCTCCCCATATGGCTCAAAGAAAAATCGGATTTTTTATTTAAATTTAACATCTGAAACATGTGATTTATTTTTTAAGAAAAGGGACAAAGATGGTTTTTCTAATATAATTTCCATAAAACTCTTAAGATACGTTGTGCTATGTAAAAGTAAAGAATCACAAAAAATTGAACAAAACATTGAACAATACATTGAACAATAAAACATAAATACTACAAATCTCTATTAATAACTAATTTTACATGTCTTCATTAAATTTTTCCATATTAACACTTTTTTTTGCAAAGTTTGGAATCTCGTTTTATTTAATTAACAGAGCAACTTTTAATCAGCTGACTTTGATCGAGCCTCAAATCTTAAGTGTAGTCCCTAAAAATAAAATACTTTTTATTTTATCTTGAGTATTGAGATTTAAAAAAATATTAAAATAATATAATTAATTAAATTATTAAAAATATTAAAGATACAAAAATAACTTTATGCCAAAATATCGGACATTTTCCCCATAGTACATTGCCACAATACCACAATGCCATTGGGATGCGGCCACCAGAAACGAAACTAGAGATGCACATGAATGCGATAAGAAGCTGAATTATGATTGGATGATGCTCATATCTATCGCTATATACGACATTGACTCGCCCAACATTGGGTGGGGCAAGCATTGACAAAGAGTCTAAGAGGGGCTAAGAGGGGGGAAGAGTATTTTCTACTTGCAAGACAGCTTGTTGAATTGAGCTCATGAGAGACAAACTCTCTCACAGCAGGTAAAATTTGAAGGCAATTTAATTGCACAAATTGGCAATTGATGGATGCGAATGAAACAAGTCGAAATTTAGAGGAGAAAGGTGCAGAGAAATGGGAAAAGAAAGAGACAAACATAAACAAAACGTTAAGGGGTTAGTTACAAGTACCGCAAATAAGAGTAATGAATGCCAATTTTAACTAAATAAATCAATGGAAGACACAAAAATTCCTATTTTAGTCATAACTGGCGAATAGTATTTTCGATTTATATAATATAAATCATTTTAAAATTCTAATTTTTAATTAGTATTTAAAAATTGGCAAATTTTAATTATATATTAATTTGTATTTTAAAAATAAATATGTATTTTATTTTTAAATTTTTCAATAAAAAAAAAAATAAGAGTTACTTTTGTTTCTTAATTTTAAATTCAAAATGGGTGATTTTATTTCGCAAATTATAATTAAAAATTATAGTTTAATTATTAATTAAATTAATTAAAGTTTAATTATTAATTATTATTATAATAAGTGTTACTTTGAAGCTTTTGAAGAAACATTTGACAATAATTGTTAGATTTAAATTTTTATTTTAAAACTTATAACAATTAAGATCCCTGGTAAGTTGGAATTTTGTAGTTGTGTGCTAAATTTTGATTTCTTTAGAATTGCCCTAACGTAATCTAAACTAATTTTAAGACCAAACAATAAGAACTAATCCCAATGGTTTTGTCTTGAAATCAACTTATCTTTAATTTATAAACGTTATAAGTAAATTATACTAAACTGAATATATTAATTTATTTGATAAAAGGGTAATAAAAAATAATTCAAATAAAAAAATGGAAAAGTGTTTTATAAAATAATAATTATGAAATATGTATTTATAAAAGTAAATTTGAAGACAAAGATGCGGATGACCTTTTCTTCCCATTTAATGATCAGTAAACGTACTTAGAAACGATCTATATTGTACGTATCTGACTTCATATTTAAAAGATACATAAAAATAAGTATATTCTTTTGGTTTTATTGACTGCACACACTCTTTGCGCTTATATAGTTGTAATTGTTGTTGTTGTTGTTGTTGTTGCTGGTGTTTATCAGCATTGGACGCAACATTTTGGACGCTTGGCTGCATTTTCATCATTTTCTTAATCAGTCAAAAACAAAAGAATAAAAGAAAAGCAAAGAAAAACGAAAAACAAAAACGGTGGCAAGTTCTTGTGGCATATGAGAGTTGCCTGTGGTAATTATAAAGTACACAATTATGAGGCAGAGTGAGATAGAGAGAGAGGGAGAGAGTGAGATAGAGAGAAAGAGAGACTGAGTCTCAGTTGGGTAATTAAGTCAGCGAGCATAGCAAGTGCGCAATTCTATTTTCCTTTCCTCCCCTTTGCCATTTTATCGCCTCCTTCCCTCCTCCTTCCCTCCCCTTCCACCACACACTCCTTTGGCTGCAGAACCGAAAGAAAAAAAAATAAAACTGAAATTGTTATATAAGTTAAAATAGTGTCTTGTTTTTCGTTGGTTTCTTCTATGATTTATGATGCTTGAAAGATAAATTTCCTAAAGCGCTTGTTAACTGCGGCTGTCAATAGTCGCTCAGACCCCCCTCCACCTCTCTATCCCCCCACCCCAGTCTGTGATAATGTTAATGATGATAGTGTCAATGCTCTGTAGCGGTGAATTTGCCGCAGCATATACTCTGCCTAAAAAGAACTTAATTCATCGTTTCCCCCTTTCAGTCCGATAATGTCGCGGAATATTACGCATACGCTCTGTGGTCCATGCATATCATAAGACATTTCATTTCGTGGCATCTCTCTCCACTCAACACTGCACTGCAATTCCAAGTCCAAGTCCAAGTCCACTCCCAATCCCAATCTCAATCCTAATCCCAATCCTCAGTCTCCGTTGATGGCCTCATGGCAACTTTGATGTTGCCGCCTGCGCATAAATCAATACAAATGCAACTGCAACATCGGCGGCAGCAGCGACGTCTGCGTTGCACAGTGGTCAAATTTGATTCAACTAATTCTAATTATGAATATTTAAATACTGTCAACAATTTCTAATTTATTAATAACTAACGAATCTCTTGATTTTTTAGTGATTTTCGAAACATTTTATTGACCTTATATTTAATAAGCTATAAAGAAAAAATAATTATTAAAAAAAATGCATGTTATAATCAAAAATTTTAAACTGGAATTTTGGAATTACTTAAATTTATCACAAGCATTTAACTATTCGCCTGACATTTTGAAATGTCGATACTATTATCAAGGTTTCTCATTTGAAAGCTGAAAACTGTATATTTTAATAGTATTTAAAATGTTTTCTTTTATAATATTTAAAATGTTTTTTTTATCGAAAAATGGGAGAACGAAATATATTTTATTAGTATTTAAAATGTTTTTTTTTAATAATATTTAAAAT
This sequence comes from Drosophila kuntzei, assembly GCA_035042165.1. NCBI lineage: Eukaryota > Metazoa > Arthropoda > Insecta > Diptera > Drosophilidae > Drosophila > Drosophila kuntzei. The sequence goes on along the minus strand of JAWNLU010001388.1, from coordinate 291,175 downwards.
GTTTTTTATAGAAAAATAGGAGAACGAAATATAATTGTATTTTTTAAATCTCATTTATCTACGTAAACTAAGGCGTAAACTAAATATAGAAGAATTTAATGTTTTTTTTTGTTCTCATTTATCTAACTAAACTAAAGTGTAAAAAATTAAAAAAAAAAATGTATAAAATAAATATAATTTAAAATTTAAAAAGATATATGCGCAAATTGATTTTCAAAATAAAAATCAAACATTTTTTGGCAAAGTTATTAATTAATCCGAGCTTAAAGAACCACTGTGCGTTGGCGTTGGCACTGCGACAATCGATTCCGCTGCCTGCCCCTGACATTCCTCGTGCTCCTCAAAATTTTCATACATTTCCTCCTTCTCCCATTGGCAACAAATTAAGTTTGCCGCAACTATGTGCCGCAATCGGTTGCACAATAAGCACATATTGGGCCTTCAACTGGACAAATGCACAAATTTGATGATCGCCGATACACAAGACAGCAAAACGATCAACGAGGGAGACAGAGATAGAGGGAGAGAGCTAAAAGGAGAGAGATTCAGAGATATCTGCATATTTTTTGAGACAAGCTTTTGCCGTTTAATGTTCTTGTCTTGAACTAAGTTGATAATTGTGATGCATTTTGGTGATAAATTATATCGAGTGTAATCGATTCGAAGCATACTGATAATTATTGCAAATATGTATTATCGAATAATAATATTATAATAAGAAATATCATGAATTATCAATAGCTATTAAAAAATACATCGATTACTAATGGAACTAAAAAAGAAATTGAGTAAACATTTGAAAGTGTAAATCATCATGAAGTATCGGTAAATAATCCAATAATAATTAATATATATTATTAATTTTTGTAAACCGCAGATTTAAATATTTTTCGTTTGAATTTTTAATTGAAATTTTATAATAGTTGAATTGTTAATTTTGAATTTTATTCTTAGTTTAATTTTTTGAACACTTAATTAACTATTTGTCGACAGATTTTTGTTTTGCATAAATAAATAAATAACTAAATAAGTAAATAAATAAAAAAAATAAAAAAATATATTAATAAATTGATAAATTAAAAAATTAATAAATTAATAAATAAGTAAATAAATAAATAAATAAGTAAATAAATAAATAAATAAATAAATAAATAAATAAATAAATAAATAAATAAATAAATAAATAAATAAATAAATAAATAAATAAATAAATAAATAAATAAATAAATAAATAAATAAATAAATAAATAAATAAATAAATAAATAAATAAATAAATAAATAAATAAATAAATAAGTAAAAATATAAATAAATAAATAAATAAATAAATAAATAAATAAATAAATAAATAAATAAATAAATAAATAAATAAATAAATAAATAAATAAATAAATAAATAAATAAATAAATAAATAAAAAAATTAATAAATAACTAAACCCTTGAGATTTGACATATATTTCGACTTTCTTTCTCTCTCTCTCTCTATATATATATATATTCTCAAACTCTTCCCGCTGATCGAACACTTTTAATTCGTTGTGAACGATTAAAATCTACAAATAAATTTTCACTTGATCACAGTTTGGGGTCGCACAACAACAATGTCTAGACAACAGCGTCGCATGCTTTTTCACACGCACTGTGGCCACATTATGCAACCAGCCAACCAACCATCGGCAGCAACAGAACAAAAAAGATATAATATGATATGATGGCTAAGACAAGTGCCACAGCGGGGTCGACTTGGGTCGATCGATAAAAAGAGGAATTGGAAATGGAAATGGAAAACATGTTGTGACATCTTTTAATAGCAGGAAATTTCAAACGAATTTCATTAATTCAGCTGGACAGAAGTTCTTTGCTTTTTCCCAACTCAAATACCATAAATTTTAATTAAACATTAGAAAATGTTTTTTTTTTTTTGTTTTTCTGTTTCTTCTTTAATTTAAATCAAAATGCAAAATTCAACTTTGACTTTTTTGTTGGGGTCTTTTCTAATTGCGAATTGATCGAAATCGAAAAGATATTTGAATATTTATATGGAAATCTAGTGAGTATTATTTGATGATGTGAACCTCATCGTGTGTGTGTTGGATTTTTCTCCATGTTTTTCAATGCTTTTGCTGTGAGCATTCGTGCTACCGTTAGAATATTAAAAGATGAAGAAAACAAAAAAAAAACGAACGAACGAACGAATGAACGAACTCATGAGCGGCGTCAACGGCAGCGCCGCCGTCGCTTTTGAAAAACATTAATTAAATTAATTAACCAACTCGTGCCAAGAAATTCATACAACAACATTGAAGAGCATCTCTGCACGCCAAAAACAACAACAACTACAACAACAACAACGAAAAATTGTTTTGCTGCTTGAAAACGCATAATTAATGCGCTCAGCGCCCAGAACCAGATTAAAGTGCGACTGTGCTCAGTCTAAGGTCTATATAGATATCGTAGTACCCCTCGCAATCTAATAATTCTTCTTGTTGTTGTTTTAGGTGCTTGGGCAGTCAGCTAATCGGTTAGTTAGTCAGCCTTATAGACCATATATACCATTTATACACTGGGGGAAAAAAAATATTAATTTCCGTTCTTACACAGGAGATGTTCAAGTACAAAGGATCTCAAAAGCTGTATGAGTTCGAAAACTGAGAACAAATATATAAAGTTTGTTTTTTGAAAGTCTAGAAATTTTAAAATTAGATTTTTCTGACATACTTCAAGTACGTTTTGGGATTAATTTAAAAAAAAGACCAACACAAACAAGTTTAAATACTCAAAACTCTTGAACTAACCCCCAAATTTTCTTGTTTCTAGTAAAAAAATTTTACTTTTTAAGTTCATTTCAATCTAAAAAAAATCTACTTTAAGTACAAAAAGATCTGAAACTAATTTAGTATAGAAAACTCTATTGTTTCTGAAAGTATCTTAACGAGATTCACAGACATTATATTTATTCTGACTAAATTTATAGATTTATAGATTCGGAATAAATTAGAAAAAAAATCGTACTATTATTTCAAAAAGTTGTCCTAGGAATCGTCACACAGAATTTTAAATTGAAGATCGATTCCTACTTAATTTAAGAATTTTACCACACTGCAATCTTAAAATTTTTAAAACAAAACGGTACAAATTCAAATACACTGATAAAAAAAATGTGCTAAAATCAAGATTTTGGTTTCAGAACTAAGATTTTTGTTCTAAAAAATGCGTCGAGAACATAAAATTCTTAAATTTAGAAATCACATTTTAATTTTAAGAACATTTCAAATAAGAATAAGTTTTTGTTTGAGACCAAACATTCTTAAATTCTCAACCTCAATAAAAAAAAATAAAGCAGGTGTTTTAAACTTTAAACATATTTTTTTTTTAAATTATTACTTTTTTTGGATTAATTTTTTTTTTTTTATAATTATTCTGATTATATGTTTTTTCCTTGCCTAGAGCGGTTTTCGATCCCTCGCTTGATATTAAACTGAAGCGGCGACTCTAACCAGAGCGCCACGGTGTCATTATTGTCTTCATATTAAATGACATATTTATATTTTCTTATCAATTTAAGATTTTTTATACTTATATTAAGAACTGCGAGTTTTTAGATTAATATTCATGCTCTTAGTAATTTGGTCTTAAAATGGTCTTATTTTAAGAACAAAATATTTAAGATGAATGTTCTTGATTTTATAAGTTTTTCTTTTTTTTCTGTGTACGGTCGTATGTAATATTAGGATGGCATATTTCTCAGAGTGTACAAACTTAGACTCGACTTTAACTCAACTCAACTTTCGTCTCGTCTCATCTCATCTGTTGTGTATGTATGTATATTATAATTCAACAGTTGCTGCAGTTGCAGCAGCCTGTGGCACTCGACTCTGCTGATTCGGTAGCATAGATAGAGATTTCAGTTATTTATGACTCGACTGCGGCATGCTGCAGTGCAGCCTTTCAACTTGGCCATTCAGCAGCAGCAGCAGCAGCAACAGGTGCAAGGCTCTCTGCCTCTGTCTATGCAACAGCGGCAGCGGTAGAGGCAGCTTAGATTTTTGTCAGACCAAATGTTAAAGCGTTTTCCGAATGGGAGAAAAACAAGTGGTTTCCTGGTGGTTGAAAGTTGGTGAAAAACGGTTTCCTATTTCCAATTGATGCAAGTTCGTTGCCTAAGTCTTTCGTTTTACTTACAAGTTTGTTGAATTGATAATACTTGGAGGTCAGTTGAGGCTCTTGTCTCAGTTTCTCTTTGTCTCTATTGCCATTTATCTTATTATTCCCTTTCCCTTATTGTCTTAAGTTTTGGTAATATAAATTGGGCAAAAATTAATTAAACCTTTTCAAATCTTTTTAGTTTAATGCTTAAGTGCAAGTTCGTCGCCTAAGTCTTTTGTTTGCTTAGACTATTTATAATTTTAATAATCAATATAATTCAATAATCTTTACTATACTCATTTTCTTTTTCTATCTTTATTTTAAATATTAAATAAATCGTTTCAAGTCTTTTTATAGTAATGTTCAAGTGCAAGTTCGTCGCCTAAGTCTTTCGTTTTGTTGCGTTTACCTACAGGTTTGCTGAATTGACATTACTTGGATATCAGTTTAAGCTCTTGTTTCTTTTTAATGCTTCCTTAAACTCTCTGTTTCTCATTGTCTCTATCTCCTTATTCCCTTTTTCTTATTGTCTTACGTTTTGGTAATATAAATATGGAAAAATTAATTTAAGCTTTTCAAGACTTTTTAGTTTCATATTCAAGTGCAAGTTCGTCGCCTAAGTCTTTTGTTTGCGTAGACTATTTATAATAATGAGTACTATTAATACAATTGATAACACACATAAAATTAATATTTTTAAAAATAATGAAATTTGTATTGAACTCTATTTCTATCTCTCACTTTATCTCATTTTCTCTCCCTACAAATGTAAGCAAATTATATTTATGCATTTTGTGTCACTGTAAGTTTTTTCTACAAGATTATTTTCTCTAGCTATATTTATATGTATTTCTATAATTATATCTGAATATATCTATAAATTTATTTATATCTGCATGACTCTTTCTCCATTTTTCACTAGACAAATTCAAATAAATTGCAGAATTTGCTTTTATCTGTCAACTTATCGATTTCCAATCACGTGTTAGCCACCCCTCCCCCTTGAGACTATCCCTACTTATTACAATACGTATAGTCTGACCAACTTTGGCCAGCTTAGTTCAATGTGAAACCGGCAATTCGAGATGTTCCACAATGAACACGTACCGCAGACAGGCAACAAATCAAACAAAACACGGCACAAAGGGATACAAAAGTGTAGCTTCTTTAACAAACAATGAAAAGCGAATGTATCAATAGCAACAACAACAATAACAATAACAACAAATAGATAGTGTGAATTTGAAATAAAGTGGCGCTTAATTGCGAGCGATTAATGAGGCAAGAATTTCAACAACAACAACAACAATAAAGGGCCTCAGGGCCCCCATCAAGTCAAGTCTCCGGTGTCAGATGTCCGATGTCAGGTGTCAAAAGTCAAATGTCAAAGCAATGGCAAAAGTTTAACGGTGTTTTCAACAGTTTCGCCGTATTAATCATACAAAAATATTAACGACAATCAGCCGTCGGCAACCGAACAACGAACTCAACGGCAGTCGGAAGGTCGCACGATTTGCCAAATGAAAATCGAAACATATGAAAATAATAGCAATAAGTGAGAGTGATTGACTACGCGATACCCTAGAGCTGAACGTCATTTTATTTATTTATTTAAAGTCAACTTAAAACAGTTGACAAAACTTTTTCAAATGAATAGTAAAAACTAAAATTAAATATAAACAGCTAAAATATTTATATTTAAAACCCAAGAGTTGAACATCATTTTATTTATTTATTTATTTAAAGTCAATTTAAAACAGTTGACAAAACTCGTTCAAAAGAATATTAATAACTACAATTAAAAAAATAAATAGCTAAAATATATATATTTAAAACTGAAAGAAAATAAACAAAAATTTATTAAGTAATAAGGTCTGGGGGTATTCTAAAAATGTTAGATTAAATGATGCAACATTTGTTGCTATGATTTGGGAAAATCCCAGAAAACCTAATCAGTTTGTTAAGTATTGGTATTTTATTAGTATTGGTAAAAGTTGTAATAGGGATATATTTACTGTAAGAAAATGGAAATTGTTTATGTTTGATGTCAATTTCACTTGAATACAATTAAACAAGAGATTTCAATATTCCATAAATATATAAATATATTAATTGTCAGTCAAACGCCAGTCAATACATTTAACCATACAAAAAAATTATAAAAATTTAAAAAACAAATTTCAGTGGCAAGCTCTGTAATCCTGATAAAAATGGTCGGTTTCTAAAATTAAAAATATTCACCAAATATATTTCACTTTTACAAAAATATCAAAAATACAAAACTCTAAGATATTTTTAAAATATTTTACATATTATAAAAATTAAGATTATTGATCAAAAACTAAAAATTTTGGCCTAAAGAAATTTCCCATTTTTACAGGGTACACGTAAAAAAGTCAAGTGCAATGCTCAATAAACAATAACAATAAAGCATACAGACTGACTGCAAAAGGGAACTCAACTTTAAGTGGCACAATGTGCGCATATTGAACGATGCCAACTCCGACTTTTAATCCGAATCTGATTCCTATTCCGCTTTGAGTTTTGAGTTGAGTTTTGCGGACTGATTTTGATACGCGTCGCGTGACACAATTTTCAAGTGTCTGCGAGAACCTTTAGACGAGGCAAATGATGGGGGACAGGGGCAGTACAAGGTGGGTTACCCAGAGGCACAGGAAGTGCACAGACTTGGAGCGGCTTTTGGTTAAAAAAACGATCAGAGAAAAACAACGCATTATTAATATGGAGAACGTTGACAGTTGTCGTAAATGGTGAAGCAACTTCCGATCGACAGTGCTAATCAAATTTGGCAGTGGTTGCCCTGCCCCACCACCCTCCCTCCCTCACACACATAAACGCCCTCTGCCGTCCAGTAGAGGCAAAGGGGAGGCGACTTCAGGTGATTACCGGCCTGGAAGTTGTGGATGCGCATGGCAATTGCCACCTGTGGCGGGGCATAACAAACAAACAGACAAACAAACAAACAAAACAACTGAACAGAGGGAAGCGAGAGAAAGAAAGAGGGAGAATGTGAGAGAGAAATGGGGAGTTAAAGCGACAATCAAACAAGAATTAAAATGTGAATGAAATGAAGCCGCCGAAAGCATACACTTTCAGACAGACTTTCCTAAATAAGAGTTTTGAATTTCAATAATTGTATATTCATTTTTATTTGAAAATAAATTTTTACCTTTTTTTGTATAAATAAAATAAAATGAAATAAAAATAAAATTTCAATATTTATTTAAAAATCATAGTCTAGTCTATATATATTTTGTAAATATTTAAAATTAAGGTTATTTTTTTAAATTTAAGTACAATGCTATTAATTAAGTTTAATTTTTATTATTATTAATTTTATTCCTATTTTATTAAATAAATAAAAAAAGTTTAATTTAAACTTCAATATCTATATATAAATATCATAATCTATATATATTTTGTAAAAATTTCACACAAAAGTTATTTTTCAATTCAAGATTAGTCAATGCAATGCTGTTAATTTATTTTAAATTAATTTTATTCCTAATTTATTATATAAATAAAAATTAAATTTCAATATTTATTTAAAGATCATAGTTTATATATATTTTGTAAATATTTAAAATTAAGGCTACTTTTTAATTTCAGAACAAAGCATTGCTTTTATTTAAACGTTAATAAAAAATTTACATTTATTTAATAGTTTATAGATCTGGAATCTATAAGTGCTTCAAACTCTAATTAATATACCAAACATGGTAAAACGTCTCAACTAAACATTGATACCCTGCAATTTACTCTTTCAAAAATTTACTGAAAAATTGACAGTCAAAATAAAACGAAACGAAACGAAAAAAAAAATATGTTCGTTGGAAGGAAATCCCATTAATGACAAAATCGATAAATTAATTTGTTTTCATCGACAAAATGCATAAATAAATGTAAATAAACAATCAAACACACACACAAACACACAAACACACAGTGAAGTGCCGTTAAGTTAAATATTGTTGACTTGTTTTGTTGTTGTTGTTATTGCTGCTGCTGTCGTATTTTAAATACAATATTAATTAAGATCCATCCAATTCTCAGACAGAATCAATAACTTAATAAATTGCTTAATAAAATGCGCGCACAAACGCAACGGGTGGCTTCGTCTACTGGCATCGATTCCATTGAATGAAACCTAATTTGTCACATAAATCAACAAAAATGTACTCAGTTATCGACTCATCGAATGCAGCTCCCAAAAGATTAAAGTAAAATCAAGATCTATAGATACAAAATGAAACTATACAAAATACTTTTAGAACTAAAAATTCATAAATGAATGTAAAATACAAATGCCTCAGATTGTAATCCTTCTTCAGACATCAACACGTTTAAAATATAATTCTCACCTGGTACCAGAAGAAGAAGATAATTATTAAGGCCGTGTTAATATTTAATTTAATTTTTTCTGTCTATTTTGGGTTGCTATAAAAATTATATTATTTATTCCTTATCGATTACTTAGTTTTCTTTCTCATTCTTTCATTCTTTATTCATAATTTCAATTTTATTTATTCTAAACATTGTATTTTCATTACTTTAACTATACTCTATCTCCTATTTTATATTGTTGTTTCTTTTATATTTTTTATATATATTTTTTTAATTCCTTTTTATTCTCTATCCCAACTCTATTATCTTATATAGATAGAATTTTTTACAGCTCTATAAATTTCAACTGGTACCAGGTTAGAATTGAATATGCTGATTATCAAAAGGTACATCATATCATATCTGGGTTGGTAGCATAATTAATATATTTATTCCATATTTTGTTCCATAATTATTTTACTTAGTTATTCATTTATTTTTAATTTCAATGAATTTGTTAATATTCCCTTATTCGTTCTTTTTTTCACAATTTCAATTTAATTTTTTCTGAACGCTTCATCTACTTATTTCAAAATATTTTCTAAATTTTATTCTATATTTATAATTTCTTCTATAATTCCTTTAAATTTGTAATTAATTCCCTCTTTATTTTCTATTCCAATTCAATTATCTTTTATATGTATAGAATATTCTACAGCTTTATAAAAAAAAACGAAATAATAAACAGGAGAATTTTAATAGATATTTAATCAGATCAAAGATCAAAGTAGTTTTCGTGTTTTTTAAAACAAATAAGCAAAATATGCAGCTGGAAAGTCTATGAAAAATATCTAAAATTTAGCACACCCCTTAAAACAGCCTTCAGACTCAATTGCTTATTTTACTTGACAATTGTATTTCCATATCAAAGTGCAACTGTAAGTGGCATTAAGTCAACTTGGAAGTTGTATAGTCAATGTGACAAGCGGATTACGCAATCATATTCACAGTGTTACCAAGCGTGTTTAGAGCTTATTGGGGGGGCTGACTGCAACTGAGATCCATCAATTGGCACTGTTGATGCCCGGAAAAGTCAATCTGAGAAGACTGCAAAGATTGCATACTGAACTGAGAACTGAGAACTGAGAAAAGAGAACTTGGGAACTCGGACTAACAATTGACCACATTGATATTTAAATATGCCGTTGTATTAATCATGGAATTACTTGCAACAGTCGGAGACCATTTAAAATCATATTAACAAGAGATACAACAAGTAAAAAAGAGTGAGAGAGTGTGTAGACAGAAAGAGAGAGGAATAGAATGAGATTAAACAGAATTACAATTGGTTGAAGTGTCAATACCCTAGCAAGAAATTAAAATTACTTTCTTAAAAACTGAGGCTAAAAAGGTAAAGAGATGAATGCAAATTTATCGATACTTTATATGAATAACATAAATAAATTAAATACAAATAAATATAAAATTAAATAAACTTAAAAAAATAGAAAATAAAATAAAATTTGCATTTTGTCGAAAATTATTTATTTATTTTTTTATTATAATTTATTTATCAAAATCAAAACTTGTATAAAAATTCAAAAAATTCTAAACTTTTGATGAAATTTATATTCAGCGTATGATTTTAATAATAATTTTAGATGGATTTCTTCCCTTTTCGATAAATCAATTGTTGTACTCTAAATATTTTTCTTTGTTGAATTTCCTAACATTTGTCTTACAATTTTTTTTGTTCCTAACTTTTGTACTCTGAATATTTTTATAAGTTAAATTTCCTTATATATGACTTTCCTTTTTTTGGTTGCCTAAAATTTTATTCTTTGCCTTTTTTTCTATTTTATTGTGCAATTTCTTAAATAATATTCGAAACTTGACTGAGGTATCAATATTTTCAACTAATTTTTTTTCTGTCATTAAATTAAAAATAAAAATAAATCAATAAATAAATATATATATATATATATATATATTTTTTTTTCTTTTTTTTTATTTGCCTAAAATTTTATTCTTTGACTTTTTTTCTATTTTTTTTGGAGTAATTTCTTAAATAATATTCGAAACTTAAATGAGGTATCAATATTTTCAACTAATTATTTTTCTGTCATTAAATTAAAAATACAAATAAATCAATGAATAAATAACATGTGTTTCCACAAAGTTATCATACCCTCTCTTGAGTCATTTTCGAGAAGTACCAAAGTGGATTGGAAGCTGATGTAGTTGCTACACTTGGCCATGTCATGTCGTGTCAGGTGTCCGCTCGTGACACTCATTAGCCCGGCCAAAACAGAGGCCAGAGCAGAGCAGAGCAGAAAGAGTGTGTCAATGGAAGAACTTTAACTACATCGAGTTAGAATGAAATCTATAGAATGAATGTTGAAATTGAAATAATTTTCTATAATTAAACAATTAAATCAGCAAATCAACACTTGGGTTCGCCCAGTTCGCTGAGTAATGTTTGCAAATGCTGAATCTTTTCAAGTCACGAACTCTGAGTCAAATTTTGTTTGTAACTGAATTGAAAGTGTCAGTTGAATGAAATGTGAAATAAGTCAGAGCAATTCAGAGCTATGAAATCTATTTGCTTCCCCTACAATTTCAGTGTAAATTCATTGTGTGCATCATCATTATCATCATCATTATCATCATCATCATGTTGGGGTTGAGGTTGTTATTGTTCTTGCTTTTGATGCGCCTATTCAGAGAAGGAAATTCATACGAGAAGCAGGAATTTGAGTTGCCCGAACGTTGCAAGTATCTGAAGGAGACCAAGGAGATGTTGCATCAAAAGTGCAAGGGTAAATTTCCCCTTGTGGCATATACGAAATTTCGTGATACGTTCATGAAACAGGACGATCGAATGGCACTTTATATGCCCGACTCATTGGATTATGTGATGGTTGCTCTAAAGGAATCGGAACTTCATCGTTGCGAAAGTATTCAATTGGTCGAGTTGAAGGAATATGTCTGCTACGATAGCGATGGGGGCAGACGAACGATAAAATTCAGAGATGTGCGCATGTATTGTTTTCCTTTTCACATTCAAATCACCGATGATCTCACCCATGAGTGTATCCTCGAACGAGACGGTGAATCGGAGTCAAAGCTGGAGAGGGATATGCTAAAAACCAAAGGGGGGATAATACACTATATCTTTGATAATGATGCGACTGGACGATTGATGCCTTATCAACGAGTTGTCTTTGTTTTTACGGCAATATTAGCGCTAGCCAATTTAGATTGCCAATTGTAAAGCAGCGAGTTGTAAGTAAAGACTTGCTGAACAGCGAGTTGAAAATAACGAATTGGTATGCGGCGTGTTGTCAGTAACGAGTAGCGAGTAATGAATTATGGATTGCGAGTTGTAAATAACGAGAAGTATTGCGTAACGAGTAGTGAGTATCAAGCAACGAATTCTAAGTAAGGTAACGAGAAACGAGTTTTTAGCAACTAATCTTAAGAGGTTTAGTAACTAGTAGTAAGTATCGAGTAACAAGCAACGTGTAGCAAGTAACGAGTAGTGAGTATCGAGTAACAAGCATCGAGTAGCATGAAACGAGTAGTGAGTATCGAGAAACAAGCAATAAGTAACGAGTTGTGATTATCGAGTAACAATCAACGAATAGAAAGTAACGAGTAGTGATCATCGAGTAAAAAGCAACGAGTTGCAAATATCGAGCATTTAGCTGCGAATTTTAAGAAGTCAAGTAACGAGTAGCAAATAATGAGTAGTGACTATCAAGTAATAAGTAAGGAGTAGTAAGTAACGAGTAGAGAGTATCGAGTAACAAGCAGCGAATAGCAAGTAACGAGTAGTGAGTATCGAGTAACAAGCACCGAGTACCAAGTAACGAGTAGTGAGTATCAAGTTACCAGCAACGAGTTGCAAGTAACGAGTAGTGAGTATCAGGTAACAAACAACGAGTATCAAATAACGAGCTCTTAGCAGCGAATTTTAGAGGTTAAGTAACGAGTAGCAAGCGACGATTTGTCATAAGCGACAACTAACGAATAATAAGTACATATATAGATTTGAGCAGCAAATAGTTATCAGCGAGTATTAAGTAACGAGTAAAACGTAAATATATTTAAGCTACGAATTGAAAGCTGCGAGTAGCAAGTAACAAGTTTATTGAAAACGATTTATAAGCGATAATTGAAAGTAACGAGAGAGTAAAGATTAATATGACGGCGAGTCTACAAAGTAGCGACTTGAATGCGACAGGTAGTCACTAACGAGTAGCAAGCAACGAGTAAAAGGTGTTGCAAATAAAAAGTTCATTGAAAGCGATTTATGAGCGATAATTGAAAGTAATGAGACAGAAGCAACGAACTACAAAATAGTGAATTGTATGCGACAAGTAGCCACTAACGAGTAGCAAGTAACGAGTTACAAAACAACTAGTTCTGTTTCTAAAAATCCCATCACTCTCGCCCGGTGGCCGGCGCCCGTCGAACGACTCTCGACTCTCGACCTGCTGCGTTTCACTAATTGAAGATCGTAAATTTTTATATGCATCTCGCCCATTGCGAGCCAACCGGAGGAGTCTGCCATAAAGATTGATCAATACCGGAGTACACAGCAAACATAAAAGATGCATAAGAACCAGCCCCAATCATCAGTCGTCTCGAGTCTCGAGTCGGCGCAGATGTGATGTGAAGTCAATTCTTATAGTCGTTGTGCATTGAATTTTTATATTTTCTTAAAGCTTTTTTTTATTTGGTTTTTTTTTTTATCCAAACGGAATCTGCCATGTTCTGCGATGTTAAATATTTATTTTATAAACATTAAAATGCATTTCGTTTTCGAGCGATCGTCGTGTGCTACGCCCCATGTGAAAATAAGAACGAGAAGACAATGCAACGTTTTGTAAATTCTTCTCTGGTCATGAAGAAAAGATTGGAGGGGCGGTGGGGGGTGAGGCCTTTAGCTATTTCTCATATCACGTTGCATTTTTGGAGTCGGTCACCTGCGCGCGCCTGGCGTGCGTATCATTTCCATCCATCAGCTCCATTTCCATGCCCCATTCATCCGGTGCACCAGGCAATGCATTTTCAATCTAGCGGTTCGTGCTCCAAGGAAAAACCTTGGATCGTTCATTGCCCTAAGGGTTACCATCAAACCGATTGAATGGGGAGGGTGAATTGAATGCAATTGGCAAAGCTTGAATCTCAATTTAAATGCATACATCGAGATGTTGACACTTCACTAGGCAATTTGCATCTTGGACATTAGCCTGAACACAAAATGCCGTTGCCTGGCCTCGCACAGTGGTGCCAATAAAAATATTTTTATTACTTCAACTAGATAAAAAACTTGTCTTTGTCTTGAACTTTGATAAAAAGAAATCTAATGAGTTTGACTATAATATATGCTTGAAGATTTCAAAATTGCTGACAACTATTTTAATATATGTGAAAAATATTATTTTTGTTGAATAAAATAAATAAATAAAATTTATTTATAGTTATTTAGGATATTTTCTTATAGTGTGTTAAATTAAATAAAATATAATTTGATAAAACGAAATCTAATGAGTTCGACTATTAAATATGCTTGAAGATTTCGAAATTGCTGACAACTATTTTAATATTATTATTTTTGTTGAATAAAATTTATTTATAATTATTTAGAATATTTTCTTATTGTGTGATTAATTAAATAAAATATAATTTATATCAAAACAAATGACATGAAATTAATCAATTACTAACATTTAAAAAAATTGCACCACTGTAAAGCGTAGAGTGTTTACAAAACAACACCCACAAGTGGGCAAGTTGTTGAGTTCTGTTGTTGTTTCATACCCTGTAGTTAAAGAATGTATAAAGGGAGTAGACGCAACTGATTATCTTTTATATATATTAAAGTACCTTAACAAGTACCTATTCATTTATTTACACGAGCAAAAAAAAAATTTTAATTAAAGTGCAAAAAATGTTCTAAAATCAAGATTTTGGTCTCAGAACTAAGAATTTCGGTCTAAAAAATGCGTCGAAAACATAAAATTCTTAAATTTAAAAAACACATAAAAAATATGACATATTTATATTTTCTTATCAGTATAAGATTTTTTGTACTTATATTAAGAACTGCGAATTTTTAGATTAATATTCTTAGTTTTATTGATTTGGTCTTAAAATGGTCTTATTTTAAGTACAAAATATTTAAGATGAATGTTCTTGATTTAAGAAGTTGGTCTTTTTTTCAGTGTGTAATATAAAATTTAAATTCTACAACTCAAACTAATATATTTCAAATTAAAAATAAAATAATAAGTTGGAAAACACAAAACACTACAGGGTATTTTCTAGTTGTCTGGCAACAATTTGGAGCAATCTTACATTGTCCGATATTGGTCTACTCCAGGCACATTTCAATTTCAATCGCTTTTCAATTTCGATTTGAATGCCCCACCCGCTGTGGCATGCGTCACGTGTCTGTGCGTCACCTCCGTCCGGTTTTTGCCTCCTGTCGGCGCCGTAACTGGCACACTTGAGTTCAATCGAATGCCACAGCAGGTGACGCCTCCACGTTGCCTCGTTGCCTCTTTGCCCGTTGTTGACCATTTCGGTGGTCAGGTAATTGCGCAAAAAAAAAAACAAAAAATAAAAATAAAATCGAATTGTTAACCATTTGCATAAATTTCACTTGCGCACTGGAAAATGGGGGGAAAAACTGCACTTAACACTCGCCACAGTCTCTCAGGTGCGTAATTCGACTTGCTGTGCCTGCTACTTACTACTTGCAACTTGCAACTTGCCACTTGCAACTTGCCACAGTTGGAGGCTGAAGATGCTTGCTTAGACGTCATAA
Source organism: Drosophila kuntzei (assembly GCA_035042165.1). NCBI lineage: Eukaryota > Metazoa > Arthropoda > Insecta > Diptera > Drosophilidae > Drosophila > Drosophila kuntzei. Next base: position 275,847 of record JAWNLU010001388.1, on the reverse strand, counting down.
ACATAAACAAGGATTAGGCGGCTGCTGCTGTTGAGTTTGATGGCTCATTAAAACGGTTTCCAGGCTGCAAACTACGTCCAATTGTGGCTTACACTGATAAAAAAAAATAGTTCTAAAATCCAGATTATGGTCCCAGAACTCAGAATTTAGGTCTAAATAATGCGTCGAGAACATAAAAGTTAGAAAATACCAGAGACCGTAACGATTAAAACTTGTATTAAAAAAATTTGAAAATATAAATTTATTTTTTTATTTGTTTACAAAATTTATTTTTAATTATTAAAATTAAATTATATCATAAAATTAATAAATAATTGGTATTTTTAAATTTTTATATAAAAATTAAACCATAACTTTTATTTTCAATTGAAATAGTTCAATAAAAATTTAAATTAAAAGTTATAAAAATTGAATTCAAATATCTTTTGAACTAAAGGTGCCAGATCATATATATATATATATATATATATATATATTGTTCAAAAGATATTTGAATTCAATTTGTCTATATAGTTCAATTATAAAAATTGAAAATACAAGTTATGGTTTAATTTTAATATATAAATTTAAAAATAACAATTATTTTTTATTTTTATCAATTTATAATTTATAATTTTAATAATTAAAAATAATTTTAAAATAATGTCTATTTTCCTCACTCTTCTTGGAGGCTTTTTTATTTTTATGCCTCAATTTTTTTAAACTCATAACTCTTATTTACGGTCCCTGGAAAATACATCTGGATTTTCAGCACATTTCAAATAAGACCAAGTTCTAATTTATATACCAAACAGTATTAAATACTTTTTGCATCAAAATATTTTTTGTTTAAGTCCGAGGAAAAAAGTTTTAAAAATAGGGGGTTTTTATTTTTAACAGAAATTCGAAATATTCAATGGGTATTAATGGGTTAAGGAAAGTTTGTATCATTCAAACGGAATTTGAATGACCTTTCCATTGTTGCCAAAATGTTCCTTAAGTAAGTTCAAATTAAGAGAAAATTTAACTTATAATTTTGTCAAAATATTTGTGCCGACCAGTGTATATATAAAATATGTAATTTTCCCAACAATTTTAAGAGTTTTTTAGAATTAATATTCTTAGTATTAGTAATAAGTCTTAATTTAAGAAAAATTATGTAACTGAATATTCTTCATTTTAGCAGTTGATCTTTTTTTTCAGTGTAGTTGAAGGTGGCTTAGACCAGGGGCAGTTGGAATTGCAATTGTGTTATCAATTCATTAGTCAGATTGCGACACAACTGTACTAGGCCACCTGCTACCCGGTAAAAAGAATAAATAAAAACGGCAATTCAATTCGAGTTCAAATGCAGTTCAACTGTGCTCCTAATCGTTATCTCCAGTCGTTTTAACATAAAATATACGACTTTGGCCATAAGCAAGCTTCTTTTTATGACTAATTATAGATTGTCATTGAATTCTGCGCATTTTAATGTGCAACTTTGGCGATATAAACTCAATTTTAGACAAATTTAGTTGACATTTTTTTTATGGGAGCATCTTTATACTAAATTTTAACAAGCGACCTCTTATATCTCTCGAGTTATGTGGGGTTCGACATTAATAGAGCTGTACTACACCAATCAATTTCTGTTTACGATTTTAAATAAAGAACACGCTCTTCTCAGGGATCGTATATTATTATCTTAAGCGATTTTTAAGAACGTTTTGCAGAACTTCCCAAATTTTAAAAAATTATTTTGATTAAAGGAGAAATTGATACTAAATTTCATAACCCTAGCTCTTGTTTTACTTTGCATAGGGTCTTAAAAAAAACTGTTGCTGGTATTTCAAATGATTCAAATGATTCTCAGTCGCGAGTTAATATATTAGATTATAAGCAACTAATGGTAAAACATTTTTCCCCAAAGTAAAATTTCACTTTTTAAACACTTTTTGTGAAATATTCCAAATTTTAAGAGCTAATAATGCTTATTTTTACTATAAATATTACTTTTGATTAAAAATTCTTATTTTATGATCAAAAAATTGAAATAATACAATATCTATTTTTATTTAAAAATCAAAAAAAAACTTTCGAAATTTAAAGTTTATTCTAAAATTAAAAATAAAAATAATTTTTTAATTTTTTAAAAATCTAAATATAATATTTATTTTGTATTTTTTGTTTTGAATACTAAATATAAAATAGAAAACTGAACTTTAGGTACTTTAAGTTTTTTTTTTAATAATTTTTGGTAGACCTTTCCATACAAGTTGACAATAATTAGCGTCGAAATTAAGCACCATATCATTGTTATGATAATTTTTTCCCCAATTTGTTACATGTTTTTGATAATTTCAACAAATTTAAATTAATTTAACACAATAAATAACTCTGAATTATCTGCGTACCAAATTTCCCAATTTAATAACAATCAGTTTTTAAGTTATCTGAGAGTGGACTTTGATTAATATTAATATGTATTAACTGCTAATCGCTCAACTATTAGGCTCATTACGGTCCATTCTTTGTGGATCACTTCGAGTTTATTTTGGGAACAAAAGGTGTGGACAATATTAATTATTTGTAGTATGGCAAACTAACTAGAAAGGTGCTGCAAAGCTGTCAGCCAAATCGAATGTCATCTCACGAGTCTCTTTTCTGGCTATAATTAAAACATTGAAAGAGGGGTAAGAAAAACAAATCATTTCAAAGATCAACTAAAACAATAAGCGCCAATAAGCAGACAAAGCAAATGTGCAGTTAGCTTAACGGTGAAGCGTGAAGAAAAACATAAATAAAAGTCCCCCCAAAAATAAGAAACAAAAAAAAGGTCGACACAAATCAACAAAACTGCCAGTTCTATAACCTTCTCCACAACCCCATCTATCCCCGAACTGTCATCGAACTGTTGGCCAATCGATTTTTGTTTGGTGTTTTCCAAAACTGACACATGAACTTTGGGGCAAAACTTAAAAAAATCTTCTTTTTTGCCTTTTGGCTCTTCTTGGTTTATAAATTTTAAACTTAAAGTACCGTACGACTTTGATAAAGACGCGACAGGTCTCTGCCCTCTCTCTCTCTCGCTCTCTCTCTCGCTCTGTCTCTCTCAGCTATTGTTGTTAACAGAAATATTTGTAACAATACAATTTTCGAATGTCTTGTCTATTGTTTGTCTCATCGTTTTTTATATTTGTTTTGTTTTGGGGCGGCAATCTGGCCGTTGACATTTGTCAACCTCTTCCAATCCAATTCCAATAGCATATCATATCATATTATATTATATATTTTTGATACCCATACCACAAACCATTTTCATCCCATTCGCTGCGGTATTACATTTTGCGCTATGATTTAAAGTTATTTAAACCTATTTGCCAATATATTTAGAAACATCTTAAGTATCTTCATCAAGCAACATCATCATTATGTTCATCATATTATCATTATCATTATCATTTCTTGCTTCTTATTGTTATCGCCATGCCCTTTTGTTGTCAACATTTGGTGAATTATATCATCATGGTTTTGTATGAAAAGTCAAGCCGAAAATGAAGGGCGTTTATAAATTGATTTCATTTTGATATTTTCATATTTTTATCATACATTTCATTTTTTTTCGATTTTTTTGCGCAAAGTCTGGCTTTGATAACTATTTTTGGATCTTTGTCTAGGCCGGAGCAATATTTTATATGCAAATCCTATAGAGCTGGATACACTTTACGAAATATTCAACAAAAGGATGGCATATGTATTTGATTCTCTTCTTATTGTAGACACATTTCAAATTAGTTCCTATAATATGTCTCAACTAGAAGAAAGACTTTACGAAAGAAAGGCTTTTAGGGGATAGTCTGAGCTCTGTTCGTTTCTTATTACGAAAGAAGATTCATTACGAATTTTTAAAGTTATTTTTATACTTTTTTAGAAATCTTATTGTTCTATCAAAGAAGAAATAACTTAAAGTAGAAAAAATTTAATATAGGTAGAAAATAACTAAAAATAAAAAATACATATGATATAAGACAAGAAGTTTTTTACTTGTATATCTTTAAGTGAAAATTGATCTCTGAGATCATGATACTTTATAAATTACACAATAATCAATTGCTTATTTATCAAAGCAATCTGGTTCTAGAACCCGTTGCCCGTGAATTACCAACCAAAGGTAATTGAAGAATCTTTAGTAATACTTGTCCGATAAATTGCAGTCGAGTCAAAACAATCTTAGAACTTAATGTGGAATGTACATGGAAGAATTAGGTGCTAAATAACATGCTTAAGCTTCTACACAGAGCTTTCAATTCACAGTTTATGTGTGTTTGAGCTATAAATTCCTCTTAAATGTAATCACAAATCTGTTAAGTAATTGCAGATAACTAGATACAGATACCCTGCAATATATTGAAGAACAGTTAGATAACACAGCAAACACAATGAGGTAAAATATATATAATTCTTAATTGAACCCCAAAAAATTCAGCTCTAAGATATTTATTATATTAAAGTAAAGAAAATTACCCTTATAATCAAGCTAAGAATTTTTTTGTCCTATTTTCAAGGACCGTAAATATTTATTATTATTATTATTTAAATGAAAAGAACATCATCTCATAATCATATTACATTATCCTTTTAAAGGACCTTAAGTTACAGTTGAGTTTTATTTTGAGCGAAAACAATTGAAATCATTAATGATTATTAATTTTTATTTTAATTTTTTGTTTTTATCAAAAATAAAGATTATGTTTTAAATTTTACTAAAACACTCAAAACTTATGATTATCATTGAAGAAAAACGTAAGAAATCAATATGTGTATATAATCATTACCATAATATTATTTTATAATATAACTTATAATGTTTATTTTTAAAATTCAATTGTTGCAATATAATTATCTAAATATAATTGATCAGGGATTTGCGAAATAAGACTTATGTTTACTATTAAAATTACTTTTAGCTCTTAAAATTAAAATTAATTAAATGGCTTATCTCTCCCTATTCTTCTTGACCACACTACAGGGTATCTGCTAGTTGAGCTTGTTGCTTCACAGCTTTTGCGGCTTGTTGTCTTATTTATGTGAGGGTGGGTTGAGGGTCCTCAAACAGATGTGGCAGCAACTCACAAAGCTGATGAAGAAGCGATGAAAAACAAGAGAAGAGAGAGAAGCGAAGAGAAAGAAGAATAAAGAAGATGGAGCAGATGAAGAAGAAGGGAGAGGCAAGTAGCTAAACACGCCTTCATCAATATCAACAGTTGATTGCAATTTGAGAAAGTTCAAATCAGGCGTAAGGGGCGTGTCAGCGCCTTATAGATAGTGTTAACATCTCTACACTGAAAAAAAAGACCAACTTCTAAGATCAAGAACATTCATCTTAAATATTTTGTTCTTAAAATAAGACCATTTTAAGGCTAAATTAATAAAACTAAGAATATTGATCTAAATATTCGCAGTTCTTAATATATGAATAAAATATCCTAAATTGTTAAGAAAATATAAATATGTTAAATTTAATGTGAAGACAATAATGGCTTCAGTTTGATAACAAGTCGAGGGATCCAAACCCGCTCTAACCAAGGAAAAAACATATAATCGGAATATTTATAAAAAAAAATAAATCCAAAAAAAGTATAAATATAATAAAAAAATAATAAGTTTAAAGTTTAAAACACCTGCCTTCTTTTTTATTTTAGGTTTGAGAATTTAAGACTGTTTGATCTTGAGTTAAGAACTTATTCTTATTTGAAACGTTCTTAAAATCAATATGTGTTTTCTAAATTTAAGAATTTTATGTTCTCGATCATTTTCTAGGCCAAAATTCTTGTTCTGAGACCAAAACCTTGATTTTAGAGCATTTTTTTTATCAGTGTATGTGTGACTGTGTGTGTGTGTGTGTGTGTGTGATTTGTTGGACTTGTTAGCAGCGCCACCTGCGTCATTAATTAAGCAGCCAATAACGAGGCGCAGACGAGGCAACTGGAATGCCACAGATTGTTGCAGATTGCAGTCGATGCTTATCGCAGCAGCAGAGCAGCGGCAGAGCAGCAGCAGATCAGCGACAGAGCCGCAGCAGCGCTGCTGATAAAGATAAAGTTATAAACGGAATATATTGCGATTAAGTTGATTGTCAAAAAATTTGCAAACAAATGAAATATTTCAGCTTTTCAGCTTCTTTTATTCTTTCATCTTTTTTTTTTTAGTGATTTAGTGCAACTCGCGTAATTGCAAACGCCAGCGGTGGCATGCAACACACAATGTGGCAAGTCCAAGATCAAGACCAAGACCAAAATCAAGACCAAGTTGCAATAGCCTGGTAGCCCGGTTATGGCTACCTGTTTGGCTGTTGTTGTTGTTGTTGCTGTTGTTCCTGCAGCTGATGTTGCATGCAACGCCTTCTTAATGGCATTTGGAAATTTGTCAATCGCTGTTGGGCTGTGTCCGAGCCAATTGCTGGCGGAAGTGTAAAAAATAGCCAAAGCGGTTCTATGCCACACGGCCAACACACACACACACACACACACACACATAGGAAGGCACAAATGCCACACGGCTGCGATGCTGCAACACGAGCAACTGTTGCCACACATTGAACGCTGCCCATCTAACGAAGCAATTAATTTGGCTTGGCACGTTCCTCGCCCGTTGCCAGTCGTTGTTCCGCTCACGCCGCACAGTGGTACAAATTAATCAATTTTCATATATGCAGGGATTAAAATCTTAACCGAAACCGTAACCTTTAACCGATGAAAACCGATTGAAATTTATAGCCGTAACTGAAACTATTTTTTCCATGAACCTAAACCGATAAGCCGAAACGCTTTAAACCGAAATAACCGTTTAGTAACCGATTCATTTATAAGGGTTAATTTCGGTTCTGGCCGTCGCAGGTACTGATAACTTTGAACTGCCATAACTTTACCAAAAGTCAATCAATTTCCACGTGCAATGTAAATTTGAGCATGATTTTACCTCCAAATTTGTTCTGCATTTAAATTTTGTTAACTTTGAAAATTCGAAACTGTGAAATTTCTAAAAAATTCAAAATTTACGAATTTTCCAAATGAACAAAATTTAAATGCAGAATGAATTTAGAAGAAAAATCATGCTCAAATTTATATTGCGCATGGAAATTGATTGACTTTTGACAAAGTTATGAAAGTTCAAATCAAAATAATCGAAATTTTTAAACCAAATGAACCAAATTTATATGAGATCAAATTATAATAAAATAGACATTACGATGGATCATTCCAGTAACCAGATAACATTATAGTCCAGGCTAAAAAGAGCATTAAGTCTTTTTTCATGTAAGACAATGAATAAAGCTTTTTATTTTGGTCAACCGAAAACCATAATTTTTTTTCTTTTTTGTGGACCGAAACCATACCGTTATTTTTAAACCAAAACTTACAAAAAAGCCGATAACCGTTTCGAAACCGATACTCCAAGATTTTGCATGACCGATAACCGAAAACTTTAATTCGAGCATAACCGAAACCGTAACTGAAACCTATATTCGTTTCGGTTTTAAACCCTGATATAAATTAATCCAGTGTTTTGTCCCACTGTAACGCTCTTACTGCCACAGTTGCTGTCTGTGCTGTTGCTGCTGCTGCTGCTGTTGCAGTTGCAATTTGAGTTGATGTTGCGCTAAGTGCTGCTGCATCATTTAAATGACGAATTGAGTCAAGTCCAACCGGCCGCCCATTTAACCAGAGGCTGCCACGCGCCGTTTATGCTACATTGTATGATACATTGTTGTATATTGACAGTTGCCAGTTGCATGTGGCATGTGGCATGCCACAGCCAATCAGCTGTTTAGTCGCTCATTGCAACATATATCAACATAGACTACTATTTAATACGAGATTTCCTTACAATTAAAAGTGGACCTGCAGGACACAATCGTTTGACAGCTTAATTTCACTTAGAGATCTGCATCTTAAGATATCTTCTACTTATCGAAAGAAAACAAGATGTTAATAAATCAATTATTAACTTTTAACTTGTCTATAATTTTCAGCTGTGCTTTTGAGTTACGAGAAATGTCTGTGATTAATGTAATAATTTGATAAATATAATAAAATCTACACTAAAATATTTAATATATTTTTCTTATTCTCATTGTTACGAATTATAACGATATCTTCTAGAAAAAAAAAATAAAACAGGATGCCAATAAATTATTTATTGATTTAAATACTCTACGATAATAAGTTGTGCTTTTGACTTAAGAGAAACTTTTGTGATTAATATAATAATTTGATAAACATAATAAATTTATTTATTTATTTATTGTGTAATAATATATAAATATGTATATTTAATTTAAAATGTAAATTAAAAATTTGTAAATAACAAAATTAATTATTTTTAAATGTAAAATGAAATAGAAAATTATTGGCGCAACATTTATTGCAAGGATCTACATTAAAAAATTTAAAAAACCTTCTTTTCACTGCAGTTCTGAACTGTTTTTTTTTCCAATTGTTGCGAATTGTTACGAAAATTCTTTAAAACAAAAGGGATGGAGAGCCCAAGATGGATAATCTTATTGTATTCTCCCTTTGACACTTTCATTAGCACCTCCCTTTAAAGTCTTAATATAATTTTCTTGTATATCCTATTATTATTGGAGGTTTACTTATAGAGATTGTAATGTTTCAAAAACGAAAGGGATGGAGATATGGATGTCCTATGATATCTCTATTTGAAATATCAGTGCAACTTTTACATGATTAAATCTGTACAAATTAAAAAATAAGTAATTATACAAATTTCGAGTATTTTTTTAATTGCACATTATTTGGACTTGGACTAAAAAAATCGTATTTAAGTCAAAAAATTAACCATTTTTAATTTAGCAACAGAACATAACAGGCACATAACATAACCATGTTAAAGTTCTCCATTGTCACATTAGTGACAGTGAGTTATGTAATATTTTCTTATGTTGTTCTTATTATGCAATTTCTTAGCGCATTGTAGGAAACAGAGCAAGAAAGAGAAGCATGCACAATAAAAAAAAGAGAGAGGGAGAGAATGAGAGATAGAAAGAGTGAAAGAGAGGGAGACAAAACAGCTGAGAATTACGCTAAATAATGTGTAAATAAAAGTGCTGAAGCTAAACGACAAACAGTAAGAACCACACACAAACAGATAGACAAAGAAAATAAATGGTTACCTGTCTACGCATAGCTGTAACGTGAGTATCCAAGGGTGTAGGCAGGGAGGGGGAGAGAGGGGTCAAGGGATGTGGCCATTTAAAATACTATAAAATTATTATATTGATATATTTGGTAAAAAAAAAAGAATTTAAAATGTATTTTATGCCTTTTAACTTCAATTAAAAATTAATATAACTAATTTCAATAATTAGAATTTATGACTATATAATGAATTTATATTATGCTGAATCTCCGAAAAAATGAATTCAAATGTCAACAATTTTTTTGGAGATTTAATAAAATTTAAAATTTTTGGAATGAAATTAAATTATTTTTCAAACTTAAAAAAAAAACTGCTTTAATTAATTTTGTATATAATTTATTTATCTTAAATATTAAAAAAAAAACTGCATTAATAAATTTTTTATACAATTTATTTTTTATATAAAATATACCTAAAATAAACAATATAGAGATTTGTGGTATTGTGATATGCAATGAAAAATCAAATGATGTGGCCCCCTTCGCATAAAATCTGCCTACGCCCTTGTGAGTCCATACACACACACACACAGACACACACCAAAGGTGGCAATGACGCTGTCAACGCTTGACGCATAGACGTCACTTTATTACGCCATATAAGAGCGATAGAGCTCAGAGACCTCCAGTCAAAGCCCCATATGCAATTACCTGTCATGCCCTCCATCCAATAGCTCCTGCAACCTGACCATATATGGATAGAAAGAGACAGCACGCAAGAGTGAGAGATGGATAAACAGATAGATAGGTACACTGAAAAAAGAGACCAACACCTAAAATCAATAACATTTATCTTACATATTTTGTACTTAAAACAAGACCATTTTAAGACTAAATTACTAATAATAGGAATATTAATACTAATTTAGAAATCTTAATATAAAAATACAAATCTTAAATTGTTATGAAAATATGAATATGCTATATTTTCATGTGTAACCAAATTTGATCACGTGGTTCTTTGGTTAAAGTCACCGCTGAAAACAAGCGCGGGTTCGAATCCTACTCTTTTCAGGAAAGAATATGTTAAAGGAGTATTTATAAAAATAATAAATTAAAAAATGAACATATGTGTACAAATATAAAACAACCAGGGATTAAACGCGAATCGAATATCGGTTTTAGTTACGGTTTCGGATATGCTCGAATTAAGGTTTTCGGTTATGCAAAATATTTGAGTATCGGTTTCGTAATGGTTATCGGTTTTTTAAAAGTTTCGGTTTAAAAATATCTGCATGGTTTCGGTTCACAAAAAAAAATAAAATTAAGGTTTTCGGTACCTGCGACGGCCTGAACCGAAATTAACCCTAATAAATGAATCGGTTACTAAACGGTTATTTCGGTTTAAAGAGTTTCGGTTTATGGGTTTCGGTACAGTGGAAAAAAATATTTTCGGTTACGGTTTCAGTTACGGTTACAAATTTCAATAGGTTTTTATCGGTTAAAGGTTACGGTTTCGGTTAGGTTTTAATCCATGAAAACAACAATACAAATTTTATTAACAATCAAAAATTTAATACCTGCCCTTTTTTTCAATTTTGAGCATTTAAAATTATATGTTCTATAGAAAATGACTTGGTCTTATTTGAAATGTTCTTAAAAATTTTTATCAGTGTAGAAATGGTCGTGTTAATTGTCATAAAACGAAACGACGCATAGAGAACATTTTGGTCTTTGGCAGAGACAAAGTGCAAAAAAGGGGGAGAAAGAGAGGGAGAAGAGGGAAGAGTGTGTAGAGTGGAGAGGGAGAAAGAAGAGGGAAGAAGAGAGGGGAGTCGGGACATACCTGTAGATAGTTGGGCACATGTTTGGCATGTTCATTCTCTGGCCATTGTCACATTCTTCTGCACATGCCTATGTACCCCTTCTTCCCCCCTAAGCCCCCTCGCCATTCCTCTCTTACCAACACTTGTCTGCTTTATGGCATCATTATGCTAATAGGCAATTGTGCATTGTTTTTTATTTTGTTTTTTATTATTTTTTTGTGTATGCTTTTTTTTAACAAAAAATTGTTTTTGATTATTGTACAACATTTACAGTTGAACGCTGAACGATTCATTCAATTCAATTCATTTCAATTCAATTTGATTCTCTACAAATGGACACGCACATTTGATTAGCATATTCCCAATACAATCATAGGATAAATATAGATACGACTATACAGATAGATAGCTAGACAGGTAGATACATAGATAGATAGATAGATAGATTGTTTTCGATATCTATATGGATAGCATTACGTGGTGTTCCGGCCATTGTCGCCATTCACTTGACCCAATTTTATTTGCAAATATTATTGCTCATCAACTTCACTATCATTAATAACATCATCATGATTAGCTTTCTACATTTGGCTTGAGATTCTTGTGAAATTATTAAATGGAAACAGTTCTAGCTAATTTTAAGTATTTTTAGTTTTTGGGATTAAGGAACTCATTTCTCTAACGATAGGAAATACTTATACTTGTGTCTTTCGATCTCTCTTATATAAACTATATTATATTGTCTTTCAATTATCATGAAATATCCTAATCATACATATATATATCTAAACTATAAAAGTATATTGAGATTTGTTATAGATTCAATTGAGGTATCTACTCAGAAAAAAATTCGAGATTCCGGGATGAAATCAATCCAATCCGAAGTACAAAAATTCCGGATTTTCTTAATCCAAGTACAAAATAATTGATTCAAGTACGATTTTTCTCAGTAATACTTTGATTTTTAGGGTTCTGTAGATTTTTAGATCAAATATTTTACGATTCCTTGTTTTTATAAATGTTGAATTCTTTAAACTTTATCCGCACATTATCTTAATTTAATAACAATATCCTGAATACATACTTAAAAAAATACATGCTTAAATCAAGAATTTTAAACTTAAGTCCTAGAATGGTTTATTTATGCATAAAAAGTTTAAAGGATTATTTACAGGGTCATAACTGTTATGAGAAATACGCCAAAAACTAATTTTTAATGATTATTTAAAGATTATTATTTTAAAACTCAAATTTAATAATTATTTGTGAATAAAAAAATAAAAATGAAAAATAATAATTATTATTGATTTTTATTTTTTCAATCAATTTTAAGAGTATTACATATATTAAGAAACTATCGATTTAAATTTCTTAGTATATGAAATAAAAATTTCTTTATGAAATGTTTCATGCTTGAAAAAATTTAGAAAACAAATGAAAAAATTTAGCTGAACTAAAAAGAGCCACATAAATATTCCAATATCGAACAATGAAGAAAGGATCCCTAAACAAAAATTTCTAATACTAAACAAAGCTCAAGGAGAGACGACAATAGGGAGATAAAGAGGGATAAAGAGAAGCGTAAGTGCTTTCGTGATGTCATGTTGAAGTCGCAATGCAAATTTTGTGGAGGAGGCGCAACACAAAGCACAAAAGAACAGCCAGAAGACAAGATGAAGAAGAGGCTGCCAGGGGGACACAGCACTCAAAGGAGAAATATATATAAAAAAACATAAAAAAAATTTCAACGCAAATTCCAAAAAGGAAAATGAAGTTGAGTTTGCAAACAAAAAGCAAAGAGCGAAAGAAGACAGAAAAAAAATCAGAGAAGAAACAATAAAGAAAAAGCTTATCCTCGGCAAGCCGAGCATTTGATACCTTGTATTCAAATATCGATGATATAGTAATCCGATTTTAAACAAATTTGATGTGAACTTACATATATTGCGATGTCTCAAAAAACCCAACAAATTTTTATAAAAAGTCTTTCTTTTCGATCAATCGTTCGAATATGAGTCCGATTTTAATTAAATTAATTTAGAATGCCTGAGATAATACCAAAAATACAATCTGTAAGAACAAAAAACAAAAAGGTTTTTCGTACTTAAACTTGATTTTCGATCGACCGATTTGAACCAGATTTTCTCAGAATTTATAAGACAATATGAAATGTATATTCTGTGAGATTGCTGAAGATATCTCAAAAAACATATAAAATTTGCATACTAAGGGTTGTTTTTGGACAGATCGTTCCTATGCCAGCTATATGATATAGTAATCCGACTTTGACCAAATTTCGTCAGGATGTCAAAGACTGTTTCAAATAAACAATCTGTGAGTTTGGTTTGGGTATCTTAAGAAACAAAAAAGTTTTTCATACAAAGCAATTCCCTGACCTCTGACCTGAATTTGACTTACAGGTGGAATTTCGCCAAGCGCCGTCTTATTGAATGATGAAATTGTCTCACCTATGTTGATTATCCCGTCGGTCCTGATCAAGAATATATATACATACATAATTCACGTAACACATTTCTTAATAAAATTATAATACTCGTAACCTGTGCAAGGGTATAAGAAACTGAAAACAGAAAACTGGTTTCTCCCTTTTCCTTTTCAAATACAGTTGCTTTTCGAGCCGCTAGAGGGCGGGTTGGTGCTGGGGGAGCAGCTGTGGGCATACAACAAAAGTAAGTTCTTCTCCAAAAACAGGCAACATTTTGCGGCATGCCTCGTGTCTGCCTAAAAAAAAAAGAGGGGCAATAATATGAAGGGCGTGAAGAAGAAGACGACGAAGAGGCGGATAATGGGGAGGGAAGTACAGAGGAAAGAAGATCAGGCAGACGAGACGCCAGACAGTCGATTGCGTATTTTTTGCTCCTCTCTCTTCTTAAGCTCCTTCTCCTTCTGCTTCTTCTTCGTATTTATTTATTATGAACATCAACGCGTCGTCTGTGAATTCTTTCAGCGTTTTTTTTTCGGGGCGTGTTCAAAAATATTTGAAAATTGCATTTGCCGGGCAAGCAGAAGAAGAATGAGAATAAGAAGAATAAGAAGAAGCATAAGAAGATTTGCTGTTAGTGTTGATGCCATTTCTAATTTCGTTGATTTATGGCCCTGAGCCTGGGCCTAAAGAAGAAGAAGAAGACGAGAAGATTCGGGTAGAGAGCACACCAGACTTGCTGGTAGGATCTTTTCTCTGAGTCACATGACCTGCCTGAACTTGCCTTAATGGCTTTTTATTAGTCTCTTCCCCTCCTTATTCTGCTTCATCTTCTTCTTTTCAATGTCTTCTCCCTCTCTTCCTTTTTGCATCATTTGTTTTTTTGGCCCATAAAATATGATTCTGAATACCTGAACTACGTCTAACACCTCGGCTGTCTTCACTCTTCTCTCTTTTCAATTTTTTTTCAAGCTGAAACTTCATTAAAATGCACTCAAAATGCAACTTTTTTAGTATTTTTGATGAGTCTTATTTCTCTCTTAACAACAACAACAACATTTGGCCAATATCTTCGTTTTCATTTGAATAACAGTTAAGCACATAAGTATGTGTACACATACATATTATATATGGTATGATAATTTCCATATTCCATGCGCAATTTCAATTTGTTAACAGAATCTGACGCATGCGAATCGTCTTCTGTTTTGATGGGTTCATTCTCCTTCTCTTCCTCTCTTTCTTGCTCTTAATTCTTATCTGAAATTGTATTTTGTTTGCACGCAAATTCGCACAAATATTTACAACGCGATTTGCGCACGAAAAAGAGATAAAAATGTACTCATAAGCAATTATATAGATTTAAATAAGTATAGAAACCGTCACAGAAATAGATAAGAAATATATATAGATAATGAAGGTGCAACGATTGGAATATATTAGGAAAGGTTGAGATATAAAGGAACGTTTAAAGAAGATACTTTTGAAGTTTTTTAAAAATGTATATATCAAGTTTTTAATAATGGATCAAAGATCAATCACGAAAATAAACTAATTAAAAATATCTATCGAAGATCTCTAGAAAGTGGCTTAAGGTCGCTAGATTTACCATCTTAAACTTAGATTTTAAAGAGCTTAAGGAAATGTTTAAAATCATTTAATAAAGATTCCGACGATGGTGTTTATTGAAATAATAAATATTTCTTTAGGATAGTTTCTTAATGGTCCTTCGAAAAGTCCTAAAATATAAATTTAAGGTTTAAAAAGATTCTTAAGATAACAAGAATTGCTTTACAAAAATCTTTAGGAATATTTGTAAAAAAAACTCTCAGCAAAATACGTATATTTTAAGTTCTTTAAATGCTTTATTAATTATTCTTTGAAAATTTCAAGAGAAATAAAAGGACTTTTAAAATGTTACTAAAGATATTTTAAATGGGTTTTGAAAGTTTTTTTACTTTGTTTAAAGAAATATAAGGAAAAGTTTTGATAAAAAGTATGCTGCACAGAACTTTCTAGTGATTCTCATAATAAAGTGCTCTCCATTAGAAACGCTTTCCAAGCTATTAAGTAATTTTGACAAGTTTATGATTAATCTGTTTGGTGAACTAAGTATAATAAACAATTTCCTTAGATCCAGCTGGACATGTGTAGATTAATGGCTTTAGCTTTAATTTGCATTGAGAGAGTACATTGTACAGTTGTGTTAATCAAATGTTAAATGCAATCAAATTGATTGATTACCAACTGAAAAGTGAAGAATCGTCGGACGACTTGACTTGGTGGTAATTGTGATATTATGAGATTATAAAGTGCCAGCAGTTAAACGGATGATGCGATAGAATTCTTCAATTTGCTACTTGCAACTTGCTACACTGCTAAAAAAAGAATGGGTTTTAAATCAAAATATTAATCTCATAACTAAGAATATTGGTGCGTCGAGAACATAAAACTTCCAAAAAAACTTTTTAACAAAAGTAAAAGTCTAGTGACGAAAGTCTTTCCTGCCCCAAAATTTCTGATATCCCATTTTGTGACGAACGATATTAAACTTAATATATAAATAATTATAAAATAAAAAGTTTGGCATTCGGAACATTGCGCATAAAGATCTTGATTCTTTATACCTAAAAATAATTTTAATGCGCAGTGCCGAATGCCAAACTTTTTATTTTATAATTATTTATATATTAAGTTTAATATCGTTCGTCACAAAATGGGATATCAGAAATTTTGGGGCAGGGAAAGACTTTCGTCACTAGACTTTTACTTTGTTAAAAAGTTTTTTTGGAAGATATCAGAAATTTTTGGAATTTTATATGATTCTGACAGTGTAATTTTGCTATAAAATTATCAAAATGCTTACTTCAAATAAAAAATAAATAGGGCAGCTATATAATATAGTAAACCGATTTTAACCAATTTTGTTTAGGATGTATAAAACCAACCCAGATGCGTATGTTGACAGTGTGATCAAGATATCTAAAAAACAACAAAGTTTTTCATACTAAAACTTGATTTTATACCGATTGTTCATATGGCAGCTATATGATATAGTATACCGATTTGAACTAAATTTGGACATAATGTATAAGACCAACTTAAATGCATACTGTGTCAAATTGGTTCAGATATCTTGAGAAATATAAAAGATTTTCGTACTGAAACCTTATTTTGGACCGATCGTTCATATGGCAGCTATATGATATAGTGGACCGATTTGAACTAAATTTGGACATAATGTGTAAGACTAACTTAAATGCATACTCTGTCAAATTGGTTGAGAAACCTTAAAAAACAAAAAAGTTGTTCATACTAAAACTTGATTTTTAACCGATCGTTCCTATGACAGCTATATGATATAGTGGACCGATTTCAACTAAATTTGGACATAATGTGTAAGACTTACTTAAATGCATACTTTGTCAAATTGGTTGAGAAACCTTGAAAAACAAAAAAGTTTTTTGTACCAAAGCTTGATTTTCTAATTAGTACCATATAGTAAATAGTAAAATGTATATATTCAGTTAACCGGTCATATCTTCCACACCTTGCGGCTGAGAGACATGTGTCATATATCAAAAGACGCGAAATTTTACGTGTTACAACATATTGAAATTTAATAAAATCGTCGGAACCGTTTTCTAATAAATCGCCAAAGTTTAAGCTAAAAATCCTTTTTTCACCTGTAGCGTTTTACCTGAGCACTTTGCAAAAAAATATTCAAGGCACGTCTGAAAGCCCTCTAATATACCTTTCTAACGACATATAGAACACATCTCTAGCTTTCTTGGATTGGAAGCAATGGGTGTTTCAAATTTATCACGTTTTAGCTTTTTCCCGCTAAACTAGCTATTTCCCGCTAAAGTCGTAGAACAAACATTTCTAGATTTCTGATAAGAAACAATTCCTCATCAGAAAAATTTAGCTTTTTCAGCGCCTTCGTACAAACAAACAAATGGACAAACAGACAAACAAACTTTTCATCTCATTTTGAGAAGGCCCTTAAAAACTTCAAATTAATATATCTTTTGAACCAAATGTCGGATTGAAATGATCAAGGTATCATTCGACGCGTATTTTTAATAAGAATTTTTAAAAATTATAAAATTTTACCAAAAGGCTCCAACGGCCCCACTAGCTGCAATCATTAAAATTTGGCCCCTCCCACTTACACCCCCATATCTTACGAACCAGGTGAGTTACCAAAAGTCTTAGTATGCACTTTTGTTAGGTAAAGTCATACCTTTCGATCGGTATATAACTCAATCCGATCGGACAGTCATAGCAAATTTTCCATTCTGCGTGTATATATTGCTAGTCGCCTTTTGCACACTACGTGTTGCTTTCGTCACTAGCGCGGACTGCCGTCCGCAGTGATTATTAAAGTTAGAAAACACATTTTGATCTTAAGAATATTTCAAAAAGGACCAAATTATTATTTATAAGATCAAAAATTCTTATAATTTCAAGACCACAGAATAAATGTTCTTATAAATTCTTAAGACAGTATAAATAAAATAAGGCCGGATTTAAATTTATAATATTATTTTTATCGTTTTTTTTTAAATATATAAATAATTTATAATTTTTATAAAAAAAAATAAGAATTAATTTTTGTATTTTAATGAAAAAAATATTTTTATATATTAAAACTAATTTATATGATAAAAATAAAAAATAATTATTATTTTTCAATTCTTATATAAAAAAAAATCTTAACTTTTATTTTCAATTTGTATAAAAAAAAATTGAAAATAAAAGTTATTATTTATTTTATTATAAAAATTTAAAAAAAGTTTTGGTTTAATTTTTATATACAAATTGAAAAATAACAATTATTTTTTATTCTTATCAAATAAATTAATTTTAATAATTAAAAATAATTTTAAAATAATGTCTATTTTTCTCACTCTTCTTGGAAGCTTTTTAGTGCCTCAATTTTTGTTAACTCATAACTCTTATTTACGGTCCCTGTTAAGAACGAAATATGTAAGATAAGTGTTCTTGATTTTAGAAGTTAATCTGTTTTTTTTTCAGTGTAGATACAAACTTGCAACTTCAACATGAGCCACCAACTGAGTGAGTGCGAGTTGAATGATGATCGCGACGTTGGTCAAATTGTCATTCAGAATCGGGCAATTCACACCGATGCCAGGAGGCAGCAACAGCACGTGGCATGTGGCAAGTGGCAGGAGGAAGAAGAAAGGAGTCAGGGAAGGAGGCAGATGGCAGTTAGGCAATTATGCGAGATGAGAAATGATGGCAAACCCGGTAGGAAATTCACAAGCATCTCAACATCATAATATTAATTGCATTCGCATTGCCTGGCCAATTAATCTGCATGATAATCGTATTAATTGATGGACGACGACGACGCAGCGGCTGCTGATGACGCCAACGCCGACGCCGACGTCAACGCAGCTACTAAAGAGTCATCAAATCACGGGGATTGAAAAGATTAACAGACGATGAGCAGGCGGCAAAATATGCTGTTAGTTTGAAATCGATTGCAAATACCTATGAGAATAGAGTATGCTCGACATGCAGATACCCTGTAAAACATTAACTATATTTATTCTTCCCTCGATCTGAACTTCTCTTTTAATTATTTTTCCAACACTTCCAAATACCTATGAGAATAGAGTATGCTCGACATGCAGGTACCCTGTAAAACATTAACTATATTTATTCTTCCCTCGATCTGAACTTCTCTTTTAATTATTTTTCCAACACTTCCAAATACCTATGAGAATAGAGTATGCTCGACATGCAGATACTCTGCACAACATTAACTATATTTATTTTTCCTATTATTACTCCTATTCTCATTACTCCTGTTCTCATTACTCCTTTTCCCATTACTCCTTTACTCATGTAAAATTAGAATGTAACTCCAATATCCTGACAACAGCTGTAAAGTTGCAGCATCTTGTCCAAAACAACTGCGAAAGCGAAAAGGGGCAATAAACAATAACAGACCCAGTGACAACCTCAACATGAAACGGGGCGAAAAAACCAAACCCAATGCCTTACATAGACCTTGGCAGACTTGGAGTTCTGTTAGCCAAAGAACCAAAGAACCAAACCCGAAGAACGTCTTACAAAAAAAAAATAAAAATAAATAAATAAATAAACAGAAAAGGAATCACAGTTGGGCCACAGACAACAGGATCCGGAAATTCCGGTTTGCAATTCATTTTCTTCATGATTTCTTTTTACAAGCGCTGCGGTTTGTAATACCCGTTGCTCATCTGCTTTTAAAGGGTATATAACGTATTCCAAATAGACCATAAACTATAATTAAGATAGTTCAAGACTTCATTTTTTGATTTCAGCCATTTATCTGAAATCTTTATGAACTTCTGCAGCTGCCGTAGAAGATTAGAAACACATTTCTAGTTTTATTTCAATAACAATATTCATATTGCAGATGTTATGCAAATATTTTGCAATCAGAAGTGAATCCAAGGCTAATTTATTAGACATTATAGACACCAAATGCAGTCTTTTAATGCTCTTTAACATAAATTACTTAAATGTTAGTAAGAGTGTAATATAATTGCTAAGCATCCAAGTATTTTATAACTTTATGATTAAGTGTCTCCATTCGCGAAAACAGGGAAGGGAACTTGGCTCACCGTAAAATAGAATTATCTTTTATTCGAAGAGCGTCTTTTAATATTCAATAATTAAGATGTCTTTCGTCGTGTTCAAATTTGTGTCAAATTTGGCATAATTTTTTACAGAAAATTAAAGATTTTAGAATCAAGTTTAAAGTGTTGTTTTACACTAATTATGACACAAGAAGTTGATTGAAAGTGGCAACTTAAGATTTACAATTTTTAATTATCGTAAATTACAAAATCAAGTCATGAAATTTGAATGCGGAATGAATTTAAATTTAAATTCAAAATTTTTGTCTAATTTGGCATGATTTCTTACAGTAAAATGAAAGATCTCAAGTTTAAAGACAAAAGAATTTGATTTAAATTTAAAACTTGAGACTTAAAATTTGGAATTTTCAGCGAAACATTTTTGTTTGTTCAAAATATTAAATGCAGAATGAATCTAGAAGCCAAACTATTATTAAAATGATATTCCCCTCGAAGATCTGTTCAGTTTGGGCGAAGTTATGATTCTTTAAAGTTGATGAAACCTTTAACTTAGAAACTTAACAAGTCAACATTTTTGCCTATTCAAATTTATTTCTTTATTTCTTAATAAACGAATGACACGTCCTTGACAAAGGTTATTACAACTTTTAATTGCGAGAAAATGTATCTTGAGAAATCATTCGCTTATTTCAATATATTATTATATAGCGAACATCTATGAGTTCAGTGTTGCCACCTTATTTACTTTTGCACATCTTATTTGTTATGGCTATTTTTATTTTTGTATATTTTTCGTTTTTCAATCAACGTCAGGCGATGCTTCTAATGCCCCGAACTGGCCCAAAGAAACAGGAATTTTTTGTTTTGTGCACATGAAACATTGAAAGCCGATTGCAACATTCCTATATTCCCCGCTCTTCCATCTCTCTCAATCGTTCACTATCATAGCGTATGTCTATCTCTTTCAGTCTTGGCCTGGGCCATGATTCTTGGCCGTGACTTGTTTGTTTGTTGGGTCTGTGGCTATTTTTAAAGCCGCTGTTGCAGTCGCAGCTTCTTTTTCTTCTTCTTTGCCTGCATCTCCTCCTGCTGTTGCTTCTCATTTTGCTTCTCCAATTCCTGCTGATGCTGCTGTAACTCTTGACTCTATGTGCGTCCAAAAGGATACAACGCTGCCAAGTCTTTGGTTGCTTGGTCGCCTAATGTGCGGCCCGTTGGGTGGAACATTGTTAAACAGGTTTAAATACCCTTACAGAAGGTATAATACTTTTCTCACTATATGCAGAAAGTGTACATATATACTCCTCATAAGATTCAATTAGCTAAATTCATTTCCATGCTTATAGAGATCATCAAAATTGTAGACTATTCAAAAATCACTGAATTTCTAGCAAAATTTTGAAAATAGCTTCAGATACACAGCAATAAAATAAACACAGAAAATTTCCAACTTTGATATAGTAAACTTGAATAATATAAATGTAATTTCACAATATACTACTGACTCGACAGAAGTTGTTACAGGAAAATTGGGTGACTGTAAAAAATATATATATATTTTCATTATTTTAACAAAATATTAAAAAATTTTAAACGGAATAAAACCGAGAAAAACACGGTTCCGGTACGCACTGAAATAATTTTTTAATTTTTAATATTAATTTTATATTTTAATTTTATAATTGTAATTAAAAATAAATAAATTGAACGTTAAATAAAATAAACTATTTCAATAAATGGTTCTATTTCGGTTTTGTCCTTTGGTTCCGGTATTAGTAACGGTACAATTAAATTTTTTTTAAATTTTAAGTTGCTTAAAATGAAAAATATATTAACAGATATATATTTTATTGAAGTTTACCTAACTACAAATTTGTAAGTCATTTTTAGTATAAAGCAAAATTTAATACATTCAGAAAACCATAAAATAAACCAATAAATTTCGGTTAATGGTTCCAGTACCTGATATTATTCAAATTAAATAAAATAGGTTGCATATTAATTGCATAATAACTAAATAAATAAATAATAATAAAAATGAATGTTTAAAAATCTTCATTAGTCTGGCAAGAGTATTTAATTATTATTATGCCGAAAATAATAATTCTTTCCTGTTGGCCATTGCCATTGCCATCTCTAACAGGCGGCTGCTGTTGGATTTTCGAATTATTGATTGCTCTGGGTCTTTGGGCGAACGTGTGTGTGATTCCCCCCCTTTCGATACACCCCACCCTTCTCCCTGCCTCAATTGCCAGCCACCTTGCAACTTTGGCATTTGCATTTGCATTTGTCGCCGTGGCAAGTACACACACGAAGTTGGCTGAGTACTTGAAACATTTACGTTATTTGCTCTACCAGTTTTTTCTTTGCCATTGCCATCGAATTATTATTTATTGGACCCCGCATCTGGTTGTAATCTGCAGTTAAAAAAAAAAAAAGGCCACAACTGCCTGCGGGCCATTGATGTCTTTGTTTATTGCTCCGGTTTTTCGCAGCATTTTCGCAGCATTTTCGCAAATTTTCTTCTTCATTTATTCGGAGGGGAGAGAATGAGAACGAGAGTTTGAGGAAGAGAGAGAGAGAGTTCTGTGAGTAGTCTAGCTATGCTAATTAGCGGAGTCGCATCTTTAGACCCTGTACTTAACAAGTGAATTGGAGTTCTGTAAATGAAATTGAAATTCGGCAGATAATAAGAATGATATTTATTCACAAAAATAAAATATTTTTTGTATTAATATTTAAATCATTTTTATTTTCAAAAATATTTACTAATCCTGAATCCTTAAATATCTCTTTCTAAATTTTTTTAATTAAGACACACTAGGGACGCAAAAACACATTTCGAAATATCGAAAACTCGATTTTCGCCGAAGCAATTTTCAAGTAAATTTCGTTAAATTGACATATAATTGACATAAATCCGGTATTAAAACGATACAAGATTATAATAAGACTTGTTAAAAAAGTGAAAAACTCGATAAATGCAACTCGATTAATTATTTTCCGATATTTCAACAACTCGATACATTTTTGCCGATTTTCCTTTTGCGATATAAAACTCGCTCAAAAGTTTGGAAACTTTGGATTAACTTCACTAATTTTTACAGATTACGTGCAGGGTATTTTCAAGTCGAGACAGTTCTAAAAAATATAGATATATTTTATCTGTAATTTTTTTTAAATTTATATTTGCATAATTTTTATTTCTACTTTAATATTTTACTTGCGTTTTTTCAGAATAAGCACAGGGACTTTTCAAGTCGGGTTTGCTCCTTTGTTACCTTTTCCACTCGGTATTTTTTTTTGGCCAGCCGCCAGCGGCAAGCGACTGACTTAATTGACAGCTCAGCCGAACTCAGTTGGGGCAGTCTCTCTAACGGATGGCGATTCGATTCTTTGGCATTGGTAAAATAAATGAACCAGATGCCAATGGCATCGACAAAAGCTGATGGCTAACAGGCAACTCTAATTAAAGCCAATAAGTCCAAGATGCAGCTCCTTTTCCTGCTGCTGATGTTGCACGCCAGATGGCGCTCTTTGATCAACTGAAATTGTTGTTTGCATTCAAATTCAAACGAATTCAATTTGCATTCAATTTCACTCAATCGATGTGCAACTTTTCATTTAATTACTCAATTCAAAGTGCAATTCAATTGCTTAGCTTATTATTTAAATAGTCTAAATATTTATTCATTTATTTTATTTATAATTTATCGAATATTCAATTTAAGTAGTTGACGGAGGGACATTTCAGTAGAAATACCAAGATGAGAGATTTTATCTTAAATATCCAAATTATAATGATTTAGTCTATGTATATAGTTACTCAATCAATTAATCAGTCATTCAAGCGCCACATTGTAGATTTTACAACTTATCTAAAGCAATCAATCGGTCAATCAATCATTAGTTCAATCAGAAATTCAATCAATTGATCTATATTTCACTTAAAATATTGATATGATTATGATGACAGAATTATTAATATCATTTATGTATAAATCCATCAGTCAGTCAATCAGTATTTGGGTCAATCAATCAATCTATTACTCAATTAATCAGCTAATCGATCACTCAATATGTAAACAAAACAAAATACAGGAAGGTCAACGCCAAATACAAATGCTCTTAAGCAAATAATCATTCAGTGACTCAATCATTCAATTATTCAATCACTCAATCAATCAATCAACTTTTTAATCATTCATTACGTAAACATGACACAGAGTGGAACGAACCAATTGCAACTGATGTCAAGCAGACAATTTTTCGGTCAATCAATCAATCAATCAGTCAGCTTATCAATCACTCAATATATAAAAATGAGAGAGGCAGGATTAACCCAATTTATGTCAAGCAGACAATCATTCAGTCAATCAATCAATCATTCAATCAATCACGAAATATATAAACATGATACAGAATTAAATAAACCAACTGCAACTGATATCAAGCAGACAATCAATCTGTCAATCATTCAGTCAATCCACCACTTAATATATGTATAAACATGACACAGGCAGGAATAACCTAACTCACTTGTTTCAAGCAGACAATCACTCAATCAATCAATCAATCAATCAGTCAATCAATCAATCAATCATCAAATCATAGCTCACTATATAATTATGACATTAAAATAAGATTGAATCTAAACATACACATGTTGTCAATCCGTCAATCATTTAGTCAGATGAACTTTGACCGTGCATTTAAAAGCTGAGCTACATGTGGGGGCTCTCCTCTTATGTAATGGGAGCAACCAGCTGGCGGCTGGGAAAGAAGGAAAAGACAGAAAGCAAAAAGAAAGAGGTTCGCTTGGCGGCAATCTCAAGGCTACTGAAACAGTGGCTGCTAAAAGTAAGAGGAAGAGCGAGGGAAGAGAAAGATCAAGGCGTGCGGCTGGGCGAACACTTTAAGCCGCTTTATGATGTGTTAAAATTGTTGCAAGAACAACAGCAACAACAACAACAACAATAATAACAACAACATGTTGTGCTAGGCAATGACAAGCAGTGATGATGAGAATGAGAATGAGAAAGACAACGAACGACAAACGACAAACGACGAACGATGACGATGATGACGATTATTTTAATGCATTCGTTGCATTGGCCAAGTCATCGTATTAAGTGCGGCGACTCTATGTTGCAACATGACTTGACTTGGACAGTTTGGAATTGGGACTTTAGCTGCTACAGTTTGTGTTGCTTCTTCTTTTTCTTCTTCTTCTTGAGCATCTCCTTCTTCTTCTTCGGCTTGATCTTCTTGTACAACTTTGCCGATAATTGATCATCATCAGTCGTTTTAATTGATCGCTTTGGCTGCATTTCGATTGTAATCAATCACTTTCGTGGAATCGCCCGACTCCTGTTGCCTCAATGAACTATGTGGAGCTATGTCTTTGACTTCGATATGGCAACTGCACTGATACAAAAAAATTGGTTCTAAAATCACGTCGTATTTTAAGGATATTTTAGGTTGAAAAGATATGTCTTTTAAAATAAAAATTGAAATTTAATTATTATTTTTGATTTTTATTTGAAAAATTGAAAAATAAGATTTAAATGTAATTTTTACAAATAAGTCTTATTTGCGATCCCTGGTATTTTTATAAATATTTCGTTGATATGTTTGTACTTTAAAAGTGTGGGATTCGAATCCGCGCTTGTCTTTCAATTTAATCGGAGACTCTAACCAGAGCATCACGGGACCACAATTGCTTACATATGAAAAAATAAAATACACATATTTTCCAAACAATTTAATATTTTTATTCTAATATTAAAAAATGATATTTTTTCAGTAAACCGTAAATAAGAGTTATGAGTTTAAAAAAATTGAGGCACTAAAAAGCCTCCAAGAAGTGTGAGAAAAAAAAACATATGCTATTTTTTATTTGCAATTTTTTATTTTAAAATTATTTTTAATTATTAAAATTAATTTATATTTATATATAAAAATTGAAAAATAATAATAATTTTTTATTTTTATCATATAGATTGATTTTAATAATTAAAAATAATATTTTCAATAAAATAAAAAAATTTATTCTTATTTTTTAATTTAAAAAAAAAATTATAATCGTTACGGTCCCTGATTCTTAGTATTAATTTGGCAATTTAGTGCTAAAATGGTATAATTTTAAAAACAAAATATGTCAGATGATTGTTCCGGATTTTAGAAGTTGCTCTTTTTTTCAGTGTGGCAACTGGCAACGGGCGTTGTCAACGGACCACAACATTATTGTTGTTGTTGTTGTTGCCTTTGAGAATGGTCGAATAGCCGAATGGTATTTTCTTTCGTTTCCAATCATCAAAGCAATTGCGTACGTGAGCTGACGCACCAAGTTGTCATTGTCATTGTTGTAGACTCCTCATAGTTGCATCCATCCATCCAACCATCCATCCATCCATCAATCCATCTATCAATAGATGCGTACATCTTTCGTCTAGTTTTAAGTCGTGTGTAATTGTTGCCGCAATATCGTGTATCATGCTGCGTCAATAAGTCACTCGTTGGCATTTCTAAAATGCATTGGAGCAACAGTTGCCATTGTGACAGCATCCAGCAAACCAACAGCAACAGCAACAACAATAATAATGACAACAAAACATAGCACAACAACTGCAACTTTAATGTATGCAAATTATTAAAACCGTTTTTAATTGACAGCAAAATTATGATAGAAAGCAATTAAATAAATTCTTCAATACTTTGATTCTGCAGTGCAACAGCTTTCATCACATTTCCAAAGATTTTTCAAGATCTGTGCCGGAAACTACCATAATAGACAATTGTTCTAATGATTTCCACAAAATTTGATTCTTGAGTGAGAAAATAGGTTTTATGGCTGATAAAAGACAGTCCACTTTCATATCATTTAAATCAAGATTTTTCGTACCTAAGCAGGAGATATTCAAGTACAAACGATCTCAAAAGCTGTCTAAGTTCGGAATTTCCAAAAATGAGTACAAAAATCCTATTTAAAGTTCGCTTTTTGCAAACCCGGAAAACTAAGAATTAGATATTCCTGGGATACTTTAAGTACGTTTTGAGTTTAAAAGATATATTCTGTAATTCAGTTGATCTAATCCCAAAATGTACTTGTTTCATGGACAAAACAATAATTTTTAAGTTCATTTCAATTTTAAAAAAATTTATTTTAAGTATAAAAAAAAATCTTAAATTAGTTTAGCATAAAAAATTATATTTTTTCTGGAGAAATCTTAAACCGAATCACAAATTTTATATTTCTATGGTCTTATATATTCTGAGTAAATTCTATAAAAATCGGACTATTTTTTCAGATAACTGTCATAAAAATGATCAGTTAATATTAAAAATTTAAAATCGATTCATACTTAACTTAAGATTTTTAGTACACAGCAATCATAAATTTTAAGAACAAGACGGTATAAATTCAAGTACGAACTGACCTAATTTTAAGATGGCATATTTTTCTGAGCGTGCCTTCTTTGGAAAAAATTACGTATGTATGAAAGATTAAAATTTGTTTCTAGATACTACGTGTGTTTCTCTTGGAACTTCTACGGAGAAATTTAAAAAATTATTATAAAGAAAAACTTACGTTTCAATCTGAAAATAAAAAAATAGTAAATTAGTTTAGTTTTGAGATAAATATTTACGACTACAACTTTTAACTAAAAAAAATTATATT
This sequence comes from Drosophila kuntzei, assembly GCA_035042165.1. Classification (NCBI taxonomy): domain Eukaryota; kingdom Metazoa; phylum Arthropoda; class Insecta; order Diptera; family Drosophilidae; genus Drosophila; species Drosophila kuntzei. The sequence goes on along the minus strand of JAWNLU010001388.1, from coordinate 248,161 downwards.
AAAATGTGTATAATATTAGGTAATAGAATAGTTGAATACAGATTTAAATCAAAATAGCAACCGTTGAAGGCTTGTGACTAAATAACAATTAAATTAAATAAATAAAAAAAAATTCACCCAGGACAAAAGTATTCCCATTAAAATTATAAATGTATTTGTGGAAATATATCGATATTTATTTAATTGATTTTCTTTGTTTGGTGCATTTATATTAACAGAGATTTTAAGTAAGTACATTTGAGTTGCCTGACAATTTATTCTCCCAACTTTTATCCTACTAGAATTAAGACAGAAAAACTACACATATTATTTTTCTCTCTCATACATTCACTCTCTCTCTCTCTCTGTCTCCACATACTCAGGCGGATAACATAAATTTGGTTAGCTTTTATGCTGCGGCTGAGTTTGAATGTTTTATGACAAATGTCATGACTAATTGTATGGCACTTAAACAATTTTATGATCGTCCCAACAAATGGCCTCCGGGGGCAAAGCCAAGATCATTTTTATGTCCATGTGCACATGGTTGATATGTCCAGACATATAAACCCATTATGCATATATGGTCATATAACCAAGCACGTATTTTATGATCGAAAAACGTTGTCAACTCTAAGAGAAGTTAGTGAAAATGAGCGTGATTCGACTTTCTAGATATCCTGGAATAACTCATAGATAAAAGATTTTGTTAATTTCAATATATGTATATTATTTCTGATCATATGAATTTGATTTCTTATCAATGAAATGTAATGAAATTTTAAGCATATCTATATGAAAAGATTTTTAATTTTGTGCCTGCGATTTACATAAAATAATTTCTATTTAAATAAATAAAAATGTTTAATTTAACTTAATTTATTCTTAAAAATGTTTTAATTTTTTTATTTAATTTAATTTATTATTTTAAGACCTAATTTTCTTTTTTGACAACTGCGTTGAGTCAAGTATAAATATATAAATAAATAAATAAAGTAATTAATTAATTAAATAAATAAATAAGTAAATAAATAATTCCATTCAATGGACAAGAACATACCCTATTCAAGCAATTTTCAAATAATTGCAGAGTATACGTCTAATCATACCATCATATTTTTGGCATAAGCATTTCGACTACAACTCAATTTTAGGGTATTGTATAGAAATCCATGTGATTCTGTGTGGTTTATTATTAGTTTATTAAGATTTTTTTTTTCTATTTGGCAATAAATCAATAATTTGTTAAGAGGCGCTCTGGCGTGTGTGCAAGTCTGTGTGTGCGTGTATGTGTGTGGCACACGTGTTGTGAAAGCAAGTTCGTTGCCTAAGTCTTTTGTTTTGGCTGGCAAGGAAATTCAAAGGCTTTTTTTGCGCTAATATTACAATAAATCTTTGAGTGAATCTTTCGAGAGTATTTATGTGTGTGTGTGTGTGTGTGTAGAGTGGGCATAGTGAGCGTGTATTTATGTGTGTGTGTGTGTGTGTGTGCGTGTGTATTTTGTGCGTTGCTCGCAATTTGAAAGTTCCAGGCATTGTTTTTGTGAAAGGAAGCTTTTTTGAGTCATATGCAAATTGTTTTATGTTGACTTTTGGATGGTCGCAGAAAACAAACAGCGACAGCAACGACAACGACAACGACAATAACTAGACAGCCAGACAACAACAAACAAATGGACAAACAACAAACACGACAACAAACAAACAAACAGCAAGCGGAAAAAGCGTAAATCACGGCATGTGGCACAGCTGCAAAAAATATAAAGAAAATAGAAAAAAAAGAGATGTGTGTCCCCCCAAAGCGACGAAGAAGAAGCAGCAGAAGCAGAAATAGCATCAGTTGTACACTGCTAAAAAAAAAGATTCTAATATCAAGATTTTGGTCTCAGAACTAAGAATTTTGTTAAAAAAAAATGCGTCAAGATCATAAAATTGTGTGAGTTAGAAAAGGACATATATTAATAGACTGCACATCTCCTATCCTAACCAATCTACGTTTCAAATTCTTTAAGAACTCATTCCCAATAATTTTTTTTTCCAACCCAATGAATTCAAATACCCTAAGTATCATCAACTTCTTTAAAGAAGCCAAAGTATACCACTTAATTTAAATGAAATGTTTAATAAAAAATAAAAATAATAATTTAATAAAATAATATATGTATGTATATATTGCCATACCTACACAAATTACACCGACATAGAATTTAAATAAATATAATTTGTATTAATTAATTACTATGTACATAGCAAAAGGATCTAGTAGCCAGTGCTATACACTTTCCTTAAGTTGTGAATTTAATTGTAATATGGCATTAAAATAAATAAAATTTTATGTTTAATTTATAACTTTTTTATTGTGCTTTTATTTTAAAATATATAATTTTTTTAGTGGTTTGGACTTTTTTATAAATATTTCTTTAATATATTTTTCCTTGGTAAGAATGGGATTTAAACCCTCGCTTGTTTTTATACTGAAGCGGCAACTCTAACCAGATCTCAATTGATTATATATGAAAATAAAACAAATTTATATTTTCCTAACAATTTAAAATTTTTCTTCTTGCATTACGAATTGCGATTTTTAGTTTAATATTCTTAGTATTAGTAGTTTGTCTTAAAATGGTCTTATTTTAAAATATATAAAATATGCAAGATGAATGTTCTTGATTTTAGAAGCCGTTCTTCCTTTCAGTGTAGCTGCATAGATTTGTGGGATTTGCAAAAGATTTGTGAGATTTGCAAAGTAGAAGAAGTTGCAAGAAACGCTGTCAAATCGCTCAGTGATTTGTCTTGGCAACGCGTGCATTCAATCAGCTCAGCTTGCAAACTTGCAACTTGCAAACTTGCAACTTGGCGGCCCAATTGACACTTGAGGCGTTGGCTAAGCCAAAGGAGAGTTTTAAAGCCTGGGGCCAAAAGCAGCTGCTCCAGAGACTCTAGTGACTGTTGTCTGTTGCCTTGCGGAGGCAATTTATAAACGAAATAAATTCAATTGACTTGTTTGCCGCAGCATTTACAGTTGGCAACAATTGCAGCAATGCCATAAATCGTTGGCCAAGCAGCCAAAACGCTTCTTTTTACCCCCATCTACAGTTTGCAACTCTCAGTTCCCCAACTCCCAACTTCAACTCCATCTCCGGCCATTCCAGTGGCCAAACTGCGTAACAATAAATTTTCAATGCAAACAAGTTGCAAGCTCAGAGCTCACAGAAATCGGAGAGTCGCCATCTTCATCTCCATCTCCATTGCCATCGCCATCTCCATCGGCATCGGCATCGGCATCTCCATCGCCAATGCCCCAAACGTTGTCGCTTGCTGCCACCGATGGCTGCCACATCGTCTCCTCTTCCACTGCTTCCACTGCTGCTGCATTTGTTATTTGAATTTCGAAAATTATGGGCACAAATTTGTTTTATTGCCAAAGTCAAGGCGTGCAATCATTAAATGCAACAGCATGCGGTCCCGGGCATCGTGCCACCACCTGAAAGCCACCACCTGAGCAGCAGAGTCACAAGAATGCGACAGTTATTGCAATTGTGACTCACAGATACCCTGTTAATCTACACTTGTCAGCCAATCATTGACAAACTTTCAGCGAACATCAATACTTTGACATCACTGCGGACGGCAGTCCGCGCTAGTGACGAAAGCAACACGTAGTGTGCAAAATGCGACTAGCAATTTATACACGAAAAATGGAAAATTTGCTACGACTGTCCGATCAGGTCGAGTTATATACCGATCGAAAGGTATGACGTGAACTAACTAACTAAAGTGCATACTAAGACTTTTGGTTACTTTTGGTTTGTAAGATATGGGGGTGTAAGTGAATGATTGCAGCTTGTGGGGCCGTTGGAGCCTTTTGGTTACATGTTTGGTTAAATTTCGTATCAAAAATACGCGTCGAATGGAACCTTGATCATCGCAATCCGACATTTGGTTCAAAAGATATATTATTTTGAAATTTATAAAGGCCTTCTCAAAATAAAATGAAAATTCAGTTCGTCTGTTTGTTTATATCAAAGCGCTAAAAAGCTTAGATTTGATGATGAGGAATTATTTCTTATCAAAAATCTAGAAACTTTTGTTATACGACTTTAGTGGGAAATGGCTAGTTTATCGGGAATCCGATAATTTAATTAAATTAAAAAAAAATTGTTTGGCATTCGGCACATTGTGCAAAAAAATTAAAGATTCTTTATACCTAAAAATAACTTTAGCATTTTTTTTATTTTAGAATAATTCATATATTAAATGTAATAAATTTCGTCACATAATTGGATATCAGAAATTTTTGGGCTAGAATACGCTTTCGTTACTAGACTTTAACCTCGTGTAGAGGTTTTTTTATGTGATAAAGTGATATCGGAAATTAACGATGTCATAACAATTTTTACAAAAAGTTTTCTCAGCGCTTTACTTAGAATTAAATAATTTTTTTAAGTTAATTTATCTGCCAAGTTAATAAGAAAAAATATATCCTCCTTTAACAATTGAAGCTATTTGGCAACGGATTGAAACAGAACCCACCAAGTAAAATAGAAACTACATTGAAATATCATTCTGCGCACTTATAATCTGTACACTAAAAAAAAAAAGACCAACTTCTAAAATCAAGAATATTCATCTTAAATATTTTGTTCTTTAAATAAGACCATTTTAAGACCAAATTAATAAAACTAAGAATATTAATCTAAAAATTCGCAGTTCTTAATATAAGAATTAAAAATCTTAAATTGATAAGAAAATATAAATATGTCATATTTAATGTGGAAACTATAATGACACCGTGGTGCTCTGGTTAGAGTCGCCGCTTCAGTTTTGATAACAATTCGAGGGATCGAAACCCGATTTAGGCAAGTAAAATAAAATAAAATAATAATCGGAATATTTATAAAAAATAAAAAAAATAAAATAAGTATGAGAATTTAAGACTGTTTGGTCTTAAATTAAGAACTTATACTTCTTTGAAACGATGTTAAAATCAAGATGTGTTTTCTAAATTTAAGATTTTTATGTTCTCGACGCATTTTTAGACCAAAATTCTTAGTTCTGAGACCAAAATCTTGATTTTAGAAAATTTTTTATCAGTGTATGAACAATTCTTAGCTAGATGAGTCTGAAGAGGAGTATGAAGTTTTGGAGTATGAACAAGTTTATAATATCTGTTGTGCAATATATTTAACATTTTTATAGGGTATATTGAGAAGTTGTAGTTGTAGCTGTCTTGTCTGCTCAGCGCTTGAATTATGCCTTGCACTAAAAGCGTTTCAACTAACTTAAATATGAGCACATCATTAGCCTAAAATTGTTACTTAGCCATGCAACATGTCTGTCTGACTGTCTTGGCTGTCTGACTGTCTGTTTTGGTTGTTCTTTTTGTGGCCAAGAGTCAAGAGAAGCAATTCAGTGAGGCTGCAACTCGCAACTTGCAACTTTGGCGTCGCTTTAATCGAGTGCAACACAATGTCTGATTAACACGTGCGCAAATTATAAGATTTTTATGCATTTGCCACAGATATCTAAAATGTTCTACGCTCTCTGTTGAGATAAAAGCAAAAATGATCAAATTGCCGACAACAAAAAAATCAAAAAAAAAAAAAAAAAAAAAAAGAAGAAAAACTCAACTGAACTCGACACGACTAAAGGCGGCGCGGCATCGACTGTTGTTGCAACATAGCACTCATCATTCAAGCAGCGTTATGCCTGCATATTTATGCATCAGTTGCACGCACACACACACACACACACGCAAACACACACACACCTGTGCTCTCGGTTAAGCGCACTTTTGAGCACTTTATTAGCGCATCGGCCCGCCTAAATATATGGCTAACGAAAATGGCCAAAATGGATGGCCATTCATGGCATGTTAAACGTTCAAAGCGTGCAGCCACAAAAGCTGGCCCAAGGTGGGGTGTGTGTGTGTGTGTGTGTATTGGGCGTGTGCAGCGGATCCTAAGTGAAATGACCTATTTCTTCGCTTGGCTTTTGCCTCAAAGCAACAATGTTGAAAGACGCATTAACCAGAAGTCCAGTTTTCCATATTCCACATATTTATGTTTTGAGTTTATAATTCTATTTCACATAGTTCACAATAAAAGCATCAATTCATTTGTTTAAAGTTAAGTAAAGGTTTTCGGTCGGTGGTTCAAACCGGTTCTCATACTCCCCGAACCCAAGGTATGGATTCGAATCTTGATTCAATACAAATAAATAATTTTTTTTGGTTTCATTTTTTTTTTTTTTTTGAATTTTTAAGCCAACTAAATTTATCATAAAAAAAATATACGAATTTTGAAAATAATCAAGATTTATTTGAAACTTTAAATAAAATTTAATAAAACAAAAAGATTTATTTGAAGATTTAAATAAGACTTGTTTGTTTTTCAAAATCTTTCGTTCAATTGAAAAGACTTTCAGCATTTCATGTTCTTTTATTAACACATTATATTCAAATTTCTTTATATTTAATCTGTAGAGCAACTATAAATTCTATAACAGAATTTTTTTATTAGAAAGCTAAAGAGCCTTTTTTTTAAAACTGAACTGATTTGCATTTAATAGGCAAAAAATGTATTCAATAACTAATATGTTTTTTGAATACATCTTTTGCCTATTAAATGCATAATAATAAATTTATATTAATATTTGTATGCTCCACATGTTGTTGAAAATGAAATTTTATTTTAATAACTAGCGCTGTAATTTTGTAGTAGTATTAATACCCCTACATTTAAATATAATTTATTTTGTTATTTAACAATATTTAATTTTAATTACAAACTTTATATTGTTGTGTCTGTTGCTTATGGCTTTACAATAAACAATTAATAAATACTTGTAACATAAATAAATTTATAAAACAAATTTTCTTTGTACTATACTTTTATTTATATTTATTTTTTTCTATTCAAATATTGTTGGCTTTACCAAAATAAAAATACAAATTAATAATATAAATAATATAATAAAATAAATCAAAAAATTTGTCTAACGATCTCAATCATAAATTTCCGAATTATTATTGTAATTATAAGTTTTCAAATAAAATATTTTCTCATTAGATTTTATTTATGTTTAGTTTTAAAATTTAAGTTCTATAATGTTAATTTTTAAATTCAATTTAAATATGTGCTTGTTCAAAATTGTCTAGTGCATGTAAATAGATAAATAAATATTAAAATACAGAAAATACTATTAAAATCTCAATGGAATTTAACATTTAATCCATTTTCTGCCTCTATTAAGTCTTTCATCTTTAACTGCACATTTTTTTAAGACTTTGTTAGTACTAAAAGCTGCAACTACAACTCTTTAGACTTCCGTTTGCCCACACACCATTTAACAGTTCCGAGTTTTGTTCTTTGATTTGTATCTAGTTCTGTCTTATCGACATATCAACTCTTATGATTGGCTACCGCTCTCTATAGTTTTTGTAGTGAAAAGTTGCTAAATTGCGTTGGCATCCTCAACATCGATACAAATGCTGGCGATCTGTTGCTGCCTCAGCTTTTTTTCACTTCCCACTTCCCAGTCAAGTGCCACGCCCACGACGCTACTAAAAGCGTCCATCGCCCGTGGCGAAGTAAAAAATGCCAAGCAACTACAGCAACAACAACTAAGCACAGAGCAACAGGAAGATATGCAAAAGTCTAGAGTCGAATATTAAATGCTTCAAATTTCAGCCATTAAATCTGGGAAAGTCAATTTTCCTCCTAGGCATGTGAATTTTATTAAAATTTCTGAAACAAGTGTAGAATACATTTTCCACATAGATCTACGATAATTTTTTGTTAAGTCATAATGTTCATATTTATTATAATGAGTTTAAAGCAGATTGAATGATAAAAACTATTTTAGAAATTTCAAAAATTTTAATTGTAAAGAAATTCAACAAAATAATTGAAGTCGTAATTGATTAAGTATTTTTTTAGATATTTGTTTGGAAAAGAGACATGTTCTATTGTATGTTGTATAAATATATATTGATCTGATTAGGATTTTTCTAGGTTTTCCCCAATCCTTGCCAACATATAATATGTTGGATCAATTATTAAATTTTGTAATATATCAGCATAAACTTAAATTTTTAATATTTTCAGTTATGAATTAAAATTTATTATAATATAATTAAATTCTAAATATAACATTATAATTTTATATTTGTATTTAAAATTTAATTATCTATTTTTTAATCATTAATCAATTTTTACACTTGTGAGAATTATCAGAATTTATTTGTCTTAAACTTAAATTTTAAATTTTTTCAGTTATTAATTAAAATTTATTTTACATTTTAATTTTATAATTGTATTTTAAATTTAACTAATTATTTTTTAATCATTAATACATTTTTAACACATGTGTGAATTTTCAGAATTTATTTATCTCATTCTTAGAGTGGCTCTCAGCTTATTTGGCCCACCACATTTTTTATTATATTATTGTTTAATATACATATGTACATGCATAAAAAGTATTATACAAATATTTTGTTAAGTTTAAACATTAATTAACAAGTTTACATTTAAATTTTATTTATGTATCCTTCCCATTAAAAGTAAAATTAATTTGCAAATAATAATAATATATCTATATATATATATATCTACATGCCTCTCCTTTTTATCGCTTTATCTCATATGTTACATTTTACACGATATATTAAAGCTACCCTCCATATGAAGGGCATAACAAAAAGAAGTGCAAAAAACCACGCACAAATCTTAAAGTGAGTATTTACCCAATGCGTACGCTAATTTTAGTGTTTCGAGTTGAAGTTGAAGTTGAAGTCGCTTGCGGTGTGTTATCCCCATGCCGTAATTACTTCCTATCATTCCCGCTCCGTTTTGGCCTGGCTTATAGAGGGCAGTAGAAGCAACTAAGCGCATGCAACAAAGCATGCAACCAACAACAACAACAACAACTTTGGCAACTTTACTCCGGTCACTTCTTCCAGACAACTTCTTTACATTACTTTTAGATTTAGCTGGTTTTTGTCTACTTTTTCAATTACATTCCTCTACACAGGAAAAAAGAATCATTCGGATTTCCATAATAAAATCAATTTAGCACAAAATTAATCCTAAATGTCAAAAGTTGCCTGATTTGGGATTTTCTTAAAAAGAGCACTTTAACTTTATTTAGTTAATTTCGACTTTTCCTATTATTATTATATTTTTTTAATTTTTGCTGTTTTTCTTAATTTCTTTTAATATTGAAACGCTTTAAAATATCATATTTATTTAAATACGTTTTTTAATTCAGTTTATATTTTGATTATCTTTTAAGAATTTTGTGCTTAAATAAAATAATTTTAGGCTAAAATGCCTATTCTTAATTTTGCGATGATGTCATTAATAATTATAAAATACTTAGTAAATTTCGATTTTACCAATTTTTATTCTTTCTATTTTTTTTTAAATTTTAGCTGCCTTCCTGAATGTTAATTTTTAATATATTTTAATATTAATTATTTATTTAAATACGTTTTTTCAATTCAGTTAATATTTTGATAGTCTTTGCCTTTTGAAGCGTCTTAATTTATTAAATATATCCTGAATAATTATAATAATAATTAATAATAACTACAATAATTATTTTTGAAATATAATTTTAACAAATTAACAACGAAAAAGTCACCATTATTGAATGATAATAATTGCATTATCACATAAACCAATTTATATTCTCAAGAATTTCAAACTTGAATATTAGAATGATTCTATTTTTGGCTGTGTAGCATTTTAGATTTGTATTTCTATTTTATTTGAAACCGAAAAGCAAAGATCAAGACCATACTTTACTATAGCGAAAGCCTCAACTTTTATTGCGATTCGGTCAGTCAGGAAGCGGGAGGGGGAGAGATAGAAATAGAAATAGAAATAGAGAAAGAGAGGGGGATAGAAATGTGGTGCGCGTGTTTGGTGGCGTTGCGTGTCTCTTGGCATGTGTCCACGCGAAATTGATATCGAACATAATTTTAGCAGCAAGCTAAACACACACACAACACACACACAATACACACACATATACATAGCGTATTTTACAAAAAGGAAATGGCTGAAAAATGCTAACAAGATTTGCGCGGTCGGTCGGTCGTTCGGTCGTTTGGTGGGTTGTTCGTTCGTTTTAGTACGTTTGGTGGTTTGGTGGTTCGTTGTCCAGCTGCCACAACCTCTGCATGATGATGACAAGGCTGCAAGGTTACAAGTTTTTCCAGATCGTCGACGAGGACGGCACAGAGCCCCACTGACTGCCAAGTCAACTTGCCAACAAATGGCCAAAGAGACGTTGTACAGTGGGGCCATTTTATCAGATTGCCTGGCAAAAGTCATATCTTTTGAATATTGTAAACAAATAAATAAATTTTAAATATTTTAAATATTTAAAGAGCATATGATAGAAAACTTTATAAGTTCTAAAAGATTTGAGATTTTTCGGTCGAAGTTGAAAAATATTTATTGTGCATTTGTTAAAATTTGAAAAAAATCTATTTTTTATAAACATTTTAATTTTATTTCTATTTGAAACAATATTTTTAACACCACAAAATAGTTTGTTTAAAATTTCAAAATAAAATTTTTTTTTTTGTTGTATTCAATATTGTTTACTATATAAATATGTTTACGTGTTAAATTTTGAAAAAAAAAACAATTTTTTTGTCCGATGTAAAAATTTTAATCTTATTTCATTTTGAAACAATGTTGTATAAAATCAATTTTAATATCCGAAAATACATTTTAATTTAATTTAATTTTTTAACAGTATTGTTTACTATATAAAATTGTTTAATTAACTTTTTAGTGTTTTTTTTTTAAACATTGCTGGTATGCTAATGAAGAAACAAATTTGTCCGGTATTTCATTATAAGAAAAACATAAATATCGGATGCCAATTTTGTTTACAATTCAGTTTTAAAATTTGTATTTTTTGAAAATTTGCACACAGTTTTTACCGGATTTAAAAATCTTATTTGCATTCACAATCTTTAAAGATTTCTCTTTCGAATGAATTTATTACTTTACCATAGCTTCCATCAAGTAAATTATTTTTGCTAGGATTTTACGCACTAATGTCCCACAGTGCGTTGTTGCAACGTGCAACGTGCAACAACAAACAGCAACAACAGCCTGTGGTTGCAATTCCAAGCACCACACTAAACAGATCGTAAACACTTTAGTTTTATCTATGTAGCCTGACTGACTGACTGACTGACTGTCCGTCTCTTGTTATTGTTGTTGTTAGTGTTGTTAGTGTTGCTATTGTTGGTTGTTGTTGCTGCTGCTGATAACGTGCCGCAGACAATTGCAATTGTTGTTGTTCCATCTTGTTGTTATAGATTTCGTTCATGTTCAAATCAATTTGATGTTTAAATTTGCACTACAAGCGTGCCAGACAACAGACTAGTTAAATACAAAGACGAATACGAATACGAATACGAGTACCCATTAACGGTTACTACTCGTGTATTCATTCGAATACATTTAACAGCTTTTACATGATTGTTGTATTTAATCCATTTTCCAGAGCAAGTTTTCAAGGTAAAAAAAACAATTCAAAACAAAAATAAATATTTATTGTCACAACATTATTTTTAAATAATTTCTGTAATTAAATTCTAAAAATAGAGAGTTGTTGTGAGTTGTTATACTTCTATATGTGTATATAAATTGATCTTCTAAATCCTCATTATTTAAACATATTTTTCAAAATCTTCTCTTTCTTAAACGTTATTTTTCTAAACTAGTGATGTAACACATATTTCACATATCGAAATATCGAAAACTCGATTTTCGTGGAAGCCATTTTCGAGTACTTTTACTCGATCATTTTTTTAATTCGATTGATTAAATCGAATTTCATGAAAAATCGACAACTCACTAAGGTTTACTTATCGTAATTAATCTGCAGAATTAAATTTAGTCGTTGAATTTTTGATAAACGATAATAGAATAGAATAGAATTTTAGAATATTCTATATACTTGTAACTCGATCTATTATTTTGCTATATATCGACAACTCGATTCTTTTTTGATAGATTTTTCATTTCGATATAAAGCTCGATTTAAAGTTTGGAACTTACATCACTCTTCTACACTGGAAAAAAAAACACCAACTTCTAAAATCAAGAACATTCATCTTAAATATTTTGTTTTTAAAATAAGACCATTTTAAAACAAAATTAATAAAACTAAGAATATTAATCAAAAAATTCGCAGTTCTTAATATACATTTAAAAAATCTTAATTTGATAATAAAATACTATCAATATATCATTTTTAATATGGTGACAATAATGACACCGTGGTACTCTGGTTAGAGTCGCCGCTTGATAACAAGCCGCCGAGGGATCAAAACCCGCCTCTAGCCAAGGAAGAAACATATAATCGGAATATTTATAAAAATTATTTATAAAAAAAAATAAGTCCAAAAAAGTTTAAATATCAAAAAAAGTTTAAAGCACCTGCCTTATTTTTTAATTTTAGGTTTGAGAATTTAAGACTTTTTGGTCTTAAATTAAGAACATATCCTTATTTGAAATGTTCTTGAAATCAAGATGTGTTTTCTAAATTTAAGAATTTTATGTTCTCGACGCATTTTTTAGACCAAGATTCTTAGTTCTGAGACCAAAATCTTGATTTTAGAACATTTTTGTTATCAGTGTAAACTCGCACATTTTTGTCATAAACTTTTTAGCTTCATATTTTTCTATCACAACTTCGCTGTTTTAAGCTTCTCTAAGTCAAACTCATTTACATAAAACTTCCCTTTCAATTTCCAACTTATGCAACTCTTTCTAAAAAGTCTTTTTATTTGATTTCTTTAAATCGAAATGATCTAACTCAGATATTCATAACTACTCTAACTAAACTTCTCTCTAAGAGCTGTCGAATTGATCACTAAGATGTCATCTGTAGACATTCTTCGTACATAACTTTATCAAATCTAAATCGTTTACTGATCACAATAACTTCATCAGTTGGATAAGGAATATAAAGTCTTCTTGATAAATTAAATAAATGTATTATTTAAAATAGGTGCAACATTGTAGCAATATTTGCCGATAAGCAATATAATGTTTTGTATCCCAAACAATCCTCAACCAACTATTTGGTATGCTCCAATCATAGACTCTTCCCTCGAACAATAGAAATGCTGAAGTACGCGTCGTGCATGTTAAACAACCAAATGAATATAAAGACGATTGAATATATTCATATATATATATATGTACATATAGAAAGAATTATATGTATATAGAATCGTATGTGCAGAGTGCAAGTTATCTTATGCATATGTAAATGCCAAATTCAACTTCAGCACTGGCCAACTCCTTTCTGGCATTCTGGCCAAGTTCTGGCAAACATTGTTGATGGCAAATTTGCATTTATCGATTGCCGTTAGAAGCACTCGCCACAAATTGGAGCACTAGTTTTCGATTATGCTAAATTGATTGTATGTTTCTTTTTTTTTTTTTTTTGCGCCTGTCGAAAGTGTCTGCAATAAATTGCTTAATTTTATGCCGAAACTCTTTTAATTGTCGCTTATCTATATGGAAAACGTCTGCGAAAGATCAATCACAAGTTATCAACAGCGCAATAAGAAGACGAATCAATTGGATAGAGTGACAGTTTAGCGTGCTTACAGGAACGAGTTATCCATAAAAACCAGTTAACAGCCAATTATATTATAGATATACTTATTATCAATAATGATGAATACGATCTATAGTTAAAATAAATTGTATTTAAATAATCTACTAATTTATAATTGATTATCAATTAAAAAAGTTAATAAAATATACTAATATCTAATTTAAGTATGTGTTATTGATTACTTTATTTTAATATTTTGACAATTGAGAGTTAATTAACAGCAAATTACATTATCGATATATTTATTATCAACTGATGAATGTAATCTATAGTTAAAATAAATGTATGTAATTAATATATTCATTTGTAATTGATTACTAATTAATAAAAGCTATAAAATATATCGATATCTAATTTAAGTATTTTCGATATATTTATTATCAACAATAATGAATGTTTTATATAGTTAAACAAAAAAGAAAAAAAAAAATGTATTTAAATAATCTACTAATTTATAATTGATTATCAATTATTAAAAGCTTTAAAAATATATATTATATCTAATTTAAGCGTGTGTTGTCAATTACTTTCTTTTAAATTCTTGACAATTGAGAGTCAATTAACAGCAAATTACATTATCAATATATTTGTTATCAACAATGATGAATGTGATCTATAGTTAACAAAGAAGGTAGCTTAAAAAATGTATTTAATTAATATACTCATTTGTAATTGATTGTCAATTAATAAAAGCTATAAAAATATATCGATATCTAATTTAAGTATTTTCGATATATTTATTATCAACAATGACGAATGTTTTCTATAGTTAAACAAACAAGAAAAAGTTAAATAAATTTTATTTAAATAATCTACTCTTTTATAATTGATTATCAACTATTAAAAGCTTTAAAAATATATCGATATCTAATTTAAGCATGTGTTATCAATTACTTTCTTTTTAATTCTTGACAATTGAGAGTCAATTCCACACAAGATGCAGTAAAAGTATTAGAAATTGCCAACATTTATGATCGATATTTATCGATAATACTAATTGCCAATAATGGCAATGTCTTAAATATTCCCAACTATAAATATAATCGATTATTAACCGTACTAGCAAGAGAATCTTAAAATTAATGTGTACAATCCATAAATGTATGATCGATAACATGCAATAAAATAATGTTATCGATTAACGTCAGCTAAATATGCTGATAATAAATCTATACGACAATTCGTTTTACGATAATGCTTGTCATAATCGATAACAATAAATAAAGGATATATTATCGATTCGCGACAGTTCAACGAACTGATAATAACCAATTTTTTACCTCATAATTCTCAATTTAATGAGTGATCGTAACGAGAATGCATGTCAAATCGATAATTAATGCTACTCATAAACAGTCGAAATTTATGCGCACTCTGTGAATTTGGCTTATCTATTTGGTTAATTGGCTAGCTGGTTGGCCAATAGGTTCAACGATTTTAGTGCGTGCAAATGAATTGTGAGATTTTTGGGTTTGAATTGAATTCGGAATTCGGAATTCTGAGTTCTTGATTCTTGGCTAATAGAAACATATCATTTGTTGGCACAACGTTGGAAGTTGTTGTCCCGGTTGGGCAACATTTTGACTAATTAACTGCAATGTTTAATGCGTTTTATTCCCAGTTGGCCAAGACCAGACGAGACGAGAGACAGGCCAATAAGAACGGGTTTTTGGGCCCAGCTCGGACATTGGCTTGCATTTCCTGGCCATAATATATTGCAGCCAGGGCGACGACAATCATAATCGCCAATGACAAATGCACATAAGATGCGAAGATGCAAAGATCTATTGAATGTTGTAATACTCGATACTCGTAGTACGTACACCTCCCATGGGAAGGATATTGGCAGGGTATTGAAAAGGTAACTGGTATTACAAAACCCGACCATATATTCCAACTAACAAACAACTGCAATGCCAATGCCAATGCCAATTGGCCAACACTGACGGCAGCTGTTTTGCCTGCTGCTTATTAACGGCTGCCTCTTGGCCGCATCTGCTACACTCAGAAAAATATCGCATCCTAAAATTAAGTACGACCGCGCTTGAATTTATACCGTTTTGTTCTTAAAATTTTAAGATTTCTGTGTAGTAAAAATCTTAAATTAAGTATGAGTATATCTTTAATTTAGTATTTCGACTGGCAGCTTCTGATATAATAGTCTGATTTAACCAAACTTAGTCAGAATATATAAAACCATGTCAAACATAAAATCTGTGAGTCTGGTTAAGATATTTTCAGAAACAATAGTGTTTTATGCACTAAATTAGTTTAAGATTTTTAACTTAAGAATTAGAATGTTTTGTACTAGAAACAAGTACATTTTGGGATATGCTTTTTTCTTTGTCGCGCCTTACAATTCTCAATTGGTTCAAGCGACGCCAAGGTGACATTAAGTTTGGATTCTTGGATAAATCAGCACCTACTACAAAGTAAAAAGTCGCTAACCAGCAAAATAAATGGTATTTAATTTTGTTATTTGCCTAATTTTAGTATACATACTAGTGTGTGTTTAAAGATTCAATTCAATTAAATATGAAAATGTTTTGTACTAGAAACAAGTACATTTTGGGATTAAATCAAGATTTTTGTGTACTTAAGCTAGTATGTTTCGATCTTGAATTCATCCCAAAACGTACTTAAAGTATTCCAGAAAAATCTTATTTTAAGATTTCCGTACTTGCGAAAACCGAACTTGAAATAAGATTTTTGTTCCCAGTTTTGGAAATTACGAACTTAGACAGCTTTTAGACAGCTTTTTTTTTTACTTGAATATCGCTTGTTTAAGTACGGAAATCTTGATTTTTTTCTGAGTGTACCAGCTTCAGTCTCAGTCTCCATCTCAGTCGCCATCTCAGTCTCAGTTTTCAGCCCATGTCTCGCCTTTGCAGTTGCAGTTGCAGGTCCACAAGTCAAGACAAGTTGTGTTTGCCAAACTTGGCTGCATATGATTTAGCCTTGGCATTCAAATGCTCAAACAACAAACAACACAACAACTAACCAAAAGTGCACACTCAATAAAGTTGTTATTGAATTTACCATTTATATACTTTGTTAAGTATTTCTCTAGCAGTTCCGATACCGTTTAGATTTAATAAGATTTACTGAAATCATATAGAAATTGCAATCGATTTTTATGGTAGCTTGAATTAAGTTTAATTACAATCACTATATGAAAATCATATAAAAATTTTTAATTGATTGAATTTGATTTTTCGAAAAAAAGAACACACAGTGATAATTTTAGCCGTCTCAGCTCTTGCTGTTTGGGGTGATAGTTGCAGTTCTGAAGGCATTTTGACATTTAAAGTAAGATAGATTTGAAAAAAAAAAAAATAAAATATATATAAATAAAAATATACAAGCATTATATAAAAAAAAAAAATATTTAAAAAAATATTATAATAAATAAATTAAAACAAACATAAAAAAATTATATAAAACACACATGAAAAAGATAAATACTTCAACAAATACAAAAAATATTAAAATAAAAATAAATAAATACTTGAACAAATATAAATACAAAAAATATATACATTTATAAAACAAAAATAAAATAAAAAAATATAATACAAAAAAAAACACACATTTTAAGAAAATAGTTATGCAAATACAAAAAATACAAAATTTTAATCAAATACAAATATAAAAAATTGAAAAAAAAATACAAAAAATATATATAAAACAAAAACATATAAAACACATATTAAAAATAAACATATTAAACGCACATTAAAAAATAAATACTTAAACAAATAAAAAATATAGTTAAAAAAATAAATAGTTAAACATAAAACATGCATTTGTTAAATTTAAAATATTTTAAGCATTTAGAAATATGCTACAAATAGCATTTAATAAGTTAAACTGGATAAATAATTTTATAAATATAAATATGCATTTCTACTCGGCTGAACTCAACAGATATAAGTTTACTTTCCCTATATCAAATTGCCATTAATTAAATATACTAACAAATATTTCAAAATAAATCGAATTAAATAAATACAAATACTTCGATATTGCTTCCTCAATCACTCAAGTTTCACACTCAATATGTCAATTATAAATTCTTTAAATAAAATAACTCGACTGCAGCTTAAGTGGAACTATATAGGAATTTTAAAAGAATTAGTAAAGACTGCCACCTGTTCCCAGGCTGCCCACATGTCCAACTGTCCGCCCGTTGTGTCAAATTGATTGCCAAGGGCGCTTATAGAAATACAATTTATACATATATAGAAAAAAGAAAAAAATCGACAACAAAAACAAAAACAAATTGATTGTTTCAAGCAATTGATATGCATATCTAAGACTGCTCAAGTTGTCTTGTCTTGTCACTTGACTCACTTCAATTACGGGGCCCAAAAGCGCAAAAAGCAGCGTTAGATACAAGCTACGAGTACATGGGAAATACAACAACAACAACAATAAAATCCAGTTGAAACGTACAAATTATGGGCAGAAAATAATATCGAAAAAAGATTTATTAAGTTCGCACATTCGAAAAGCACTTGAGGCTGACAATTAAAAAGCACTCGGCATTAAATTAGGGAAACGTAAAGAGGGGAACCATACCGAGATTTGCCATTTTGCGTTGGCTACAAAGCAACAGCTGTAACAAAAATGTTTGATTTCTACTTTATTATCGATCTAACGATACTCTATAAGAAACGGTTCTATAAAAGGTTCGGTTCGAAAAAAATAATTAAAAAAATTTTATGGTTTTTGAAACTTTAAATAAAAATAAATCATATTTAAATCTTTAAATAAATAAGGATTAATTTTAAAATTTCATTTATTTAAAAAAAAATTTAATTGGTCTAAAAAGAAGATTAAAAAAAATTAAGTCAATGAATATATATTTTTTGTATTTAATTGAAAAAAGATTCGAAAGCAAACATTAGGTTCAGGGGTATATTAACCGGATCGCGCTTCGAACCTAAGTCGTACTCAATGGACCAGAAACATTACCTAAATTTTGATGATTTGCAACCTTGATTGAAGTTAATCTTTATATTTTCAACTCTGCAAAAAGAATTTAACAGTTTTACAATTTGCAATTTCAGTGATGATTCTACAATTCTATAAATTAAATAAAAATAATTTAAAAAATAAAATTAAATAATTAAAACATTTTAAGAATAAATTTAATTCAGTTATAAAACGGAAAGTTATCAAAAGACACACAATTTTCGTCAATATTATCCTACAGTGTCGCCTAAAGACTCTTAAGTATATTTGTGAGATTTTCTTAATAATCGTTTTCTCTACAGCTAAAATATATGTAATTATCGATAATGAATAGATATATTGAGAAATAAAAAGTCTTAAAGTCAATATAGATAGATAGAATCCATCAATACTTACTTTAATCTATAAAACCTTACTTTTATGGAATTTATAAGAAAAGCTGACTACAATTTCTGCATTGTCTGCAGCAGCTATTTTTAAAGAATTTGAAATATTTATTAGAGATAACTTAACATAACTCACTAGTTTTGGAATTTAAAAAAATTTAAACACCCCGAACAAAATTTCTTTAAATTTTGAAGACTATTTCATTGAAATTAAGAATGTATTAATTCTATTTAAATATTTTTCGCTTAAGAAATACCTCAACAAAATTTACAAAATAATAAAAAATTATTTTTTATCAAGGTGCTGTTTAATACTTTTATTTTTAAATCTTTTTATTTATAATGGTTCTCGAATGCACAGCTGCAACTTAATAATTTTTTAGAAAGATCCAAATTCACTAAATAAAAGCTCAAAGTTCAGGACCAAATTATTTTTTAACACTTATCTGAACTTTCACTAAGTTGTTTACCAGTACTCAAAAATATTAAATTTAAAATAATATTATAGAGCACATTTGTTTATATTTTTTTTAAATTTAAATTTCGAGTATGTTTATGTATATTTACATGTGTATTTAACCTAAAATCTTCTTTCAATTACATATTTTTCGTACTTCTCTCTATTTTTTTCTAGATCTAAAACGAGTTCTAAATTATATTCTGAATAATTTTTAAATATTTTTTATTCAAACCAAAAAAAAATCAATTTCAATTAAAAAAAAATGGAAAATAAAGACACAGTTACAAAATTTCTGTCTTGTTGTACACATATTTATTTAAAAATTTAACATTTATTATTTCTATACAACTTTTTTTCGTTTGAAGAATAAATCATCAAAATTTAACAAACTAAATAAAAACTATATGTTTAATTCTATTTATTTATATTGACTTTCAACTATTAAAGAAATAATACGTAAAATCGATTTAAAAGTACAGAGACTTAGTATACCTATTCTGTACATTTCCTACAGGGTATTTAAGAAAAAAGCTGAAGGCGCCACATGTGTGCAGCTCTGCATTAAGTGTGTTGTGTGTAACGCCTGTGATATACCAGGTTGTTCGGGTTGTTCGGTTTGGTATAGGTTGTTTTGGGTTGATTGCTTTAATGGCGGCAACAAATTGTCTGCTTAATTGTGAGAAAGCAACAACAAGACTACAAAGACAACAGACAAAATAATGAGCAAAATGAATTTATATCTTATAGATACAGATATGTATCTGCATCTGAATCTGTAACTGTGCTCAAGTGCAGTTCTCAATTGAAATAAAATGCGCAGGCAGCTGCTTTTGTTATTATTATTATTTTTAATATATTATTGTCATTTTTTTTCTTGCATTTAAATCATTAATTAAATTGCTGCCACAGATTGTGGGTGTCTTTGAATAAAGCAAAATGTTGTTAAACGTTTAATTAAAATGTATTTAACAACTTAAATATCGATTGTATTCAAATTGTTGCGATAAATACATTTTCGAATGCAATTCACACAGTTCTTGACATGGTTCAAACGGTTTAAAGAAAGTTACAATCAGTTAAACAAAAAAAAAAAAAAAGATAGACCGTGTCAGATGAGGCCAACAACTTGTGGCAAGCAATCAGAAGATCATCATCACATCAGGCAATTGTCAACAAACATTTTGGCCACAAAATGTTGCACAAATTAAAATTGAACACAATAATCAGCGCAACATGTTGTTGTCGATTGCAGTTGTTGCGTGTTGTACTTGTTATTTGTTTTCCTCTCTCGCTCACACTCTCCTCCCCTCTCTCTCACTCTCTCTCTCTCTGCTGTCTGTCTTCACTGTGGCAGCCGCCTGTTGCACATGTCCAAAGCAAATGACTTTATTATAGGTTTTTAAATTTATAAACGCAACATTTATCCGGCTAAACACTCAAATTTCAGCTGGCCCGCAGGCCGGCCAACAATAATAAAAACAACAAAACAACAACAACAACAAAACAATTTTGAATTTTATTTTGCATCTCTTTCGAATTCTTGACCTTTCAGCTTGCATACCCTGTACCAGAAATACATTATATAAGAGCCAGAGTTGTCAAATTTCATAAAATATAAGAGCTACATAAAAAAAGAAAATCCGGGAATCCGGAATAAATTGTATTTATTTAATTATTTAACGACGACTAAAAGCAGTCAACAGATAGAAAAAATAATTAATTAAATTTTAAATAAAATTAAAATGTTAAATTATATTATATTATGTTGAGTCGTTGCTTAATTTAACAAAACTGAAAACATACTTAACAAATTCATGTTATAATCAATTCTTTTAAATTTTAATTTCTGATTGTTTTTTTCTGTGTAGAGGCTAGGACATTCATATGTTTTTAATATATTTTCGCAATTATTATTAATTGACTCATTGAAATAATGTAAAATTATTATAATAAAGCAGCACGAAGTGTGCAACAGGCGACTAGCAATATATACAAAGTTTTAAAAAAAAATTTTTTTCAAAATTTAGAATCCATAGTTTTAATCAACTCCTGGTACCCAAATTTGATCATTATTTGGTCTCTAAATTGAATCTGCATACAAAAATAATCATATTAGGAAAATTTTTATTTTTCGTCTTTATCGCGACAAACGGCATGTACTCCCCCCTTTGTCTTTTCGGAAAAAATATTTTTTTCAAAATTTAGAATCCATAGTTTTTACTTTTAATCAACTCCTGGTACCCAAATTTGTATAAAACGACGCTTTAAATTTGATTCTGAGGGGTTTCATTTTTTTGTAAAAAATCATGTTGAAAGTTAGAAAAAATTGACTTGTATAAGTGTCTAGTTCAAGCTTCTCAGACTTCAAACTTCATAACTTTGTCAAAACAGTCCCGATTTTCAAGCGGAATGCCATTTTGATCATTATTTGGTCTCTAAATTGAATCTGCATACAAAAATAATCATATTAAGAAAATTTTTTATTTTCGTCTTTATCGCGACAAACAGCATGTACTCCCCCTTTGTCTTTTCGGAAAAAATATTTTTTTCAAAATTTAGAATCCATAGTTTTCACTTTTAATCAACTCCTGGTACCCAAATTAGTATAAAACGACGCTTCAAATTTGATTCTGAGGGTTTCATTTTTTTGTAAAAAATCATGTGGAAAGTTAGAAAAAATTTGACTTGTAAAGTGTCTAGTTCAAAGCTGTACCAGACTTCAAACTTGCATAACTTTGTCAAAACAGTCCCGATTTTCAAGCGGAATGCCATTTTGATCATTATTTGGTCTCTAAATTGAATCTGCATACAAAAATAATCATATTAGGAAAATTTTTATTTTCGTCTTTATCGCGACAAACAGCATGTACTCCCCCTTTGTCTTTTCGGAAAAAATATTTTTCAAAATTTAGAATCCATAGTTTTCACTTTTAATCAACTCCTGGTACCCAAATTAGTATAAAACGACGCTTCAAATTTGATTCTGAGGGGTTTCATTTTTTTGTAAAAAATGATGTGGAAAGTTAGAAAAAATTTGACTTGTAAAGTGTCTAGTTCAAAGCTGTACCAGACTTCAAACTTGCATAACTTTGTCAAAACAGTCCCGATTTTCAAGCGGAATGCCATTTTGATCATTATTTGGTCTCTAAATTGAATCTGCATACAAAAATAATCATATTAGGAAAATTTTTTATTTTCGTCTTTATCGCGACAAACAGCATGTACTCCCCCTTTGTCTTTTCGGAAAAAATATTTTTTTCAAAATTTAGAATCCATAGTTTTTACTTTTAATCAACTCCTGGTACCCAAATTTGTATAAAACGACGCTTTAAATTTGATTCTGAGGGGTTTCATTTTTTTGTAAAAAATCATGTGGAAAGTTTGAAAAAATTTGACTTGTAAAGTGTCTAGTTCAAAGCTGTACCAGACTTCAAACTTGCATAACTTTGTCAAAACAGTCCCGATTTTCAAGCGGAATGCCATTTTGATCATTATTTGGTCTCTAAATTGAATCTGCATACAAAAATAATCATATGAGGAAAATTTTTTATTTTCGTCTTTATCGCGACAAACAGCATGTACTCCCCCCTTTGTCTTTTCGGAAAAAATATTTTTTTCAAAATTTAGAATCCATAGTTTTTACTTTTAATCAACTCCTGGTACCCAAATTTGTATAAAACGACGCTTTAAATTTGATTCTGAGGGGTTTCATTTTTTTGTAAAAAATCATGTGGAAAGTTAGAAAAAATTTGACTTGTAAAGTGTCTAGTTCAAAGCTGTACCAGACTTCAAACTTGCATAACTTTGTCAAAACAGTCCCGATTTTCAAGCGGAATGCCATTTTGATCATTATTTGGTCTCTAAATTGAATCTGCATACAAAAATAATCATATTAGGAAAATTTTTATTTTCGTCTTTATCGCGACAAACAGCATGTACTCCCCCCTTTGTCTTTTCGGAAAAAATATTTTTTTCAAAATTTAGAATCCATAGTTTTTACTTTTAATCAACTCCTGGTACCCAAATTTGTATAAAACGACGCTTTAAATTTGATTCTGAGGGGTTTCATTTTTTTGTAAAAAATCATGTGGAAAGTTAGAAAAATTTGACTTGTAAAGTGTCTAGTTCAAAGCTGTACCAGACTTCAAACTTGCATAACTTTGTCAAAACAGTCCCGACTCGGCATTTTCGAATTTTGAAAATGAACAAAATTTAAATGCAGAACTAATTTGGAGGTAAATTCAGGCTCAAATTTACATTGCGCATGGATTTGATTGAGTTTTGACAAAGTTATGGCAGTTCGAAGTTATTAAAAATCAGTAAAATCAAAATAATCGAAATTATAAAACCAATTGAACCAAATTTATATGAGTTCAAATTATAATAAAAACTGGACCATTCCAGTAACCAGATAACATTATTTTCCAGTCTAAAATGAGCATTAAGTCATTTTCACTTAAAACAATGAATAACGATTCTTTTTTTGGTCAACTAAAAACCGAAACCCTACCGGTATTTTAAAACCGAAACTTATAAAAAACCGATAACCATTACGAAACCGATACTCCAAGATTTTGCACAACCGATAATCGAAAACCTTAATTCGAGCATAACCGAAACCGTAACTGAAACCGATATTCGTTTTGGTTTTATTCCCTGGTCAAAAATAAATAAATAAATTAAAGTTCAAGTGTTTTTGAAATTACTAGAAATTATTTAGTTAATATTTCTGATGAATCTCCGATTCGTTCTAGGTTTGTGGAGGCGACTTAATTGAAGTTCTTAAGTCTGATGAACAATGACAACGTTTAGAACTTAGACCAGCTTAGTGCCCACTGGAGTTAATGCCACCCAAATGTCAAAAGTAGCAACTGCAACTCGTTGTACACAAATCTCTCTCTCATTCACTCATCAACTAAGTCTAAATTTATACTTAAACATGGCCTACGCACAACTTAAAAGCTAAAAACTTGGGCGTGCATATTGTTTGTTCTTTAGAATCATCATGTTTTATGATATCGCCGCTTCATTGATACCATTTCAATTGATAGCTCACGATTGTTGGAGCTAAGCTCGTGCGGCATGCACATAATTTGTAGCTTTAGCTCATTATAATCGAAAGAAGAGTTGGGAGAATAAACAAATAATGTAAATAAAAATGTTGACTCGAAAGTTCGGAAGTCAAATGGGAAAAAGAATATGAATGAGAATTAGTTCTGCCACTTGTTGTCAGTTTTTACGAGTTGTCGCTGGTTTTTTCTTCATTTTTTCCCTTTTTCTACTGTTTTTTTCGAGCATCTGCCATCAATTCGCATCATAGTTCATAATTTGTATCTTTAACCAAAGTCATAAAATAAAGAAAACAACCTACAAAATGCGACGATGACTACTTACAACAGGTTTGTTTTGCTTCCAATCGGTTTGCCTAGCATTTTCTTCAGTTTCATCTACCTTTTTGTCCATCTAATACTTTATTCTATATTCATCTGGTTTTTTTTTTCGTGGGTTTTGCTTTTAATCGCCGACTGCTTCGTTTGCTTCCGACTAAGTTAAGTGTGGCTTACCACGTTTGTTGTTATTCCCACACGACCAGAAAACACACACAATATACAAACATTTTTGAAATGCAACTACGATACTCTTTACTAGAAAATTCTAATTTTATGCAAATGATGCAGGCGAATAGAGAAATTTTTAAGAAATTTTTAAATAAAAATATTATAAATATTATAAACTATTGATAGTATTTGAAATTGACATATATAATCGTAAATATCGAAGCTATTTATACTATAGATTAAACTAAGGTCCCGTGACTTATTAGTTAGAGTCGCCGACCCGTCATATAAATAGAATTTCAGCTTGAAAAATAACTGGGTTCGACTCCACACTGCCACGTTAAAATCTGTAATGTACCTGTCTTGTGAAAGTCCTGATATCGTAATGAAAATGTTTTACGTAGCTTGTAGTGTGCTTACAGTGAAAAAAAGACCAACTTCTAAAATCAAGAACATTCATCTAAAATATTTTGTTCTTATAATAAGACCATTTTAAGACCAAATTAATAAAACTAAGAATATTAATCTTAAAGTTCGCAATTCTTAATATAAGAATTAAAAATCTTAAATTGATAAGAAAATATAAATATGTCATATTTAATATGAAGACAATATTCGCATCGTGGCGATCTGGTTAGAATCGCCGGTTCAAATTGGTTAACAAGTCGAGGGAATCGAAACCCCCTCAAGCTAAGGAAAAAACATATAATCAGAATATTTATAAAAAAAAAATAAATCCAACAAAAGTATAAATTATATAAAAAAAAAAAATTTTAAGTTTTTAAACACCTGTCTTATTTATTTATTTTTCATTTGAGAATTTAAAACTGTTTGGTCTTAAATTAAGAACTTATTCTTATCTGAAATGTTCTTAAAATCAAGATGTGTTTTCTAAATTATTTTAGAATTTTATTTTCTCGACGCATTTTTTAGACCAAAATTCTTAGTTCTGAGACCAAAATCTTGATTTTAGAAAATTTTGTTATCAGTGTACAATAATAAAGAATATAACAATAAACCAAAGCTTTTCCGTTCAGATTTATTCATCACCAATTTTGAATTCCTCTTCATTAGCAAATATTAAAACCTATCGATATTATTGATACTTATGTAGAGAAAACGACTATCGACATTTTTACTCTTCACTATAGTAAAATACTTTTCTTTTTTGCGCTTTCTTGAACTCAATTTTAAAGCTTCTTTCCTGCGTACAAAAATTCACAAGAAACAAGACTTAAATTAACTGAAAATTTTTTATTTATAACATTTTTAATTTAAAATTTTTTATTTATTATTAAATTGATATTATTTTATTTACTATTATTTCTTAATACTATTTTTTAGTTACAAATATAACTGCATATAATATAACATAATTATACATTTTATCATTCTATTTAATAACATTTTTTAAATACTAAATAATTATTTTCTGTCGACTGATTTTAGTCGCCATTAAATAAATACTTAGTATTTATTTTAGAACTTCAGTTTTAATTTTATTTTTTTATTTGACGGTGAAGTTTAATTATGCGTTTCATTCTTTACGAACTTAAAAACACATTTATAACATTGAAGGTGTGTACAATTATTTTATATTTTGTGTAGCTTATTTATTTACTTTCAATTAGTGTTTAAGTTTGCAGACATGACTTCTGTGAATAAAGTTCTCATCTCTCGCTTATCTTTAATCGCAACTCTCTGTCATTTTCTAAGCTTGTCAAACCGCAGTTTAAAAGCTGACTGAATTATACTTTTGTTAGAGTATTCAACTCTATTCTGAGCGCATTAACTTTATATCGCACTTGAGCAACAAGTGCGACGCTTTATATTTTTTTTTCAAGTGGAATTCCCCTTTACACTGTCCCTTGTTTAAGTCCCAGTAAAAATTTATGCGAAATTCTCGTGTTTCTCATGGTTGTTGGTTGTTACAGTCGCTGTTGTTGTTTTTGTTGTTGTTGTTGCAAGCGCATATTAATATAGATACATCTATATACATAGTTATACATATGTATTAGTCTAGGTAAATGGCCAGTTAGTTTATCGTCTGCGGCTGCGATAGTTGATGTTATTTAGCTGTTTTAGACAAGCTTGCGTGCCAGGGCTGCGACTCTGCCTCGATTTGGGTGAGGGTCAATGGGGAAGGCTCTTGAGCTTGGCCAAAGGGGCGGCGTTTCATTTTTTATGATCGTTAAATTATGCGCCACACCAGAGACTATCTTCAAAACTAGCGTAAAAAATTAAACTGACTGAAAATCATATATGGCCATAGTTTATAAGTTAAACAGTCGTTGCAAATGTTTTTAATCATACAAATTGAACGAAACATAAAAAACATAGCATAATGAGTGTCCTAAGGAAAACATTACAATAACCTTTGAAATAAGTTTTATTTATTATACACTGATAAAAAAATGTTTTAAAATCAAGATTTTGGTCTCAGACTAAGAATTTTGGTCTAAAAATGCGTTGAGAACAAAAAATTCTTAAATTTAGAAAACACATCTGGATTTTAAGAACATTTTAAATACGAATAAGTTCATAAAATATGACAAATCATTATTTTCCTAACAATTTAAGATTTGGTATTCTTATATTATATTCTTATATTATTCTGCAATTTTTTAGCTGAATATTTTAGTATTAGTAAATTGGTCTTAAGATTGTTTTATTTTAAGAACAAAATATTTAAGATGAATGCTCTTGGTTATAGAAGTTGGTATTTTTGTTATTATGGTAAGGTTGAGTTTGAGGTCGAAGGGACATAGATTAAAAACGTTACCTCTTTTATCTTAAGGAGCAAAAATCGGTTAAATATTTGTGATATACATAAAGGTAACTAAAGTTTAATAATTAAAAATTTTATATTATAAGAAATGTATTTAATTTAATTAAATTTATCTTAAGTTAAAACTGTGTTTAACAAGTATTCATCTAGTTGTAGCGTTAGAATAAATAATTTTTATAAATTTAAAAATTTCAATAACTCAAACTCCTATCAATGGAAAATATACGATGAAAAATAAAAGTTGCACATAACAATTTTACATTAATTATAAATTGATTACTTTAAATAATTTTAGCTGACCTTTTTTAATTAAAATTTAAAATTAGATTATTTTAAAATCATTTAAGCTGGCAATCGTTTTTCAACAACACTTTTTGTATAAAATTGTTTATACCACATTCAGTGAGAACAAAATCCGATTGGCTTTAAAATCGTTGTGAATGTCAAATTTATCGACGGTGCAAAAATGTAAAGCATTTTACTTATGAAAATATTTCAAATATTGAACCAAAAAATTTTATATTTAACTTTTGGGTGTAGAAATCTATTTAGGCAGATTTAAAACATAATTTGAAACGTTTCAAATGAAGACCATAAAATATATTTACCCCCATTTCCAATCGTTGGAGTTTTATATTTTCAAACTACACACAAATCAAATAGAGATACAAATCTAAATAAATTTGATTTTTGTTTCAATTGAAAATGTTGAATTCAAAAATTATGATGTTGATGGGTGAGCGATTTTCGGATAGATGTTAGGCAAGTTCAACAAAATTAGTAATATATGTACAACTGCCTATGTGTATAAATGCAGTCATATACATTACCCATAACAGTGGGCATACTCACGGGCCTAGTGGGTTTTGTTATGGGCGCATTATTGCAACAGGATGCATCATATCGTGGCATACAGACGGCCATGGAAAGTGATCCATATATCTATCAAAGTCGACAACAAATCTATGGTGCAGTATGTTATGGATACAGCCCTATTAAATGACTTACACTAATCGATTGATAAACCATCTTGATAGTTAAGACTTGTGGGACAACAAAGAGCAGCTCCATTGAGCGGTGAGGATCTCAACGAAGATGTGACAAATAACAACGATGATTCAACTGAGAATGCTAATCAATCGAATGGGGATCATTCCTGTGAATCACAGACTACGGAGGACTCCGTTTTTGCCAATTACGTACGCTGGTTTCAGACCAATATGCAAGCGGTGGTAAGTTGTCTAAATCTAGGTGTCTAATTAATAACTTTTAACAATATCGATCGATAACAATATCGGTCAAAGTTATCATATAAGATTATTAAATTCAATCATAATGATTATTCTGTCTGTACACATTTAATTCGCAATTTCCTATTATAAAAGTTCTTTCTATTTCGATAACACAGCTCCCATCTCTAGTTCTGTCGTTTAATTTTTTTATTTTCGATTACGTAACTGTGATGGCTATGATAATTTGATTTGATTTGAAGCTATTATCTTGTACATATGTTCACAATTGAAGCGATATTCATCGTCAATTCGATTTTGATAATACAACTCCCATCTCTAGTTCTGTTCCTATCTCCCTCTCTCGATTAGGTTGTGAAGTTATCATATATTTTTTTTAAATTATTAATATAAATATTTATTATAATAAAAGCTTTTATTTTGTATGTCAAAAAATGTATACGAATTTCATATAAAAGTTAATTCGATTTCGATAACACCATTTCCATCTCTAGCTCTTTTTTCATCCCTTTTCTCACAATTATGCAATTGTCGAAGATTCCAATTATTATCATATATTTATTCCAATTCAAACTTTTATCGTGTATGTCCATATTTAACTCGAATTTCATTACAATTTTAAAAAGCTTTTTTGATTTCGATAACACAGCTATCACCTCTAGTTTTTTTCCTATATCTCCCTCTCTCTCGATTAGAATAGTGTAAAGTTATAATAATTGTATTGCTATTAAAATTCGTATCTTTTCTTATAAAAGCTTTTTTTGAATTCCGATAACACAGCTCCCATCTCTAGTTCCTGCTTTTATCCTCTCTCGATTAGGAAACTCTTCAAGTTACCATACATTTATTTAAATTCTAGTTTAAATCCTATTTGTGCAGATTTCAACCGAAACTCGTAACAATTTCAATCAATTCTGTCGATTTCGATAACACAGCTTTCATCTCTAATGGCTTAACCAATTCTTCTACTCTTTTTCTTTTTGCAGACCATGTTCTTCACCTTCTCGCTGGGTGATGAGCCCCTGTTGCAGTCCGAACACGCCACCCATGTCGCCACACTCATGAAGTACGGCTTCCCAGGCCTGGACGATATACACGTCTATCGAAATTTTGTATTATCATACGATCGACGTAATCGTATTGCCCATTGGGTGTGTGAGCATCTCGATGGCGAATGCCTGGCCAATGATGAGGCCCATGTTGAACACAGTCATCCCGAATTCAATGCCGACTCAAGTATTCCTTTGATGTTTCGGGCAACTCCGAGGGATTATCGTAATACCGATTGGGTGGCCGGACATATGGCATCGCCGCAGAACTACAAGTGTAATGAGCTCGACTATATCGAGACCTTTCTAATGTCCAACTTGGCGCCATTGAGTCGAGGACTCAAGACACATATCTGGGCACAACTGGAGACCTACGTGAGGGAATTGGCTGTCAAATGTGGTTCCGTCTATGTTTACACGGGGCCATTGTTTATGCCGCAACGTATCACATTTCGTAATTGGGCGATACGTCATCAGGTCATCGGCATGAACACGGTCGCAGTGCCCACCCATTTCTTTAAAGTCATTATCGCTGAAGGCAAGAATAACAAACTACATCCCTATGTCGAGGGATACGTAGTACCCAATGCGGATCTCGATAAGAACATCGATTTAAGCTCATTCCTATCCGATATCCGTGACATTGAACATTTTGCCGGCCTCAAGTTCTTTGACGGCATACGCTGGCCCCACTTCCATAACAACAATCAATCAATTTAGTTAACATACGTAAATGTTTTTAGCTCCCACAATTGGTTAATCAGATTGTTAACAAATTTTCAGTATAGTATTTGCAATAGATTTATTCAAATACATGAAAAAATCACAGGTAATATTTAGAATCGAAGCTCGTCTTTTTACTTCCCTCGCTATTCCAATTTTCAAATTTTTCAAAATACCATAGTTTTACAATTGGCTTAGAAATCTTCTTAGGGATTTTGGGCAATCCGCAGTGGAGCATGAATAGAACCCTTGAAACTATTTACCTCGCAAACCCGAACCGAACTACTTTCTTAAATAAAAGATTCGGTTAAGATAAGAAAATAATTACATAAATCTTATGTTTTTCTAATATTGCGCAACTATTTGAATATAATTTATAAAATAATAAGTCATATTTAAATCTTAATTAACTTAGATTGCTTAAAAAAATTGAATTTTTCTTAATAAATAAATAAATTCAATTTAATTTGTCTAAAAAGTCAAGGAAAAAATTCTAGAATAAAAATATTTGTATGTATTAAATTGAACAAAGGTTCGAACAATAACCTTTTCTATATATTTTTTATATTTCCTGTCGCATAATTCCTCAACGACTATGCATTTTATTGCCATTATTTACATATTACATTGGAAGTTCTCCGTCTTTGAGAGAACTTTCTTGAGATTTATCAAATGAATTTCCAAACTAAAATTATTATTAAATTAAAGATCTGTTTTTCTATTTTCAATTCAATTCCATCCCTTTTTCTCTACATTTCTCAGACTAGCCAAAATCTGTGCATGTTTAATTTTCATTATAATTCAAGTTTTTTACTTGTTCTCGTTGTCGTTTTGTTGTTTTTATGCTCATGTAATTAAAGTATCATTCACACCGTGTGTTCGCACAAAACTAACGGCATTTTGCTAAAATAATAATAATAAAAACAAAATAGTAAGGGAGCAAAAGGGAGAGAGAGAGAGAGTAGAAAGAGATAGCTAGCCATAACAAAGCACACACCAAAAAAAAAAAGAACCACGAAAAAAAGTTGTCGTTCGTTGCTTCCGCCGTGCGACAAAACCAACAAAAGGCGGCCGCTTCAATGACTCAACTTTAGATACCACTCAACTCACAGACCCCCTCCATTCCCTTCTTCGGCCCTTGCTCTTGCTATTCCCCTTAACATTAGCAGACATACATACACTCAGAAAAAAAAAAAAAAAATTCAAATACGAACGATTCTGAATCAATCTAAGTTCACAATTTCCAAAACTGAGTAGAAAAATTTCCAAAACTGAGTAGAAAATTTGTATTTCAAGTTCGGTTTTCGCAAGTCCGGAAATTTTAAAATAAAATTTTTCTGGCATACCACGTTTTGAAATTAATTACACGAAATCTTGATCTAATTCCAAAATGTTTTTGTTTTCTAGTACAAAACATTCTCATTTTTAAGCACAAAAAATATTAAATTAGTTTAGCATAAATAACTCTGTTATTTCTGAAGGTATCTTAACAAGACTCACAGATTTTATATTTGCCATGATCTTAAATATTCGAACTAAGTTCGATAAAAGTCGGACTATTATTTCAGATAGCTGTTTCAGGAATTGTCAGTCCGAATTTAAAATTTTAAGATCGATTCATACTCAATTTATGATTTTTTGCACACAGTAATCTTAAAATCAGGGATCGCAAATATGACTTATTTTTATTATTATTAGACTTATTCTTATTTTTTAATTTTAAAATCAAAAATACTAAAAAAAAATTAAATTAAATTATTCTTAAAATACGTTCTTAAAGAACGTGTGATGTATCACATGAAACGTATTGAGCCGCGCATTATGATTGTTAATTGAGATTTTGGGAATACACTACTTGGTGGAAAAGATATACACATTCAACTTTTATTTTTAATTTTTATAATAAAATTTGATAAAAATATTTTTGTTCTTAATTTTGAAAATTGAAAAATAATATTTATTTTGTAATTTAATTTTTATAAAAATTAAAGAACCTAATTTTAGGATGTCATATTTTTTTGAGTGTATAGCCCTCTCGCCTTACCAACCCATATCAGCCCTGGCCTGTCCACGCTTGACAATTCTTTTAGTCTTTGACCTTTTCGGGGCATAATTGTTGTGCGTGTGTGTATCTGTGTGTGTGTGTGTGTGTGTACCTGCTAAAGTTGTGCTGGACAATTAACATGAACTTTTAGCTTTGCTTAATTACTTCAAGTCGTTGTCGTCGTTCTTAAAATGACGCAAAAAAAAGGTCGAAAAAAAATACAAATGCTCAGAGACTTGAGGTTAATTACATTTTGAAGAGCTTCAACAACAATAACAATAACAACAACAATAACAATAGTAACAACAACAACAACAAATAAGTAAAGCAAGGCAAATTGAAATGTTGCTGCTTGTGGCAGGGGCAACAGTGCCTGCAGTTAGTTAATGGCACAGACATCAACAGTCCGTGTGACAATTATGTAAATGGACAAACCGCACTTGAGAAGGCACGTCTCTCTTCCTCTCTCTCTGTCTCTCTCTCTTATTCGCCGTGTGAGAATTGTTGTTATTTTGGAATAAGTGAATTTGTTTGCTGAAGGTCAAACACACACATACACACACACATACACCAGCAAGTTACCGTTAAGTGCTGCTTGGGGGTCAATTGCAGCTAGTTTGTGTCTTAAGTCATTTGTTTGGTAAATGAAGCTGTTAGCATAATGCTCTATAAGCGCGGGGTGGGGAAGAGACCATCAGTGTGGAGGGGGGTAAACGGAAGAACGTATTGTGTACTACAAAACTCGTTAAGTGTTTCGTATGAGGGAGAATGAGAAAAATGGGCAGGGAAATTGTTGACATCTAAAAAAAAAAGGAAGAAGGAGAATCAAGCCAAAAGAAAATCTTATCACAAAAAAAAATACGAATAATAAGTATTAATAAAGATTAAAGATCAGAGATATGGCAGTATTTTTGGAAAATTACAGCTTTCATTATTCTGGTTGGAATAAATAATTGAAAAAATAATACAAATTGAAAATAAAAGTTATTTTTCAATTTTTATATAATAAATATATAGATAATTAAAATTGAATTCAAATATCTTTTGAACTAAAGGAGCTAGATCCTTTATTGTATATTAAAAATTTAAAAATAACTTTTATTTTCAATTTTTATTATAAAAATTGAGTATTATAAAAATTGAAAATAAAAGTTATGGTTTAATTTTTATATAAAAATTTAATAATAATAATTATTTTTTATTTTTATCATATACATTAATTTTAATAATTAAAAATAATTTTTTCAGTAAAATACAAAAATTAATTCTTATTTTTTTAGTTTTTTTAATAAAAATTATAATCGTTACGGTCCCTGCTTTTTGGATGCCAAGGAAAAATATTTGATTTGAAACTGTGACACCAAAAAGGATTTGTAGCTGATGAATGTAAAGAGACGAAAGTAAATCAAGGAGAATACAAATTCTTAAGAAACTTTGTGAGTCATCATCAATAATACTAGAATGTACATGTGGTGTGGCATGCAACGGTGGCATGCGGCATCGATATCTAAATGTGTCTCGCTCCCAACGCTCAACAAATGCAAATGAATGAAATTTACACTCATTAGGCGAAAAATAGGAAAACAAAACAAACAAACAGCCGTTAGAAACAAAGCGCCGATCATTTAGATTTACTTTTTTTGTTTTAGTTTAAATTTATATATTTTCAAAGTTTTTTCTTTTTTGATCAATCCGCTCGCTCTTATCGAATATTTTAAAGCACCAGCATTTAAAAGCGCATCTGTCTCTCAACGTTCAACCGGAGGCCGCGTTATCGAGGCACGAGTTGGCTACCGAAAATTAAACTCATTTTTCTTTTTTCAAAAAAGGAAACCAAAGAGGAAAAAAAAACTAAGTCAAATCAAGTTGGAGCAACTTGAACTATGCATAAATATTTACATTAATTTTCAATTAAGTTAATTTGCATTACATTTAACTTACTAACACAGACACCCTATACAAGAATATACCGTAAACTGAGCACAGCAGCCGCTACCTAAATTCACTGTCCAAGGCACAACGAATTTGGATATACCCTTAAATTACTATATGTACCATATGCATAAATTCTTTTGATACATTGCTTTTTAATATTGTACTTTAAAATATTGTACTGAACGATAGCTGAGAAAAAAGCCAACCATATTAAAAAAGTGACCATGGAGGTGTAGCAGCTAACTAAAATAGTTACACAATGCACAAAAAATTAGCTTTAATAGATAATTTCGGTAAGGAATAACTGATACAATAAATGTCCTATTATGTACATTTATGTAAAAAAAAAGTGACAATGGAGGTGTAGTTGACTTGGTATATACACTTAATATAGCGTTACAAGCGATAACAGACAAAGAAATAGTCAAAAATTATATTAAAACAGACTGTAAATATATTGCAATTTTAATGAAATGTAATATATTATAAATAAAGTGACCATGGAGAGCAATACATGTAAAAAAAAAAAAAGAATAGTAATAACTCAACAAAAAATGTAGAATGGAAGAATCAAATTAATAAATAGAAATAAAAGTGAACATAACTCATATATAAGTATAGTCAAAAATAAAGTGACAATGGAGAACAAGTTATTTTAAGAAAAACTATAGCAGCAACAATAACGATTATAATTTGTAAATACAAAATTTTGAATAAAAATATTGATTTAGTTTATTAAAAAAAATTATTTTACTTAAATAAAAATTGAGTAAAATAAAAATATAGAAATTGAAAAATAGTTAAAAAAATAAATTATACTAAAAATTTTAAATAAAAATTGAAATTACCAGGATGCCCCAAAACAAAAATATAGCTAGGATATTCTCACTAACTCATATCACTTTTATTTCGGGTTTTTTGAGCTTAAAATTCTTAATTGTGATTCCAGCTCAAAAATGATAAGCCCAATGACATAGCTAATAGACCCAGAGCTGCAGAAGATGTTTAAATCAATACAATTTATCGACACGTATCTAGGATATTAAATAGGAGAAAATGAAACTGCAGCTGCTGTTGAAGTTGAAATTGGAGTTGGGGCTAAAACTGAAGCTCAATCTATCGATGAAGTCGAAGCTGCATCTAATGCTAAGATGCATCAAAGTGGCAACAACAACAACAACAACAACAACAACAACAACAATAATAATAACAACGACAACGACGACACAAGAGGCAATTAATCAACGAAATGAGTTTTATGCATTTTAAATGGTTTTGTTGCTCGGGAATAGGCGTCTCACACTGTCTCACAACAGTCTCCACACCGTTAGCTGTCGTTTGTCGTCGTCATCGAGCCCGAGCCCGAGCCACAATCCCGCCGCTGGCCACACTTGGGCAGTCAATCAACATTGGATTTAATGCCAAAACTCACTCCATGCTCCTCGACAGTTGGGGGAGAGACCAAGGCCAAGAGAGAAGAACACTGAGATTTGAGTCTTCCAAGACACTGAAGACACTCCACGCTGGCGTTCTTCTGGGCGTATGCAATTTTCAAATCAAATTCGCTTTCATGCCATTTGGCCACAATGTGAAGAGAATTAAAATCAAGTAAGAATTATTCTAAAAAGTATGCTTAACTCGTAGATATTCTGTAAAGACAACGACTTCTCAAACATCCTGTATTTATTACGAAATATTTTATATTATCATTTTTAGCATTTACAGGGTATATATTAATATAACGATCATTTGGCTACAATGTGAAGAGAATTAAAATCAAGTAAGAATTATTCTAAAAAGTATGCTTAACTCGTAGATATCCTGTAAAGACAACGACTTCTCAATCACAACAACTTCATAGATAGCTTTTTTATTTATTCCTTTATCTATTTACGGAATATTTTAAATTAGTCATTATTAGCATTTACAGGGTGTGTATTTAGATAGCAGCCATTTGACTACAATGTGAAGAGAATAAAAATCAAAATTGATTCTTAAAAGTATGCTTAACTCGTAGATATGCTGTAAAGACAATGACACGGAAGAGACGTGTTTTGTTCTTCTGAAACAAAACAACTTCATAGATTCTTTGACAGCTACAATAACTTTTTTATTTATTTATGGAATATTTCAAATTGTCATATTTAGCATTCATTCATTCTTTAAAAATTTAAAAATTTTGGTTCGAGCCATGATTCAAGTTTATGCAACACAAATTATTTAATTCTCTCAATTGTTTTCCAATTTTCCATTTTTCTTCAGCCCATAAAATTTGTGTATTAAAAAGAATTTCTAAGACTGTAAAGAAACTTAGAGGAACTTAAGATAAGCGATGGGCAACCAATTTCTCATTTTACTCACGGAAATCCAATTGTTATATTTTGCAAATTGGCAACACAAAGTCGCCTTCTTCATCGTTGACGAGAAAACAAAGTCGTGATCATTTTTATGACTCTAGGAAAAAAAAACAATAATGCACAACAAATTCTGTGCTTCGAGTTGAGACAGGTTTTTTTACAACATTATTTACATTTTTTATAGGATAATTTTAATATATAAATCCAACAATATTTTAAGTTTTTACTCTAATTTAACACGCAAAAAACGAAACCAACTGTCTAGCTTATACTACCCATTTCGGACATAATTGTGCAGGGTATATTAAAGCTAATTTTTTTGCGCACGGCTGCCGCACATAAATTTAATAAAAGGCTGTGCGCCCGGGACAAACGGACTGCAGTTGACCAACTGCTTATCGAGGCTGGGGGCAAAGCACATAAAAAACACACAGATGCACTTAATGTGCACCCACCTCTCACTGAATACCCCTCCCTTCTCTCTCTCTCACACACTCACTCTCTTCTGCAGGTCCAGAAAGCCGACTAATGGGGTGTGGCATTGGTCAGTGCAAATAAATTAAAGAGCAGCGCGCGAAAAACACACACAAAATCCACAAAATCACAATCAAAAGAAAGAGGGGGAAAACATGAGAAAGAGAGAAGTAGTGAGAAGAAGGGTACACAGAAAAAAATTACAGTTTAAAATCCTTGATTTTAGCATGCATTTTTTAAGTAAGAATTCAGGATATTATTGTTAAATTAAAATAATTTATTCCATACCATTTTATCGGCAACAACTCAACATTAATAAGTCAAAAAAGCCTAAAATTTTTGATTTAACTTTAAAAAAAAATTACAGAACCCCGAAATTCAATCAAGTTGTTTTTGTCAAAACTCTCTTCGCTTATACGTTTTATAATTTTTTGTATGAGATGATTTCAGAAAATTTTTCTATTTGTATTTTTTTCAGAAGGTTTTTGCATCAAAACATTTGTTTGCTTAAGTCCGAAAAAAAACTAAAAAAAAAAATAGATTTGCAGAAAACTTCTAAATTTTCAATGGGTACTAGTTCCATTCAACCGGAATTTAAATGACCTTTCCATTGATGCCAAAATGTACATGAAGTAAGTTCAAATTATGAGTCAATTTAACTCAAAGTTTTGTCAAAATATTTATGGCCACCATTGTATATCAAAATAAAACAACAATAAAAATATAACAAGCTTAAAACCTGCCTCATTTTTTTACTTGAATATTAAAAATTGTTAGGTGTATAAATAGGAACTTGGTCTTATTTAAAATGTTCTTAAAATCAAGATGTGTTTTCTAACTATAAGAGTTTTATGTTTAAGACCAAAATTCTTTGTTCTGAAACCAAAATTTTGATTTTAGAACCCTTTTTTGATCAGTGCAGGAGCAGCTTTAAATAATGTTGATTGCATTTCATTTGAAGACGAACGCATCGCATTTCAGCAATTTGACTTTTGTTTGCTTTGCAAATTGCGCTCAAGTGAAGAAAAGGTTGAGGTTCAAGAAGAGAGCAGAGAACAGGGAAGGGTTAAGATTGAAGCAGAAGTTTTAAGTAAAGTAAAAGTTAAAACTGAATTTAAGGAGGAGCATAATGAGGAGCAGGGAATGAGAATAGGATCCAGAGTGAGGTAAAACCCAAGTCTGAAGTTGAGAATGGAAATGGAAATGCGACTGAGAATGCGGTGGACTCTTAAGTTAAGCGAAAAACTGATGGGATTTAAATTTAAGATGAATTAATCTAATCATTATCTAATAATTAATAAAGAAGCTGAAAAAAAAGCTAAGGAAACCTCAAAGGAAGAAAGCTTAAAAAGCTATAGGAGACGAGGAAGGAACTGGGAAAGAAACTGAGGAAATGACTGAGGAAGAGGATAGGAAGAAGGTTAAGGAAGGTGCGGAGAATTTGGGTAAGGTAGATGCTGCGAAGAAAACTAAGAACAAGGCTGCGGAAAAAGCTAAGAAGCTGAGAAATAAGCTGGGAAATATGCAGAAGAAGAAGCTAAGGGGATACTGAGGAGGCAACTGAGGAAAAAGCTGATGAGAAAACTGAAGGAAAAGCTGAGGAAAAACGTGAGATGGAGTTTAAGGAAGAGGTTGAGGGAAAAGCTAAGAATGCCTGAAAGTAGGAAACCACGAAAAAAACCCGAGGAAGATGTTGAGGAAGAGCCAGAGGAGCAGACTATGGGAAAGTTTGAGGAAGGTGTTGAGGAAAAGATTATAGAAAATTGAGAGGCAAAGGAGGCGGCTAAAGAAAGAGCTTAGGAGGCGGCTGGAAAAATGCTGACGAAGAAACTGAAGAAGAATTTGAGTAGAAGCAGAAAAGAAGATTGAGGGGACTAAGAAAGACATTGGGGATAAGGTAAACACACAAGTTTGGAGAGAACGAATGGATGAATTTCAGAAAGAACCTAATGTGGAGAATAAAGTACGAGGATAAAGCTGTAGCCCAGTTTAAAATGAAGCCTGAGAATTAAATGGAAGACGCAGATGAAAGCGAATCCCTGAGGATGACGCCTTGTGCTTTATGATTTCTTATCTGTGCAGCTGCCTCCATTCTGAAGCTCGTGTGTGTCATTCCTTGAGCAAATAATGGCAACAATTACCAGAATGCAGAAGGCAAAAGGCAACACGAATGCAGTCAACTGATTCCTGATTCCATTGGGTGATTATGCAATTTAGCAGCTTGTAAGTGATTGTTTGTGGGGCGTTCTGTACGCAAACCCAAAAAAAATACAAAATAAAAATAAGAGGAGCACACAAAACCCCTAAAACCCAAACCCAAACCCGGACTTTAGTTGCAAGGTGCAACCTGGTGGCAGCTGTGCGCCAAAAACAAATTGTGAATTCTGTTGCACATTGCATTCATTGCCTGGGCATTTAGCCAATTTTCAATTTTTTTTTTTTTTCTTTTTTCTTTTTTCTTGGGCCTTTTTCTTACGTTTTACTGCGCTGATTGTTACAATTTTTGTGCAGCAGTTGCATTTTATTTTTTTGATGGGTCCTGCAAATTATAAGTGAAGCAATGCAATTTAAAACAAAAATGCAAGGCGACTCGAAGATGCTCTGCACAAAGCTATAAGTGTTGATCTTGCGATAG
This sequence comes from Drosophila kuntzei, assembly GCA_035042165.1. Taxonomy (NCBI): domain Eukaryota; kingdom Metazoa; phylum Arthropoda; class Insecta; order Diptera; family Drosophilidae; genus Drosophila; species Drosophila kuntzei. The sequence continues at coordinate 207,881 of JAWNLU010001388.1, read as the reverse complement.
GGTGGGTAGCCAAAATCTGCAAATGAACTCTGCAAAATTATCAGTAATTTTAGTTTTGCATTTTTTTTTTAGTTGCAGCAGGCTTCGACAATGAAGATGGCGAAATTGTGACACCAATTTGCATTACATAACGGTTTGAATTTTTTAGACAATTCAGTACTTTTAAAATCATGTACACTGATAAAAAAATGTTCTAAAAGCCAGATTTTGGTCTCAGAACTTAGAATTTTGGTCTAAAAAATGCGACGAGAACATAAAATTCATAAATTAAGAAAACACATCTTGATTTTAAGAACATTTCAAATAAGAATTAGTTCTTAATTTAAGACCAAATAGTCTTAAATTCTCAAACCAAAAATATAAAAATAATATAAAGGTGTTTTAAGTTTTAAACTTTTTATTTTGATTTTTTTTGTTATAAGTATTCCGATTATATGTTTTTTTCCTTGGCTAGAGTGGGCTTCGATCCCTGGACTTGTTTATTAAACTAAAGATTTCATCAAATGATCAAATACAAACTCAGGCCAGCAAATGTGTCCGACAGCTACAATTCTGTAAGGGTATTTTCAAGTGAACAAAATGATGAGCTGCCAAATGAAGCGCACGTATTTTTTTATAACAGCTGCCGGCCAAAAAGAGACCAGCCAACAACAACCGCATTGAGTTAAGAAAGCAACAAATGGAATCATTTCAAGGTCAAGCAACAAAAATGCACAAAGAAATTCATTGAACTGCGTTCACAACTTTCGACAAATTGTGACAACGCCCAACACGACAGAGACGGCGACAATTTCGATGGCGATGACAATAAAAAAATAAACAATCGATGACGATTACGATGACGATGAACAAAATATGTAGATGAGCTACCCTCTAATAAGTAAAGTGAACCCGTTTCCCGTTGTCATTCCCGTTGTGACCGCAAATTAATTTCACACAATTGAGTCGGAGAATTGGGAGAAGACGGAGAATCGAGAGTCTGAATTGCCTGAGTTTTGATCCTGCTCTGCGGTTGACCACTGGGCGCTGTCCTTGTCACACTTGCGGTCTGTGTAGGTAACGCCCTCATTACCAACCCGAATCCAATACGTGTACGCCTTAAAACAAGACAAAATGCTGAGACAACAATATTTGAGGGGAAGAATACAAAGACAGCAGTCGGGCGTGAAGAGAGTAGGAGATCGATGGAGGAGCTTGAGATCTTGGGGGGGGGAGGGGGGTGAAACTACAACCTCTCATTAATCATATGACAAACGTTTTTCTTTGTTTCGCTTCGCCAACAGCTTTATGAAATTTATGCGCAATGCGAGGCGATTTTAACAACGGTCTCCTCCACAAAAACAATATAAATAAGTACACTGTTAAAAAAAAAAGGTTCTAAAATTCTGATTTTGATTTCAAAACTAGGAATTTTGGTCAAAGAAAAGTTAGAATACACATCTTGATTTTAAGAACATTTCAAATATGACCAAGTTTTTATTAATAAGATGAACAAATCTGATATTTTTAAGACCACAAATGTAACTATAAGAATAAATGTTCTTAATTATAGACCAAATAGTTTTAAATACTCAAGATACCAAAAAAAATTAAACTGGTTTTAAATTTATCTTAATTTAATACAAATATATTTTTTTTCTGGCTTGATGTTTTTCATAAATATTCCGTAATTCGAATTTGGTTACACAGGAAAATACAACATATTCATATTTTCATAACAATTTAAGATTATTTATTCTTATATAAAAAATGGGATTTTTTTGGATAAATAATCTTAACATTAGTAATTTGGACTTAAAATGGTATTATTTTAGGAACAAATTATGTAAGACGAATGTTCTTGATTTTAAAAGTTGGTCTTTTTTCAGTGTAAGGCTGCCTCCCAAGAGGCCTCACATTCGGTTTCAGATTCAGATTTTGGGCCAACATTTCGATACGATATTTGTCCACTGCCAGACTGCATTAAGCTCGTTTTTTATAAGCGACAGCAATGACAGCAATATAAAAAAAAAAACAGCAACAACAACAGGTCCACGAACTGTCCACTGATTCATTGAAGTTGAAATTTGAAGAAAAAGTTGCAAAAGTGGGAAGAAAAAAGCGCCAAATCGAGGCGTAAAAGCAATTAAAAGGTTTTGGCATGATTCAAAAAAATTTACACGCATTTAAAGCTACAGCACAGTGTCCAATAAGTTTATTAAGGGAATGAAAATTTTACGAAGTTAAAAAGGATAAAAGAATTTTTAATCAGATTAAAAATTGAGGGATCTTATAACATAAAAAAAAAATAAAAAATATATACATTCTTAATGAAAGTTAAATGTATAATATAAACTCCATATTCTTATTGTGATATTTACTCGAAATTGGTTGAAAAGCGTCGATTTTAATTTATATAAAACCAAAAAAACTCAGTATTAAAAGTATTTATTTATTATTTGTTTTATAATTATTAAGCTATAAAATTACTTACAAATAATATAAACATTTAACCATCAAACCAATTTTAAATTCAATTCAATCAAAGTTGAATTTGAATTAAAGCATTCCATATGTTTTAATCTTATTAAATTTAATTTTAGACAACACATAAATACAAAAAAAATGCTGATTAATTTAAAAGCTTCATGGTTTTTAGAAAGTACTTAACAAATTATATAACTCCAACTATTCTCTGATTAACTAAAAAATTTTAAACATACTTTCTATAGATTCTCAGATTATTATTTTTAATTTTATCCAATTTCAAGAGTTTTCCGGTGTTCCTTTAGTTCTTTTGTTACACCTGCAACTTCTGTTGATCAAAAGAATTTGAAATTTCGACACGAATAAGGACCTTAACTTATGCCATTCTTTGCCATACAATGTTGCATGCTACGTTTGGTGGCAAGCATATTCTTAGCATTTATGATTAGTTTTGCTTTTGTCAGCTGCTTGGAAATGCAAGTTATTGGAAAATTTTGCATGCAAGAATAATAATTGCATAAATAATATACAATATACGAAAGATGATGAGAGAGGGGAGAGAGAGGAAGATGAAGAAAAGGAAAGATAGAAAACGAGGCATTCCATCATCAGCGTGGCACAAAGAAAACCGCATCCAAAACCAAAACCAAATCTGAATCCGAATACAAACTTAATGCCATGAGCTGTGTCTGTTTCGGGTTTCTGGATTACAACATACTACAACATAATGGAAGATATATATACTCTCACACACACACACTCACACTTGAAATGCTACACATAATTTTGCATAGTTTTATTGCACAAGAATGTGCAAAAGCTGCAGCTAACTTGGCTAACTGGCAAACTGGCTGAGGGCCAAGTGGAGTGCTCGACATTTATATGCGCATCACTTAGGAGTTGTAGCTCTCTCGACTCTATTCTACAGTCAACAGTCTACAGTCTTCAGTTTTCAAGTCTTCTATCTGCCCGCATTTTCAAATATCAAATTCCAAATTCTGAAAACAACAAAACAGCTGAGCGGAATTCATAAGAGCAAACATTGTCGTGAGACCCTGAGAAAATATCAGTAGCTGCCCTATCTTTATTTTTTATTCTCTCCAGCCAGCTAGCTGTCTGTCCAATAACTAGTCATACCCTGTAAATCTTTTTATAAGTTACTTGTGTTGCTTCATATTTGAAAGATATCAACTAGAGACAGAAAATATTATGTTTTAAAATAAAAATTGCAATCTAAGAATCATTTTCCAAATATATATTTAAAAGTTACGAAATAAAATTTATTTTTAATTTCTATTTAATAAATGCAAAATAATAATTAAATTTCAATTTTTATTTAAAAGTTACGAAAGAACACTTATTTTTAATTTTTTTTATAAATGCAAAATAATAATAGTTACGAAAAAAAAGCTTTTTATTACATTATTTTTCACATTTGATTTTTCCTTCGTAGGAAATAATTTTTCAAAATTTTTTAAGAATATAAGTTACAGGATATCTTTTGAAATAGCAAAAATACAAAGAATTTACAGATAACCGATTTAATTTTCATTTATCCCCCTCAAGTAGAATTTTTTCAAAAGTGCTTAAGATTACAAGTTAGAGGGTATGTTTTGAAATTGCTTGAAACATTTTATGTTGGCCTTAAAATTATTTTACACTCTGATTTGAAAGTCTTTAATAGTAGATAATTGATATCGAAGATATCGATGTTTTTTAATACATTATGGGGCAGAAAAGTTGCATTTAAATTTTATTTATTTATTTTACATACCTTTTATAATAATAGCCGTTACAGGGTATCTTGTGAGACCGTCTACTTTCTTCGATTATTTCATTGTGTCTGCTTGAATTAGTTGGAATATTCTGACTAACTAAAAACCATCAACAGCTTGGCTATGACATAAGAAAATGCCTTTTAAATGCAACATTTTAATGGCGTAATTGCAAAGAAGCAACCAACCAACAACAACAACAACAAACACAACCACAACAGCAACAACAACAAGCGAAATTCACTTGAGCGCAAAAACAAAAGCGGAAGCTTTGGCAATGATCATGCAAACTGCTCATTCATAGGATAATTATTCCATGAGTTCATCATGAACACCACAAACACACACACACACACACAACAATAGCTGGTGTTGTTGTTGTGGTTACTATTATTATTGTTGTTGTTGTGGCACTTTTTGATGCATTCATTGCGCTATTCTCCACACCAAGCCAATGGCGTGGGAGTCTCAAAACAAGCCCCCCGCTACACTCAATCCTCTTGAAACCGATCACACCGTCACACCACACACACACCCCTAATTTCATCTACCCTCCTCTCCTTCCAACACCCTCTTAATTCACACCACACCATCATTGAATGCATTGCATTTTTAATGTTTTCATCGCTTAAAATGCATAAATAATTAATATGAAGAAATTGCATTAAATGCTTTTTGAGTACCCCAACCATTATATACTCTATAAAGAACAAGAATGATCCATAGAAATATTTAGATCTGTAAGATATAAATACTTCTAAAGTATTGCAATTTTTTTAAAAATATTAAAAATATATTAATATTTAAATTAATAATTTAATAAAATTTAATAAAATAAAAACAATTGATCAATAAATGCAACAGAATAAATTGTACAAATTTTCGTTAAAAGAAACGAAAATAAAAAGAAAGTAATTTATAGCTATAGTTTACTATATATAGCTAAAATTAGTAAAGAAAAATTTACAGCGAAATTAAAATTATTAAAATAACAAATAAAAATATCCCAAATTATTTAAATATAAAATAACAATGACAAATAACCCAAATAAATTAAATTTATAAAAATATTTTCAGTAGATATTTCCAAAAATTTCTTAACGCTTTCATATTATGAAAAAGCAATTTCTCTGTCGAATTAAATGCTACCAAACGTAGGATTAAGTTCGATTAATCCCGTAAGTTAGAGTAAGTGCACATGGAGACAAAAGTCTTAATCATGAAATTATCTGATTGGATTACAAATACATTTCTATGTATGTGCATTAAATAGTCATTTCATGACACAGTTTTTAATTAGAGATTGAACAGCGAATTGCATTGTTTTGATTTCGGTTGAGAACTGAGAGATTCGACCAAGATACGGCATTATTGGAGATCTCAACTTAAACAGACTACTTGAGTTACTCATCAGAGAGAAAGATTGAGAGATGAGACACAGAAGGGAGAAAGGTAGTTGGAGACGCCTACATTTCTCACGTGTAACCAGTTTTTGTGTATGTCCTAAAGTCAATAAGCCAAAAATAAAATTCTTTCACAATGACAATGACTGAGTGGTCCACATACTCGATACTCGATATTCGGATCAACTCAACTCGAGCTGAATCGAATCCAACTCATACATATATTTGTATATAAAAACATGTACTATATTTATATATATATGTTTATTTTTTATTTTTGGCCAATTTGTTTTTGCTTGCACAGCAAATTATGCGCTACGAACAACTGTATATACCTAGCGGGTGTAAGGCGGCATTGCCCGTGTCTTTAAGATCACAAAGAGAAAAAACGCACAGTAATAATAATTTTATTTATTTATTTATACACGACCAAAATCAGTCGGACAAGAGAAAATGAAGTGTTAAAAAATTAAAATAAAAAATGATGCTAAAAATTATTTTGAAAATGAACAATTAAATTAAAACTGAAATGAAAAAAAGGTTGAATACAATTACATTTGATTTCTACACAACAGATTTAAATAGAAAACGTTTTAAAATAAAATTTTGAATTATGTCTTTAACTATAATACTCAAATATTATTATTATTATATAATATATATTAATTTCATCAAAATTTAGATTGAATAATTTTATATTTAACGCAAAATCATAGGGTAAAATAGTAATATCAAAGAGTAAATATTAATATTTCAGAGCATTCTCTGAGTGTAGTTTCTTTCATATAAATAAAAAGACTTGCATTGTATTTTTTATATCGAGTGAGTTGAATTTTCCAAACTTCGATTCATTCTTGACTTGGATTTATAAAAACAACTTTAAAACTGATCGATTGAAGTAAAAGTTGTATTCAATAGATTTCTACCTATGTATTTCCTTTAAACCAAATGAAATTCCACTTTTACACTTTATGAAATTATCTATTACCACCACAATCTGCGCAGTAGAGAGAATATGGTATACACATATATATTCTTATACTATATATAGAGAGGTACTTATGACTGTTCAATCTTCTCATTTGCTTTCTCATTTAATTCGTGTTTGTATCTTCCTTTCGCTGAAAACGGTAAAAAGTAAATTTAATTCAATATAGTACAACAACAACAAAGGCATACGCTTGTTTACAATTCATTTTAATGCTGTTGTTGTTGTCGTTTTTTTGCCGCTGTTTACTCGCTTTTTATGGCTTTTGCGCTGCTTCTGTTGTTGTCGGAATTTCTGCGAATTTTTATTGACAAATTTCATTAGAACTTGTACTTTGTATGTGTGAATGAGTCTGTGTGTGTGTGTGTGTGTGTTTGCCGCCCAGCGGGCAACTAAAGTGTGTGTAGAGTGGAGGCAAAGGGGCAAGGGAAGGAAGGGGGAGGGGAGGGGGGAGCAGGGCATCTGGCACCTGGTGCCTAACTGTAGTGAACTGAGGTGAACCGCAAAGAGTTGCCAAAATGAAAAAATACATAACAAATAAAAAGGAAACAACAAAAAAGGCGGCAATCAGCTGTGACACAAACAAAAGACTTAGGCAACGAACTTGAATTCAACTGAGCTACTGTGAGTGTGTGTGTGTGTGTATGTGTGTGTATGTGACCAGACAGCGTATTGTGAGCATGTGAAACAAAGAGTTCTAGTTATGAATTTCGCATAAATGTTTTGCAAAAAAAAATTGCATGCAAATTGACAGCACAGTGGAGACTCCTTATGAAAGAACTTGTAGATCTAATAAGCAGCTTATAATAAAGAAATTAAGGTAAGCAGATATTAAAAAAAATTAAAGAAAATTTAATTTGCAATTGCTATAATTTAGCTATGGAAACTTTTCTTATAAAATGATTTCATCTTTCAAGTTATTCATATTGAAATTCAACTATGGTTCTTATGAAATTTCTATTAAAATTTGTTACGTATGCGATTTCAAGTTAATACTTAAAGTGTTATATGCGGTTGTTAGATTTTATTATATTAGAATTTAAGTGAAATGTAGATTCTTAATAGAAATTAACAAACAGTACCAAATGTCTAGAATACTTGTGGATGGCAGTGTATTTAGCGTATTTAAATGTGCAAAATTCAATTTTAACAAACAAGTCCGAAGTTTAAAAACAGAGCTTTAAATCAATAATAAATTATCGAATTTATATCTTATTAAATTTCTGTAGAATAACATATTATATAATTTAGGGTGTTTGCACTGCAATTGTTACGTATAAACATAAATTGTATAATATTGAAGCAACCATTCTTAACATAGAAAGTTGAGACTAGAGAAATTTTAAAACAAAGCTTTAAATCAAGAATTAAGTATTGAATTTATCTCTAATTAAATTTGTGTAGAATAACATATTTTATAACTTAGAGTTTTTATATGTGTTTATTGTATAATACTGAAGAAACCATTCTTAAAATATAAAGCAGAGACTAGTTTAGTACACAGAAAAAAAGTAACCGAGATACTGTTCGGTATTCTGTAAATTTTTTTTAGTTAGTTCACATATTTTTGGTTTCTTTGACTTTTTTATTTTTAGTCGTTGCCATTTTGTGCGCATATTGTCTTAATTTAACAATAATATCCTAAATAAATATTTGAAATAAGCATAAACAAATCAAGAATTGTAAGCCTTAATTTTAGTATGTTTTTCTTCTGTGTTTATTCAAAGAATTGAATTGAATGCAATCCCATTTTAGCAATTCCAATACTATGTTATCTTCAGTATACTTAAAAGAATACGTATGTTTTAGCATTAAATATTTGGACAGTTCGTGGTATGCAAATCTAATGACTGGCATGTGCCATAACACAAATCCAACTTAGCTGATTCCTCAGCTCAGCTTAACTCTTAATTAACCTGCATACCAAGCCCAGGTTCATTAATCTAAATGATAAACAAATCGACAAGTTTGTCATCTGGAGAACAAACTCATTAACTATGGACAGCATCTTCACAAACAGTGAATAACTAAGATGCTTTTCTCCTCCCATCTTATATACACCGACAAAAAAAATGCGGGATTCCGGGAAAAAATTCAAGTACATTAAACCAAGTACAAAATGCTTGATTCAAGTACGGATTTTCATTTGTCTTTCAGAAAATATCTTGATTTTCTGTGTTCCGTAAGATACTTTTTAGTTAGATCAAATATTTTATGCTAAAATCAAGAATTTTTAACTTGAAGACTAGAATGCTTTTTCTTAGGGAAAAAAAAAAAATCTCGATAAAGATTGAACAAATTTCAGTAATTAAACAAAGTGTGCACAAAGCATCAAAAAAAAAACAAAATCAACACAATTGCTAATTTTACTAACTATCTCTAATTCTCGATCTCCCCCTCTCTCTCTTTCTCTTTCTCTCGCTGTGCAGAGCAGCGTGACAAGAACAAACAAATGCAAAGTAGAAAAAAATAAAAAACAGAATTTTGCTACGTATTGAAATGGAAATAGATTTCAATGTGTGTGTATTTGTTGTGCAGCGTCTATTGTATGAGATTTGCAATAACAACAATAACAACAACAATACTAGCGGCTGATTGCTGTTGTTGTTGTTTTTGTTGCCGCTTCAAGTGTTAAAGTTCGTGTGGATGTTGTTGTTGCAGAGAACACATTCGACTTCGGTGTTGCTCTTGGTGTTGGTGTTGCTGAACATCATTATCATGCCAGAATAAACACACACAAACACACACCACAACACTAACAACAACACTGACAACAACAACAAAATGTTTGGCCATTGTTTTGCTTTTGTTATTACAATGAAAGCTCTTTGTATAACAATTGCAATCAAATGGGCAACAAGTGTTTTTGCCTTTTTTTTTCGTAAGTACACTGAAAAAAATACCAACTTCAAAAATAAAGAACATTCATCTTACATATGTTGTTCTTAAAATAAGCATATTAATCTAAAAAATCGCAATTCTTAATATAAGAATAAAAATCTTAAGTTGTAAAGAAAATATAAATATGTTATATTTTCATGTCAAAAACATATACACATATACGTAAAAATATATTTTAATAAACAAAGCAAAACAAAAATGTATACCTATATATCAAAATAAAAATAATTTTAGAGTTTAAAACCTTATTTTTTATGCTTTGAGTATTTAAAACTGTTTGGTTTATAAATAAGAGCTTGGTCTTATTTGAAATGTTTTTTAATTTTAAGAATTTTACTTTCGCGATGCATTTTTTAGACTCAAATTTTTAGTTCTGAGACCAAAATCTTGATTTTAGAACCTTATTTTTATCAGTGTACTCCCTACATTCTCCCCCCCCTCATCACACCCGCTCTTCCCACACTCCTTCCCACCCACAACACACACACACACACAATATTAACAACAACAATAGCAATAACAAGAACAACAATGACGCCAACAACTTTACCATTTTTGGCCACAAGTGCCCCATTAAAAGTTACATTGTAATTCTTAATACCCTTCCGAAGGGGCAATTTTTTTTATTTCAAGGCAGTTGGCAACATTTTGGAAACGGGAGTTTTCCGATCCTTAAAAATTGATAATTTCAATTTGTGGAGACAACTTAAAGAGCTTTATTAAAGCTGTTCAATTCATATATCATTTTTACTATAGTTAACGACACTTGCTTCATTTCCCACCTGTGGGCATAATTTTACAAAAACAGCTTAAGCATAAAAATTGTAGATTTCTTCAAATCAAAAAAAAAAAAAAAAAATTTAAGACATTTTAGATTTCTTCAAATAAAAAGAATTCAAGACTATTGGATCTTTAGCTTAAAGACTATTGGATCTTTAGCTTAAAGATCTAATTGATCATTTTCCTCCCAAGGGAAGATTAATTATTTAGAAGTTTTCCTTCCCGTCTGAGTAGGGGATTTCTAATACCGGAGAAACAGTTCTTTGGAATGAGTTTGACACTTAACGAATGAAGTACAGTTTCATAGGACAAAAATTTTCCTCCTAGGGGAATATTTTTCTGCACTTTTGGGTGATTTTTTCTTTTTATATTGTCATTGTTAGTTTTATACTGTCTATCTCACTTATCTTACTAATAATCCTTACAAATATTACAGCATCGCTGTTTTGATAGAAATGTCTTGTTTCTAATATGAAAAAAATTAAAAAAATTTTTTAGGAGAAAAAAGAGAAAATCAAAAAAATGGGAATTGAATTGTTGATTCTTGACGCATTTTAATTTATTTATTTTTTTAGTCAAAATTTTGTGCTGTTATCTATCTTAGATTTCTCAAACTATTTACAGGGTATTTCAAGTTCTGTAATCTCTATTTAATTTATATTATTGTTGTTGTTTCCATTTATATTTCTGGCTTTTGCATACAACAATGTTAACAATGTCTCTAGGAGGAGCTGCAAGATTGGCCCATTGTTGTTGTTGTTGCTGGGTTGTTGTTATTGTTGTTGGTTGTTGCTTCTAACTTGTTTAAGATGCCTTTTGCAGTCTTAACGCTTTATGGCTCTGCCATGGGCTTTTGTTCTCTTGTTGTCTGTTGTCTGCTTCTTTGTATTCTTATGCTTCTTTTAATGTTTTTCCTTTATTTAATTCCATTTCAGTTTATGCACTTTTTCTTTCAACACCTCAAATCAATGAGGAAGTAATTAGATTTGATTTGATTAGATTTGATTTGATTTGATTAGATTGGATTACATTTAACGCCCAGCGAGCAATCCAATGATCGTTCCAGTCGAGTATTTCAGGGTTTATTTCAATTCTTCTGCACTCTTTTTTGTTTATAGTTTTGTTTATAAATCAAGTGTAAGTGACATTGAAATTTATTATGTTTACAAGTGTTCTTCGTGCTGTGTTTGTTGTTCTTGTTGTAGTCGTTGTTGTTGTTGTTGTTTCTGTAGTTATTGTCTTGCTCTGTTGCGTGAGAGTTTCGCATGTTGTGCGGCAGTTTAAATAACACACACACACACACACACACACACACAGACTCTTAAAGTATATATTTAGTTAGTATATAATTATTCTATGTAATCTTATACATAGACAATTGGTAGCAGCTGGATTTTTTTGGTTCTTTGGAATTGTATTACGTGTTTCATCTTCCACAACACTCCAACAATTAATCTATGCCAGCTGTTAGACTCTCCTCTCCACTGCAACGTTTAACAACACTGGTAGGCCTTATCAACAAGTCAGCGCATTAACTGCTTGCGAATTACAAAGGAAATTACACAAATTTCAATTGTAATTCAGAATTAGAAGCAATTTAAGGCTCCTTTTACATTAATAATGAAAGCAATACTTTTACTAACTCTATTCGAAAATCTCTCGGCAACTCAATAGACAATTCTCCATAGAAAAGGTTCAAATATTCACTTGGTAATTCTCTTCATTTTTCTTATAGCTTTCTAGCAATTCTATTACGGATTCTCCAATTTCTGAATTTTTGGACTATTTTCTTAGAAATTATCTGAGTGCTTCCCATAGCAATTCTCGTGGTGACTACTTTATTAATTCTCTAAGCAATTATATTTGAAAATTATCTCGAAACTTTTTCAGATATTCATTTAGTAATTCACTTAGTAAATTTCTTTACTAAATTCTTAAGCGATTTGCCTTGCCAAATCTCTGTTCAATTCACTGGACTTTTATCTAGATAATTCTTTTGAAAATTGATTCTTAGATGTTCTCTTCAGAATCCTACCAGCAATTCTTGGCAAACTTCTTAGTCGAAGGTACTCCGAAAACCAACAAAAAAAAAATTAGTATTTTAGGTTGGTTTTGGCAATTCTTAGGTTATATCTCTTAGTAATTATTTTAACAAAAAATCATCAATTCTGCAAAAAATCTATAAATACAAATATATTTAAATACAGTGCCTTGAGACTGGGTAGATAATACTTTCAAGCTAAATCAAAGCTGATTTAACTGAACTGAAAGCTCTTAAAGCAGGGACTAAAAATAGTCGTTATTGATTAAAAATTGAACTAAAAAATCAACTTTAACAACAAGCGTAATTTTTGTTTCAAATATTCAAAAATATTCTATTTACAATATCTCTGCAAGCCGCTAATAAATGTATATTTAAGAATTTTTAAATTGAAAATCACTTTTAATGGTTATCTAAAGACTTTTATTCTACAAATCAAATTTAAAAGCTATTTGTGATTTAAAACAATTTTTTAAATAATTTAAAACTTACTTATTAATGGATAAATTTGCATAAAATATTTTGGGTGATATTGGTGTTGTAATATTGAAATGTCTATCTTAAATATCAACGAATTTTACTCAAAAGTTTTCAAATAATAAAAGTCTTTAAAGACTTTTAATTTATTGCTTTAAAAAATAGTCTTTAAAGACTTTTATTCGAAAAAAAAAATCATTAAAATCACTTAAAAAGAGTGAAAAAAAATAAACAATAATAAATATTTTTATTTGTTTTTATTTTAATCACAAATAGTTATTAAATTTGATTTATAAAATAAAAGTCTTTAAATACCAATCTTCTCAACAATTCTCAACATATGAACAACTTTCTATTTCAGTTTGTCAATTCAATATTTGCGTGTTAATTCGAAATTAATTTGCATATTCGGAAACTTCCGGTCTGTTATTGAGCTGAACTTATCAACGCCGCTGACTCTGTGATGAGCTTGGATGTGATTTAAAACTGAACTAATGTCAGTTGGATAGGATAGAGTTGAGCCAATTAGAACAAACATCTTTTGATTGATGTTTCTTAAGGTGGAACATGATTTTCAATTTTGCCACGTCTTAAACGGGGGGAAAAACGACACCAGCTAACGAGTCACGCACAAACGGCAATTTTTGCTCAAGTTGTTGAGGTAAATATTAAAGCTGGAAAAAAATAGAGAGGGAAGAGAAGTCGAACTACAATTCACAAAAAATAAAAACCGCATAAAATCGGACGATGCGTGGCATTAGCTCGTCTTATTGTGCGTATTGTGTGTGAGTGTTATTGTTATTCTTGCTGTTGTTGTTGTGGGGTAGTTGTAGCAGCTTAGAAGTTAATGAACACACGAATCTTTATGCTTTGGCTTCGTTAGTTACCAAGGCCTTGGCCTTGAGCTCAGTTATTGGCAGCCCATAAACTAAAATAAAGCAAAACGTTTTTTTGCTCCCTCGTTTTTTTTTTTAGTTTAGTTTTTTGTTCATTTTTCAAAGAACAAAACCGTAAATAATAGTTATTTAGGCATAATACGAAAGTCTATACTGCAAGTTTCAGCTTCTAAAATCAAGAACATTCATGAGACATATTTTGTTCTTAAAATAAGATAATACTAAGAATATTAATAAAGAATATTATATATTTAAACCCGGCTTTATTTATTTTTTGTTGTCTTGTATATTTAAAACAGTTTGTTCTATAACTAAGAACTTGAACTTACTTATTTGAAATGTTTTTAAAATTAAGAAGTGTTTTCTAACCAGGGATTAAAGCCTTAACCGAAACCGTAACCTTTAACCGATAAAAAACCGATTGAAATTTGTAACCGTAACTGAAACCGTAACCGAAAATCATGTTTTCCGCTGTACCGAAACCCATCAACCAAAACTCTTTAAACCGAAATAACCGTTTAATAACCGATTCATTTATAAGGGTTAATTTCGGTTTTGGCCGTCGTAGCTACTGAGCAACTTCTAACTGCCATAACTTTGACAAAAGTCAATCAATTTCCGTGCGGAAAGTAAATTTGAGCATGATTTTAATTTTAAATTCGTTCTGCATTTAAATTTTGTTAATTTTGAAAATTCGAAATTTTCGAAATTTTTTGAAAAATGATAAGGGGTAACACTGTAAAATTTCTAAAAATTTCGAAAATTTCGAATTTTGAAAATGAAAAAAATTTAAATGCAGAACGAATTTAGAGACAAAAGTATGCCCAAATTTACATTGCGCATGGAAATTTATTGAGTTTTGACAAAGTTATGGCAGTTCGAAGTTATTAAAAATCCGTAAAATAAAAATAATCGAAATTTTCAAACCAAATTAACCAAATTTATTTGAGATCAAATTATGATAAAATCGACATTACACTGGATCATTCCAGTTACCAGATAACATTATTTTCCAGGTTAACAAAAGCATTAAGTCTTTTTTCAAGTAAAACAAGGAATAACGCTTCTTAATTTGGTCAACCGTAAACCATAATTTTTATATTTTTGTGAACCGAAACCATACCGGTATTCTTAAGCCGAAACTTATAAAAAAAAAAAACAGATAACCGTTACGAACCCGATACTCCAAGATTTTGCATAAACGATAACTGAAAACCTTAATTTAATCATAACCGTAACTGAAACCGATATTTGTTTCGGTTTTAATCCCTGTTTCTAACTATATGAATTGTATGTTCTCGACGCATTTATTAGACCAAAATTCTCAGTTTTGATACCAAAATCTTGATATAAAATCATTTCTTTTGTCAGTGTATAATCAGATATGAGTATATTAATTACGTCAAGTGTTGTTTAATTGACCCCAAACAGAAGAAGTTTCTGCCTCTCTTGAGCTATCGATATCTGGCGGATGTACCTGCCCAGTTGCCCACCTGCCCAGATATCAAGCTGAGACACACACACACACACACAGATAGACAATGTCCGGCCAGGAAATTCACACGTGAATTGTTTAATTAATGCGTTGTCAAAAATCAAAAAAAAAATAAAGAAGAGAAGAAATAATACTAAAATTCATAAGTAGAGAAACATCAATGCGCTTAACGGATGTTCATTGTAAATTATCTACAATTTTTATACGTATCTATACTTTAGATACCCTTTAAAATGTATGAGTAAAGGTAGCTTAAGCCATTATAATTATAATTCGAATAATCGCATAATTCGAATTTCAGTTTGAAAAATAACTGGGTTCGATTTCCACACTGCCATATAAAAATCTGTAATAAGACAAACAATTAACAAAGCCCAACAATCTCAGCTATTTTCAGAGATATTTCCTGATATCGTACTGAACTAGGCTTAAGCTTATTTTTTAATACTATTTTTTCAACTAAAAATGTATTTAATATGCATAAAAACCACAATTTTAGTAATACACTTTATATAATATTTTTCACATTATATTAATATTATGAAACTTTCATCAAGTGAAACAAAACAATTGCAAAACACATTTTAAAATATAATACGAAGATTACAGGGTATCTAAAATCACACAATTTGACTTTTGGCACCAAATTATTTTGCTCAAATTGTGCAAATCGCATTGGCTTTGAATTGTAACTGTTCTATTTAAGCCGCTTTCAATCTGTCTTCATTTATTGGTATTGTCAGCAATGCGATGCGTCATCGTGTTTATAAGTCTGGCAAAACAACTCAATTAATGCGAATTCCCCTAGCAAATTGAGTGCCAATCAGAACGGTAACAACACAGACTTAAGACTTAAAACTAAAGTTCAACTCTTATAACGGTCTCAATGAAGAATCGCAATTAAAACAAACAGCAAACGAATGGACAATTTACTTTAGGACAGTCAATAAAATGCTTACAAAATCTTTTAGGGGGCAATGTATTACATACACTCTCTAACACACACACACACATGTATATTATTGGCTGTTGGATGATGTAAACTTTGGGATGGATGTATTAAAAAGTTCTTTTAAAGAGAATGCTTTCCAACAATATTTGCATATGGTTTATTCTCTGCTATAACACTGATTATAAAAAAACGTTTCTAAAATCAAGAGATTTTAGACTTAGAAATAAGATCTTTGGTTTACAAAATGAGAGAGAAATGAGAACATGAAATTTTAAAATTTAGAAAATATTTTAATTATTAATAAGATCCAAAATTCTTATATTTTTAAGACCACAAATAAGAATAAATGTTTTTTTTATATTTTTTCATCAATTTCAGATTTTTATTCTTATATTAAGAACTGTGATTTTTAGATTAATATTTTTAGTATTAGCAATTTAGCCTTAAAATGGTCTTATTTTAAGAACAAAATAGGTAAGATTAATTTTAGAAGTTGTCCTTTTTTTCAGTGAACCTAATTGTGAATTACAAGCGGCAATTCAACGTAACTTGTAGAGTCATTTTAATTAAATATTCCTAATTAAAATAGTCAAGCTTAATTTAAAAATTATGAATAAATTGTTAAAACGCTTTATCCACTTTCAGGATCAAGTACTATCAATTATAATATTTAATTATAATATAATATAACTCATTAGATAAATTATAGTATATCAATATCAGAATTCTACATCTTAACATCTCTAAGATAGATCTTCATTAAGTTCAAATAATGATTATAAAGATCTAGAGAACTCGTATTAAATAAAAAACACTTACTTTATGCTGTCAACCGCAACATTTTCAGCTTCAACTTCCTAAATCCGTTTCAAATTGCAACTGAAATAATAAAAAAAAAATAATAATACAAATAAATAAGCCGCCTGAGTAGCTAATGTGAGAGCGAGAAGTAATGAAAGAAAAGGCTAAACAGAAAATTGCTAATTATTATTATACTTAAATATAATTAAATAAAATACGGTTAAGAGGAGAAGGAGGAGGTGGATGAAAAAAAAAAGCGAATAAGGAAACGGCAACTGCGACAGCCAACAAATTCGCATTAAAGTTGCTGACTTGCTTCATAATTATTATTTTAATCATATTGCGAATGCTATAAAGCGAATCATTTGAATGCAATTAAAGAAATTGAATTAAAATTGAAATTGAAATTGCATACATAAAAGAGCCAGCAAATACTGTAAACAGCACGTGGTAATGACATCCGGAAGCTACCATGTAAAATAAATAATTTCTGATACAAGTTTCAATTATTCTTAAAATTATATTTTTGAAAATTAGCTCATAGTAATAAAAATAGTAATGATAATATTTCTAGCTCTATGCAACATTATTTTTCGATTACAGGGTATACACATATCCCAACAAATACCACATATTCTTGCCTATAAGCCTAAAGTAACTAAGAAACGCACTAACTAATTTCTGAACACATTAAATCATTAGTCATTTTACCTTTCAACTTGTTCCCAGCTCGAGTGTGTGTGTCTCGAAAATCACGCTTATTTATCTTTTATAAATTTCGCCTTTTGCCAAAAACAACGCGTTTCCATTTCTCGAGATGCGCTGCAACAACAACAACAACAATGTTACGACTCATTCACTTAGTCAGCTTATTCAATGCCCAGATACCAGGTTCCAGTCACAATCTCAAGTCCCAGTCCGAGTCCGAGTTATATGGTAGTTTAAGTTGGGCCTAACCAGTCAGTCAGTCAGTCAATGAACTGCAAATCTGCAGGCCAATTGACCACAATTCGGCTACACCGACTGCGATTGTGCGCTACAAATGAGAAAAAGCTGTGAGAACTCAATTCAAATTAATTATAATATTAATTGGGATTAAATGTTGAATCATTTAAATTAACATTTTTCAAATATTTGTTTTTTTCTTTCAGCTTTTTATGTTTATTTTTAATTGTAATTTTTAATGTTATTTTAATTTGTATTGTAATTGGGATCAAATGATGAATCATTTAAATTAAAATTTTTTGAATACCCCTCATAGAGCTTATTACATAATAAATATTGGTTTATTTTCTTTCAGCTTTTAATATTTAATTTAATTGTAATTTTTAATGCTATTATAATTTTGTCAATCTTAATTTGACTTTAAATAAATAAAATAAAATAAAATAACACTCTTCTTCAATATGTTATAAATTTAGCAAAAAAAAAAAAAAAAAAAAAAGAAAAAAAAAAAAAATATGAGCTCCACATTCCTCGGCTTGAACCGTGTAACTCTTGAATATGAGTCTAATACAACTTCTCTCTAGCTCAAAATTGGGTAGAAAAATGAAAGAGCTGATGAACAATTCAGTTAAAGAAAGTTATTTCTACAGGAAATAATATTTATTGAAATATTTATAAGAGAAGATTCGGTATAAAAAAAGAGTTTTCAACAAGCTATAATTTTAAGCACCGCTTACAGTCAAAGGCACCAAAAAGAAAAGAAAAATCAAGTGCTAGACTTCGTATATCAGATAAAGAATGTATAGAGATCACTTCTAGAGTTTTTAAATTATATACATAAACTATTTAACTTAAAATTATACATTAGAACTTTTAGACTATAGACTATTGAAGAAAATTTTGAATATTTCATAGAAATAACTATAGAAAAACTATCAAAATTAAAGAAATGACATAGATGGAATTCAAAATATAGAAACAAGTCTTACTCAAATGACAAATTTAAATGAAACGTTTAAGAAATCACATAAACGTAAAGTGTAATTGAATAATGTAAATGTATTATCATAAAGATGGTTAATAGTATTAGAAGCAGTTCTTTTCAAATATCTTTAACTTCAATTTTTCCCTCAGATCCGATTTACTTTTCCATCTTTTCTAAATATGACCAATAATATACTTCTCAAACCTATTTAAATATAAGCATAACTATGCTCTAACCAGACAGTCTAACTTCAACTAATGCTTAAACAATTTCCAGACAGACTTCACTCAAAACAAGAGCAACAAAGTCGTCTTGGCGTAACACAAAAAAAAGAAGGAAAAAAATGTTCAGAATTCAGGCAAAGCAACAACAACGACTGCGCCAAAAACAATTTGTGAATGAATGCAGACATAAAATAACAATAATTTGTGCAAAAAGGCAACAACAACAAAAACAAGAACAACAAATTATTTGTGCAAAGAAAATTACTCGTATATATTCCATGTAGCTGCCACATCTAATAACAGTTGTTATACATTCTTAATTTGCTGATTGCCGCCGCGACTCGAGCGCTGACCAAAAATAGAAACGGCCGAAAAAATAAAATGTTGCCCAAAAAAAAAACAATAAAAAAAAAAGAAATTTTGCCTAAAAATAGCCAAAAACAAAAGGTTTATAAAAATATACATTTAAAAGACGAGCTTATGTGCGTTTATATATAATTTAATAATTATAAGGGAAACTGATCTCAAAATAGATCAGAGTTGAGAGATAAAAGTAGACGGAAATTAAAGATCCAGGGACTGAAAATAATCGTTATTGTTGCAAAATTAAACAACAAAAATTCAACTTTAACAAGTGAAATTTTTGTTTCTAATTGTTCCAAATTTGTTGTAAGCAGCTAACAAACTTATAATTAAGAATTTTTAAATTAAAAATCACCTTAAATGGGTGTTTAACAACTTTTATTTTATAAATCAAAATTAAAAAATTATTTCTGATTAAAAAAAATTAAAAATAAATATTTTAATATATTTTTTTATCTATTTTAAGAATTTTTGATGATTTTTTGGAAAAGTTTTTAAAGACTTTTATTTCTGATTTATATATTCAAAAGTCGGCATTAAAAAAAAGCGTAGTTAGTTAGTAGGGGATAATTTTTTATAGAATGTCTTGGGTATTACTGGTGTTGTAATTTTGAAATGTCTATCTTACATACTATCTTATTTACAAAGACTTTTATTCAAAAGTTAAACAAAAAAAAAAAATCTTTAAAAACTTTTATTGTATTCCTCAAAAATAATTGTCTTTTAAAACTTTTATTCAAAACAATCATCAAAAACTCTTATAAAAGACTGACAAAATAAAAATCAACAACAATAATTATTTTTAATTTTTTTTAATAATAATTAAATTTATAAAATTAAAGTCTTTCAATAATCATTATAAATTGTTTTATTTTTTGATCGTCACTGGTGTAATCCATACATAGATATAGAGAAATATTTATCATTATTCTACTAAAACTTAGGATTTGATTGCAATTTTTTGCTATATTATTAAGTTAACTATTAGGTTCCAAAAATTATGCAATAATTAAAGTTTGCAGAGATGAAACTAAAAAAAAAACCCTCAATAACTTAAGAAAAATAACTAACATAATAACACTGATAAAGGATAGAATCAATAGCACAATTTCACACAAATTTCAGTGTATATAAGTATAATATAAATCTTGATTGCACTGTCAAGTGATGTGATACAGTTAGCCAAAGATAAAAGTGGAAACAACACCCCCAACTATGTTGAGGAGTGGGAGTTGACTGTTAATTACCAACTTGACCACAAATGATCTTTGAAAAGAGCGTCAATTAGAGCAAACGAGCGCCGATCATTAGATGAACCAAGATGAAGAGAGATAGAAAGAGAGTGAGAGAAAGAGGGAGGTAGAGAAATAAAAGCATTTTTGAGTGACGACGATTGGCAGTGATAGATAGCCAGAGGAGGCCTTGTGGATAGATGATGGTTAGACAGTTGGATAGTTGGATTGTTTGGAATACTTGGTTAGTTGGTTAGTTGGATGATAGTTGGTTAAATGCGTTTGTTGTTGCTATTGTGGCATTCAAGCAAATGCCATTTGTGGATATATCAAAGCGGGAACGGCCGCTTTAAGTGACTAATTTATGGCCTTTTATGAGTATGCGATGCGATATGTCACTGTTAAAGACTCTCCGACTATCTGCACGTAATTTAATGCAATTGTAACAATCGACCAATCGAACAATCCACCAATCGACAAGTCAGTCAACCAATCCAACAGTTGACCAATCGGCCAATTCGACAAATCGTACCAAATCAAAACCATCCAACGGTCTTTCTTCATGTGAGGGAAGATGTTGCTTGTTTTGGTCGCTTTTCTTCAGCTTTATCTAATTGCCGGCTCAAATACTCACATAGTTCACCGCAAATGCCAAGCACAGTGGTACAAATGTCATACTTTGTGTATACTGTATTCGAATTTACTTACAAAAAGGTTTTAAAATGTCTCGTGACCGACCAGTCACATAATTTGAAAACTAACTGCCACGATCAAATCTGTAATTTATACCTGTCTTGTGGTAATCCTAATATGAGTCATAATAATATAAAATGTATCAACAAATAAAAATTATATATGTCCCATAGGTCCAATAAAACTCAGCTTAAGTCAGAAAGTTTAGTTACAGCTCCTTATTTGCAATAGAAATTAAACAAAAATTCTTTCTCTGTCTAACTCTCAATTTCTTAAAATTTCACGAACAAAATTTAAAATTATATTATGTTATATAATCAAAACTTTGTAATAAAGCAACACAATTTGTTAAAAATTTCCAGCTTAAAATATTAATTTTGACAAAATCAGTAATATAAAATTTTTCCAATAAAACTAACAAAAATCTTTATTTTGTTTTTCGTAAAAATCTGTTAATTAGTTATTGTCAACAAAAAATAAGAACTCAATAAATAATTGCGACTAACATATTTATATATTTTCTTGCATATTACGAAATTTTTTTTGTTTTTGTATTATTTAAATAGTGCTTAATTCATATTTATTTTTTTTTTTGGCCATCATTGAACAAATAAAAATGAAACACAACAAAATTTCAATAAGAATAATTATATTTATTTTTTTTAACCAACTGTGTATGATTTGGTGCCACTGTGCTAGACACCTGCTGACAGCAGGCCAATCGACCCTGGGGGCCCTGCGACTGCAACTGTGACTACAACTATTCGTATTCACATATAAAACACTCACAAAATACCCCAACTACGAGTATGCTGCATACTCCAGAGAGACAAAAAGAAAGATAGAGAAAGAGAATATCTACAAGTTAAGATTGTGCAGTGGTTCGCTTCGCTCATTAAGCATGCTTCATTTCTTTGGACGTTTATAGGCCCGTCAACAAGTAGATTTTAATGTGTGTGTTTGTGTGTAGACTGAAGACTGAAGCTACACGTAATCTCGGCTCGTTTATCAAAAAAAAAAAAAAAAGAACATGCTATAGAGAGCTGAAACTGAGGCTGAGGCGTACACTGATAAAAAAAAAAAATGGTTCTAAAGTTAAGTGTTTAATCTCAAATCTTAGAATTTTGGTTTAAGCCAGGGACCGTAAATAAGAGTTATGAGTTTTAAAAAATGTAGGAACTAAAAAGCCTCCAAGAAGAGTGAGAAAAATAGACATATGTTATTTTTTTACGGCAAATTCAAAAACAGGATAAACTTTTATTTGCCATTGCAATTGAAAAATAACTTTTATTTTAAATTTTTATAATAAAGCTATGGTTTAATTTTTATATAAAAATTTAAAAATAATAATTTTTTTAATTTTTATCATATGAATTAATTTTAATAATAAAAAATAATTTTTTCAATTAAATAAAAAAAATCAATTCTTATTTTTTTAATTTTTTTAATAAAAATTATAATCGTTACAGTCCCCGGTTTAAACACACATTGATTTTTAGGACATTTAAAATAAGACCAAGTTCTTATTTATAGATCAAACAGTTTTAAATACTGAAAACAACAACAACAAAAAAGTAGGGCAGGTCTTAAACTTTGAATTTATTTTTATTTTGATATATAAATTTTTTCTGGTTTGTTCTTTTTATAAATATTCAGTTAATATGTTTTTCCTTGAAAAGAGTGGGTTTCTAATATGGTTACACATGAAAATATAATATATTTATATTTTCTTAACAATTTCAGATTTTTATTTTTATATTAGAGCTGCGATTTTCTTAGAATTATATTCTTAGTCTTAGTAATTTGGACTTTAAATGGACTTTACAAAATATGTAAGATGAATTTTTATGATTTTAGAAGTTGGTCTTTTGTTTCAGTGTAGCTTTTGGCTTTTGGGCTGCTGCAAAGTCCGAAATACGCACACTAATTGGCCTAACAAGTTTCCCCTCAGGTGGGGTGGGGGGTTCAGTTAAGGGGTTACGGGAGGGTACACTCTTAGCTTGCAGCTGCAGCGCGCTCTATGCAAATTAGTTTGATTATTAAAACAAGAACACACACACAACAAAAAAAACACTGAAATTTAATTTCTTTTTAAATTTGTATTTTAATTTTTAATGGAAATGAAAAGAAAAGAAATTTTAATTTTCGAAATTTCTTATCTTAATTCTTAGTTCTAGCGCCAGTTTATTGTGTATTCTTATCTTGGGAAAGAGTCCACATATTTTTTTTTTGGCAGTTTTATGTGCATCGATTGATGATAGTTAAACGAAAATGCAATTCAGAATTGGGTCAGCAGGGCGATCAAATTGATATCGATGCAGAGAGAGAGAGAGAGAGAGCGAGAGAGAGA
This sequence comes from Drosophila kuntzei, assembly GCA_035042165.1. Lineage (NCBI taxonomy): Eukaryota > Metazoa > Arthropoda > Insecta > Diptera > Drosophilidae > Drosophila > Drosophila kuntzei. Next base: position 184,114 of record JAWNLU010001388.1, on the reverse strand, counting down.
GAGAGAGAGCGAGAGAGAGAGACAGGTTCAGGTTGTTTAAGTAACAAGAAGAACGATAAGTCGTTCCTTGATTTCTATCAGTAAATTGTATAACTAACAATTGTTGTTCTTCGTGAAACTTGTTATATACCAATGTTAATTATTTTTCAATTGCTTGATTAATTGATTTTAGTTTAGTTTAGTTTTGCATACGGTTCTCATGAGGAGCTCAAAGCTTAAATAATTGTTTCTAAAATTCTTGATATCTCACTTGACATTGTTTAATTTTAAATTTTACAGCTTTTTATTGAAGTTAGCAAACATGCAGAAATATTTAAGACTCTGATTTACGTTAAATTCATTTTTTTGATATTATTATGATCTGGATTACATCGTTTTCAAGCCGATGAAAACTTTTAAGGCATTGTTTTCATGAAATATGATAAGTGTAACAAATAATAAAAAACTTATTTTTTTTATTGAAGACTTTCTTAGTTTCATTAATTTTTAATAATTTATAAACTTCTGTTTATCTTCTTTGAGCTATTTATATTTAATTAAGCTGTTTATTTAAATTTGTAATCTGTAATATTATATAATTTTAATTTTAAACAAAAACTTTTATTCAATTGTCCTATTTGTATTGTTGTGATCATTTTTTTTTTTTTTTTTTTTTTTTGTTAGTTTCAAGTCCAGGAAGTGAAAATCACGAGCCTAATTTAAGTTTTATAGCTACAGCTTTTGAGTTCGAGTCATAGACATCGGAATCATTTAACGATGCCGAGCAGGTCAGTAGCTTATTGGGCTTAGTGCCAGAAAGCGTAGTTTAATGATGAGAATTGAAGCTGCTTGGGAGCACATTCTACACACATTTCACACACATCATGCACACATACACACACACTGCTTTATATGGAAATCAATAAAATAAAAAAAAAATGCAACTGACACTCTTAAAGGGGCGCGACCTAATCAAAGTGACATTAAAACCGCTAGAATCACAATAATCAAAATCTCTCTCAAAAAAAAAGTGAACACAAAAAGTGTTAACGAGATGAGGAAATGCAATAAAAATGAAAATGTAAAAGATGATGAAAAATAAACACAGTTGTTGTTATATGTATGTCTGTTGTACTTACAACGATAATACAATACTTATAGGTTTTTAAGAACCCGCATATCTATTTCAATCTCAGGCAGAACATATTTAAATGATAATGGAAAGTGTCAAAATTCGAATGGAACCTGAGACCCTTTCAACAACATTCGTATCGACACAAAACTGTTAAGAACCACACAAAAGAAGCACGAATTAAAGTTTTATATTACTTAGCAACTACTTTTGGATAGAATACCTGTTGCCCCCCTTTGCCCCCCTTTCCACCCCTTTCGACCCTTTCACTAGTATCAAGAGCTTAGTATTTTTTTTTACGATGGGAGCTGAACAAGCCACAGCGGAAGTCATTTGTCTGGCAAACAAAAACAGCAACAGCAACAAATACAACAACAGCAACAACAATAGAGCTTTTGCATGTGCTGTACTTGTCTATTTGTTGTTGTTGTGGTTATACCCTGTAGTCATATTGTTGTTAAGAGAGGGTATCACGAAGACAACATATGTGATCGAAAATCTCCATAAAATTTACAAATGTTGCTAATTTTTTTCAAATTTTTAACATATTTTAAAATTTTTAACATTTTTTTCAAATTTTAAACATTTTTTTAACATATTTTTAAGATATCAAATTCCCAAATTTAATTATTCCAAGAAATCAATTATAATGGTAATTAAATTGCGATTTCACAAGAATTATTCAGTGCCAAAAAAAAATATTTTAATTACTTTTCATTTTTAATGTCAATTAAAAAATTTTTCACTGGCTCTACGTTTTCAATGATAGTGAAATGAAATTTAATTAGCACTACTTTTTTCAATTTTATATTATTTTTTACTATTTTTAGTTCCTTCTAACATTTTTAAAAATGTCCCTGTAATAAAAAGTAATATTTAAAAAATGTATTATTATTTTACTTTCATGTCTTTTTTCTATTTAATTAACTTTTTCAAAAATATACCTGTCACATGTAAAAAATCTACATTTAATTTTTCTAAATCTTTCAAAAATCTTCCATCTACATCTAAATTTAATCCATTTTACTTTTAAATAATTTATTTATTTAATTATTTATTTATATATATATTTTTTTTTTAGTTCTTTCTAATTTTTTTATAAAAATCTCTCTGTAGTAACAAGTCTCATCTGAAATATCTACATTTAAATTATTAATTTTACTTTAACTACCTTAATTTTTTTTTTACAGTTTTTTCAAAAAATCAGATCTCATAAGCTCTTATTCTTGGCGTTATTTTAGATTATTCTGATTATTCTCATATTCTGAATATTTCAAAACAAACAGCTATGCAACTTAATTTTGTGGTAACAGGTAGAGTGAGCTAGTTTTGTATTTCCGCTTACAGGATATCTGTTAGTCAATCTCTCAAGCGTTACTAGTTGTTGTTGTCACTGACATTACGTCACTAGCATATTACAGGCACCAGGAGAAAGGAAAGGGGGGCAAACATCTTGTCACATTTGAGAGTCGGGATGAGGCATCGCCAGCTGTGGCGCAGCTGATGATGATGATGGTCCGCAATGTGAATCGACGCGTTTCCCATGGTCAAGCGTTATATATATAGAGATATATGTACATATAAAAATATATAAACAGATATACACAAAGTACAGCTAAGTGCGATCTGCTGAGGCAGGGCATAAGAACAACTCAATCAAGTCAACATTTGCGAATACACATCGTATTCTGGCTTGGGAACCAAGCGTTCAAACTTGCCACTTGCTACACTCAGAAAAATATGACATCTTAAAATAATATCTCTAATAATAGTCTCTAATAATAGTCGCTAATAATAGTCTCTAATAATAGTCTCTAATAATAGTCCGATTTGCATCGAACTAAGTCAGAATCTAAAAGACCATGGCAAGTATAAAATGTGTCGTTAAGATACTTCCAGAAATAGCAGAGTTATTTATAATAAAGTAGCTTAAGATTTTGTATACTTAAAATCAGCGATTAAAACCGAAACGAATATCGGTTTCAGTTACGGTTTCGATTATGCTCGAATTACGGTTTTCGGTTATGCAAAATATTGGAGTATCGGTATCGTAAGGGCTACCGGTTTTTTATAAGTTTCGGTTTAAAAATAACGGTATGGTTTCGATTCACAAAAAAAAATAAATTAAGGATTTTGGTTCGACCAAACCTCGTTCTGCATTTAAATTTTGTTCATTTTAAAAATCCGTATTTTTTCGAAAATTTGTATTTTTCGAAAAAATTCGAATTTTCAAAATGAAAAAAATTTAAATGCAGAACGAATTACGAGGTAAAATCATGCTCAAATTTACATTGCGTATGGAAATTGATTGAGTTTTGACAAAGTTATGGCAGCTCAAAGTTTCTCACTAGCTGCGACGGCCAGAACCAAAATTAACACTTATAAATGAATCGGTTACTAAACGGTTATTTCGGTCTAAAGAATTTCGGTTTATGGGTTTCGGTACAGCGGAAAGAAATAGATTTTTTTAAGATTGATACTAATTTAAAAATGAGAATGTATCGTTCTAAGATAGTTGTACTCAGTTTTGGAAATTTCAAACTCAGACAGCTTTTGAGATCGTTTCTACTTGAATATCCCCTGTGTAAGTACGGAAATCTTGATTGTTTTTCTCTGAGTGTACTTGCCACTTGCTACTTGCCACTTGCCACTAGCTACTGCTGTTGGTGCTGCGACAAATGTGAGCTTAGCCAAGAACTCGGATAATAAACACATAGCGACAACAATAATAGAAATTAACTTGGCACAAAAAAAGAAAGAAAAAAACTAAAAGTCAGACGATTAGTTGACCGTTTTGCAGATTGAAGAGAGAGATATGAGAGAGAAGAGCGTAGCGTAATGGAAATGGCAACAAAACATTCAGATTACACACAATTAGCACAAACAACAGCGTGAAATTGTTCCTCTATTGAAAGATAAAAGATCAAATTAGCTTTTAACTGCAACAATCATACCTAACAATTTCACCAGTTGCACCTGTCAAGGAAGTCGACTCAAGTGCAGCTGCAAGCATTGAGAATATGAGAATCTGTTCGAGTCCATCTAATCGTATCAAGTGACCATGGAGGACATGAGAAAAGTTTGTCGCATTTCAAAGATACACACTGAAGGAAAAGTTTTGATAAAATAGTGTAGATCAAAGTGGTCAGATAATTGAAGACTGCAGTTAAATAAAGTAGCACTGGAGGTCGTTTTCAATTAGTTTAATAAATGTGTTCAAGTAACAAAGGAGGTGAGCAAGTGTTATTAAATGCAACAACAGCTTTTTAAAAGAAGTAAATCACTGGAAAAGCGACACTTTTAGCATATATTTTAAATAAAGGGACACTGGAGAACAGGAAAAAAAGATAAAAGATATAATATTAAAGATTCTATAAAAAATAAATATGACCATGGAGGACAAAATTGAAGGATATCATATATTTTTATATTTCTTTATTTATTTATTTAATTTATTTCATTTATTTAATGTATTTAATTTATTTCATATATTTAGTTTATTTAGTTTATTTAACTTATTTAATTTATTCAATTTATTTAATTTATTTTATTAATTTATTTATTTATTTATTTATTTATTTAACGACGACTAAAAGCAGCCGACAGAGAGAAAAATAATTATTTAAATTTTAAATTTAAATTATAAAAGTAAAATGTTAAATTAAAAATGAAATTATATTTTAACAAATTTTAATTCATGACTGAAAAAATAAGAAAATAAATAAACATAATTAAATATATATTCGCAAGATATTCCATCCTTTTTCTTTCAATTTTTAAAAGCGTCTCTAGTTTTCATTAAAATTTGAAACTTATGGCTTAATGCTCGACTTCTCATTATGGAATCTTCTTGGCTTTCCAAACATATTCGGAAGTTCTTTCATGACATTTTATATATATTTTTAAAGCATTTTCTATGCACGCTTTGTTACCATATTCATTCTTCGTTTTCTTTCATTTTAATAAGAGTGACATTTGCCTATCAGCTTCGGGTTCGTGTAATATTTATGTGGCATTTTGTCACTGCTCTGTCCCATTTGAAATGACCTTTTGGGTTTAGGGCGACACACACACACATACACACACACAACACATGACAACACGATTTTAACTTTAAAGAAAATTTAAATTTTAGCATAAATTTATGGCGCTGCTGTCGCTTGATAAAGGCGGCATTCTATGGGCTGCATATCATTTAGATGCGATATATCTGTATGTATATATAGTGTATAAATTCTATAAGTAGTTTATGTATCGGCTGCCGATGAAACGGTACTTTGATTGCTTACAAGTGGCCACAACAACAACAATAAAGACCGTGAAGCGCTCTGATAAGAAGTTAAATTCTTGACTTGAGGCAAATGAGAGGTCAAATGTAAAAAAGTATAGGGAAATTTGTTCTTTAATTAGTTGAGAACTACAAGTGAAAATGCATCGTCTATAAATAAAAGTCAAAAAATACAGAAATACTAATACGCTTAATAGAATTTAGATTGGTGAAAATTCAGAAGGCTACGAAGAATTTGAAAGAAAACTTTTGGATGAAAATAAATAAACTTTTTTTAATTATTATAATGAATTAATTATTATCAATGAAAAGCAAGTAAAACAAAATACAAAAATCGTTTAATGCTTACTATATATAAAATTATATTAATCAATTTAGTAATAATAAGGATATCCCTGTACAACTAGGTAAATAAATATAGAAATAAATAAATATATAAATAAATAAATACTGAGATCTTATCATAAGTAAATGTGTGGTATTTTGTCCTTTAACAGTTGAGAATTACAACTAATATTGTACATATTTAATATATGTATATATTGCAGTCAAAGAAAGGAAATACAAGTATTCAAAACCATGTTCAGAGTATGTAATTATTATACATGTAAAAAAATAAATAAATAAATAAAATAATTGATAAAAAATAATAATAATTAATAAAAAAATAAAATAATAATTGAAAAAATAATAATAATTAATAATAAAAATTAATAAACATACGTTTTCAATAAATGTTTGCATTAGTTGATAAATTAAAAAAAGTATATTTTATTTTTATTTATTTATACACGACTAAAAGCAGTCGGAAAAGAGAAACTTAAGTGTTAATAAAACTAAAAATGGTATTAAAAGTTTACAATTAAATTAATATTAAAGGAAATTGGTATAAAAAAAGGTCTTGACAAAAGACAAATCATATAAATACATTTTCACATAAACTAGTTGAAAATTAGAAAAATAATTAAATAAATAAAATAATAACAATAATAAAATAAATAAATAATCCTGCAAATACGTTAATCATCTAAATACTCAAGAAAACACTGCAATGCCTTTAGTCAGCGTCTTGGTACAATTTCTGTACTAATTCATTCATAGAAACTTGGTCTATTCTTTTCTTGAATTCTTTCAAAATAAAAAAAAAAACTATAAAAAAAACTTGTCCAGTAAATAAGAATTAAGATTGTCGCTGTAGTCTTCATTTTGTGTTATTTGTTTGTTTATTTGTTTTCAGCTTCTTCTGAGTGGAAATGCAGTCGAGTTTGGTAAGCGATCGCATTTATCATCAGCTAGAGGAGTCTTAGCTTTTGGTAACATGAATGAAAAGGCCAACGAATAGGGCCAGAATCGGAGTCAAGCCAAAGACAGTCTTCTACATTTTCTTTTTGATTTTTTTATCAATCAGACGCCCTGCGGTGCGGCGTGTTGACGTCTCTCTTATTACAACAGCATCATTATGGGGCATTAGAGCGATTAGGTTATTGTTGAGATCCCTCCCTTTTTTCCCCCCTCTTTAACACTCTGAAGGGGAGTGTCACAATAATGGACTGACTCTCAGGAAATTTGCCTAAGCCTCATGCCTTTTTACTTATGCATAAATATAATAATACTAAACAAGGAAGAAGGTATAGAAGGGGAGTTTCGGTTAGCAACAGGAAGTTATGGTATTACGTCTTGGAGCAGGAAATTCGCCATTTAGCGAATTAGCGGCCAAAGCACATGACACAATTAAATAGACAAGCCAAGTGACCGGAGTTCAATTATAAAAGCGTTCATGTAATCTCAAAGTCAGAGTTAATGTTTATTTTTTACCTTGAACATTAAAAAGACCCCCATTCCATCGAAATAAATGTATGTGCGAGCATTTATTTGGAAACACACACATATAAATGCTTAAGATACTCAGTTACTTAGAGATTCAGATACTCAGTTAATTCAGTTAATTCAGATACACAGATGCGTACTCGTATTTCATGTTGATTATACACTGATAAAAAAAATGTTCTAAAATCAAGATTTTGGTCTCAGAACTAAGAATTTTGGTCTTAAAAATGCGTCGAGAACATAAAATTCTTAAATTTAGAAAACACATCTTGATTTTAAGAACATTTCAAATAAGAATAAGTTCTTAATTTAAGACCAAACAGTCTTAAATTCTTAAACCAAAAATAAAAAAATAATACAGGTGTTTTAAACTTGAAACTTATTTTTTTGATATTTATACTTTTTTTGGATTTATTTTTTTCTTATAAATATTCCGATTATATGTTTTTTTCCTTGGCTAGAGCGGGTTTCGATCCCTCGACTTGTTTAACCAAACTGAAGCGGCGACTCTAACCAGAGCACCACGGTGCCATTATTGTCTTCGTATTAAATATGACATATTTATATTTTCTTATCAATTTAAGATTTTTATTTTTTATATATTAAAAACTGCGAATTTTTAGATTAATATTCTTAGTGTTATTAATTTGGTCTTAAAATGGTCTTATTTTAAGAACAAAATATTTAAGATGAATGTTCTTGATTTTAGAAGATGGTCTTTTTTTCACAGTGTACGCTTATGTAATTCTGGCACCCAACAAAAAAAACAAAAAGAAAGAAGAAAAAAAGTGCTCTATCCCCATTGCATAATTGTTGCCAGACTTTAAAATTCAATGACCAGAAGCTAGACAATTGTTATATAAGAGCCAGCGAAACAACAGAAACAACAGGTAACAAACAATTAAGCTGTAATTGCTCAACGAACAGTTACCCTATAGCTAACATAATTAAGTTTAGCATAAGTATTGTACTTTTTTTACAATTCTTATAAAATGTTCAGAATATTAAATTTCTTGACTAAACTTATATTACAAATCTTAAGAGTTTAATTCCAAATTTCCTGTCATGCAGAAATTAATCTCACACTTAATCATATCGTAACTTATAGATTTCCTTATCGATTTCCATGAAGTTTTTAGAATATTCACGTAGCTTGCTTAACTTTAAGCAAATTAAATCTTGAGTATTTTATTTCAATATTTTATGTTCCTTGGTTATTTTAAAACATTGCTTTTAGGCAGAAAAAAAGCTAAATTTAGGCAATTTTTGATATAGATCATGCATATACCATGTATACAATACATTTCCAAACCTTTCCTCAACATTACGTACATTTTAAAAACCCCATTTAAACATTTTCTTGTTCACAGGGTATAAAACACCATCAGGAAGAGAGTGGAAATGAGAGTGTCTCTGTGCGTGTTCAAGTATGATGTAAAGCTTACACAAAAAAAGAAAACACTATGGCCCTACGGTAATAACAACAACCAGAAAGAACAAGCAATAACAACAAGCACAACAACTCTCGGACCTAGCAAAAAACATTCAAAGTGAGCCACAAAAAATAAAGTGGAAAGACAATAGAAAAAGAAACCAAAAAGCTAAAAACCAGAAACAAGTAATATCGTAGGCAATTTTAGCTACAAAAAGCTCGACTTAAAAATATCCCGTAAGTTAAGTTTAAAAATTAATTAATTTTTGTTGGTTTGAAAACTTTAGTTACAATTTATAAGTTTAACATTTTGTATGTATTTCTTTACGCTAAAAGTTAAATTCTCCTTCCAAAAGCTAAAGACAATTTATAATTATAAACTCTAGATGTGGATTAAACTAAAATACAACCAAAAAAATGCAATATAATTTTGTCATTCTATTCTTTTTTCTAAATTTAAAAATCATTTAAAAATGCATTTAAATCTCATGTCTCATGTCTCACAGAAAGAAAAATACTTTATTCAAGCATGATTTTTCTCAGCAATATTTTTATATTCGGGGTTCCGTAAAATTTTTTTAGTTAGATCAAATATTTTAGGCTTCCTTGACTTTTTAATGTTTAGTCGTTGACATTTTATACGCCTATTTTTTTAATTTCACAATAATATCCTGAATACATATTTAAAAAATTTAACTAGAATTTTAGAATGCTTTTTTTGTGTACCAATATTCACTTTAAAAAACAAACTTATGTTTGCATGCAAGCTACTGAAAAACTACCGTCTTTTTCAGCAGTTTTCTCAACTAATCGAAATACTTAACGAATGGGCCAAAAAGTCGAGCCACTTATTACCACACAAGGTAGCAACAAATAAAAAAAAAAGCACAGAGTACAGCAGAAACAGGCAATAGTCGTGTTTAACTTCAAGTACACACAAACACACAAATACACACAGACACAAAGAGGAGAAGAAGAAAAAACCGCCAAATAGCAACCGACGTTGACGTCGACGGTGACGGCGGCAACTGCACGTGATACATTCATCATGAACTTGAATTTGAATTTAAAGTTTAATGGTAAATCCATTGTTGTTGTTAGCATTGTTGTTGTTGTAGCTTTTATTGTTGTTGCGACCCGTTGTCTGTGGCAGTGACTGTGGTTGTTATTGTTGCTGTTGCTGGCAGGCAACAATTTGCGAGCACTTGTTACCATTGTTAGCTCGACTCAACTCAACTCGACTCGACTTGGCTTGAGACTTGGCAAAAGGCGTTGCCCACGGGCAGCTCGCAAAAATATTTAGCCAGAAATGTTGCAGCAACAACTACAACAATAACAATACTAACAGCAATTGCTGCTGTTGCTGCTTAGGTTGCCTTTTTGTTTGTTGTTGTCACTTGCACTTGTTGCCTTCATTCAGCATTGTTAGCTCTTTAGCCGTTTATCGATTTATCTCTTTATCCGTTTATCTCTTTATCCGTTTATCTCCATCTCTCTTTCGCTCTCCCTCTCTTTATCAAAGTCTCTGCACCTTATTGTATAACTGTCTGTCACAAGCCCAACAACAAAAACAACAATACACACACATGCACAAAAGGCTTAACCGCATGTGCCACGCCCACCTAAACTGCTACCTGGTCTGCGCACACAACGCCCACGCAAAAATATGCAAAGAACACGCCTCGAAAGCAACCAAAAAAAACCACACTGCAACTGCAACATCATCAACAAGCAACAAGTTTGTTGCCTAAGTCTTTTGTTTGTTAGAACTCGCAAAAAGACTTAGGCAACAAACTTGGGCATTTTCAGTTTTCTTGCGAAAATCTTTACAAAAAGGTGTCAAAAAAAAAATTCTCCATTAAATAACACTCTCATATACATATAAGCTAATTTGTTGCCCAAGTCTAGGCAGGCAAAGAGAGTGTTTAACAAGTTCGTTGACTAAGTCTTTGGTGCAAAAGAGAATATTGTGGAAAGTGTTCGTTTCTATGGCAAGTTTGTTGCCTAAGTCTTTTTTTAAAAAGTAAGATTAATAGCAAAGAGTACAAATTAATTAATAAAAACAATTTGAAATAAGTTAATAAAAAATATAATTAAAAGATAAACAATTCGGTGTACAAATATTTACTTGGAAAATAATCAAATTTGATAAAAAAAAATATAACAAAATAAAAATACAAAATATTAATATGCCAGTATTATTCATAAGTAGACGAGATTTTAAAAAACATTTTATGTTTAAAATCAAAATAAAACTGAAAGTAATATAAAGTGAAATAAAAGTTAAGGAATAATGAAAAATACTACAAGCAATTAGTATTCTCAAAATACATAAAAAAGAAAATAACCAAATTAGAAAACACAATACACCAAATTATTCAAAATAAATAGAGTAATTAAATTTAAAATAACGAAAAAATAAAAATAAAAAATGAAAAGAAGCAATACTAACAAAATTACTCGTAAATAAAAATTAAAACCTAAATAAAATGAAAAAAATGTTTACGAATAATAAAAAAAATAGTACAAGCTATTTATGTGCTCAAAGTATGTCTAATTTTAATCAAAACAAGATACACTTTTAATAAAGTTTAGTGCTAATTAATAGTAAGCTATGATATGATGCGAAAGATAAAGATGAAATAAGATAATGGAGAATTTGTAGCACATGGCATAAACGATACACGTCAAGAAATAGCTAGTTATCAACGAGTACTCGTGTATACAGTGTCTACTATATGTATGTGATATGGCCCATTCTGAGCGAACCACTGCCTGATTAATATGACAAACAGGTCGAGAAGTCTAAAAACAAAACAAAAAACTACTAAAATAAAATAAAATGAAATAAAATAAAACAAAAAACGTGCACAACGTCTCGCAACTCTTGAAGGTACAACGACATTGTCGAGTTTATATCGCATGGTGCAAAGAGCGAGCACAGACTTGGGGTGGGTTGATGAGAGGGGTATGTGGAAAGGGAGCTGCAAGTGGGGGGGCAACTGGGCAACTACTATACAGGGCAACTGGGCAACCGGGCGACCCGGAGCGGTGTGCGCTCTTTAAATGAATTATGAATTAAGTTTTTTGACTTGATGGCCACGTTGCCAACTAATTTCGACCTTGCATACAATTTTAATTAAATTTTTTTTTTTTTCGTCAATTATTATTATATTTTGTTTTTTTTTTTTGTGCAAAGCGAAGCGAATTCAACTACCAAAAAAAAAAAAAAACTTCGGCATCGACGGCAGTTGAGGAAAAAGAGGTGTTGACAGTGCGACGATGAAAATTTTGTAATGTGCAAGACGTGAGGTGCACAATGTTTAGTACTCTTGTTGCTATAGTTGTTGTTATAGTTGTTGTTATAGTTGTTATTATAGTTGTTATTATAGTTGTTGATATTGTTGTTGCTATTGTTGTTGTCCCAACTTTAACTTGAACTGCAAAGTCACAGCTAGAAAAGCAACAAAAACCAAACATTGTCAAGTTCAACATTCAAATGGATTTCAAAACAGCTAAGAATGCGCCAGTTGTATGTGAAATACTTACAGATACCCTGCAATCTATGTGAGAGACTAACAGATACCCTGCAATCTTTATTTAAGCTCTTCAAAAATGTTCTCATAAATGTTTCCGTATAATTAATTGTATAAAACATATGAAGTATAAAATATATGAAGTAAGATCTCAAGGAGTAAAAATCTCCGACAACAAAAAAATCAACATGCTAAAGTTTTTTATATTTGTCTTTTTAACTTAATTCACCATTAAAATTATTCACATTGGGTTCTAATCAGTCGGCATGACTGTTAGCTAAGTTATTATTATAAGATTTTATTTACTTATTGTAAGTCTCCATCTGGAAAAAATTCAATAAATAAAGCAAAGTAAAAAATTTTAGAAATTTTATTCTCAAAAAGTTTGTTCAAAATAAAATTTAAAAAAAAGTCAAGGGAAAAGTAAAAGTAAAATCTTGAGGAAATTTTGAAAGTGGTTCCTAAACCTTCTTTTTGAAAATTCATAAAGAAACGTTCATTAATTTTCTTTCTATGCAAATATTAAGTCATTTGAGAAATCAATCTTCGATTTCTGCATCCACAAATCTGAAGAATATTTTGAATAATTTGAAAACGAAAGTTTTACAAATTGCTGCTTAAAAATTTTAGATGAAGGTAAGAAAAAATCTATTTGAATTGTGAAAAATTAATATCAATTTTAAAGGGAAAAATATAAATTAAAAAATTATTCAGCTTATTTACTTAAAAAGAATCCAGTTAAGAACTTTGCTGTTTATAAGACGAACAGGAAAATCTGCTTAAGCAAAGTTAAGAAACGATCTAATCATTCTTCTAAGTCTAGCAAAGACTCAAGCTCAGTCTTCTGCTATTTATTCTCTAGCTTACACTTGAAACATAAATTACCATATGTAAAACCATTGTACAACGTCGACTCTCGTCACTTCTCCTCTCTTGTGGAACCATCAATGATATATATATATTGGCAGTTCATTATGGCAAAAAAACGCACACTGGTACCAAAATAGACATAGTGAAATGTGTTGGCCGAGGGAGCTTTGAAGGGGGAGCGAACAAAATTCCAGCGTCAGAAAAAAGTGAAGCGTTCATAAAACGGCACAAAAGGAAACAACAAACAACGGCAACAACGACAACAACGACAACGAAAACGACAACGGACAACGACAGGCAACACAGCAACAGCATCTGGAACTAAAAGGAACTGAGAAGACGCGATAGCCAAGATTCTACTATACACTGAGAAAATAAATCAAGCGAATTTTGGAATAAAATCAACCGCACTCAGTGACAAAAGTGAAGGAAATATTTGATTCAATTTTATTACTAGTTATTTTATTTCGCTCCCAGCAAATATTTCAACCATCGGAAAACTAATAAGATTTTTATACTTGAATTAAATATTTTAGATTTAGTTGTTTATTGAAAAACTTAATTATTGCCACTTAATTCGCATAAATTGAGTTCATTTAACAATTATATATTATATTATTAATATTTTTATAATCTACAAAAAACATCATTATTAATTGGTTTATAATTATATCCTAAATACTTAAAAAAAAAAAATCCCGGGACCGTAAAGGTTATAAAAAAAATACAAAATCAAAATTATATGTTGAATTTTATGGAAAGAAAAACTAAGAGTTAATTGAAGTTTTTAATTGAAAAATTGGAAAATAACTTTAATTTTTATTTATTATAATACAAATTAAAACTAAAATTTATTTTATGAATTTGAAATAAAAATTTAAATATAATCATTATTTAATAATTATTCCCACAATTATATATTATATTTTATAATCAACAAAAAACACTAATATTAATTGGCATTTAATTATATTTTATAAAATCTTTAAAAATTCCAATACCGTAACATTTATGATTTATAAAATTAAAATTATATGTTGATTTTCATAAAAAAAATAGAGAAATAATTTGTATATTTCTTTTTTATTTGAAAAATAAACTTTGATTTTTGATTTTTACAAGACAAATTAAAAGTGATTTCTTGATTTTTGAATAAAAATTTAAATTTTATTATTGTATCATAATTTTAATTTTTGTTCACAAAATAAGAGTTAAAATTAATTTTAATAATTAAAGTAATAGTTAAGCCCTGTTTCCAGGATACTGCATCCCGAAAAAGTATATCTAACATTTTTCTATTCCTCTAAATCATTTGCGATTCCTAAAAAAATTCATGTGGACTTTAATTGTAGAATAATTTAAATTTTTTCTGTGTAAAATAGTGGGAACAAGGGAAGGAAACGGGATTCAAAAGCGAAAAGCCAAAGATGTAACCAAAGTCCAAGAATCTGCACAGAGAGAGAGAGAGAAAGAAGAGGAAGAGAACAGGCTGCGGTGGGGTAAGGCTACGGTTCTCGAGCTTTGGATGGGTTCGTTTGGGTTGGGTTGCTCTTGGGACTGGGACTGGGACTGGGATTGGGCCTGAAACTAAGACTGAGGACTGTGCGACGGCGACATGGTCTCGTCTTCAATCGCATTGTTGTTGTTGTAGTAGTTGTTGTTGTTGTTGTTGTTGTTGCTGTTGTTGTCAGGCGTGTGCGCCGTGAATCCGCTATAACAGTGTTAGTACGTTAGTAGGTATACAAACAGGTAAAACAGGTATTCGGCCGCTCTTCATTTACTTTTTTTTTTTTGCCGCCGCCGCCGTCGCTGCTGCTGCTGCTTCTTCTTATATTTCTTCTTACTTCACTTTACTTTAGCATTATTTTAGCGAGCACGTCGCCGTCGATGACGACAATTGAGCAAATAAAGATAAAAAGTAAAAAAAAAAACGAAGAGAGAGAACAAAAATTACACACAACGCGACGGAAAGAACCAAAGAAGCAAAGGAAACAAAGTTATTGGAGGAGGAGGAGGCACAAGAACATTACATAGACAGCGCACAGCGAGCAGAGAGAGACAGAGAGAGAGAGAGAGAAGCTGAGAAAGAGTGAGAGAGAGTGCGCTTGAGGTAAACAAGAGAGCAACAACATCGCAGGAAGGTCCAAAAGAACACATTCTTAAAGACCTGCAATTACCGCACAGACACTGCAGATGATCATGATGAGCATTGTGAACATCGTTATGTTCATTATTATGATGTTGATGATGCAGATCATGATGATGATGAGCGACAGCCAAAGTTGAAGCCCAAAGCATTAATAGTGTTATAGGCGCTGTGTGTGCGCTCAAGCGCAATTTCAAGCAACACCAACACAGACACATACACACACACACACTCCAATACACATACATACATACACTCCGATAAGAAGGCACACGCATAGCTGCCATAACAAGTTGCAAGTGGCCCTGGCCTAGGTCTGGTTTATTAACCAGGATTAACAAGCCAACTTAGCTGTAGATGCAGTCGAAATTAGAAGAAAAACAAATTATTAAACCTATATATACTGTTACTTAAGTAATTGTTTTGACTAAATAATAAACTAAATTAAGTAATTAAATAATTAATTAAATAATTATAAATACGCAGGCATATTCTAGTTAAGTAATTATTTTGACTAAATAAATAACTAAACAAAGTGAATAAATAAAATAATTAAACAAAAAAATTATAAATACGCAGGCATATTCTAGTCAAGTATTTGTCTTAACTAAATAAGTAGCTAAACAAAGGAACGAAATAAAATAATTAAATAAAAAATAATTAATAATTAAATAAAATAATTAAATAAAGAAATTAAACAAAATAATTATAAATACGCAGGCATATTCTAGTTAAGTAATTGTTATGACTAAATAAATAACTAAATAAAATAATTAAATAAAATAATTAAATAAAATAATTAATAATTAATAATTAAATAAAGTAATTACATAAAATAATTATAAATACGCAGGCATATTCTAGTCAAGTAATTGTTTTGACTAAATAATGTAATGAAATAAAATAATTAAATAAAGTAATTACATAAAATAATTATAAATACGCAGGCATATTCTAGTCAAGTAATTGTTTTGACTAAATAATGTAATGAAATAAAATAATTAAATAAAGTAATTACATAAAATAATTATAAATACGCAGGCATATTCTAGTCAAGTAATTGTTTTGACTCGTGGCTCTATGGTTAGAATCGCAGACCTGGCCAAAAAAAAAATATAAATTCTGTTCGAAAACTTTTCTGACTTTTTCCCTACATTGGGATCGGTTTTTTTATTGATTCAAATACAATGTGAAGGTAAAATAAAAATATAAGAAAATATAAGAAAAAAAAAACTCAGCGAATGCTCTAGGAAAAAGGCCCTGAATATAATAAAATAAAAATATATACACAGTTAACGTATTATAAATTTGTTTATAAATTCATAAAGATTTAAGCCAACCGTCAAAATAAAAAGAGAAAAAAATAAAAATATATTTTCAGAATATATTTTTTAAATTAATTTATTTATAAATAATAATTATGTTAAAATTTTGATTCTGAAAATAATTATGTTCGAAATATGGTAACTCTGACATTTTGTTCCGTAGATTTCAAAATCAATATTTGTTGGGAGCTTTAATAAAATTCAAAATGAATTGAATTAGTTTAAATTAATTTGAAAATAGATTTAAAGGGAGTAAAATATATCATACATATAATATTTCTATTTTGATACATTATCTAGAGTATACAGAGTTTTACGTGGCAGTGTGGGAGTCGATAATTTAAAGTTTTGCAGAATATTTATTAAAATAATTGTAATCGATTTATGCAAATAATTTAATAGAGGACAATATCCTTCCGTTATTTTTCAAAAGATATTTTGATATTGCAAAAATGTATTTATTTTTAAACTTTAAAAAAACGCATTCCAAAGGATCAATCGAATAAAAGAATCAAAATGCAAAAATGTATTTATTTTTAAACTTATAATTTATATGTTTGAATTATTTTTCAACTTAAAAAAAACGCATTCCAAAGGATCTAGCGAATACAAGAATCAAAATGCTAAAATGTATTTATTTTTAAGCTTCTAAAAAGCGCATTCCAAAGGATCTATCGAATAAATTAATCACATTGCGTGCTAAGAAAGTCCAACAAAAAAAAAATTATGTGTATACTTAAACAAATTGGCTTGAAGAAATCGCTGACAACAGACAACAGGATTGATGTGTAGTTGTAGTTGTCGTTGTTGTTGTGATGGTTGTTGTAATTCTTGTTGTTGTTGTTATTGCTGCCTTGCGAAAGGGCAGAGCACTTGCATTTGGTTAGGCAGCGGCATTTGAGTGAGAGTGAAGTTGGCGCAGGAACAGCAGCAACAACAGCAGCAACAACAGCAACAGCAACAACAACAGCAATTATTTAAGAAGCGCGCGCAGCTCAAAAGGCAACAAAACTGCTGCTTCTCCCTCTGTCGGCGTCGCAGTCGGCGTCGCTGTTGCTGTTGCTGCCAAAGTCAGAGTCACAGTCACAGTCAAAGCCACTGCCAACAGGTATCTTTAGACGCACTTGTTTGCGCTCTCTCTCTCTCTCAAATTCGCTCGCTCTCTCTCTCTCTCTCTGAATCTCTTTCTCTCTCTCGCTCTCTGCATACAGCTACAAAGTTAGCTGTAAATTTGTTACGTCGCCTCGCCTGCCAGTGTGTGTGTGTGTATGTCACAGGTGTGCACAACGCGGCGAATTCGCTCTGTTTGTCGCCGCAGTCGCAGCGCTTACATCACACAATCAAGACACACACACACGCACGCAAAGTGTGTGAAATAACGTTAGTTGTCAGAGCGAGACAGCACATGCGATAGAGTGAGAGAGTGTGACTAAGAGAGAGAGAGAGAGAGAGAGAGAGAGAGAGAGAGAGAGAGAGAGAGAGAGCGCGCTGCAAGCGAAGAGAGCGAATTCTCGCCGTAATCTTATTGCCATTCTAAGCGCGTTCTAAGCATCGTCGTTGTTTCTGCTGCTTCTTCATTTTTATAGCCTCCACACAGATACACGCACACACACACACACTTACACACGCACACACATGCAAACGACGCTGCGCGCGCGTTGCCAACTATTTTGCCGTTTAATTTCGCTTATATGGTACTTATTGACGTTGTTTTTGTTGCTATAGCTCTTCTTCTTCTTCTTCTTGTACTTTTTCTTGTATCTACGCGTTACACACACACACACGCACACACATACATACACACACCTTGCCTGTCGATAATGATGAAATGAAATTCTTAAAGGTTCTCAACTGAAACTGCAGCTAAAATTCTGCAAGCAAATGACTTTAGCAAAAAACTTGCTATAAACCTAACAAATAAATATTTAAATTTTAATTTGAATAAAAAATAAAATAATAAATATTTTAATGCATTTTTATTTTTAATTAAAAAATATATTTCAATTGGAACCTGGAAAAAGTAAGTATATGTAATTCCCAATTGTGAATCTTTTAATACATACAAAAAATATAATTCAATTGGAATCTGGGAAAAGAAATTAATCAATAAATAAATATTGTAAATATTTTAGTACTTTTATATTTCTAATTTTTAATACATTTGAATACATTTTTCTGTTAATTAAAAATAATTCAATTGGAATCTGGGAAAAGAAAATTAATCAATAAATAAATATTGTAAATATTTTAGTACATTTTATTTAATAAAAAAAAATATTTCTAATTTTTAATACATTTGAATAAATTTTTCTGTTAATTACAAATAAATATTCCTCAAGTGGAATCTGGTAAAAAAAATTAAGCGAATGTAATTTCCAATTGTAAATATTTTAATACACTATTTATAATTTGACTATTATGGTAATTTTTACATTCTAAATATTTTAATACTTTATTGTTAATTTAAAAAAAAATGCAGTTC
Organism: Drosophila kuntzei; assembly: GCA_035042165.1. Classification (NCBI taxonomy): domain Eukaryota; kingdom Metazoa; phylum Arthropoda; class Insecta; order Diptera; family Drosophilidae; genus Drosophila; species Drosophila kuntzei. Next base: position 165,097 of record JAWNLU010001388.1, on the reverse strand, counting down.
AATAATTTCCAATTGTACATATTTTAATACTTTTTTTTAATTTAAAATACAACGTTTTAGTTTCAAAATCTCGGGAGAAAAATAAAGCAAATATAATTTTCAAATGTAAATATATTAATAAATTTTATTTTAAAAAGTATTAGTTGAAATATGGCTTTAGAAAATAAGCAAACATAATTTCCAATTGTAAATTTTTGAATACACTATTTATTACCCGACTATGGTTTTATTTTTTGAATTGTAAATATTTTAATACACTACTTTTCGCTATTTTTAGGCTCAATTCTATGGAAAGCAAATCAAAATAGTTTTCATAACATTTGTGGCAACAACATAAATAAATGCCGATTTCAGAGTCAAGACCAAAGTTATAATAACAACAACAACAGCTCTAAGTACAACAAGTACAAGCCAAACAAACACACACAAGTACACACACTCACACACATAGCAAAAGATCCCAACCGGCAAATGGCCAAAGCAACAACCAAAGCGAGCAACAGGCTAAAGAAACAGCAGCAACAACTACAACTACAGCAACAACATACAACAACAACAAGAAGCGGCAGCGATAAAACATTACCTCTACCTTGACTCTGAACCAACAAGTAATACACACACACACACCAACAGCGAGAGAGGTACACATACACAGAGAAAAAGAGAGCGAGAGAGAGAGCGAAAAAAAACTGCATGAGAAACGTTATGTGAGCGAAATGAAGCAACAAGCAACAACAAGAACAATGTGAGCTGAGACGCAGGCGCAAAACACTCTCACTCTCTCTCTCTTGGCTGTTGGCAGCGACGATCCACGATCGACGATCGACGTGAGCTCAGGTGCTCACAGCGCTCAGCAAACGGGGCACGCAACCAGGCAGCGCACAGTGGTCAAAATCGGTATTAAACAATTGACATTGGTAAAAAAAAATATACAAAAACTTAAAAAAAAATTAAAATTGAAAAAAAAAATAAAGAAAATAAAAAAAAATAAAAATAAATTTAAAAACACACTATATTCGAACCGAAATAACTGATTAGTAACCGATTATTTTATCGCGGCTAGTTTCGTTTTATTCAAGCATTGAATTTAATTATTTTGTTAAGGTGCAATCATCATATTTCAAACCAATTTTGATTTTAAATTTGAATATTGATCTTATTAAATAAATCATTTCTTAAAAACTAAAAATGTTTGATTATTTATTAACGTATTTTTTAAACTTTTTACAGCCAGTTTTTCTAAAACCAAAATAAAACCGATATTCATTTCGATTTAATACCCTGATATTCATATTTAATAATGTAAATTAATAGTAAAATATCTCCTTTATAGTTTTTTTGAAATATTTCTCTTATTTTAAGAGGCATTATGTATTCGATATTTCACATAAGATAACAAGATGTCCAAATGTGCAAGCAATACCAACGAAAAAGTCGACGTCAACGCGAGCTACAAATGCGTGTCCGTTTCGAGTGCTTGTGCGTCTCTCTGGCGCCCCTTAACAAAATATTATGGACAGAGCAGTGGAAACCAAAAGCGTCGCCACCGCTGCTCTAAGATATCGTCTTCAACAATATCAATATTATCTTTAAATCGTTTTTGAATGGAACGTAGAATCCTATAGCTTTTATACCTTTTATAATAAATATAATATGAGAAAGCTTCTGCACAATTTCGGGTCATTTGGACACTTTTGAACTATCTCTCCATAGATGAACATTGATGATTGAGCCGATCTCACCATAAGATTAATAATTTTTGACACTATTTTCGGAAATGAATATCTTTAACCCGTTCTTATTTGATTTCGGCAAAGTTTGGCGAAAAGAATTTAAGCTTAGTTGGTGAACTTAAGTCCGATTAAGCGAAAAATTCAAAATTTGAATTACTTTGCCTAAATGCAACGTGAAAAAATAAATGTTCTGAATGGATATAAAATAAAAAGTAAAAATCGGAGCAGGCCTGATATTTAAATTTAATTAATAATATAAGTGAAAGACTAAACAGCACAAAGTGCACATTTCGCCCACTGTACAGCGCCAGCTTAAACAGTTACGAGCCGAGCAAAGACAGAGCCGAGTCGGTTGTCGGCTTTGTGTTCGTGTTCTTTCACATGTTCTTCGGCTCACTCACTGACTCACTGACGAAAGCGAACGTACGCTCTCTCTCCTAAGTACGCTCTCTCTCTCTCTCTTTGTAGTTCTCGGTTTCTCTGTCTCTCGCTTGAAAAGTGCGGCTTACGGTGTTTTGCGTTGAATTCGCCTCATCTAACTGAGTTTGTTGTAGCAGCGCTGCTTGCGCTACCTTCGCTGCCTTCGCTGCCTGCGCTGCCGTTTTGCGGTTGACTTTGGCCTAACTGCTCAGCGGCTCACACCGCTTCAATACAGTAAGAGGCGAGCCGGCGTTGTGAATGCACGTGTTTTCGCTGCAAAACTGCCAAAAAAAAAAAAAAAAACAACAACAAAAATACAACTACACATATACACTGAGAACCGTTGAACAAAATAAATATACTTAATCTAAAAAAAAATAAACCCAACAACAACAAATCGGTTAAAAGCGGGAAATTCGCGTAAAATATACAAAACTCATAAACTGATAAACAAAATAACAGTTGAAAGTTATATATCGAAAAAAGAAATAATACTATAAAATTTTTTTGTTTTGTTTTTCAAAGTGCGCAACGTATTATACATATATATTAATATAATACGTACATCTTTATGTATATTATATACATATATTATTGAGTAAAAGCAACTATAAATGATGAAGAAACATAAAAAGTTAAACTGAGCCGAGCTCAACTCAGTTCGATATATCTAAGAATTTAATTTAAATATATATATCAAAATATATATAAATACATTATTTGTTTTTTTTTTATATAAATCGGATTTGCTGATAGAACTGCCGTTCGTTAAAAAAAAAAACACACACACACAGTGGGAAGGCGAAACAGACACACATTTGGATTAGTGTTTTGTTTACTGTGCCAGTGTGTGTGTACGCGCGCGTTTGTGTGTGTGTCCCTCTATATATATATATATATATATATAAATATATGAATTGTGTGTGCTTTTAAATCTATATGTTATAATATTGATAATATTAACAACGACAACGACAACAACTAAGCCAAAATGCCGAAAATCTTTTTGATCAAAAATCGTCTGCATCAGCAGCAACAACGTCTGCTAGAATCACAGAATCTGTTGCAGCACAAGGCACAGGACGATGAACGTTGTTTGGTGCCGCCGCTTAGTCCGAGCAGCGCCAACAGTTCAACAGCGGCCGCCCGTGAATCGGCACGTTCGCCCACGCCGACGCCGACGCCGACGCCGACGCCGATGCCAACGGTGCCAACGGGTCCTACAGCCCCGGAACCGGAGCCGGAACCGCAGGGACAGGCAACAAATGAGGATCAGCCACTGAGTTTGACAACAACGACCCGCAAACGTTTCCATCATCGACGTCATTATTTTGGCCAGACGCGTCACAGTCTCGAACTGTCGTCGACAGCGCAGGAATCAAATTCGAGCATCAATTCAAATGTTGAAAGCAAACCGCAAACGCAGCCCAGCCAAGTTCAAAATGGTAAGTTGATATCTTCATCTCAATTTCCTAACAATCAAAAGACTTAGGCAACAAACTAATCAGTCAAGTTTGTTGCCTAAGTCATTTGTTTGCCCATCACCACAAAAAACAATTTTATTGTGCCTATGCAAATTGCAACTGCAACTCTTGAAAAGAATGCACATAAAATAACAAAATAAATAAAAACAAAAAAATAACAATTTTGTTGAAAACTTTCTTCGATTTCAACTGAATTAAGAATATATTTTCCCCAGTTTTATGTTGTTTGTTTATGACATTTCTTAACCGCACTCAGTTCAAATTCGCTTTTAGCACTGACAAATTTAATGTCACTTCATTGAAAATCATTGTGATCTTTGATCTTCTCAGTTAAGAGATGCGTTAAAAAAAGAAATTCAAGAATTTCAAATAGCAATGGAATATAATAAATATTTTTTTCAATTTCAATTTCAATTAATACCTAGATTTCTTCGTATACAGAAATGTGTATAATTAAATTCTAGTAAAGGTTTAAAGATTCTTTTTAAATAAATTATCCAAAGTGTTTCGAGACTTAAGAGGTTTGGAGATTCTTTTTAAATAAATTATCCAAAGTTTTTCGAGACTTTGGTTTTAATAAGTGATGAAAAACAAGTCTTATCGAGTTTATATTTCGACTCTTGTAAACTTTCTATATATGCATATATAACTATTTCTTGTGCAAAACCCGATTCTTTGATGTCTTTGCATCACTATGTCAAATAAAAATATTACAAGTTAAAAAGTCAGTATCGATTTTCACATCGTTTTAATCAATTGTTGTACTCACCTCACTTTTAATCGATTTCACTTAAGAATGTAATCTATAAAGCGAAGACTTATGATCTGAAAATAGAAAAATAAAAATATTTGAGCTGCGAATTGAGAATTGTACCAAAATTAAAGCTTAAATTGAGATTCTTTCTTTTACAAAATCTTCAAATATGCTGTAAAAATTAAAAATTCTACTCTCGAGCTAATTTTACGCGTCACTATTTTAGTTTTTAGTTTTTAATATAATATTTATTTTGGGTTCTTTTGCTGAATTCTCGGAAACAAATCAGTTTATTTTTCTTGTTCTTTGTTCGAGTTGTTGCCTTAAGGATCCATTTGAATTTCCTGCAAGCCATAATGTTACATTTCGAGCTCATTACGAGCGACTAACAACAAAAAGCTGACAGGCAAATAAATGCTTATGACCATATAATAGCTACAAATCAGTCAGTCAAATGCTGATGGCTATCTACAGTCTGGAGTTCTACAAATACAAATACAAATACAGTGAACACAACAAACGAATGAACGAATGAACAACAAAACTAAAGAACAAAATTTAAGCAGAGTCAGCGTTGTCTGGTTGTTGTGTTGACGCCCACACGACACGACCCTTGGATTTCATTCGATTCTACGCCGAATCTTTGGCAACATCAATCACTTTCATTGAATTGCCAAAAATGAAGAAAAACAACAACAACAACAACAAGAGATTCCGATACAGATTCAGAGAGGTTCTCCACGTCTCGTTGTGATCCATCTATTTTGGTGTCTTATATAATCTTTGTGGCTGCCTATTAAGTCATACGATTTGAGGCCCGCAACAGGCGGTCTGGTATGGTCTGGTCTGGTCTGGTCTTTCTCGACCCGCTTCACCCTTGACCATGACCAAAAAATAAAAACCGAAACCGAAAATGAGAAAATAATCTAGACGAAGAATATTCATATCAATAAATTCAAATCGTATAACTTTCTTTTCGATTGGGGGCTAATAAGAATTTATGAACTTTGTCTCGAAAGTGAATTTTTGTCCATGGTGATTTTTTTTATTTTTAATTCGTTTTGTTTCTTATTTCGCTTTATTTTTGGATTTAAATTTGTCTGTGGAAATGGTTCACTGATTTGTGGTTGGGCATCAAGTTCGCTGCCTAAGTCTTTTGTTTCACATGCTTAACTGCCCTTTGTCTTAGCGCAAAAATATCATAATTACATGTAGGAATAAAGTATAATAAAGAGAATAGCTTAGCAAAAGCATAAGCATAGAATGGAATGGTATGGAATGAAAGGGTATGAAATTCAATGGATAGAATGGAATGGAATGGCAAGTGGCAAGTGCTGTGGAAGTGGATGTGGAAGTGGAAATTACTCGTTGTCGCTGGTTGAACCCCAACTTGAATTTTAAATCACACGCAGCTACTAACTACCAAGTGTGTGTATGAGACTATGTAATTCTAAGTGTGTGTGTGTGTGTGTGTGTGTTGTGCCCAGAGGGGCAAACTTGAAATTTGAGTGTAAAATCTTTCACTTGAAATCAATGTTCTCCCATGGCTTGAAAACGTGAATTGACTTTATAAATTGATTTAAAGAATTAAACAATTTGTTAATTTCTCACAAATATAAATTCCGACAGAGAAATATTAATTTAAGCTGCCTTTTTTAGATATAAATTGGATATTATTTTAACGCTCATAATATTTCTAATCTCAAATAAAATTGCAGCTCAAGAAATTTACAAATAACTTTAGTTACAAGAATATTTTAAAGTCATACAATTTATAGAAAAAATATACGTATTACATCTAAAATAAGTAAAAATTCGCTGTTTACAAAAATATTTTAAAGTCGAAACATTTTTAAGAGAATTGTTGATTAAATTGAGTTTTGTGTTATTTTTAGATAATTAATTGAGTTTCAAATTGATTTTTTAACCATTTTTCTAAATATCTTTTGTGTTTTTCAAATTGATAGTTCTTAGCTTTATTTTAATAATATTTCTGAATTTTCAATTTGGTTTAATAACTAAAAGTAATAAATTCTTAAAGCATTTTTATGTCTTTGATCTGAATTTATTCTTAGTGTTGCTTTAGTCAGTTGTTGAGTTTAGTTAGTCACTTAGTTAGTTTCGCCTGTGGTTTAACCTGAGCCACCATGTGGCTGCAAACCGCAGCGTTGTATTCATTTTTCCGCTGCACAGGCCTTGCATTATTCTGGACATGGACTCTGACTCAGTGGTTTAGTGGGCTCTTGGCTTAGCGGTTAACGTTGGCCAAGAACTTCACACACTTGAGCGCACACACACACACACATGTGTGTGTGTGTAGAATATAAAGTTAGTTAAAGTTGGCAATGGGCAAATTATATAACAATGCAAGCAAGCCACAAATCTCTTTTGGCCAAGCAAAAGTACAAGTTGAGAGCAGAAAACTCGTCGCTGGGCAATAAAACAAAGAAGCAGCAACACAAGAAGATGTACAAAAACGAAACTAAAGCAAAAGCGGAGATAAATAGAAGAGGTAGAAGTGGAAGTGGAAGCAGTAAAAAAAAAAAAAGAAAACCAAAGATAGGCAGCTAGCAAAAGTTGCAGCTAGCCTAAAGATCATTATGATGATCAAGTTGCCACTAATGATGAGGGGGAAGGGGGGAGGGGGAGGGGGCAGAGAAGAGGGCTGGCAAAAAAGAAAAAACGTGTACATAAGGCCAAGTTGACTTTGGGCGTTGCTTGCGTCGCTGGGCTGCCATTTGTCCAAAGCAAAGTCAAGGCAACACGAAAAGTGGTAGAACCAGTAACAATAACAACAGCAACAACAGCAACAATAACAACAGCAGCAACAACAGCAACATCAGCAAGCACGATTCTTGGCAAGGGCATGCCACACGAGTGTTGGCCACAAAAGAGCCCAAGAAGAGCAGCTCAAAAGAACAGAAAACCAAAACCAAAACCAAAACCGAACCCTGTCTCAAGTGCAACATAATGATGTTGCCAGTTGCCTCTTGGCTGTTGCCACGGCCATAATTGCTGTTGCAAGAGTCTCTCTGATTTTTGCTCCCATGCCCAGGCAACAAATATATATCTACACTCAAAAAAACATTCATCTTAAATAATTTATTCTTAAAATAAGACAATTTCAAGACCAAATTAATAAGACTAAGAATATTAATCTAAAATTTCGCAGTTCTTAATATAAGAATTAAAAGTCTTAAATTGTTAAGAAAATATAAATATTTCATATTTAATATGATAACAATAAGAGCTCGAGGGATCGAAACCCGCTCTATAACCAAGGAAAAAACATATAATCGGAATATTTATAGAAAAAATAAATCCAAAAAAAGTATAAATAAGGTTTAAAACAACTGTCTTATTTTTTTATTTATTATTTATTTTTATTATTTATTTTATTTATTTATTTTTATTATTTATTTTATTTTGATTTGAGAATTTAAGACTGTTTGGTCTTAAATTAAGAACTTATTCTTATTTAAAATGTTCTTAAAATCAAGATGTATTTTCTAAATTTAAGAATTTTATGTTAACGACGCATTTTTTATATCCAAATTCATAGTTCTGAGACCAAAATCTTGATTTAGAACATTTTTTTTATCAGTGTACACACACACTGAGAGAGACTTATACTAACTATAAATATGCTTTAGTTAGTGCGGTTATATAGTCTGTTGGTGCTTGTTGCGTGTTGCATGTGGCAGCCATAAATATTCATATAGATATATAGTACATTATATATTCAATATGGAAGCGCGACCTTAAGACAAGGTCTGATGACTCTTGAAAAATTCCTAGAACAACAACTACAACTACAACAACAACAACAGCTGCTACTAACTAACTTTAGTTTTTAAGTAACTGACTAACTTCCTGTGCCGCAACAATTTTTGCAATCGTCTTTTGTCGATCTTTTCATTTCATTTCATTTCATTTCATTTCTTCTTTCTTCGGGGCATTCAAAGTAAAAGTCAATAAATTCAAAGGAAATTCATTGATAAAGTTGCTGCGATAACTCAACATTGACCACTTAGCACTTGATAACAACAACAACCGACAATCGACCATCGACAACATGACGAACTCTGCAGCTGTTAGAAGAGACCATCAAAATAAACAAAATAAAAATATAAAGAGTTGACGCACGCAGATGTTACAACACGCGGCCGGAAGTTAGCGAAAGGTTGCAAAAGTTCTGCAACTCCTTTCCCTTCCTTTTCTTTCCTTTTCTTTCCACTCCCTCCACTATTATCACCATCTTTCTACCTTGTCCAGCTGTGCAGCAAATGGCAAAAGCAAAAGTTCATGTTAAGGAAACGTAACTTTAAAAAAGAAGCTAAGGTTTCATCTAGGAATTCTATAATCATAAAAATTATCTGGGATTTCGGAATAAAGTCGGTAATCCTGGATTTTCTTAAACTTAATACTTAATTCAAGTCCAATTTTTATTAGCAATATTTTGATTTTAGGGGTTTTGTACATTTTCCTTAGTTAGATCAAATTTTGTAAGCTGCTTTGACTTTTTAATGCTGCCATTTTATTCGCATATTATGAATATTATATTAACAATATTATTATAACAATAACATCCTAAATACATGCTAAACTCAAGAATTTTAAACTTTAATTTGAGAATGTTTTTTTTCTATAAGTGTTTAATTTAAGTTTTTTAGTTACATTTCTATGAGATTTTTCTACTTTAAAAAATGTGTTAAAAAACAAAGAATTTGTCCAACAAATGATTCCATATAATATTTACTAAGGATGTAGATCTAAGCTCAAATTCAATCAGTTCCTATGCTTTCAATTTTAAAAGTACTATAAGTTAAACTTTACAACAAGAAAAATGAATATGCAAAATAATAAAATTAAATATAATTCAATTTTATTTTTTACTTACTTTGCATTTATTTATTGAATATTCTTCAGCGGGAGACTTGCAATAAGTTTATAAAAATCTTATAATTATTTTATATTTTGTTGGTCAAACATTTATGGATTTAATTCTTAGACTAGAACTCGAATTCTGAAAAACAATTTAAACCCAAAGAAAAGAACAATTGTAAGTCAAGATCTTCCATCAATTCCCAAAGCACAATCCAATCTAATGTTAGCTTAGAATTCTCTTAACTCTACCAACTTTATTTACAAGCGCAAATTGTGAGTTTCGCATTTAGGCTGAAAAACCTTTATGGGCCTGCCTAATAAGGCATTTCGGCACATGTTGTGTTTGCTCTTTGGCTAGTTGAATGCGCTGAACAATTTGAGCATTCGACTCAGACTCAGAATCCTTGGCTCAAGTTCGTTGCCTAAGTCATTTGTATTTTTCCCCCTCATTTTATGCTGGTTTCTTTTTCTCTCTTTTTTTTCTGCACTGTGCGCTGGGAGTCTGACATTAGTTGTTACCTGCTGGCCAGGCTGACTGATAAACAATGCAGTTGTCTACCTGTTTTAAGGGCTGACTCTACTAGCTACCGCTCGATCCTGTTCTCTCTCTCTCTCTCTTTCTCTGTCTTGGTGGAAATCAAACAAAACGGCAGAAATGAAGAAGGTAAAATAAAACAGAGATTTGACAATCAGAAAAACGAAGCAAGAAGCAAAAGCAAAAAGGGCAAGAATCCTGCACACACGCATACAATGATCAAATTCAAAGCTGAGATTTATTTGTGCAGTGAATCAACACACACACACACACACTAAGAGAGACGCCAAACTGGTCTCAAGTGCTGCGCTCGAGAATAAAAATACGTTTTGTATGTGTGTATTTGAAAAGAACAAAAAAAAAAAAAACGAAGAAAAAAAAATAAATATAAATAAAGAATAATAATAAAGGAAGCGAGGTTTTTTTTCTTCGCCTCTTCTTCTGGCTCTCTTTTTGGTATGCAGCAGTTGGAGCACAAAATACCTGACCAAGAGGCCTCGCCTCGACTCTCAACTCTTGCTCAAGTCCGAGAATCGACTCAGTCTCAGTCTCCGTCTCTGTCTCTGTATCAGACTTTGTCTTTGGCCCAGCCCTGTGTGTGTTGTGTATTGATTGTATTGCCTGGCTGGCCCCTCTAGGCCTTTTCATGCCCCTGTCATGGCCTTTGTCTCCCAAAGTCATCTTTCAGTTTTTAGCATGAAAATGCATTTCTTGTGCAACAACAAAAACAACAACAGCAACCGCTTCTTCTGCATCTTCTCTTCTTTATTCTCTGTATTTTTACTTTGCCTTGCAGCAGCTTTAATTGAATTAAGGCATTAAACAATTGTAAGCAATAGACAGGCAAATGATCTTCAAGACAGTCGATACACTATAAAAAGTTCTTCAATCTTCAAGTTATACCAACAATTCAAATCTTGTCAGTTTTGTTCTATTTACCTCTATCATAAACATACAAATCAAATTCTTTTGCAGTCTTCCTAAACTTTCCTATAAATATTTACAATATCTTAACTATATCATAAATTTTCCATTCCATTCTTACAGATTTTCAAAAAATCAATTTACATTTTGCTATGTTATCTCTTTACATAGTCACATACCAAATTTAGTGATTCCATCTCTAGTAGTTCCCGAGTTCAAATAGAACATTTCAGACTCAGATTTTCATTCTTACAGATTTTCAACATTTTACTTTACTTTAAACTATATTAGAGTTCCGCGTAGTTACATACAAAATTTTGTGATTCCATTTGTTATAATTCCCGAGTTCAAATAGAACATTTCAGACTCATCCACAGTCTCTTTAGGAGCATTTCATTTAATGATTTTTTTTATTGGCATAAATTTCTGGTTTTTGCAGTGTCAATAACTTGTAAATTGTTTGTATATTAAGGATTTCATTTACTGTTTTTTATATGTATATTTATTAGTATTAATATTATTATATGTATTTTTAATATGGAAACTCGTTTCGGGGCGGACGATAATAAACCATCAAATTATTGCATTTGTTTTTTTTGCTTTTGTTATATGTATATATTTATACAATTTTAATATGCGATTGAAACACGTTTAACAATAACAAAAACAACAACAATAGAACTTGTTTCCCATTTGTTGTTGTTGATAAAAAAGTTAACTGTTGTTTTGTTTAACGAACGAGTTTCGCATTCCGCATACTTCAAAATTTCAATTTCGATATATTTTCGATTGTTGATTCTTCATACCGTTTTTTTCTCTCTCTCTCTCTCTCTTTAATTTGTCGACTTTGAATGACTGGAGAAATAACACGCCAAAAAAATAAAGATCATCTTATAATATATGATATAATGCCGTTTGAATACACTTTACTTCAATTGTCTAACAACGTTTTGGGCTTCATTATGTCATATTTGCAATTTGTGCTATTTTTATGCTTCTGCTTATTGCATTCCAGTTTTTTGTATACTTTTTACTTTGCTGTTCTTCTTATTTTCTCATCTTTCTCTTATCAGAACTTTGCAAATATTTAGCAATTATTCTGTTTCTAATTTTCAAACGATTAAAATCAATCGGCAAAAAGAAAATTAAAAAATTAATTAAAATTAATGTTTAAATATTAAATATTAAAAATTAACATTTAAATTAATATTAAATTAAAAACTGAGGTCGAAATGCATTGAAACGAATTGAAATGAAACACAAGGCAATTTATATGAGATGTCCCTCTACAATCCGTTTAAAGATAAAGGAAACTTTGCTATAGAAAATTCAAGTTGTTTGAAGGTGTTGTCTATAGATAGACAAATATACATATTTCTTTATTTTCTCTCTCTCTCTAACATTGTTTTAATTTTGTTTTCGTTACGTTTAATTCAAGTGTGTGAATTTTCATATAATAAGCAGCATTTTATTCAATTGTTGTTGTTACTTTGTTTATTGCAATGTAAATTGCATTGTTTAAATAGCATTTAAATGCATTTAGTTATTGATTAAACAAATTATGGGCTCATTTTGAATGATTTATTGTACTTGTATGTTAAACAGTTTCCGCTCGACAATTATCAATGTCAATTGCATGGTTTGTACTCATCAAACAACAATGCAACTAGAGTTTAATTCAAGGGAAAATTCATCTCAAGATTAAAGATGTTGGAAATGGCAAATAATTGATAGTTAAGATATGTTAAGTTAAGGTTATTGGTATGAAAACTGAGATTGTTTTTAATTAAGAGGGCATATAAGCATAAGAAGACATTCCTATGGAAATAAAATGAAACGAGTAATGAAAATTAATTAAAGGAAACATTAAGTTCACATATTTTGTATGAAAATTTAAAATATTTAACATTGAGAAGGAGCAACTGTACAAAGAAACGAATGAGAATGAAATAGATTTAAAAATGCATAGAAAAGTTGCACATTTAATAAAGAAGTTTGAATTGTTATATCGTTTAGTTAAAATCTGTTTATATAGAAATATAGATTGATAGACTTGGAATGGTTAAAGGACCTAGAAACAAAGTGGAATGGAACAAGTTAAAAAATTATTTTAAAACATGTAACTGATGTGGAAATTAAGAGATAACTATGCTTGAATTAAGTTTAAACAGGCTAGAAACAAAGTGTAAGGCAAAAAGTTGAAAAATGAATTTAAATTAATATATTTTAGGAACTAAGAACTTTGAAACTTACAGATAAATAATCTTGAATTCAGCTTAAACAGGCTAGAAACAAAGTGGAATGGAACAGTCAACAATTATTATTAGATATGAAAATAAAGTTTAGGTCAAATTGAAATGAGATTGAATGGGAGTTATTTCAGTGTGCTGATACACGAAAATTGCATGTTTTGTAACCAATTTAAATGGATCGATGAGCTAACAACAACAACAACAACAACAATAGCAATAGCAACAGCTATTACAACAAATTAATGACAATATCAATAATCACACACACGCAAAAGTCTAAAGTTAAGCAGATAAAGCAATTCAGAAGATACAAAACCAAAAAAAAAAGCATTAAACAGTTGCATGCACACCTACGGATACACACTCAGGTGTGTGTGTGTGTAAGTGTGTGTGTGTACATATGCACATGTAATGCACACACTAGTGTCATGTATTTTTCAGGTCAGGGTTGACTTGTGACTGACTAAATGAATGAATGAATGAATTGAATGCATGAATGCGCCCCGCCAACTGTCCCCATGTGTGTGTGAGTGTGTGTGAGTGTGTGTGTGTGTGTGCACGACTAACTAAAACATTGACAATTTGTAGAGACAATGTATGTGTTTTTTTTTATATTTATAAACGTTGCTGAAACCGCTATAAGCTACCCCCACCTCCAACCCCCTCTCTCCATCTCTCCATCTCCATCTCTCTCTCTCACTCTTGCTCTCTCGCTCTCACTTGCATTGGCGTCTGAACTGGTTATGCACTTGACAACTGGCAGTCAATAAGCCAGATATCCCAACTGTTGATGCTGCCTTCATTAGGGACGCATTGTGGACACTTTTTCATCAGCTTCTTCTTCCCCCCCCCCTCCATTTTTTTGGCAATGAAAATGTACACTGTTAACAAAAAAGGTTCCAAAATCAAGATCTGAAGAATATTTTAAATAAGACCAAGTATTAAATACTCAAAGCAACAACAAATAAATAAGTCAAGTTTTAAAACTTTAAACTTATTTTTATTGTGTTTTTTTTTTGTCTTTTTTTCAGTGTCAAAATCAATTTCATTTGTATCTGTAAAATATATTTCCCTATATTTCAACAGGTCACAAACGTATTGTTTTGTTTTCTTTTTGCCTTTGTTTCGTTTCGTTTGATTTCGATTTCGATTTCGTTTTTTGGTTTTATTTTTTTTTCTCAAAGACTGAAAATTGTGCAATTTTGCACACCTCTATCTCCGGGAACAAGACACACAACACACAGTTTGCGGCCTGAATTGGTCAATATTTGACCTATGAATTTGTGAAATTTGTTTGAAATATTTTTTCTTTATCTTTTCCTTTTTTTTTATTTCTTTTTCTTTCATTGATCGCTTAGCGATTTGCATAAAACGGCAATTTTAATATCATGGCATGCGATGTGTCATTTGTATCGCTTAAATTGAGATGATATGCGTTCAAATGGGGTATGCACAACTAGCTAAATACGCTGTCATTAATACTCATTTCAAATTTCACAACCATAACTCTATTAGTATTCGAGTTCAATCAAATTGGTTGTGATTTTTGTGTGTATAATATGTCGTATAAGTGACAAACTGTTTGTTTTATAATCAGAAAGATGTTTTTAGTCATATCGCATCCACATACCAAATTTCACAGTCTTAACTCTTTTAGTTTCCGAGTTCAGTTAGATGAGCTATGATTTTTCGTGGTATTTCCCACAGTTGTGCAACTTTAATAAGGCATAAAGTGCCTAAACTTATAGTTTAACAGTTTTAAAGACATTTTGGATATTATGGATATTACATGGGGCACAGCGTGAGGCTTCACTTTAAGTCTCAATAACAAACACTTGAAATATATTTGTCAAATTGCTGCTAATTTGTGCAGTTGCCCAATTTGTATGTGCCCGAGTGTGCGAGTGTGTGTGTGTGTGTGTAGTGTATGTTTGGCCACACCTCAATTGAAGCACAACACACACACAACGAATCAACCGCTATCAAGTTGGCAATGTCAGCAATTTCAATATCAATATCAAGTTCGTTGCCTAAGTCTTTTGTTTGCCTGCAAGTGAAATTTGTGGACAACAAAATAAACTATGATAAAAATATGTAAAAAAAAAATTATATGTATATAAATAAAAATAAATAAACAATAAATTAAAAAATTAAATGCATTTAATAAGCCAATAAATATAAATCAATTTGAACAGATATACATTTTTTTTATTATAATTATTATCTTTAATATTTGTTGTAAGCTTTAAGAGGCAAGCACAAAGCACACACATCACACACATATCACACACATACACATAAAATTGAGTAAAAAAAAAAAAATGAAAAAAAAAATCTACCGGTTTTCAAGGTTAGGCCCCGCTTTAACTGTATTAACACCGGGCCCGTAATCACAGCAGCCGCAGCTAAAGTTACGTCATAAATGAACAACGCACACACTGCCTACAACAACAACAACAACAACAAAAGACGACGACAACTTTTGTTGCGCTTGTTGCGGTTTTGGCTCATTTCATTTAATAAAAAGAAAAAATAATAATAATACAAAAAAAAAATGACTGAAAACTGAAATTCAAACTGCAGCAACAACAAACAATTTTACGCATAATTTCATATTTGTAACAAAATACAACAACAAGAGGGAGACAGAGCGAGAGTGAGAGAGGGAGCAAGAGCATAATATGCATAATGTTGTAAGTGGGAGTTTACTTAATACAAATTTTTGTGTTGTAGTTGTTGTTGTATTGGGATGCTTAACTTGTTTTCCATTGATCTGGTTGTTGGCGTTGCTGTTGTTGTTGTTGTTGTGCCAGCTAAATGTGGGTCAAAACTGGTAGGTAGATGGCAAGCAACAAAGGGTCGCCTGCATCATTTCATATGTTTACAGTTAAAGCAACAACAACAACAACAGTGCAATTTGTCGTCCGTGTGGCAATAAATATTGAAGCAACAACCAAAAAAAAAAAAATTAAAAAAAAAATTAAAAGGCAACAACAATTTCAAATGAAACGAAGCGTTGCCCATGAGCATCATCATCATCATTATCATTATTAAATTCTGTACACTGATAAAATAAAAGGGTTTAATATGACGATTTTGGTTTCAGAACCAAATATTAAAATTAAAAGTAACTCTACAAGCCATTAAAGCTTAAAAATAGTTTTTCCTAGCTTTTAGCATGCCGTTCCTATTATTTTTCCAGGTCTAAAAAATAAAAAAAATTTAAGTTTGTTATATTAAGATTTTTGAATATTATTATTATGTTATATATTGATACATTACTATGTAGGCTTTAAATAAAAATTAAGAAACTTGGAAAAAAAATTTTCACTGAACAAAATTTTGAAAAATACGAAAAAAAAATGCTGTTTCTATTATTTTTTCCATGACTGTAAAATTCTTAAAGTTTGAAAACACATCTTAATTTTAAGAACATTACAAATAAGACCAAGTTTTTATTTATAGACCAAATAGTTTGAAAGATTCAAGCCAAAAAAAAAAAATAAGGTTGGATTTAAATATATCATTTTTTTGGGAGTTTTATTTACATTTCTTTTGTTTGGAATTTTTAAAATTATTTTTTTATTTTCCTTCCTTTATTTTTATTCTTATGTTAAAAACTGCTATTTTTTAGATTAATATTCTTAGTAATTTGTTCTTAAAATGGATTTATTTTCAGAACAAAATATGTAAGATCAATTTTCTTGATTTTACAAGTTGGTCTTTATTTTCAGTGTATATTTTGCATTCATAAACATACAAATATATGTATGTATATACATATTTATCTGTATACACAGTTTGTATATTGACACATATACGGCATAAAGGCTGATGCTGTAATCATCGCCTGTAACGGTTGAGAAGGTCAACCAGATGCGGTTTTTCATTTCCATCCAAAAATCAACAACAACAAAAACAACAAAGCCGACAACAACAATAATATGTTAACAATAAACTGACTGTCTGACTGACTAACTGCAAAACCTGATTATCAATTAGGCAAGTGCATTTAAAGGCACGTTATGTTGCCCCAAATTTGTTTGTTGCACGCAACAACAAAAAAAACAAACTTCCCACCCACATCTAAATATATATATATATATTTTCTACATATGTACACACATATTTATTTAACTATATACTAAAATACTCTCACGCAATCATTTAAATTTGCAATTCCTCCTTTTTGCTGTTTGAAATGATCCTGCACCAAAATAATTAAATGTTACTTTATTGAAATGAATTAAATACAAAAGTGCAAGTACAAATGATCGACTTTAGGATACCCTATCCTCAGTTTCAAAATACCATTTAGTTAGTTAACGCAGAAAATTTTAAATTGACTGACTAGAAATTTTTAGTGTAGAAAGTTTGGATGATAAAATTTAAGGCTGTGTCTTATATTAATTTATTTAGAATTAATGTTGAGTATAAATAACAATATATTAAAATTTTTACACATTTTATGTATTTGTTTATTTAACGTTGACTTTAAGCAGTTGGCAAAAATATTTTTTATAGTTTAAATAAAATGAAATAAAATGCAACTAAAATGGGTTGTAAAAAATTTTAAATCTTTAAGCTAAAATGATTTTAAAAAAATGATGAAAAGTCTTACTTCAATTTAATAAAATATAGTAATAGTAATAATAAAATACAAATATCAAAATAATTCATTTGATTGATAAATAAACATAATAACATAAGAATCAAAATGTGATTGTTTAATTGTGACCAGTGCAATAATTTATAAGCAAAGGATAATAAAATTGAATTTAAATAAAATCAAATAGTAATACAAGATACACTAATGTGTCTAGTAATGCTCTCGAATTTTTCTAGTATAATTTATTATGCTAGTGATTCAATGCGTATTTATGTGTACTTCAATTCACTTTTCTACAAAATTCCGAAAGTCGTTGATAGCTCAATGCAACAAATTTGCAAAAACACACAAAAGTTATTTCCATTTCTAATTGCTCAAGTGTTTGCAATTCAATAACAACAAAATAGCTTTCAGTTTCAGTTAAATTCTAGACGAAAATTGAGTCAGCTCGACTTGACAGCTATTTACACATTGCAGCAGCGCATCTACAACAACAACAACAACGACAACAAATACAGCTACAAAAGAGATCGAGGCCGTTGTAACAAAAAGTGCAACAAACTGTTTAACAAAGACGCGAAAAAAATAAAAAAAAGTAAATAAAATCAAACAAACAAAACAACGGCCCGAAACTAAAGCCGAAACGAAACTTTTGTTTGAAATGCGCAAAGTTTTAACGCAATTGCGTTAAATGATTTGTTGTGAGAGAAGAGAGAAGAGCGTAGAAGAGGGGTGGGGTGGTGTGGTGTGGTGTAGGGTGGGATAGGAGGAGAATTGGCTGTGCCCCGTTGTAAATGTTAATGAGACATGCACGAATTGACGGTTCAGTTCTATGACTTGTGCGATAAGCCAATGGACTTGTCTCTACCAATGCTTAATTACAATCTAAAAATATAAAAATACCCGATTTCAAAATAAAAAAATTATATCTTCCAAATCATTGTAAATTTTTTCGAAAAAATTAAAATACTAAGCAACTTGCTCAAAAGAAAAAGAAAAGAAAAAGAATTTAGTTTAAATAACTTGAAAAAAGTAAAAAATTCCATACCAAAAATTCAGTTTTCTATCGATTGCTCCAATGGTATCATATATAGTAGTTCCTTGCAATAATTTAAAAAAAAAAAACAAAATACTTTAAATTTAATTTAGTTTAAATAACTTGAAAAAAAGTAAAAAAATTTTTATTTTTTGAAAATTTTGTTTTCGAACGCTATAATAATCCCTTCCCATTCATTTTTTCAAGAA
Organism: Drosophila kuntzei; assembly: GCA_035042165.1. NCBI lineage: Eukaryota > Metazoa > Arthropoda > Insecta > Diptera > Drosophilidae > Drosophila > Drosophila kuntzei. Next base: position 146,254 of record JAWNLU010001388.1, on the reverse strand, counting down.
AGGTTTTAATTAAAACATTTACTTGATCAAATGAAAAATAAAAACTCTCTTAATTATTTATTAATTTTATTTTATTTATTTATTTCTGTTTTTTATAAATTATTTTATTAGCAGTTATATGATATAGTTGCCCGATATCATGTTTAATACCAAATAAATAACTTGTGAGCTTAATTGAGATACATAAGAATTTAAAAAACAACTATGTTTTTCATATTTATTTATTATTTCTGTTTTTTATTAATTATATCAATTAAATACTTGATGAATATTTTTTATTTTTAAAATCAGCCAATACGTATTTAGAAATACATAAAAAAAATATAATATAAAAATATATAAGATGTTTTCGCTATTTTTATGAATATTTAAACCTCTTTATTTATCAGTGTATTTGGCCTGGAGTAATAGTAATAGACTTGTAATGCTTTTAGATGTCTAGTATTGGCAGTAACAATTAGCACAAATACATATGCACACATGCGAGACATTGTCACAACGTCTCAGTCAGTCAGTCAGTCAATCAGTCAGTCAGTCAGTTTGTCAATCAGTCAGTTTTGTCTCATTCAGCATATTGTTTGCTTTTGCTTTTGCAGTTGCAGTTGCATTGTGTTTTAGTAGCTGTTTAGCATGCTTCTTTGTGCAACTAACACATACACACACACACACACACACACACTAGCAATTGCAATGGTTATTATTATTAGATGTTGTTGTTGTTGTTGTTGCAACTAAATGGCAAACAGCAACAGTCATAAAATTTAGGTCAACGCATATAATATATTCATTCTAAAAGCGTCGCTAGATATATATGTATATATATATATATTTGTATGTGTGTGTATGTGTGTGTATTGGTCACTTTGAAGCGTGTCGAATTAGAAAAATATGTTGACAAACTCATTTGCGTTTTGTTTGCTTGCTGCCTGTTGCCATTTTCGTTCGTGCCACATTGTTTGTGCAACGTGCTTAACGGAAATGCATTAAAAATTGCACAAGTCTTTAGTGCAAATGTGCAACGCCTTAAGAATCATTTGCAGCTCTCAAATGAAAACTTTCCATCATTCAAACATTTCACAAAAATTCAATTTCCAAAGCAAAAAAATATAATTTAACGCTTAAAATTTAATTTATTTGTGATAAATTAAAATTTAGGGCATAAGTCAATTTCAGTTCATAGAAGTAGAAAAAGGAAATTATAGAGAATAATTAATGCTATTAAAAAATAATTCAGAATTAATTAAAATATATTTAAAGATACTTTGCTAGATTAAACTATTATTGATTAATATATTCACATCGAATATTAATAAAATAAACATATCCAACATTTGTATATTATATTAAATAAAATGCAATAAGTGCATAAATTTAAGATAACAATAGATTCGAGGCACAGACTATTAGATATCCAGTATTATAGAAATGCTTAGATTATGGTTAATACATATTCATTGAATAAAAGCACATTTGAGACTTTAATCTTAATGTAATGAATACCCTGTAATATATGTAAGCTCTTCAGCTCAACCGATTACCAATTGCAGGGTGTTTGAGATAAGCTCAATAGTTAGACACAAAATTAAAAGCCTGGCCACTTAATAAACAATGTAAACGAGTTAACGAGGCAGAATGAAACAGAGCAAGGTTAACATTGACATTAATACCGCAAAGAACACAAACAACAACAACAAAAATACAAATACAAATAATAAAAAAAATTACACAAAAAAACAGAAAAAAATAAAGCAAACCAAGAAACAAACAAATTGAAGCACATAGATGGAATACAACGACGGCAACAACAAAAAAAGCAACTGTAATTAGCAGCTGCACACATGTTGTTGTAATTGTTGTATATGTGTGTTGTTGTTGTTGTTGTTGCTGTTGTTGTCAAGCATGTGGTTTGCAATTTAAGACGCGCTTTGAGCTTGAAAGCTGTCAGCAACAGCAGCTGAGGCCAGCGCTTCAACTTGGAGAATAGTCTCTGAAAAGACTCTGAATCTCAATCTACACTGAAAAACAAAGACAAAAACAACTTCAAAGAATCTTCGAATCTCACTCTTACCAAAGAAAAACATATTCAAAAAAAAATTATAAAATCAAATCAATAAAAGAACAATAATAATAAGTTTTAAATTTAAAGTCTTGAACAAATATTTGAAATTTGAAAGCTTTGTTTCAGCAATAAAGATTTGAAGAAGATATCTGATAGACTACGTTAGTTAAAAAGAATTTCAGTTTTAAAAAATAACTGGGTTCGATTCCCACACTGCCACTTTAAAATCTGTAATATGTCTGTCTTGTAAAAATCCTGCTCATAACAATAAATAATGTATCAAAATAAAAAAGATAGAAATTTAATTATTGAAATAATCAAAATAAATTTAAAAAAAAAAGGTTTTTTGAAGTAATTTTTAATGCAATTTACAGACAATTTCAATCATTAAAAGTATTTACCATAAATATGCTTATTTTTATTTACTTTATTTAAAAAAAACCGAAAAATCTATTAAAAATATCCAACATTTTTTGGTCTATAAATAAGAATTTGATCTTAGTCCAAATGTTCCTAAAATCATGATGTGTTTTTTAACATTTTCGCCTTTTTTAGACCAAAATTCGTAGTTCTTGATTTTAAAAGCTTATTTTTCTCAGTGTACAGTCTCTTCACAGCTCAGTCTTCACTCTGCTGCTTGTCTTCAGTCTTCAATCTTCAGTTTGCGTCTTTGTCTCAGTGTCAAGTCAACATCTGCACCTCTCAATCTATCGGGGCTGTGGCATTTGGATGCTGTCGATATATCAAATGCTGCACATATGTATGAGTGCGTGTGTGTGTGTTTGTGTGTGTGTGTGTGTGTGTGTGTTTGTGTGTGTGTGTTTGTGTGTGTGCACATACGAGTATTTCAACTCGTATACGTTGCAGTTTTGACCTTGAAAAGCGGCAACGCTGCAAACGGTTAACAATTTGTGTAGGCTAAAAAGCTGTATGGGGTGGGGGGATGATGCCCGGGAGGGGGGCAGAAGGCGTTTGCTGGCTGTCAGCAAGGCTGCTGTGTCATTCAATTTGGATTTACTGGGTTAATGTTAAGATAAATGTTTTTACTCGTTTTGTTTTTCTGCAATTTTTATTTTGTTTTTATTCTTACAAGGAAAACAAAAGACTTAGGCAACGAACTTGAATTGTGCAGTGCAATGAGCGGCAGCTTTAATCATGGAAGATACATAGAAAGGGAAGAGGAATGAGAGATAGAGAGAGAGAGAGAGAGGGGAAAGATTGAGAAAGACAAAATATATTTCATATATTTCACTTTATAGCGCTTAAAGTTGCCTTTTATCACTATTTTACATGTCAATTTAATTTAAATTTCTACCTTAAATTTGCTCTACATTTTGATTAACATAAATTCAAGCTAACACTAACATTTCTGTTAATAACAGCAGCATATTTTTAATCATTTTTCCGCTGCTGCCCCCTGTCGGCAACAATCAAAGTAACAAATTTCAGCTAAAATTATTAAGTGGCCAAAAAGTAACGCGTCGGCATTTATAATGTATAATTTGTAAACCACCCAAAAAACAGCAGAAAAAAATGCAAAGAAAAATAAGAAGTTAAAGAAGACGAAGTAGAGGAGAAGAAAGAAAAAAAAACGAGATTAAAGTTGACTGCGGTTGATTTTAGCGCATCGATAAACTTAATTGCATGCCACTTAATGCATTTTAAAGTTTGCGCCCGAAACCTGAGAACGATCATATATGATAGTGTGTGAGTGTGTGTGAGTGTGTGTGTGTTCGTGTGTGTGTGTGTGGACTAATAAAGACCTTGGAACGGCCCCTTAACTGAACGCCCTGAACAGTGTTTAAAACGTTTTGGACCCTTAGAAATCGAACTATCAACAGCTGCCCGAAACCCGAAGCTTAAAAATCCCAGACAGCTTTAAAGACTAAAAACTGTACACTGATAATAAAAATGTGCTAAAATCAAGATTTTGGTCTAAGAACTAAGAATTCTGGTCTAAAAAATGCGTCGAGAACATAAAATTCTTAAATTTAGAAAACACATCTTGATTTTAAGAGCATTTCAAATAAGAATAAGTTCTTAATTTAAGACCAAACAGTCTTAAATTCTCAAATCAAAAATAAAAAAATAAGACAGGTGTTTTAAACTTTAAACTTATCATATTTTTTTTATATATTTATACTTTTTTTTTGAATTTATTTTTTTGTTGTAAATATTCCGATTATATGTTTATTCCTTGGCTTATTTATTAAGAATTTCTTATATTAAGAACTGCGAATTTTTAGATTAATATTCTTAGTTTTATTAATTTGGTCTTAAAATGGTCTTATTTTAAGAACAAAATATTTAAAATGAATGTTCTTGATTTTTTAGAAGTTGGTCTTTTTTTCAGTGTAGAGTTGTTGTTGTCGTTGTCTGTTGTTGTTGCTGGGGCGTTAGAGACAAATTCATTTAAACGCAGATCGCTTAGGCAATAAATTTATAGACTGCCCTCAAGCAGTTAGAAACCGAAGAAGGAAGCGTTTCGTTTCAGCTGAAAAGAAAAGAATAAAGAAAGAGTTGCAACCCTATCAAGGGGTATCACATTGCCCCTGTTGGGCATTTGGCATTAGAATTGCTAAAATGGCAAATAGGGGAGATGTTTTAAGCTTTTTTTTACACCAGACCCGATCCGGCACTACATAATTTGTTTGGATACGACTTTAGATTGAGGGATCGCGTTTTACAATCTGTCTCGATTCGCATTAGGTCATTTGGTCAAAGCACCTGTTAGGAGACGACTTCCTTTAATTCTTCCCCAAATTCAAACGGATGCATTCATCAATTTGGTGGCCAACAGGAAGCAACCTTCTGTTTTTTCTACCTCTCAACTCTTTCTTTTTTTCTTTGCGCCCAGGCTTTGACAAGGGTCGCGCATCTGCTAAAGGCAGCAAAAGGTGGTCAACACACACACACACAACACACATGTATATTTGAAAAAACGTCATTTTGGCAAACGTAGAAAACAATAAAAGGAAACCAGTCGACATACGACAAGAAAATTGATTAGCTGTCGGCTAATCGTTGACACTACACATTGCCCCACATACACTGAAAAAAAAGAACAACTTCTAAAATCCAGATCATTCATTTTAAAATAAGACCATTTTAAGACCAAAATTAATCTAAGCAATCACAGTATAAGAATAAAAATCAATTAAATTGTTGGGAAAATATAAATATGTTATATTTTTACGTGTAATCAAATCCGAAGCCAAGGAAAAACATATTAAGCCAAAATGTATAGAAATCAAACAAGTCAGAAAAAAGTGTATCTATATCAAAATGAAACAACAATAGAAATATTATATTTTTTTTCTTTTTTGTCTTGAGTATTTAAAACTGTTTGGACTTATTTGAAATGTGCTTAAAATCAAGATGTATTTTCAAACTTTAAGAATTTTATGTTCTCGACGTATTTGTTAAACCAAAATTCGTAATACTGCGACCAAAATCTTGATTTTAAAGCCTTTATTTTATCAGTGTACCAAACTCCCCTCTATCCCTCCTTCAACTCTTTCCCCTCTCTCTGTCTCTTGCCTTTGTCAACGCTGCGTGCTTTTCATGCTCTATTAAATAAACTGGACAGCCGGCAATGTTACAAATTTAAAAAAAAGAAATAAAATAAAAGTGGGTGGCTTTTGGGGTGAGGTTGCAATCGCTTTTTTTTTTGGCTATGGATACAGATTTGTTTTTTTTGTTTTTATCTTTATTTAGGGTGGGGACTATTAGTTGCCACACGTCATGTGGTTAAGTCAAAATGTCAACTGTAGTTTAACTGGTTACAATTCGTTGGCTTTCAGCTCAAGGCCAAGTGCAGTGGTAATAGAGCAATTATAACTTGCGTTAAAGCAATTAAAAGATGTATCAATAATGTGTTAAGACTCAAGGCTGTACTTAAAACACCAAAATGTTGGTAAAGGTTCAAAATCTAAAATAATCTTAATTTATTTTAAATTTTATATGTGCAATATTAGAAAATCATAACATTTTTCAAATTGTTTTATTTCGAATTATTTTATTATTTATTATTTATTTATTTATTTATTATTTAAAGTCAGTAAATTTGGTATGTGAGGTATATGGAATTTTAAGTGTTTAAATATATTACAAAAGTTAATATAGATAATTTGGCTTCCATTATAATTCACCTAAAAATAAATGATATTTTTGATGACAGAGTTTTGCAGATGTCTGGCAACTCTATAGGTTTTAAATCGTAAATTGCGACTGTGTGGCAACTCTGCTGCAAAGACGCTTTAACCCTTGTGGGCTACGACTCGAATGCGACCCTTGAAGCTCATGTTGTCTCTCCAAATGTGGACATACTATATATATGTATATTTATATGAATTTGCATTTAAGCATGTTTGTGTGTTTGTGGGTGTGTGTAAGTGTGCATGTGTGTGTAGTTTATATATGGGCAGAGCGGCTTGACAACGTGCTTAGCATTTGCAATGACACAGAGAACACAACACACAGAAATATCAACAACAACAATAAGATTTAAACGATGCTTAGGCTTGGGGTGTTGGGTGGACAGAGAGACAAAGAGACAATGAGAGACAGAGAGAGAAAGAGACAGAGAGGAGTGTCGTCATTTTCGTGCATGCCGAGAATTCAACATGTGAGTTAGCTGTAGAATGCGTTTGGAATTTGCCTACAACAACAACAACAACCACAACAATAACAATAACAGTAACAATAGCACATGCTTGAAGCAACAACAAAATCTCATCATTTACACCCACTACACACACACACACACACTTACTGTTGCCTCTTGTGTAGTTTTCCATGCTTCAAGATGGCGACAAAGTTGAAAATTTCAAAAGAAAACAAAGAAAAATCCAATTTTTTAATTAGCATAGAAAAACAATTGGATTTAAATAAATTTGTCAATCAAAATTTCTTTATTTATTATTGAATTATTGTTTAAATTAAAATAGAAAAACAATTTGATTTAAATTAATTTATCCATCAAAATTTCTTTATTTATTTATTATTTCAAATTTATTACTTATACTCAAGTAATTTAATTTTCCAAAAATTGTAGTGCCTTTAACATTTAAGTTGCCAAATAAAGCAGAGAATCGAATTTAAACATTTTGTTAGTTGTTTTGAACATAGCTAATTGATCTAATAATAATATATTAATATATTAAATAATGTGTATTTTAATAAATTAATATTAATAATTGATTCATATCTGAATATTAATATTATTATTATTGGGTTGAAGTACTTTTAAAATTAAAAAAAAATACACTTGCTCAAGAATATGTTTTGACAAAATCAAAAATTTATGCAATTTATATTGCAAAAAATGGTATATATTAAATTTTCAATTTTATTTATTTTAATTTCTAATTATAATTCTTGTCAAGTCAAAACAAAAGGGAAAAAATAAATTTTAATCGTTTTTAACTATTTTTAAAAATTAAAAAACCAATCTATAAATAAATATTGATTCATAATCACCGAAATAAAATTTGTCGATTAACGCAAACAGAATTTAATGTATATGTATAAATAAATAAACAGTAGAAAACAAAAACACAAAGCAAGGCGCCAAATACAATCACAAATTCTAGACAACAACTTCAAAGGCTCTGTTATGGACATTAACATTATGTTAATTAACATACGCATACACAACAGTTTTGTTGTACTTGCTTTGATTTCGTTTTATCTCTGTCTCTGTACGTACGTATGTACATATGTATGTATGTATGAGTGTAAATAATTCGTTAAGACGCATTTGCGCTAGACGAAATGGCAGAGCGTAGAAAATACAAAAAATGCGAGGGAATAACTTAAAAGTTCATGCACACACAACAATAAAAAGGTGTGCGAAAGAATAAACAAAACAAAAAAACCGAAACATGTAAATCAATTATTGTAAAGGATAAAACGTCCATTGAACTTGCCGCAAAACAAAACAACAAAAGTGTGGGAGGAGGAGCATAAGAAACACAAGAGAAGACTCCAAAACTTAACATCGAACAGTGTGCTGTTAAGTTACAGACAAGCTACTTAATGTTAACACTGCTGTTAATGTTGTTGTTGCTGTACATTTCAATTGGAATTCATTTCCTCATTTGCAAATAAAACTTTTAACGCATTTCATTATGATGTATGTACATATTATATGTTTGCACATGTTTGTATGTGTGTATTAAATAAATATGTGTAATTATAAAGCATTTTACAATTGCCTTGACCTTAACACAATAAAATAAATTACAGCAATTACAACAACAGCAGCTAAACTGAAAGCAAAGCCATTTTAACAGCTCGTTATGCAGTCGATCATGTTAAATTACATACATGCATGTGTGTACAGTGGCGAACAAAACTCTACGTACGACTACTTTTTCTTAAACTTAGGAATAATAGAAAAAAAACTTTAAGCATTAACATTAGAGTATTATATTTATTTGTTATTTGTTACACAATAATAAGATTTAATAAGATTTTTTCATATCATGTAGAACTTGTTAAATTTAAGAAAAAGGCATCGTACGTAGAATTTTGTCCACGACTGTATGTATGTATGTTTGTAAGACAACAGCTGACAATTTACAGTGCGCCATTAAGATAAGTACATATGTATGTACATATGTATGTCGCATTGTTGTTGTTGTTGGGCGTGGCCATTTGCAATTTAGTTGCGGGCGTCTCTATTAACCCATTAATAAATATGAAAATAGTCAGGCCAACATTTTACAGTCAATTTAAATCAAAATAACAGACAGCAACCAAATTAAATGCACAGCAAAAACTAATTAAATACACAAGCATAGCGGAATGTGCGTTTACAATCAATTATGCTAAATCATTTTTTTATTTTTGTCAAAATGTTAAACGTTTGTCCGTCCAAGGCTAACAGCGACTGTTAAGTATCTGTTAAGTGGCGTGCCACAGTTAGAATTTATTAGCTGCGCAGTCGACTGCGCTGCCCAAAGCACTGCCATTGCTGGCGACCATGACCAACAGGCAAGAAGCGGTGTTGCCAACTCTTAAAAAGCAAAAAAAGCTGTTTTTGGTGGGTTCAAGATTGAAAAAAGCTACATTTTCTATCAAAATTATATGGAAACAACTAATTTTTTATCTCTATATTCATGATATTAAAAAAAAGCCAATTAAAACGCGAAAAAGCTATGCTGGCAACACTGGTGTTAAGCATTTGAAATTACACATGTGCATACATACATATGTATGTATGTATGTAATTATCGATACTGCGCGCTTTGCATGCAATTAAATAATACGTATGTGTGTACGTATTTATGAAGGGCTGCACACTAACAACAATACTACTAATAATAATAATAATAGCACCTACGCACACAAACTTGTTCATTGACAAATGCAGCGCTGCATTACAGCGCACTCACACACACAAAGCAATTGCAAAAAACCTTGATCTTGATCGAACACACACACACATGCACACACAAAACTGGCCGTCAACGGCGACGTCAACTTTGATTGTCATTGTTGTTGGAGTTACTGCTTGCCTTAATTGTTGTTGCTATTATTTACTGCACTTGATTTGATTTGATTTACAGCCAAGACATGTTTTTTTGTTTTGTGTTGTCTTTTTGTCTTTTTCATTCGTTTACTAACCTTGTCTTTGCCCGTTTTGTCTTTGCGAGGGCAACTTCCTCCTCTCCTCTCCTCTCCTCACCCCACCAAACCACAACACTTACACTTGCACTTCGCCATTTGTAATTGCAATTACAATTGCATTTAATTGATTATATTTTATGAATTATAACTTTTTTTGCTATTAATTTAATACTTTCTCACTTGTTGCACTAGTTTTACACCTTAAAAAAATAAAAAAATATACACACATAATTTTCAGCTGCGCAGCAATTTAATTGCATATTTGCCTTTGACTTTGTCTTTGCACTGCTTTGCGTATTTCTACATTTGAATGTACTGTGCAATGAAGAAGTAATCGCACACTTGCAATTTTTGAGGAAGTTAATTAATAGTTATTAATTATGTATGTACATACTTATGTTAAAAGAATTTGTATATGTTTGTCATTATATTCATTAATAATTTTAATATCACATTATTTATTATGTAGATTGTTTATTACAACGCAGTCATACATGCATTCAAAGTAATTTTTTTAGAAGTATCTCAATATTTCTCCAGATATGAAAATCGTTCCTTTTTATATTGATATCACATATCTAACTAAGCCAAAAATGCAATAGTTTCTTTATTAAAATAAGAGAGCTGAGGCAATACTTTTATGACTCACTTTTTTGTGATGTGTGCTAAACGGGTGAAGCAACTGGGTGGCAACTCCTTGCACTTACAGTTATGAGATCTACTTTTTTTATTTAAACGAAGCGCGAAATAAGGAAGAGACAAAAATTATTGGAATAATATGTATAACAGATACAAGTGTATGCGTGCATGTGTGCGTGTGTGTGTGTGTCCACATGCAGAATAAAATTGTGATATTTTCAGAGGAAGAAGGAGATGCGCTTACAGTTAGAATTAGATCGTCGTGGCGATTGCACGGTTACATTTTTTTGTCGGGTTAAAGTTTCGTTTTCGCAGTTATTTTTTTATGTACAACTCTCTCGAAAGTTCTCAAATCGATCGATTAAGTAGAATACATATGTAAAACTTGCAGACTTTGTGTGATGTGCAATGAATTTGATTTGATTTTATTTGTTTTGCTTTTAACAATTTTGATTAATTTTTGTTCGTTTTCTTTCTACTTTTGCAGAAAATTACCTAACGCCGGCAGAACTGTTGCAGCGTTTAAGCTGCAGTGCAGCAAGCAGTAGCAGCGGCAGCGCAGTCGAAACCTCCAATTCCACCACCACCACCACCACAGCAGCAGCAACAACAACAACAACAACAAGCATCACCACCAATAGCAGCAACAACAACATTAATAATAATAACATTAACATTAACATTAGCAGAACGCCAGCAACAAAAACAACAACAACAACAACACCCGCAACAGATAAAAAAGACTGCGACGATAATTCGTTAACAGCAACAACAACAGAAACAGCAACAACAACAGCAACAACAAGCAGCATACCAAAAGAAAACGAACAAAGCCCAAAGCAAACGCCGTCAGCGTCACCGTCACCGTCACTGTCACTGTTAACGCCAGCAGCGCCGCCTGCAGTAGAGGCGGAGGCGGAGGCAGCAGCCGCAGCAGAGGACGAAACCGAAACAGAAGCCGACGTTGACGTCGACGTTGAAGTTGGCAGCGAGGCGCCAAAGCCGCGTTATTACGGCGCTGGCGTTGTTTTAACGCAGGCGCAACGCAAGGAATATCCGCTTGAAATTCAAAACAACAAGAAATCAAGTGACGTTGACGTTGACGTCAGCTGCGACGATAGCAGAGGCAGCAGTCGCAATAGTCGCAACAGTGACGCGAACAGCGACGTCGACAGCGATGATTCAGAAGATGGCTGCAAATTGATAGTGGACGAGAAACCGTTACTGCCCGTCGAGCAGCCGCTGTCGCTGCGCATGCGCAGCACGCCACCCCGAGCAGAGCAGCGTCCCAGTCCGCCGCCACCGCGTCTGCCCGCCGTACGCTGCAGCGTCATACAACGTGCGCCGCTGTCAGCGCCAACAGCGCAGCAGCAGCGTGAGCAGCAGCGCGAGCAGCAGCAGCGCTGCGACAGAGAACTGTTATATCAGCGCACACTCGATTTGGAGCAATTGGGACCCGAACAACAAGAGCCGATCGATTATCACGTGCCGAAGCGACGCGACGCCGACAGCGACGAGGAGCTAAACGCCAGACGCCAGCAGCGGCAGCGACGCGTACGCGAAGCGCGCAGACGCAGCACATATTTGGCAGCGCGTGTGCTGCAAATGAATCCGCGTCTCGTGCGCAGCTTACCTGGCATCTTGGCAGCGGCAGCGGGACACGGACGCAGCAGCAGCAGCAGCAACGGACAAAGTTTTCAAAGCGGTTTCGGCAGCAGCAGCAGCAGCAGCAACAACAGCGGCAGCGGCAGCGGTCAGAATAGCGGCGGCAGCGCTGGTGGCAGCGCTGGTTCACCAGGCAGCGGCAGCGGCAGCGCTGGTTTTGGCAGTGGCGCTGGCAGCGGCAGCGGCGGAGGCGGAGGCGGCGGCATGGGCGGCGGTCGTGACGGACGTGGAAATTACGGACCAAATTCACCACCTAGCGGTGCATTGCCGCCATTTTATGAGAGTCTAAAAAGTGGACAGACGGCGGACGGACAGGCGACCACGCCCACCGCCCACAACGTGCAATTGCAATTGCAGCAAAATTCGAATTTCTTAATACAAAACGCGGCAGCAGCAGCTTATATAATGTCAACGGGACAACAACAACAACACTACAACAACAACAACAGCAACAACAATGGTTGCAACAACAACAACAACAACAACAACAACAATGGTGGTGGAGGTGGAATTGTTGGTGCTTCTTCTGCTGTTGGCTTAGATGGTAATAATATTTTAAACTTTGGTCTGGTCAACAACACCAGCAACAACAACAACAACAATAATAATAATAACAATAACAATAACAACACCAATAATAATAATTATAATGAAATTCATTCCAATTCCAAATTTCATAATTTGCATGCAACAACAACGACACCAACAACAACAACAATTGCTCATCCATTTTACGGCGGCAATCCATCAGCTTACGGCATTATCCTCAAAGATGAACCCGATATTGAATATGATGAGGCGAAAATAGATATTGGCACATTTGCCCAGAATATCATACAAGCAACAATGAACGGCAGCAATCATCATCATCATCATCATCAGCAGCAGCAGCAGCAACAGCAACATCACCACAACAATCACAGCAGCAATTCAAATGGTGGCAACAACTTTTATGAGGATGCCATCATGTCCGATTTGGCGGCAAATGGTGGACAGTGTCCCCAGAGCAATGGTGTTGCTGGTGTGAATGGTGTTGCTGCTGTTGTCGATCCACTGCAGTTCACAGCAACATTAATGTTGAGCTCACAAACGGATCATTTGCTGGAGCAAATTTCGGATGCTGTTGATCTCAGCTCGTTCCTGCAACGCAGCTGCGTCGACGATGACGATGACGATTGCGATGACAGCAACACCAATCACAATACGAGTCCCCATCATCGTCAGGACTTTGAATTGGTCTCAACTCCATCGCTGACTCCCGATTCCGATGATGTTGTCTCTGTCACACCGCATCATCCATCGCAATTCGATGTGTTGCATGAGAATCTCCTTACACATCTCACCAACAACATAGCGCGCAACAACAGCAATGGCAGCAATGTTTACAACAGCAACAACAGCAATGCTCAGCATTTGCAGCAGCATGTTGTCGGTGCACAGCAGCAGCATTTGCAACAGCAACAACAGCAACCGCCGCCTTCGTATCAACATGCCACGCGCAACATGTTGTCGGTGCACAGCAGCAACATTTGCAACAACAACAACAACAGTAGCAACAACAACAATAACAGCTACCATCAGCAGCAGCAGCTAGCACAACAGCAACAATTGCTGCAGCAGCAGCAACATGTACATCACCAGCAACAACAACAGCAGCAGCAGCAACAACATGCCTACCAGCAACACAATCTCTATGCCCAGCAGCAACATCATGCACAACAACAACAGCAGCAACAACAACAACATCATTTCCATCAGCAGCAGCAACAACACCATCATCACTCGCAGCAACATGCGCATCAACATCATCATCACCATCAGCAGCAGCAACAACAACAGCAGCAGCAACTGCAGCATCACAACGACAACAGCAATCTATCGCTGCCGTCGCCAACAACAACAGCTGCTGCGGCGGCCGCTGCTGCCGCTGCTGTTGCAGCATTGCGCCCCATGTCCAGCAGCAGCAGCAGCAGCTCCAATCTATTGGATGCGAACACAGCAGCTGTTGCTGCTGCCGCATTGCTCGATACAAAGCCGTTGATACAAAGCGTAAGTTATATTAAAATACCTAAACACATCACCGTGAAAACATCGACAATAAGCGATGAGAACAACATCAGCAGCAACAACCACAACAACAACAACTATTTGCTGATGAGCAACAGCAATAACATGTCCCAAAATAGTAGCAATAACATTGACAGCAGCGACAACAACATTAACAGCAGCAGCAATAACATTAGCACTGTTAACACTATTAATATTAAAAGCAATGTTAACAGCAGCGATAACAGCACTGTTAACACTGACACTGTTAACACAAATAAAAGCAAACCAAGCACTAAAAGCAAACTTAACAGCAACACTGTTAATGGCAATGTTAACGCTAGCAATGCTGTTAAGATGGGCGGTCGCGCCAAAGCAGCTGCTTATGGCTCCACTGTTGTCACATTTGTCTCCACTGTCTCCACTGTTAATGCATCGGCGTCGTCTCAGTTGCCGCAGCAGCGTCACGTGCATCGCACCACGTTGCGTTCACTTGCAACAGCTGCTGCTGCAACAGCAGCAGGTCTGTTGCCACCATCGCAAACTGTTTCGGCCCTCAACGAGAGCAAAATGCTACAGCGGCGGGTAAGACACGACAAGACGGCGATTTAACAGTCTCCTGTTATGCTGTTAAACCAAAATGTAGCTGTGTTTTGTCCATGTTTGCTTTTTCCTTCTTTTGTTTCCTCCTTTTGTCTCGTCCTTTTACTCCGTTTTATGTGTATTCTTCTTATTGTGTATGTCACTTAATCAAATAAATATTTTCTTTCTTTTAATATCTCTCTTCTGTTAACTACTCGTCATAAAAGTAATCTTCTTCAGAAATGTTATGTTAAAAATGTTAACTATATAACATAATCAAATGAAATCAATTTATCTGTTAAGTTAACAGTCTCCTGTTATGCTGTTAAACAAAAATGTAGCTGTGTTTTGTCCACGTTTGCTTTTTCCTTCTTTCGTCTCCTCCTTTTACTCCCCTTTTATGTGTATTCTTCTTATTGTGTATGTCACTTAATCAAATAAATATTTTCTTTTTTTTAATATCTCTCTTCTGTTAACTACTCGTCATGAAAGTAATCTTATTCTACATAACATAATCAAATGTTATTGACATAACATCATTACTTTCTCAGCTATGTTAACTTGACAATGTTAACTACACTCCATAACAGTAGTACTCGAAAAAATATCAAGTTATCTGTTAAGTTAACAGTCTCCTTTTATACTGTTAATCCAAAATGTAGCTGTGATTTTGTCCACGTTTGCTTTTTCCTCCTTTTGTCTCCTCCTTTTGTTTCCTCCTTTTACTCCCCTTTATGTGTATTCTTCTTGTTGTGTATGTCACCTGATCAAATAAATATTTTCTTTTTTTTAATATCTCTCTTCTGTTAACTACTCGTCATAAAAGTAATCTTCTTCAGAAATGTTATGTAAAAAATGTTAACTATATAACATAATCAAATGAAATCAATTTATCTGTTAAGTTAACAGTCTCCTGTTATGCTGTTAAACCAAAATGTAGCTGTGTTTTGTCCATGTTTGCTTTTTCCTTCTTTTGTTTCCTCCTTTTGTCTCGTCCTTTTACTCCGTTTTATGTGTATTCTTCTTATTGTGTATGTCACTTAATCAAATAAATATTTTCTTTTTTTTAATATCTCTCTTCTGTTAACTACTCGTCATAAAAGTAATCTTCTTCAGAAATGTTATGTAAAAAATGTTAACTATATAACATAATCAAATGTTATTGACATAACATCATTACTTTCTCAGCTATGTTAACTTGACAATGTTAACTACACTCCATAGCAGTAGTACTCGAATAAAGATCAATTTGCCTGTTAAGTTAACAGTCTCCCATACTGTTAAACCAAAATGTAGCTGTGTTTTGTCCACGTTTGCTTTTTCCTTCTTTTGTCTCCTGCTCCTTTTTATGTGTATTATTTTTGTTGTGTATGTCACATAATCCAAAATCTTTTTTTTTTTATAAATATCTCAGTTCTGTTAAGTAGTCATTTTTTAATCTTTTATCTATATAACATAGCTAACAGAACTGAGATATTTTAATATATATTTTTCTTTTATAAATTTTTTCAATATTCTTCTAATTACACCACAGTAATTTTAACTTAAAAATGTTAACTATATAACATACTCAAATGTTACTGACATAACATCATTAGATATCATAAAGATATTATGCAACAGTTAACACGTTTCAGCTCTGTTAGCGTCACGCTGTTAACATTAAAACCAGTAACAGTCTGGCTTACTGTTAAATCTATAGACAAGTTTGTAATTCTCAAGAAAATGTCGATTTAAGGATATTTAAAGATATTATGTAACACTTTAAGACTTAACATTTTTCAGCTCTGTTAGCGTCACGCTGTTAACATTAACAGCAGTAACAGACTGGCTTACTGTTAAATCTATAGACAAGTTTGTAATGCTCAAGAAAATGTCGATTTGATGATATTTAAAGATATGCAACACTTTAAGACTTAACATTTTGCAGCTCTGTTAGCGTCACGCTGTTAATATTAACAGCAGTAACAGACTGACTTACTGTTAAATCTATAGACAAGTTTGTAATTCTCAAGAAAATGTCGATTTAAGGATATTTAAAGATATTATGTAACACTTTAAGACTTAACATGTTTCAGCTCTGTTAGCGTCACGCTGTTAACATTAACAGCAGTACCTAGACTTTCTTCCTTCGCCTTCTTCTACTTCCCAAAGTGTTTTGTCAATTGTTGTGTTGTTTTTTTGTGCTCGTCTCCCGTTTAATTAATTTAATTATTACATGATATTTATGTTTTGCAACATTTGTGTAATTTTTGCAGTTGGGATTGCCGCCAGATTTGCAGCTGGAGTTTGTGAATGGAGGACATGGCATTAAGAATCCGCTGGCGGTTGAGAATGCGCATGGAGGCCATCATCACCACCGCATACGCAACATGGATTGCATCGATGATCTCAAGCATGGCCACCAATCGCAGCAGCAACATGCCAACCAACAGCAGCAGCAGCATTCGCCACAGCAGCAACACTCACCACAGCATCAGCAACAACATGCGCAACAGCAGCAGCAACAACAACAGCAGCAGCAGCAACAACAGAGCTTGCAACAAGCAGCAGCAGCAGCAGCTGCCGCCGCCGCCGCAGCAGCAGCAGCAGTTGTAACGCAACATCATACGCTGAGCAACCATCACAGCAGCAGCAGCAGCAACAATCGCAACAACAGCAGCAGCAGCGTTAGCAGCAACAGCAGCAGCCAAGGCGACACGCTTTGTGCCAACAGCGGAGCCGAAGATGGCAACAATAAATTCGTTTGCCGCGTCTGCATGAAGACATTCTCATTGCAACGTCTGCTGAATCGCCACATGAAATGCCACTCGGATATCAAGCGATATCTGTGCACCTTCTGTGGCAAGGGATTCAATGACACCTTCGATCTGAAGCGTCACACACGCACACACACCGGCGTACGACCCTACAAATGTAATCTCTGTGAGAAGAGTTTCACTCAGCGTTGTTCCCTCGAATCGCATTGCCAAAAGGTGCACAGTGTTCAACACAAGTATGCCTACAAGGAGCGACGCGCCAAGGTGAGTTTCATTTTCTCATCAAACACTTTTTAAAATAAACACCAATAAGTTAAGAATTCATTGCAATTTGCATAAATGGAAATAGGAAAAATATATTATATATATAAACAGGAATAGGAAAAATATTAAGCCTGAATTAAAGTAAAATGAAAATCTCAGATATATTACTTTAATTTTATAATAATATAATATAATAATAATATAATAAACTTTCTTTTCATTTGTATTATTATGTGTGAGTGATAGAAAGAATATTAAAAAAGAATAAGATATGTTACTTTAATTTTATAGGGTACTCTCGAAAATAAATAAACTTTATTTTCATTTTTAATATTCACTTTTCTCAAAATACTGAAAGGAATATTAAGCCTGAAATAATGAAAATCTTAGATAAATCAGAAAAATTAATAAACTTTATTTTAATTTTTAGTATTATGAGATCTCATTTTTCTCAAGCCCCCAGGAATAGGAAAAATATGAAGCCTAAATTAAAGTAAAAAGAAAATCTTAGATATATTACTTTAATTTTATAATAATATAATATAATAATAATATAATAAACTTTATTTTCATTTTTAATATTCACTTTTCTCAAAATACTGAAAAGA
This sequence comes from Drosophila kuntzei, assembly GCA_035042165.1. Classification (NCBI taxonomy): domain Eukaryota; kingdom Metazoa; phylum Arthropoda; class Insecta; order Diptera; family Drosophilidae; genus Drosophila; species Drosophila kuntzei. Next base: position 127,997 of record JAWNLU010001388.1, on the reverse strand, counting down.
ATATTTAAACCTGAAATAAAAAGATCTAGATGATTGAGAAAATTTCAGAGATATCACTTAAGTCTTATAGGGTGTTCTCGAAAATGAATAAACTTTATTTTCATTTTTAATATTCACTTTTCGCTAAATACTGAAAGGAATATTAAACCTGAAATAATGAAAATCTTAGATAAATCAGAATAATTAATAAACTTTATTTTAATTTTTAGTATTATGAGATCTCATTTTTCTCAAGCTACAAGGAATAGGAAAAATATTAAGCCTGAATTGAAGTAAAAGAAAATCTCAGATATATAAACTTTTATTTAAAACTTTTTATATAAATAATTTTAGCTCTAAAATAAAATAATAAATTAACTGACATACCAAAAACTCCACATAAATACTAAAATATATTTTTTGCATTTTTTGTTTTTATTACGAAAACTGATAAATATTTTACTTTCCATTTTTCTTTTTAAAAAAAATAAATTTTTCCTCTTATCTTTGATCTAAATAATAAACAATAAACCTTTAGTTTTATTATAAAAATTAAAATATAATATGAGTTATAACATGATTTTGGAAAAAAATTTAAATTTAATTGGAATATTATAACTTCGTTGAAATAAGAAATATACTTAAATATTTTTTGCTATTTTTTGGTATGTGCATTAAATTTTTATTATCAATTTCCATCATAAAAATTGAAAATAACATTTTAAATGTTGTTTTTGGCAATGATTTGAAAATCAAAATGTTTATTTAATTATTATTTCATAACTAGAGATTTAGTTTTTATTTGTTGAAATAAAAAAACGTATAATTTTTATTATTTTTGACTACAAAAAACTCATAAACTGTCGCTTACCTTTTTTAAGTTGAAGGCTATGCGTAATTATTTAATGCAAACTAGTTCCAAAAGTGGTTCTGTTTTGTAACTTAAGTAATTATCATGAAAATTAGAAGACAACTCGAGAAACAATATAAAATAGTTCACTAGATGTAGGGAGCTAGTTCGAAAAGTTGTCAGATGTGTGAGGAATTAATTTAAAACTAGTTCCAAAAGTGGTTCGTTTTGTAAATTAAGTAACTATTATGCTATAAAGCATGAAAATTAGAAATTAACTAGAGAAACAATATAAAATAGTTCCCTAGATGTAGGGAACTAGTTTAAAACTAGTTCCAAAAGTGGTTCGTTTTGTAACTTAAGTAATTATTATGAAAATTAGAAATCAACTAGAGAAACAATATAAAATAGTTCACTAGATGCAGGGAGCTAGTTCGAAATGTTGTCAGATGTGTGAGGAATTAATTTAAAACTAGTTCCAAAAGTGGTTCTGTTTTGTAACTTAAGTAATTATTATGAAAATTAGAAATCAACTCGAGAAACAATATAAAATAGTTCACTAGATGTAGGGAACTAGTTTAAAACTAGTTCCAAAAGTGGTTCTGTTTTGTAACTTAAGTAATTATCATGAAAATTAGAAATCAACTAGAGAAACAATATAAAATAGTTCACTAGATGTAGGGAGCTAGTTCGAAAAGTTGTCAGATGTGTGAGGAATTAATTTAAAACTAGTTCCAAAAGTGGTTCGTTTTGTAACTTAAGTTATTATTATGAAAATTAGAAATCAACTAGAGAAACAATATAAAATAGTTCACTAGATGTAGGGAACTAGTTTAAAACTAGTTCCAAAAGTGGTTCCGTTTTGTAAATTAAGTAATTATTATGAAAATTAGAAATCAACTCGAGAAACAATATAAAATAGTTCACTAGATGTAGGGAGCTAGTTCGAAAAGTTGTCAGATGTGTGAGGAATTAATTTAAAACTAGTTCCAAAAGTGGTTCGTTTTGTGACTTAAGTAACTATTATGCTATAAAGCATGAAAATTAGAAATCAACTAGAGAAACAATATAAAATAGTTCACTAGATGTAGGGAACTAGTTTAAAACTAGTTCCAAAAGTGGTTTTGTTTTGTAACTTAAGTAATTATTATGAAAATTAGAAATCAACTAGAGAAACAATATAAAATAGTTCACTAGATGTAGGGAGCTAGTTCGAAAAGTTGTCAGATGTGTGAGGAATTAATTAAAAAAAATAGTTGTACTTTAATAATTTGAATGCCATAATTAATGAGAAATCGTTCTGTTTGCTTTCCAGATGTACGTGTGCGAGGAGTGCGGTCATACCACCTGCGAACCAGAGGTTCACTATCTCCATCTTAAGGACAATCATCCATTCTCACCAGCGCTTTTAAAATTTTACGATAAGCGTCATTTTAAGTTCACCAATTCGCAGTTTGCGAACAATTTGCTTGGCCAGCTGCCGATGCCGGTGCATAATTGAAATAACTGAAACTGAAACTCGTATATCTAATTAATTTTGAATTAATTCAACTAGATTAAGCGCAAAAAAACAACTAACTAATAATGCTAGTTAACTTAAATATGTTTCAACTTTAAGCTGTTCAACGTGTGACACTGAAGTTTTATGAAAACTGCCCACGAAAATGGAGAGATTATGTTTTGTACATGTATAATATTTAATATATATCACATATATATATATATATATACATCTTAGTGATAGACTAAACTTAGTTGTAGACTAGTGTAGCTCAAAGAAGATTTCCAACACGTTTTCATTTCAATTTTTAACACTTTGCTGTGCAAATTACAAACACTTAAAATATGAAAGAACAACTCTTTTGGCAAGTTCCAAAAAAAAATCGAAACTTTTAATTTTAATCGCTTAGTCAAAGTTTTTTTTTATATTATTATTTTTATAATTATTATGATAACACACGTTTTTTTTGGCTACAACATTTCGTTGTAGTTTAACTTTAAAGTTTAGTAATAAGCGAATGCTTTAAGCAACAAACAAATGATAGAAGAGAATATCGAAAAAAAATAATGAATTCTAAAAATAAGTTAAATATTTTTTTTTATTTCTTATTATTATTATTTTGATAATCAACTTAATTCAATTAGCGAATTGAACTAGCTGCAAACGTTTGCATTTATTTACAACAAAACAAAAAAAAAACAAAACAAAACAAACAAAAAACACACATTCCACAATCCACATTGTAGAACGTAAGCAACATTTAACACACATTGTATGTATTTATTATTAGAAATTTTTTGAAGACATCACAAAACGAAAGAAACAACGCGAATCCATTGTAAAGAGGCATAAAACAAAAACGAAATGAAACATAAGAAAATCGGCTAAGTTTAATTAATAGTTAAGCATAATTTTAATGTTATTAATTAAGTGTAAACGCTGTAATTGCTAATTATGCTGTTCATAAATGAAGTCAAAGCGCAACAACAAAAACAAAACAAAAGAAAACGAAACAAGAATTCTGTATCATACTATATTTAATTATCATTATGTATTTGTTTAAGCCACACACACACACACACACACATACACCCTTATCACATTTTGCATTATTTGTTGAAATTTTTAATGAAAGCAACAATTGTACTGAGAAAACAAAGTCAAAAACAAACAACAACACGTAGAAAATGTTTAACAACAAAATGAATTAAGCTACATCATTTTTAAATATATTAATTATATATTCTTATATATATATAATAAATATATGTATAAATTTAGTCTAGTTTTAGGCGTATGCTTTGTTTGTGAACAGCATATTTTTCATTTTGATTGGATTCGTTTCGATTTTCGATTCGCTTTTGATTAATTTAAATTAATTGCATTCATATTTTTTCACATTTCGCCAATTGAATAATGCGACATTATGATTTTAAGTTGCAGTTAGTAATACCCATTAATACACACACACACACACACACACACAGCATACAATAAACATAAACATATACATATATTTTTTTGCATAGTTCTGTAAGCAACAACGGGTTAATTGTGCAATCGCTTGGTGTTGGTATAAACAAAAACAAAACAAAAACAAAAAATATATAAACATAAATATAGAGACTCCGTTTAGCCGGCAACGCTGTGCATGGGCGCTGGGCGTGGCACCGCCCACAATTAAAAGTTCTCCCCAAAAAAAAAAGAAAAGAAAACAGAAACATAAATAAAAATAAAAATAAGAATAAAAACAAACCTGCGCCCATGCACAACACTTGTTGCATACACACACCTCACACACACACACACACACACACAACCCTACACACTCATACACACCTACATATGTATATGCATAGTTTAGTTATATCATTTTGAATCCTTCAGCTAATTTGGTTCAACTTTTCGCTTAGCTTTAAAATGAAGAAAATTAAAACTCATTTGAAACTTTAATTTAATGTCCTTAACTTACACACACACACACACACACAACATGTACTTCCATGAGAACAAAATTTCAAATTTAATTTAATATTTACACCAATTTCTTTTTAAGTGCAAAATTCAAGCAAAACAAAAAAAAGAAAGAAAACAAATGAAAGAAATAAGAAAAATTAGAATACAATCACATTGAATTAGTTTTAAATTAATCTTTTTTTTTTCTTAACATAACTATTATATATTTACTTATGTATACTATATATAAAGTTTATGAGAAGCAAATTATATATAATAAATATTGAATATTACAAAACGAACTTGCAAAATTTCTTTTAATTTTACCTTTTTCCGATGTTTTTACTCCTCAAAATTGAACAGGTTTCCAGACAGTTATCCAGTTGATCTAAAAAGTCTAAATGGAAGCTATTTGATCTAAAAATCTCGTATTTGTGCAAAATTCAAGAAATAACATTTTAGATCATTGTTGTTAATTATTCATTGAGCTGGGGAGAGAATTTAGATCATAATCGATTCAAATATGGCATTTTTAGATCATCGATCTTAACGTTACACTTTAGAACATTGGTCTAATGAGTGAATTTCAGATCAAGGTAAGTAGGAATGTTTTAGAACTCAAACATAAAATTGCGCAATTCTTATAACAAATATCAAAATAATATATTTTTGGATCATTAATCTAAATCGAAAACAATCACATTAAATTAGTTTTAAATTAACTTTCTCTCGTATATTTTTACCTTTTTCCGATGTTTTTACTCCTCAAAATTGAACAGGTATTATCCTGGCAGTTATCCAGTTGATCTAAAGAATCTAAATCGATGCCATTTGATCTAATTAAACTCAAAGTTCAACAAGTAACATTTTAGATCATTGGTGTTAATTATTCATTGAGCTGGGGAGAGAATTTAGATCATAATCGATTAAAACACGAAATTTTTAGATCATTGGACTAATGACTGAATTTCAGATCAAGTTAAGTAGGAATGTTTTAGATCTGAAAAATATTATATTTTTAGATCATTGATCTAAATCGAGTCAAAGAAAAAAAGGCATAATTAAAATTTTTTTTTTCAAATGTTTTCACTTTATTTATTTCGCTAGTTTCATTATGTTTTATGTTCAGTGTTTTATTTGTATTTTGTTTAATTTTTTCAATTTTTTTGTTTGCTTTTTTCGAGTTTTCTTGTTGTTGTTTGTTTTCTGTTTTTTTTTACATTAATTACTGAAATACACACACAGACACGGAATTACAATAAAAACTAAATGTTTTTTTTTTTTCTCATTTTGCATTTTTTGTTGTTACTTCACATGAATTAATATACCGTTTTATTATCAAGAATTGTTGTAATATATGTAATGTTGTTGTTTTTTTTTTAAATATTTAAATTTTATTTGTTTGTCATTTTGGGGCTGCTTTTCATTAGTTAAACTAAATGCTTTAAAATTCAACTATTAAAAACTTTCAACGCAAAAGAAGTAAATAAAAAATTTATCTTTTATTTTTTTATTATTTATATGTATATAATATTTTTTTTTATAGATTTCTTTGAGCAAATTAGGCCAATTGATTGGTTTTAATTTTCCTTTCCCTTCCTTGTTTGTTGCTATTAAAAAATTACATACAATGTCATTTACATAGATCAACTATAACTATATTTGTTTAGTTCCTTTTTGTTTTTAGTTTTATGTTTTTAGTTTTTATTTAATTTTATTTGTTTTCTGGTTTTATTACTATTACATTGATATGAACCACACGAGCCCGAAGAGAAATAAATTAAACACAAAAGAAGGTTTTAAAAATATATATATATATATATATGTATTTCTTTAAAATTATATTTTGTTATTTAAGTGAAAGAGATAAAGAGTTTACAAATTAAGATTATTAATAATAATAATAATATATATTTATATAAAAAATTAATTAAATGTTTCTGCTGTATTTGTTTGAAATGTTAAAATATATACCTATATATAGTATACATATATGTATAATTACATACAAATAAAGTTGTTTTTTAAAAAAATAATAATAATTAAGACTTTATTGCAATAGTTTTTTTGTTTGTTTTGTTCAATGATCTTTTTCATATTTTTTATTTTTAAACATAAATACGTATAACAGCAGCGCGAGTTTTGACATGGTTTTCTGGCCTTTCTTTACTCTATCTGATATATCATACTATAATATATACGCATATATATTATTCATATAATTTGCTTTGTATTTTTTTTACTTTTACACACATCGAATTTTGTTATTGTTTTAATCGGTAGCTTACATAAAAACTAACACTAAAAACAGACACATTTCGTTTAATTTCTTTCCCATTTCTTTTATTATGTTTTTGTAATATCATATTTATATATGTATTTTTCATTATTTTTTTTATATAGTATAACTAATTTAATATATGTACGCTTTTATTTTTTATACTTTTTACGATAAACATTTACCTTTTTTTGTTTTTTGTTTTATGTTTTGTTATTTGTTAAAAATGCTTCTAAAAATTGTTTACCATATTTTTTGTTTTTTTTTATATTTTTTATTAATTGTTTTTATTGTACACGCTACACACTTAATTGTTTTTATATATTTCTTTCTTTCTGTTTTTTTTTTGTTATTTATAACCGTTTCGCTTTTTTCAAAAATTTGTTTTGTTCACGTACATTTCATTTTTTTTTGTTTATTTTTTATTTTTATTTTTTAGCTTTGTATAATACTGAAAATACGACTAGACATTCATAATATATATAAATATGTTTGTTGCTTTTGTGTTTTCTTCTTCTTACGCTGCCTTTTCTCTATATATAGATCTATATAATTTATTTAAATATATATATATGTATATTTATATATATACATATATATTTATATATATTTCGTGGGCTTTAGGTTTTGTTCAGATTGAAATTGTTCGGCTTTGTTTGGTTATTTTTTCTGCTCGTTCTTTCATTTTAATATTTATCGAAAATGCTTTAAAAACTTCGTGTTCAACTCGTACTGGATCAGTTACTAGTTTTTTTTTTTATCTTTTTTTTTTAGTTTCTTTATGTAGAAAAATAAGTACAACAAAATTTGAGAGAGAAACGACAAAAAATCAATTCCAACAAAAATTCAAGTTTTACAGGGTATATTCGACTTTTGTGCTATTTTCCATTAGTTTTTCTATCTTTTTTCTAACAACAAATTTTATTCATGTTTTGTTTTGTTTGTTTTGTAATAAGTTATATAAATCTTAGGCCATTAAAAACAATTTGTATTAGTATTATATTAGAAGATTATGCGATTTGTTTTTACGTTTAGTTCGAAACTACACATTTATTTAAATGTATGTATGTATGTTTATATACTATATGTATGTGTGTGTATATGATTATTATTCATAATTTTCATTTTCATTTTCATTTGCTTTTTCAAATTATTTTTCAACCCATCCAGAATTTCTTTTTTTTTTTTTTTGTCTTACACACAAATCGAAGACGTCTCAAGATCTGATTGTTAATTATTATTTTTTCATTTAGTTAGATAACTTTTTCTCATTTCCAATTGAGTTTTTCTTGCTTTCGATTTTGTTAGGTACATTTACTTATAAAAAAAAAACAAAAAAATTAAAACATTTCTATTTGTTGATATTTATGATTTTTTTTGTAACTCAACTTTGAACCGATTTAGAAATTTTATTTAATTTTTTCCATTTATTTTTATAAAATATTGCGCTTCGTCTAGTGGTGTGTGTGTGTGTTTAGGGTGTGTAAGGGGTGTGTGGCGGGCTGTCAAGTTTTTCTCCATTTTCCTCGTCATCTAAAAACTACACCAACGTTTTTTCTCTTCTTTGTTTTATCGCTTAAATTCATTAAGTAATTTTTGTAGTACAAAAAAAATTTGCAATTTTTCAATCTCAGTGTGTTTGACTGTGTGTGTGTGTGTGTGTGCGTGTATTTGTACATATATATATCTATATATATATATATATATATATAGATGTATGCATTTATGTATGTATGTATATGCCTATAAAGTTCTTTTTTTATATATATATCTCATACTTAATATTTTCATCATTTTTTTATTGCAGAAAAAATTTGGCGTCCAAGCCTTTTTTTTCTAAATTTGAGGCTTGGTTTACACTTAAAAAATAGCATTATCATTTTCCTTTTCATTTTTTTTTTTTGTTAATAATATTAAAGTTAGAGTGTTCGTATTTGCTTAAGAGAATTTCTTTTGTTTTTGTTTTTTTTTAATATAATACAAAAAATGTTTCACTTTTTTTCATGTGCGCAGTCGTTGAGATTTTCTTCTTGTTGTTTTGTGTTTTGCATATTTTCTTTCTTTCTTTATTTATTTGTTTTTTTTTTTTTTTGGTTTTCTCTGGGGTGCAAGAGTTTTCCACATTTTTCATTGGCTTTCCATCAGCCTTGAGTTTCGGGGGGACTTGTGTCTGTGTGTGGTGTGTACAGTGGGGCGAGATACAGATTTTTGTTGTTTAAGTTTTCATCTTCATTTCCATTTCCGTTTTATTTCTTCAACTTTTCTGTTTCATTGTTTTTGCACTGCTTCTTCTTCTTTATCTTCTCCTATTCTTCTTCTTCTTTTAGTTACAGTATATAAAATAGATTCCATATACAAAAATTAGTTATTTTCATGATTATTTTTCAGTTTTCTGATTTTTTTTTGTATGCATGAATAAGAAAAACTGCTTGCTCTCTCACTCACTCACTCGTTCTGTCTCTCTCTCTCTCTTTCTCACTCACTCACTTGCTAGTGCAAAATATTATTAATCGGGGCAGTGCTGTTTACGAATTAATCGAATTTTATTAATTGTTTTACCCTATCGTATATCCTAGCAGCGTTTTTTCTTCAATTTTCGACAACTCGACTATGTGAACTCAGCTTACAGTGGGGCAATGTTGCTGAAATTTGAAACAATTGCATCTTATAATGCTAGTTCACACATATGTTGGAACCAGTTCAATTGGTTCACTAGAACGAGTTTTTCTTATATGAAAACAAAAATAGTTAAGAGTTGATTTTATTCTAGGGTATTTCTGCTAGGGTATTTCAGCTTCGACAGGCCGAAGACAACAATATTTGTTTTCATTCTCAATCTATTAACTAAACTTTATTGTTTGTACGTTCTTTTCAAATGTATCCCAACTGGCAGACGTATAATGCTTCTCTCTTTGCAATATAATAACAATTCTTCATCATCTTCTAAAAAAAAAAAAAGATAGAGTAACTAAAGTCGGTGCGGAAGACATTTGAAGTCATAGCTGTTAAATAATGATTACTAATCATTCATAATGATTATTAATTAGATTTTTTTTTGGGATAAAGTAATGAATACTGTTTGATCAAAAATAATCAGGATTACTGAAGATTACTAGAAAATAATTAAAAATAGCTAAAAAAAAAACTAATTGTAATTATTTCCTAGTAATGATTAGTAATTAGATTATTTATTTTTTTTCTCGTAAATTCAAATGCGATTATTTAAGGTTTATAATGATTACTAATTGATATCGATTGCTAGTAATCAAAAATAATTAAGATTACTGAAGATTACTAGAAAATAATTAAAAATAGCTAAGAAAAAAAAAATAAACAACAAAAATAATTTGATTATCTTCCGATTATATTTGATTTTTTCTGAATATTAACAATATTTGAGCAAAAGTAATCGGAAAATAATCAAAGTATATGTTTTTGTTTATTTTTAACTAATTGTAATTACTTCCTAGTAATGATTAGTAATTAGATAATTAATTTTTTTTCCGTGTAAAGTAATAATTCAAATACAATTATTTAAGGTTTATAATGATTACGATTACTAGTAATCAAAAATAATCCAGATTAATAGAAAATAATTAAAAATAGCTAAAAATAATCAAAAAATAATTTGATTATCTTCCGATTACATTTGATTTTTCCTGATTATTAACAATATTTGAGCAAAAGTAATCGGAAAATAATCAAAGTATATGTTTTTGTTTATTTTTAACTAATTGTAATTACTTCCTAGTAATGATTAGTAATTCGATAATTAATTTTTTTCCGGTTAAAGTAATAATTCAAATATAATTATTTAAGGTTTATAATGATTACTGATAATCAAAAATAATCAAGATTACTAGTAAGTAATTAAAAATAGCTAAAAATAATCACAATAAATAATTTGATTATCTTCCGATTACATTTGATTTATTCTGATTATTAACAATATTTGAGCAAAAGTAATCGGAAAATAATCAAAGTATATGTTTTTGTTTATTTTTAACTAATTGTAATTACTTCCTAGTAATGATTAGTAATTCGATAATTAATTTTTTTCCGGGTAAAGTAATAATTCAAATATAATTATTTAAGGTTTATAATGATTACTGATAATCAAAAATAAACAAGATTACTAGAAAATAATTAAAAATAGCTAAAAATAATCACAATAAATAATTTGATTATCTTCCGATTACATTTGATTTATTCTGATTATTAACAATATTTGAGCAAAAGTAAACTGAAAATAATCAAATAATCTTTTGTTTTGATTATTTATAATTAATTTAATTTATTAACTATTAATCTTTAGTATTCCTGATTTATTTTGATTACTTCTAATCGTAAACAATGAGTAATAATCATTACAATTCTTGTAAATTGATAAACTAATTGTTATCAAAATTTAACAGCTGTGTTTAAAGTGATCTATGGGTGGGGAGGGAGGGAGGGAGGTGGTTGGTTGACGGGGGGTGGGGTGGGTCGGAGTGTGAGGCTTTGTTTAAAGCGGCAAGCCATAAAATGCATAAGTAAAACTGTTGTAAGTGTGTGTGCGTGTGAGGTGTGTGTGTGTGTGTGTGTGTTGAGCATTGTTTAAATGCAACAATCAATAATCAATTAACGTTAAGCATAACAAACAAAAGTTAGGCAACAACAAACACGATTATGCTTAAATATTTGCGACGAAGCCGACACAAAAAACGTTTAAGAATGACGCAAACAAAGCAGAAACGCAAAACATACATCATCATTATCATAATTATTTATTTTGTTTGTTTCTTTGTTGTGTATTTTACTCTAGCAACTATTTAGCTAACATTTTGCAACTACTACAATAATAATATAATCATAATTATTATTTATATGTATGTTTATTTTTGTATGTTCTAAAAAGGAGAACCAATAAAACTTGTTTGCTTCTGCTTTTACTCTCAACTTCTTAAACGTTTCTCATTATTTGTTTTTTTATTTATTTTTTGTTTATTAACATTAAATGCTTGTATATATTGATTTCCATTATTTTTGTTAGTTTTGTAATTTGCGCTAAAACTTTCGTAAACGTTTCTTTATTCACGTTTCTCGCTGCCCACGCAGTTTCGTAAACGTTTTGCTTGCCATATTATTATATAGTGTACCTTCATATTAATTTCGTTTAGTTTTCTTTTTTTTATATATATTCATATATATGTATATATATCCTATATATATATTTCTTTTCTGTTTGTTGTATATAATACATAATTAATGCAAATTTTGTTTCATTACAAATTTACATGCGAAAGACGAAAACCAAAGGAACAAAAGAAAACACAAAATATTTTAAGATTACAACTCAAAATTCATTAAATGCAAAAATATAAATTTATATGTTTATATATGTATGTATGTTATGTATTATATTTATGTTAAGATCATGAACGTAGCTATAATTATTATATAGACTATATATATATATATATATATTACTATATAGAGTTGCCTTGTGTGTGTGTATATGTGTATGTGTGTATATAAAGCATGCTCTTGAGCTTAAGACTATAAAAAAAAGTATGAAATTGTGCTTAAATAACGCTATTCATATATATATATATATATAGATGTATATTATATATTAGACATGTAAGTATGTGTGTGTGTTTGTTTATGCAAATTATTAATTAAAATATATATATATATATATATAAAATCATTAATTAATCAAAACTTAGCAGCTAATTAAGGAAACCACAATAATTTCAATTTAAGTTTAAAGCACGAAAAAACTTTCAAGTTTTTCTTTTATCTTAATTTTTAGCTCATGATTCGAATTTTCCACATCTTTTTTCTTTTCTTTTAATATATTGTATATGTATATATATATATATATTTGTTTATATATATACATATATATAAAGCAGCTGTGTTAGCATTGGGAGGAGTGAAGGGGGCGGGGGCGTGGCAGATTTGAGAATTGCACATAAAACAGGAGAAACTATATATATTAACTATAATTATATTTATATTTATGCTATATAGAGAGTGTGTATATTGGGGGGCGTGTGCAGGGGGGCAAATGGAAGAAAAAAATACTGACATTTGTTAAAAATTAAAGTAACTTTTTTAAGGATTTTTTAGATATTTTTTTGTTTTTTTTTTGGATGCATTGAGAATCGTTTTAAAATGAAATCAAAAATACTGAAAAATAAACACAGCGAAATTGAAGTGAAAATCGAGGGAAATTTGCACGCGGCGCATTTAAAAAAACAATATACAGAGTGTACAGGAATATATATATACAAAATATATATATATATATATATTTAAATAATCGAGCATGTTTAACAATTGTTAAAGAAAAGCGAGCAAAATTCAAACGAGATCAAAAACTTAACACAAAAATTAAAGTGCGTGCAAAAAAGCGAGACGGATACACAGAGAGAGAGAGAGAGAGAGATGGAGAGAGTGTGTGAGCGAGTGAGATATATATATTTATATACAGTAAACAATTTAAACTAGCAAACAACAAAAAAAAAAGACAGCACAGAAAAAGACGCAAGACGAAGACACAGAGAGACAGACAGACAGACAGAGAGAGAGAGATAGAGAGAGGGAGTAGAAGAGGGAGACAGACAGACACTGTGTGTGTGTATAGGTGTGTGTGTGATAGAGACAGTTGCATCAATCTTTTTACCGCGTTTTCCATTCTAGAAACAACTACAAAATACAATTACAAATACATTTTACACATTGATTTAGTTTAAGATCACGTTAAGATCACGAGCGCGACAGAGATAGCAAATTACTATGTATATGTATATGCATATGCATATGTATAGATGGATATACATATATATATATATATATTGATTTATATATAAAAAAACGTTGTTAATTTAAGGTGTTTGTTGTTCAATTGTAAATGAAATTGGCGGCATCGCATAGAGCATCGCTATCATCATCGAATTTTCCATTCATGGCATAACTGCTGGTCGCACTGCCATAGACCCATTCCTTTTAATGAAATCCCCATCGGTGGTCGACGACGATGTGTTGTGCAGTCCACCCAATGAGCTGTGATCCAAACGAAAATCATCATCATCATCCGGATAGAGTTGGACGGGTATTGAATCCCGTATTGAATGCGGCTCAAATAGATTGCCATATGGTGGCAGCGAATGATTTAAATCGACATGATCATCAACCAGATCGCTATCAAAATTCGATATACGAAATTTCGAACTTGGCGGCGATTGTGGTGAATGCGGTGCAGCGGAATCTTCAAACATCACCTCCTCCTTGATGAACATATCGTTGGAATTATCGCCAGATCCCGATGAATAGAGATTCGGTTCAACTTTGATGATCGCTGCGGTTGCCAGGGACGGTGATGATTTCTCATCGTCATCATCATCATCGAAATGATGATTGTGATGATGATTGTGATGATGATTGTGATTGTGATTATGATTGTGATGATGGTGATTATGATGATGATTGCTGCTGCTGTTGTTGTTGTTATTATTGTTGTTGTTGTTGTGATGATTATTATGATTATGATTGTGATGATTTAATTGTTGTTGTTGTTGCGTTTGTTGTTGCTGCTGCTGCTGCTGATGATGATGTCCATTTGTTGCCGCACGCAATTGTACACTCGTCTCATCCTCATCATCATCGTCATCATCATCATCGTCGTCCATATCCGCCAGATGACGACGTCGGTGGTGGTTTCGGTGGTTATTACGCTGTTGTTGCTGTGGTTGTTGTTGCTGCTGTTGCTGCTGCTGATGTTGTCCTCCTCCTGTTGCTGCTACAACACGCTGATTGTTGCAGTTACTCTGCGTCTGTTGCTGCTGCTGTTGTTGCTGCTGCTGTTGCTGCTGATGATTTCGCGTACTGCGGATTATTGTGAAACCGCCCAATGCTGCCGATGAGGCGATGGAAAGCGGCACACCCGTCGCCTTGGACACCAGCACGGTGGAGGAACACGACTGCGATGAAGATGATGGCGAATGTGACGGCGAACAAACTACAAAAAATATATACACAAACACATTATTAATCAGATATTACAAACGCAACCTTTAATCGGTCTTAACCGATTCAAATTGTTAAATGTAACTGAAGCTATAACCGAAATAAATTATATCAAAACCGAAAAACCGAAATTATTCAAGCCAAAATAACCGATTCATAAATAACAATTAATTTCGGTTCAATTACGTTGCTAAGGTCATTTTTCATTTTTTTAAATTTAAGTATCGATCTTTTAAAAAGATTTAAAATTTAAATACTAATCTTATTAAATGTATATTTTTTGAAATTCAAAAATTTTTGTTTGCATTTAAACATTTTTTTTATACAATGATTTTTTGTAGCCGATAATCGTAAACTGAAATATAAACATAACTGAAACCGATATTAATTTATAAATAAATGCAATGTAAAACAATTTCGTCTGTTCATCAATATTATTTAATTTTTTAAAATTATTTATCAACTACTTTTAGTTGACGTTAAATAAATAATTAAATAAATTATCAATTATTTCTTTTGTGAAGTAACCTCCCCTTATCACAAAAATTCGAGAAATAAAAATTTTACTTAAATGCAAATTATCATGGATTGTGCTCGTTATTTTTTAGATGCATTTTGAATATTTAATGCCTGTTGTATATTGCCACAAATTTATTAGCCCCTTTTACCCTTTGGGTACTGGTTTAAATAGTCATGATTTCTAACCTCTGACAAGATTTCAATCGTTAATTAAACTATTTAAAGTGTCTTTTTTTTCGTTATTCGCTACTCGTCAATCGACTAATTTTTGTTTATTTTAAATACACTATTTATCATTTCTTTGATGCTTTGTCTATTGTCATTTTTCTCATTTCTTTTTGTTACTCGTTAGTTATTACTCGTTACAAGCTTGATTACTTGTTACTCGTTTGATCGCCATTCGACTTGTTCGTTCAAATCATAGGATTCGAACTAATTTTTAATATTTTGTTACTCGCTAGTTATTACTCGTTACTCGCGATTCGTTACTCGTTTGCCTAACATTTTTGAGTTGTGTTTTTTCTGTTTTCATATTGTTACTCGTTAATTATTACTCGTTACTCGTTCACCTACTGGCGACTTGTTATTCATTTGATTGCAGTACGAATTGTTCCTTTAAATCAAATTATTCTAACTAATTTATAATATTTTCTGCTCTCCTTTTGTTACTCGTTAGTTATTACTCGTTACTCGCGACTTGTTATTCGTTGCATAACTCTCCTTAAATTAATTGTAAACACATAATTTAAGTTGTCTTCTACAATATTTCTCCTCATTCGTTACTCGCTACTCGTTACTCGTTACTTACCGCCCGTCTGTTGCACAACGCTTGCCAGCGCCGAGCTGAGCGTTCCCGTTGAATGTATGATGGGCGTTTTACGCAAGAGTTGCTGGGCGAGATTGCTGCTGGCATTTGCTGCTGTTGCTGGCACTGCAGCATTGTTGTTGCTGCTGTTTGTATTGCTGTTGCTGCTGTTTGTACAGCTATTATTGCCATTGATTAAAATGTTGTTGTTGCTGCTGCTGCTGCTGCTACTAATGTTGTTGTTGTTGTGGCTGCTGCTGCTGCTGTTGCTAGCGGAGGTGTTGTTGATGATGTGATGGCCATTGCTGGTGCCTGCACCGCTTTGAATGACCTGTGTGTGCAGCACACTCGAACAATTGCCATTGCCAGCAGTTGTCGATGCTGTTGCTGTTGTTGCTGTTGCATCTGTGGATTGCTGCTGTTGTTGCTGTTGCATGTAGTTTTTGATAACAATAGTGCGCGTGGGCGTCGATACAATATATTGTGGTTGCTGCTGTTGCTGCGAGTGCGATGAGCTGGCTGAGGAGGAAAGCGGATGCTGAAGCGAGGCATTCGATGAGGATTCATTGGAGGAATCCTCGCCGGTGGTTAAACGATTGTTATTATTATTGGTCGAGCTGTGAACAGCGGCAACATCATGCTCCTCATCACTCAAACCCGACTGTTCATCCAACTCCATATCATGTTGTTGTTGCTGCTGCTGCTGATGTTGTTGTTGTTGTTGCTGCTGACTTGTGCTTGGTCTGTCCAAATCGGGTTCAATTTTAACAGCGCTTGCTGCAACATTTATATTATTATTATTGTTGTTGTTGCTGGTGGTGTTGCTGCTGCTGCTGGCGGCGCTGCTGCTACTGTTGTTGTTGTTGCTGCTGCTGCTGCTACTGCTGCCTTTGGGTTGATCCCGCAGATGCACCTGCATGTGCGTCTGCAACGAGGATTGTGTATGCAACTTCTTCTTACACACCTTACACTCAAAGGGAAATCTCCAGTGTGCGTTCGCGCATGAATCTTCAGATTATAACGTTGCCCGAATCCTTTGCCACAAACATCACATCTGCAACAGAAATCAAGAGATTTTAATATTTATATATTACACATTGCGTCCATTAATTGTTATGACAAAATACAAAATTCACATATTTTATATTGAAATATAATATAAAAATTAACATATTCTTCTTGAATTAATTTTTATTAAGCTATAAAAAATGCTAACATTTCCTTAGCTAAATATAATCTAGTATTGAAATAAATAAAAAATAACAAAAAAAAATATGTGAAATCTTTTCAGTTTAAAAAATTCACACATTTTAATTCAAAAACAAACATTTCTAATTTGCAGTTTTTTTTTTATAATTGTTTGGTTCTTTGAACAAATTAAAAAAATTAATAATTTTTGGTTTCTTTTTTTTCTTTTCAAAATTAAAAATAAATATACACAAATAAAAAATATACATTTATTTTATTTTGATAAAAGCCCCCAAGTTTGTAGTTCAATAATTAGATAAAATAAAATAATAAGATCCATTAAATTCAACTAACAAACAAATGTTATATTTAAAAAATAATATATAATAATTGCTTATGGTTCATAGAACAAGTTAAAAGAAATTTTTAAATTTTTAAAAGTTAGAAACAATTTTGTGGATATTTTCTTAGGGAAATAAAAAATATCCACGTATTGTATAAAAAAAAAAAAAACTTAAAACCTGTTCTTCAATCCTTTCCCTTATTTTATACTAACTTAGTTTATGGTAAAATATTTAAATACAATTAAATAATTAGATTCAGTTATTTAAAAATATGCAAATTTTTTCAGGTTTAAAAAACGCACACATTTTATTAAAAAAGTAAAAATTTCCTGGATTTTCCTTGTTTAATAATAGTTGCTTATGGTTCTTAGAACAAGTAAATAAAAGAAATAATGAAATCTATTGGGTTCAACTATTTTTAAAAATCAGAAACAAATATACACAGTGATTCTTAGGGAAGAAACTTCATATTTTACTAGATAGTAGCATTAATAGCAAGTAATAAAAAATAACCTTTTCCAATTTTCAAGTAAAAAAAAAAGAAATAATGAAATCTATTGGGTTCAACTATTTTTAAAAAATCGAAAATAAATATGTGCATTTATTCCTAGGGAAAAAATATGCACCTATTGAATTTGAAAGAAAAAACATTTCTTTTTAATGTATCTTTTTCCCTAATTTTAATGAAATAAAAAGAAATAATTCAGCTAATTTTGAAAAACAATAGATAAATATGTGATTTTTTGGATATTTTGTGAAAACAATTACATGAGCAACTGTTGGGATTACTCACTTGTGCAGCTTGACGCCCGAATGGAGCTTGGAGTGTCCACGGAGTGAGGCAAGTGCACTGAACACCTTGCCACAGATTTCGCAAGTCAGATTGACATTCTCATTGTGGATCTTCTTGTGGACCTTGAAGTATTCAAAGCTCATAAACTCCTTGTGGCACACCTCGCATTTGTATTTATGCCTCTCCGATTGTTGTCCCGTATGGACGCGCATATGTTTTATGAAATTGGGACGAAAGCGAACAACACGACCGCAAATCTGGCACTCGTAGGGCTTGCAACGTAAACAATGCTTCTCATAGTTTTTGAGGGATTTCAGGACCATGTTGCAGATGGCGCATTTCATGTTGTTCGCGTGTCCGCTGCGATGGATGTCAAACAGTTCCTTTGAATCGAACTTTTCGACACATTCCATGCACTGGTAACTGGTTGTTGATGTTGCCACCGTGTTTGTGGCAGGCGCCGGTTTGATGGACTGATGATGTTGCTGCTGTTGCTGCTGTTGTTGTTGTTGAGCCTGTTGCTGCTGCTGTTGTTGTTGCTGTTGTGCGAGTGCAATTGCCGCTAGTTGTTGCTCATTGCTGGGGGACGGTGCTGCTCCTGCTGTTGTTGTTGCTGCTGCTGCTGCTGCAGTGTTTGCTGTGGCAGCTTGTTGCTGCTGCTGTTGTTGTTGTGGCGTTGCTGCCGTTGCCGCTTGCAATATCAACTGTGCCGTGGATCCACCCGTTTGTTGCACCACATTCAACACCGTCATCGGACTGCGACTGATCACAGCTGCCGCTGGCATCCGCACATATGTTGCACCCGCCAGGCTGCTCATTGTCGCATTGCTGATGTAAACGGGACGACGTTGCAGTTGCACCAACGCTGCCTCCGAAACCGGCACCGCCAATGCACGTGTCGTGGTGCTCACAATACTTCCAGCTGGCAACACCAATTGTTGAGCCGTTGTCGAGTACTCCAATTGTTGTTGTAGTGTCTGCAATAGGTGAGAAAATTGTATCATTACATTGTTTTAATTATCTTCAATTACTTGCAATTACTTTTGTAATTACTTTTACAATTACAATTACTTTTTGTAATAATCTTTAATTCTTTGAAATTACTTTCTTAATTATATACTATCTAATTACTTTATTTTAAATTACTTTCAATAATAATATTTAATTCTTTGCAATTAATTTCAAAAGTATAAACTATCTACTTACAATATTACATTATTTTAAATTACTTTCAATGGTAGAAATTATTAAAATTTGAATTTAATTATTTGCAATTAATTTCATAATTAGATCCGATCAAAAAGTAATTATTAAGTTGTGTTTTATTCGATTTTTATTAATTGCAGTTATTATTCGAATAAGAAAATATTCCAAATAATTATTTAAAATTCAAAATTAATTCAAAAAAATTATTTTCTTTAAAATAATACTATTTAACAGAGACCGTAATGAGTAAAATTAAAAAATAATTTATTTCTTATCTAAACAAAAAAGTTGTTATTTCATAATTTAGTTTCCATTTTAATTTAAAAATTATTCGAGAACCTTAATTTTTAATGTTTATTAAAAAGTCAGTAGATAACTTTTATATTAAATTTGTATATTATATTATATTGTTTTATAATAAAAATTAAATACTCATATCACATATTCCATGAAAGTATTTTGTATATTTTTTGGATATATTACTAAATTTGCATTTATATAAATATAAAACAATATTCAAATTACTAAAATACATTTTTGGATAAGTTTTTATTTTAAATTTTTATCTTAACAATTTATTTGTTTTTATTTATCTTAACAATTTATTTATTTTTTTTATTATAATAAAATAAGTAAATTGAAAATTAAGTTTATCTAGAAATGTATTTGAGTAATTTGAATATTATTTTTATGATAAACATAAATGGAAATTTAATAATTATTCCCGAAATGTGTAAGTTAGATCAAAAATAAGAGTCACAAGAAATTTATTTATTTTATTTTATTATTATAAAATAAATAAATGAATTATGATTTAAATTGAAAATAAAAGTTTATCCAGGAATGTATTTTAGTAATTTGGACAATTTTTTAATGATTTTTTAAAAGAAATTGAATTTTATTAAATATTTCCGAAATGTTTTACGCCGATCAAAAATAAGAGTTGGAAGAAGTTTATTCATAAAATTAATAAATTAATTATTTTCTAAATTAATTAATCCTAATTCCCTTATCGATGAATTTTCCGTTGATTCGGAATTTTAAATTAAAAATGTTGATTATTTTAATTAAAGTTGTTAGTCTCATTGTTGATTCCAGTTATATGTACATATGTATGTATATTTACCTCAATTTGTTGTTGTTGCGCTGGCTGCGACATGTGCTCATCCTCATCCTCCTCCTCTTCATCATCCTCATCCGGCAGATCATCCAATTCCAGTTTGACTTGCGTTTGCAGATGTTGTTGTTGTTGCTGGTTAAGATGTTGTTGCTGCTGTTGTTGATGATGATGTTGTTGCTGCTGTTGCTGGTGTGCAGGATGATGATGATGATGATGTTGTTGCTGCTGCTGCTGCTGCTGATGATGATGCTGATGATGTTGCAAATGTGTCGCCGTTTCGGGTTCTTCATCAGCTTCGGCTGCCTGCGCCTCCTCTTCGATATCCTGTAAATTCTCATCGTTTAACTCGGGATCCTCTTCCTCCTCCTCCTCGTCGTCGTCGTCTGGTTCATCGTCCAGTTCCTGTTGCTCCTCTTTAATGTCGCTGGCTGATAAAACGGTGGTGTTGTTGTTATTGTTGATGTTGTTGTTGGCGCCACTGCCTGTTGATTGTATGATGATGCGGCGACCATTAAGCAAATGATGTTGTTGCTGTTGCTGTTGGGCGCGATGTTGTTGCAGCAACAGTTGCTGATGATCCTCAGCACTTAAACTGTTGTTGTTACTGCTGCTGATGTTGTTGTTATTATTGTTGCTGCTGGTGTTGTTGTTGTTGTTGTTATGGTTGATGTATGGGGAAGCGCTGTTTGTTGCTGTTGTTGTTGTCGTTATTGTTGCATTTGTTGTCGGTGGGTGGTTATCGAGCTTTAACGCTGCCGCTGCCGCTGCTGCTGCCGACGTCGCAGCCGCTGCTGCTGCTGCTGCCGCGGCCATATTATTAAGCTGCAGCTGATGCTCATGCTCGTCATCCTGCTCCATGGGAGCATCTTGTAGTATAAATTCGATTTGTTGCGATAATGCGCTATCATTGATGGCAATCAGTCCGTCCATATCTTTGGCGGCAACGTTTACGTTTGTTGTTGTTGTTGTTGCTGTGCTGTTGCCGCTGCTGCTGCTGCTGCCGGCAAAAAGTGATGGCAGCGTTGTGGCGGCGTTGACGCTGGCTGCATTTGTTGTGATGCTGCTGCTGCTGATGCTGGCCATGGCAACAACAACAACAACAACAAACAACAAATTCTTGAAAGCTCGACTCCTTCTTGAAGAATAATGCGAGAGAATGAGAGTTTAAAATACTAAGCTACTGTCTCTCTTCCTCTCTCTCTCTCTCTCTCTCTCTCCGTCTCTGCCACTCACTCACTCTTTTCTATTTGTTGTATTTCCTTTTAGGTGTGCGTTTAGCGTTCACTGTTTGTGGTTCTTCTTCTTTGCCTTTTGTTGCTGCTGCTGCTTTTGTGGCTCTTCCTCTTCCTTTCGGCTTCAACTACTTCTACTTGTATATCGTATTTGTTGTTGTTGCTCTTGTTGTTATTATTATTATGATTATTTGTTTGTGTTTCACTTTATTTAAAGCAATTTTATCGCTAGTTGCTTTTCACGTCGGTCATGCGGTGCTTTTTGTTGCTGCTTTCCACGCGGTGGCGGCGGCTGCTGCGACGTCGACTGCGACGCTGTTGTTTAGCGCTGCGGCTGCTGCGGCGCATTCGCTGGCTTTCCACATAATTTTCCAACGTTGTCGCTATGGCCAAAAAAAAAAAAAACAAACACACAAAATAGTTAAAAAACCTTTTTCTTTTTTTTGATTTTTATTGTGTTTTTTGCTTTGTTCTTTTATTATTATTGTTTTCTCTTCACGCACTCACACATGCACACAGCAACAACAACAGTAAGCACAACCACAACTAACAGCGTTGTTGTCTTTCTTTTTTTTTCTTTCTTTCTTTATTGTTATTGTTATTATTATTGATTTCCTTTATTTAATTTGTTCATCAAGTGCTTGGTTCGTCGTCGTCGTCGTCTTCTTCTTCTTCGTGTTCAGCGTCGTCTTCGTTTTCGTCACTTGCTTCTAATTTGTGCAATTTGATGTTGCGCGAGTATCAAAAATATATTCACATTTTGGTATTTGTATTTAATTAGTAAATGCGTTTTACAAAAATCATTTGCTCCCTTTCCTTGCTTCTTCCTCCTTTCGTTTCATTCACGCTCTTGCTCTACAGCCACCTCTCTCACTCGCACTCACAGAGTCACACATGCACTCACACACATACATTTAGCAAATACGCGCGCGTGAACAAAAACAAAATAATTAATTTTAGCTTTTCCACAAGTTTTTCACTTTTGCTCCATTTTCATTGATTCCATGTTACTTCTTCTGCTTCTTTCTTTCTATCTCACACACATTTTGACCTTTTTCCTTTCGCCTTTTTTCCTTTGCACGCTTTTCGTTTCGACGACTACTTCTTCTTCTTCTTCATCTACTTGTGCCTTGTTCTTTAGCTTTACTTTCAGTTTGTGGCCTATTCCTTTGCGCCCTGTTCCCGTCTCGTTTTTCACACACCATAAAAACGTCAAACTTGAAAATTTTTGGTTATTTTTGGGTATGGAAATTTTCTTTCTTTCTTTTTTTACTTTTCTTTGATTATAGTTTTGTGTTGCTTTTGCGACGCGACCGACGGCAAAGATTTAGCGGCTGCGCTGCTTTCGTGCTGCTGCTGCTGTCAATTTGCTTTGCTCCCCCGCGAGCATTTTTTTGGTTTTACCGCTGCTTCTTCTGCTGTCCTACACTAATACAAAGAGAGCCGTTTTTCAATCTTACATTTTTGTTGCTGTTCTTAATTTTCGACCACACGCTTTCACACTCACATTCGTGTGCGGCAGGGTTGCTCACAACAGCGGCAAACAATACGCGTAACAGTGTTGCCAAACGGCTGCCGGCCGGTGTTATCCAGCACTCGCATTTGCGCAAATTTGAAAAAACCAATAACACAATTGCAACAGAGCAATTACATTTTGGAATTATAAAACCCAAAATTTAAAAAAATAAATTAATTTTTTTTGAACGTAGCTTTTGCAGCCAATTTCTGTTACTGTCTATTGCATCTTATGCCTTCCACTTGTTTCTCAATGCCTTCCACTTTGATTTGTCGTTCCATACACACACACACACTCTCAAATGTAGACGAACACACACACAAAAAGGACAGCGCGCTTGGAGCCCAAGTTTTTGGCTGTCGCTGAGGCAGAGAGACAGAGAGAAGGCGAACAAACGGAACGGGAGCACATCACAGTGGAGAAGAGAGAGAGAGAGAACGGGAAAGCAGAGTGTTGGCAAGTGGAGCGCAGAGTGGACCGTTTCATTTCGACAGTTTTTGAATTACGGCGCCGCTGTCGCTGCTGCTGCTTTTGCTTGTTATTTTAGCTTAACACTCCAGCAAGAGCAACAAAAGCAACAACAACACCATCACCTTCGTTCGACCGAGAGTCAATTTTCAGCCTCAGTGTCGTTAGAGAAGAGAGGGTGTTGTTGCCTTTTGTGGCAAGGGGGTGGTGCTTGGCGTTGTGGTGGTGGTGGCATTGTTGTTGTTGTTGTTACCTAGAGTCGGGGGCATTGGGGGTTGAATTTAATGCCAGCAGGCGTCGCTAAATTCCACACATGCACACACACACACATAAACAGAGGCAAGGGCGCAAATTAACACAATATAAAAACAAAAAAAAAGAAAATCTAAATGTTCTGCTGAAATTGCGTCGCTCTCTGTGTTTACATATATGTTGGCCCCCCCCCCCCCACCCTCGCCCCATTGACTAGGAACACCCTGGTTAATGGCAATATCGCTGGGTTCTGCAACTACTCAAAGCACTCTCGCACATTTCTGTTATGTTTATATTTTCTTTTTTATCTTTTGCGCGTTTATTTTGGCTCTGCAGCGGATTTGAACTGCCTTTTCAACTGCTTGGCACACACACACACACGTACACACATACTGCCCACACACTCACGTACGCGCGACTACAACAAAACAGTTCAGCATTTTTCTGCTTTATTTTCTTTTCGACTCGCAATTGCACTTACACTTAACATCACATTTTTTTATCACTTATACTATTTCGTTTCGGTTGTTTTATATTATTCTTATTTTTAAATTGAGTTTTGCAACAAATTGCTGCATTAGTTTAATGTGTTACGCCGTTTGGATTAACGTTGCGCATTGTGCGTTCACGTTACTCATTTTGGCCAACATTGTGCATTTTGCGTTGCGTTGCGCATTATGCGCTTACGTTACTCAACTGACTACGCTTCGTTAAGTGAGCAACTCAACCCAACGACATTTGGTCACTTAACCAGTGTTGCCAACTCTTCGGGACCGGAAAAAGCTATATCAACATTCAAAAATAGCTAGAAAAAGCTGGAAAATCTAGAAGAAAGCCAGATAAAAAGTTTTTATTCTTCTTAGGTTGACTTTATGCAATATATATATTATTACAACTATAAAAAACAGTAATCAAGTAGTAATAATTTGAAATATTCTAGTAGTTCTTTTAACTTAGAAAAAGCTAGAGCTCCAGATGTGGCGGGAAAAAGTTGAGTTGGCAACACTGCTTATGCTAACAGAAGACTAACAGTCTGTTAAGTCTCTGTTAGTCTTTCTGTTAGCACGTAAACTTTTTTCAAACAGGCGCGCGATTTTAATTTTAGCTAATTTTTGCTGTAGTT
The DNA here is from genome assembly GCA_035042165.1 of Drosophila kuntzei. Classification (NCBI taxonomy): domain Eukaryota; kingdom Metazoa; phylum Arthropoda; class Insecta; order Diptera; family Drosophilidae; genus Drosophila; species Drosophila kuntzei. Next base: position 102,851 of record JAWNLU010001388.1, on the reverse strand, counting down.
TTGAAACAAATTCCATATTGTTAGTTATTTAAATAAAAGAAATAGTATTTTCGCCAGTTATATAAAGTTTATTTCATACGTATTTCACTTTTATAAAAAACCTTGCAATTTTCGCCTAAAACTACACAATAAACTTAACATTTAATTCTTTTTAGCTCCAAATGAAAATGTTGCCAGCAAATACGCTTCACAATTAAATTGTTTATTATAGTATTATAGATATATTTTTATCGAATATTATGAAAGACTCAAAAGCAATATTTATGTGTTTATTATTATATTATTTCGTGTATTATTTGAAGCGTTTATTTATTTTTATTGTTGTTAATGTTTTTATTGCTGGCAGTTTGCAAGTTGCGCTTAATTTCAAATGAATCTGAGATATATAAAAAATATATATTTATTAGAATTTCTTGGGCCGTTCATTTTGTAGCTTTTCTCGATTATTTCATTCATTTTAAGGTCTAGTCAAATACATGCTAATTATTAAATTAAATTTATAATTAAGAAAAAAATAAAAAAATATTTTTACTTGGTTTTTTTATAACTTTAAATTTGTCAAGAAAAATCAATTATTGTTGTTGTTGAAAATGAGAAAAATTCTTTGTCAGATTTGTCATGCGATTCGAGTTGTGATCATTGATTAAGAGTTTTCCAAGGCGGAAAGCGGGAAAAATTGTTGAAAAGCGTATGCTATAAAGATTGTCCGTGTTTCCAATATTGGTGGTATTGCTTTTTCAACTAAGTGTCATGATTTGTGCTAAATAATAATAATAATAATTATGAATATAATCCGAGTGGGGAAGAGTGTATCTTTCTCTCTCTCTCTCTCTCTCTCTCTCTCTATGTCTCTGTCTTTCTTTCTGTCTTTCTTATGGTGGTTCATTTAGTATTGAATTTCAATCACTTGGTGCGATCGTGTTTCGAGGGTTCCACCTGCTTGGCAAACTCGCCCATCACATCCTTATAGATAACTGGATCCAGATTACGACCGAGCATATAGATGAGCCACCAGTCACCAATGTCCAGCTTACGGGACAGCGAACGACAAATCTCCATCGGAATCATCCGATTACGCGCATTCAACAGACGCGGCCGGAACTTGGGCATGAAAATGATGCAGGCACTGTAATTGAAATTGAAGTTGAAATTGAAATATAAATTGATCCACAAATTGTTTATATAAGTAGCAGGGATTAAAACCTTAACCGAAACCGTAACCTTTAACCGGTAAAAACCGATTGAAATTTGTAACCGTAACTGAAGCCATATCCGAAAATAACTTTTTCCGCTGTACCGAAACACATAAACCGAAACTCTTTAAGCCGAAATAACCGTTTAGTAACCGATTCATTTATAAGGATTAATTTCGGTTCTGACCGTTGCAGCTACTGATCAATTCTGCAATTAAATTTAGTTCATTTCATAAATTCGAAATTTTCGAAATTTTTCGAAAAATGATAAGAAGTAAATTGTAAAATTTCTAAAAAATTCGAAGTTTTTAATATTTTCAAAATGAAACAATTATTTTCGTGTATTCAACTAACAATTAAAAATTTTTGCATGGGCTTCGAATTCTTTTGAAATCTTTTTTCAAATTAAATAATTCGAAAATCCATTTTTTTTCTACATTTTTCGGCTTTTTGTCGAATGATGCTCATTTTAAAGTGCTTAAAAAAATTCGAAATTAGTCCGAAATGTCTCCGAAAACTTCCATAAATATGACAAATGCATAAAAATGGCTCTCTAATTTAAAAAAAAACTTTAGTTCTATGAATAAATGTCAAAAGCAAGAAAATATTCATTATTTTCGAGATGTTTTCCCATTTTTAAATGCTAATGAAAGTTTTTAAAAAAGATATCAAAAATATCTAAAATAATTCCGATTGCTTATCGATATTTTATCGAACCGATTTACTAACCGGAATATCATCAGTCCAATGAGCAGGACAAGGAGTATCCAATACCAGAACCAAATGAACACATAGGTCTTCTCGTTCACAATGTTGAGGGGAAGAATGCAGAGGGAGTCGTGCGTCTGGAGAGATCCGCCGGAGCCGTATTTATGGAATATGCATTTGGTGACACGGGGAAATACATAGACCATGGGATCGACACGTTGCTCCTGTGGCACATCCGTCAATCCCATGATATTCGTGCCATATGAAATGAACTCGCCATCGAAAAAGCGATTCATCAGATACATCTGCACCACAATATTGATAAAGCAGAGCACCTCACAGCACCAATAACGTATGGCATACAGTTTATGGCGCTGAAAATTATTAAAATACCAACAATTAATATCGATTTTTAAATGGGATATTTATTAATAATCAATCACTCACCTTCACATGCTTGATGAGATAATCGAGTAATGCATCTCGTTTGGCCTCCTTCTCCTCGCGCGTACAGATCGTTATGTTCAATCCCATGACGATCATACGCATCAAACCGCCCTCGAACTTGTTCCACAGAAACTTGGGCGTATAACAGGCCATGGCCTAAAACAGAAAATAAATATATTTAAATACATCCATATGTAAAATATAGTAACTGCCTTCTCAAAAAGCTTTCAAAAAGCTTTTTCAAGAAGCTTTCTTTGAGTATTTCAGAATTTGATTCCATTTATATAAAAATTAAACGACTCTAAATTAAAAACTTTGATACTAGATTTCAAGAAGCTTTGAGTATTTCAGAATTTGATTCCATTTACATAACAAGAAAACAACTGTTAATCAAGAACTTTAAAACTAGTTTTCAAGGAGCTTTCGGAAAGCTTTTTCAAGAAGCATTCTTTGAGTATTTCAGAATTTGATTCAATTTACATAACAAGAAAACAACTGTTAATCAAGAACTTTGAAACTAGATTTCAAGAAGCTTTTTCAAGAAGCTATTTTGAGTATTTCAGAATTTCATTCAATTTACATAATAAAAAAAAAGCCAGCTTTTATAATCAAAAGGTTGTTTAAGCCTCAATGCTTTTGATTTATAAAAAGTTGATTAATTAATCAAAACACAACAATACATTATTCAAGAGCTTTTCCGAAAGTTTAAAGCTCTTTTTTGTAAATAAGTTGTGTTAAGTTGGCAAATTAATCAATCAAAAAAACAACTTTAATCACTTTTTACAATTTTAAATGAGAAAAAACATACCTTCACAAAGAGCTTTGTGGAGCTTTTAAGTTGATGAAATAGTAAAAATTCAACTAAAATCACTTGACACAATTTCAAGTGACAAACTATTACATTAAGCGGGAGCTTTTGTGGAGCCTTAAAGCTCATTTTTATTAAAAAGTTGATTAACTAATCAAAAAAGAACTTCAATCACATTAGGAAGTTTCTACAAATTTCAAATGACAACATAAATCAATCGAGAGCTTTTCTGAAGCTTTAAAGCTCTTCTTTCATAAAAAAATGATCAATTAATCAAAAAAGAACTTCAATCACACATGAAGTTTCTACAATTTTCAAATGAAAACATAAATCAATCAAGAGCTTTTCTGAAGCTCTTGTTTATTTAAAAGTTAATTAATTAATCAAAAAAGAACTTCAATCACATCAGGAAGTTTCTACAATTTTCAAATGACAACATAAATCAGTCGAGAGCTTTTCTGAAGCTTTAAAGCTGTCACCCGAAGTTGAAAGCTTCGTGTAGTTTTTGACATGCGTCAGATGCGTTTTTGTATGTTGTTGTAGTTGTTATTGTTGTTTTTGCTATTTAGCAAGTCATTAAGCATATGAATCTACATTTTGGTATTTCGCAAGTTGAAGTAAATTGTTGTCGTTGTTGTTTAAGTTGTTTTAGTGTTTAGCAGCTGTTGATTTTGACTTGTCTCTTGACAATCTTTTCGACTTTTTTTTGTTAGCTTTTTGTTTGGCGTTGCGCAACAGGCGCGCAATCATGCTTGATTGAGCATGATTGACAATATACATATAATATATACATAGAGATGTACATAACTGACCCCTTCTCCCCCCAAAGCAGTCATCGGTCTGCTTTTATTCCCTACCTCCCTTTTCCCTACTCTTCCCAGCCTCTTTTGTATATCTCACTCTCCCTTCTTTTAGTCACAACACGCATCGCATTCAATTAAGCTTCATTGAAGTACAGCTTTACAGTATGTGTATATATATATATATATTTTTTTTTTGTTACTTACAGTCATGGAAAAAAATATAGAAACGAGATCTTTTTTTTCGTATTTTACAAAGTTCTGTTCACTAAACAAAATTTCATAATTTTTGTTTCAAGTCTACAACAAACACAACTCCTGAAGTCATAAATTAAAGCCAAATGAACACTTTTATGGCTCTATGCGTCGCGTCGCAAACCGATCATTTGCTGTGTGATTGTTGTTTGCTTTTATAAGGGTCAGTGTCAATTTTGTTATTGCAAAGCGGCTCGAGATCTGCACCTGTTCGTTCAAGTGCTTGTGCGTCTTCTTGGCGCCTCAAAAAAAAAGAATTGAGCACACAGAGCATCAGGAGCAAGAGCTTGCCCACCGCTGCAGTAATGTATCATTATTTTTTATTAAGTTTCATTATTTTCGTTTCAATTCTATACAGAAATGTATCATTATTTTTTTCAAGTTTCACAATGTAACCTTTTTTTTACGTATCATTATTTTCGTTTCAAATCATTATCATTATTTTTTTTTCAAATTTCAAAATGTAACCTTTTTTTTTAAATTTTCATAATATTCTTTTAAAGTCCATACAGTAATGTATCATTATTTTTTAAGTTTCATTATTTTCGTTTCAATTCTATACAGAAATGTATCATTATTTTTTTTTTCAAGTTTCATAATGTAACCTCTTTTTTTTAAGTTTCATTATTTTCGTTTCAAATCATTATCATTGTTTTTTTCAAGTCTCATAATGTTTTATTATTTTTTCAAGTTTGTTAATTTCTGTTTAAAATCTATACAGTAATGTATAGATTTCAGCCTTTTTAGAACTAGATAATATCCAAATTTCAGTGTGTTTCTTTTCTACTATTTTTTTCGAGACAAAAATGTGGTCATTCTATAAGTAATTTAGTAATTTTTACGAAAGAAGCCTAAAAGAGAAACCGAAATTGTCCTAAAATCAAGCACAGTGGTTTTTATGCATCAAATTTGCTACAAAAACGAAAAATATGGTTCCAAATATCGTTTCTATAATTTGTTCCATGACTGTATATTCCTTTATTATCGAGTATGTGTATCTCTTTGAGCATCTGCGTGGCAATTGAGACCATGAGCATGAAAACAATCGTCATCTCTTTTGTTAAAAGAGGAGAAGAGGAGAAAAAGATTGAGAGGAAGAGACAGAAGGGGAAGGCACTCTATAAGAAAGTCTCGGGAGATTTCTTCAACTCGTTGATTGGCATTCAATTGATTGGACATTCCAATTAGTGCAAAAGATCAACTGGCCGACAAGTTTTGTCGCGTACTCACCTGAAAGAATAGCACAAAGCACACCCATTGATAATAGGTGTAATACTTTCGGGCATCCTTGTCTTGAAAATCATTGGCAATACCAGGATGTGCCACTTCACGACCGACCTGCGAAAAAATTCAGAAATATATAATATAAATTTCAAAATATTTATATAAATTAATATTAAAATGGTATTTATAAAGAAATCTTATAACACTTGTATGTGTAACCATAAAAAAGTTCATTAATGAATAAATTAATGAATGAACTAATAACTAATGAGAGATATTTCTAGAAACTTGCTCTTTATCATTCAGTTGCATTTAAATAACTATTGTAAAAGGTGTCTTTATAAACGCTTTTTATACGAGTGAAATAATGCAAATGTTAATGAATAAGCTAATAAAAATATTTCAAATATGAAATGTTGACAGTTAATGGCTAGTAAGCTTTTCTTTAATATTTTGTTTTATGATTTCACTTTATTACTTTATTTGTATTATTAGAACTATTTCATAAAATAACTTACATGAGGTTATTCAAATATTATTTCCAAAAATTGTTCTATTGTTCATTGTTTAATGAAGGGTCTAATGTAAGTTTATATCCTACTTTTCCTTTGTATTTTGGTATTATTGAGTAAATAAATATTTAGTTTTAATAAATTTTCGTGCTTATTAAATTTACCTAAGGGATTTAATAAAATAATTAATAAAATAAATAATGAAAGGTTGTTTCATTAATTATTTTATTATATGCTAAGCTTTCCTATAATATTATTTCCTATGATATTTTGAAGGAACTTATGTAAAGTTATTCACATAATATTTTCCCAAATTTTTGTTATTGTTTATTAAAGCTAGTTGTTTAATGAAGAAACTAATGTAAGTTTATATCATACTTTTTCATTGAATTTGGTATTATTTCATATTATGTATATTAAGTAAATAAATATTCAAAAATTGTATTCTAATAAATTGTGGTACTTATTAAATTTACCTAAGGGATTTAATAAAATAATTAATAAAAGAACTAATGAAAGGTTGTTTCATTAATTTTTTTTATTATATGCTAAGCTTTTCTATAGTATTATTTCCCATAATATTTTGAAAGAACTCATGTAAGGTTATTCACATAATACTTTCCCAAAATTCTTCTATTTTTCATTGAAGCTAGTTGGAGAGTTTAATGAAGAATCTAATGGAAGTTTATATCCTACTTTTTCATTGTGTTTTGGTATTATTGCACATTAAATTGAGTAAATAAATATTAATGATAAACATAATAATAAAATAATTAATAAAAGCACTAATGAAATGTTGTTTTCACCAATTATTTTATTGTATGCTAAGCTTTCCTATAATATTATGGAGTTCCATGTTCCATTGTTCGAACTGAAGTTATTTCTATTTCCTGCAGTAAATCTATTTTCTTTGTTCTTTTTTTTTGGTCATGTCATATGACAAATCCACTGATAAAGTTGGCGTACTCTAAATAAGGATATGCCAAGTGCTTGCGATTGCTGTGAAGGTTCCACGAAATCGGCAAGGTTTCGGTGTCCACTTCCTGCCCCTGTTGAAATATGAGACCAGATATAAGGCAGAAGCCTGTCGCGTCTGCGCTCCCGCGGGGTATTCAATTTTTTGTGTGTCGTTGTTAATCGTTTTTCAGCTTCTTCCCCCATTTTATTCCTTTTTTTTTTTGTTTTCTTGGTTTTTTGCTTTTGGGTCACATGAAGAGCGCAATTTAAATCGGTGCGTTGCGGGGCCGAGAACAACGACAGCGTCCGACAACGCCCAGTTTATAATTGCTTTATAGCCGCAGCATAAATATGCACATATTTATGTATTGTCTGCTGAATATACGACTTATAGCATGTATTACATATCATACAAATGAGACGATCATGTACGTGATTGGACTACGTGAGGGTATGACATGACAGACAATCAGACAGACAGACAGACAGACAGTATTCTCTCCGATAAACATTCCTTGGGAGGCTGCGGTTTCTTCAACATGTTCTGCGGTTTCTGAGACTTGTGTAGACTTTGTATAACTGCAATTAAGCTTACTTTTAAAGTGTACTTTGCTCTCTCCATTGCTTTACAACACGAAATATGCATGTTACTGCATGTGTAGAGTTGTGTAGACTTTGAAAACTTACATGAAAAGTCAATTTTGCAAATTTTTTTTATTTTACACATGCATAATAGCTTAAAATAGACTGGTTACTTAAAGTGGAGACTTGTGTAGACTATGTTCCGCTGCACTTTAACCTAATTTTGACAATAGTTTCGCTATTGTCAATATAAAACAGCTTAAAATGTGCAAATATACAGCTGTGTAGACTTTGTAGAGTTTCTTTTAAACAAAATTTTAAATAGTAGTATCATATATCTTTATTACATAAGAACACGAAATTTGAAAATAATGGCAGTGGAGAGTTGTGTAGACTTGTGAAGACTTCGTAGAGTTGCTTTTAAACTTAATTTTAAATAGTTTTATCTATCTCCATTACATAAGTGCACGAAATGCACAAATAATTGCAGTGGAGAGTTGTGTAGACTTTATAGAGTTGCTTTTAAACAACATTTTAAGTAGTGTAATTTATCTCCATTGCATAAGAACACGAAATATGCAAATAATGTCAGTGGAGAGTTGTGTAGACTTGTGTCGACTATACTTAACATGTATAATGTATGCAATATTTTCATTAACCCATACTACTGATATATTCATCTACAACTGCATGTGGAGACATTTTAAGACATTATATGATTCAAATAAAACTTTTTATAAATGAACTAATTTATATAGATTTAAGAGGTTTGTAGAGTTGTGGAGACTTACCTGTCGATTGAACGCATCCGGCATGGTGAAAGTACTGTGAATCCAGCAGAATGTGTTTACCACATGAGGTGGAATGCCATTAACAATGCAACTGATCGGTTGTCCCACATATTGGGTGGCCGTAATGATCAGACTGCAGGTGAGGAGCAGTACGGTGGTAAAGGAATTGTGGAGACGAAAGACGGCATTATCCGTCTGTATGTCCTGCCACTTTAGGTAGCTCTTCAGGCTACCCAATAACTTATACATCTTGGCACAGTTGAAGTAACAGGAGTAAAATGATTAGGATTTAGGATTCTTCAGATAAAGCGAGTATTAACTGCTTGTTGGGCAGTGTTGTAAAACGTCGCGTTGCGATTCGTTAAATTATTGCGCGTTCCTTTGAGTTTCGTTTAATGTTTCCGTTGTGCAAGCGATGCATATCAATATAAAAACTGCAATGATAAGATGGAACATCATGCTACAATTAGTCTACATGTATCTAAAAATATACTTAACATGTATCTACACTGAGAGAAAAATTTGATGAAATTGTTTATGATGTGACAGAGAAATTTTAAAATACAAGTATTGTCTGTAAATTGTTTAAAATTTTGCCTTTGTTGTCTTTTAAATGTGAGGAGACTTGTGTGGAATTTGTAAAACATCTTCAAAACTAAGTTTAAAATATTAAATTACTTTTATTTTGCACAAATACACAAAAAATGGACAAGAAATTTGGTTTGGAGACTTTTGTAGAGTTGTTTTACAACAGTAAAACAATAGTTTGCTGCACTCTATAAAATATAACGGCATTAGGTTCGAATTTAATTTTTGTGGAGATTTTGAAAACTTTTGTTAAATGTGTAGAGTTGTTATAAATTATGATTTGATGCAGTGCATGACTTCTAATAACATTTATCGACACTAAATACACATGCAGATGTATGCTAATGACGTTGGAGACGTGTGTAGACTTTGTAGAGTTGCTGTTATACATTATGTGTAACAGCATATTGCTTTTTCTGATGTTAATTAGTATTTAAAATATATTAGATTATATGTAAAGAGCTTTGTAGACTTGTGGAAACTTTGTAGAGTTGCTGCTTAACATGATTTGTAGCCGCACATTGTTTTTTCTGATGTTAAGTAGTATTTAAAATATATTGGATTATATGTAAAGAGCTTTGTAGACTTGTGGAGACTTTGTAGAGTTGCTGCTAAACATAATTTTGTAACCGCACATTGCTTTTTCGGATGTTAGATTATATGTAAAGAGCTTTGTAGACTTGTGGAGACTTTGTAGAGTTGCTCCCTAATGTTTTTACTATTTTTACCAGCATTTAAAATGTCTTCACAATGTAACACAAATCTTTATTTACAATATATTAGCTTTTCAATTGAGATTTGAATATGTTTTTCGTTGAGTGTAAGTACGAGTCTACAAGTATCTTTGTATCTTTGTATCTTTCGGGGGCAGTACATTTGCTTGATTGAAAAACGTGTCGTTCAACTGATTGATGTCGGCCGAAAAATGTAAATTTCGTTTCCGAGTGTTGTTTGCTCGACGCTATCACAAGTCAAACACGCGACTGGAGACTTGCTTTGAGTACAATATGTTTCTATATTGGGTGCTACAAATGGGGTCTTTAGCTTTTGTGTGTGTATACGAGTGTGTGTGTGTGTGTGTGTGTGTGTGTGTGTGTGTGATTGAGCAAGAACTACAAACAAACATAAATCAACTAATAGAATCTGCAGACAGCTTCAATTTCAATTAAAGTCAATGTGAGCTGCACTGAGAAATTGATGCGCCACAATTTAAATATCCAATTGCCATTTGCTCCACTTGCAAATGCCACTCTATTCTTCATCTTCATCTTCATCTTCATCTGCTTCTTCTTCTCTTCTTCTTCATTTTCTTTTCTTCTCTCAATCCCAATCCCAAGTTGAATGCACTCGATGCCACACCGACGATCTTTAGACGCTTGACCCGAGCGCCACTTGAGGCGCCACGTTGCAATCAGTTGTTGCACCACTTGCACCACTTGCCACTGCTGCCATACCGCCTGTTGCTGGTGGCAACAACAGCAGCAACAGCTGCTGCAACTTGACAATGCAATTAGTCTCTTCAATTTTCATTACAATCAATCAATAATCTATAACTAAAACTTATACTAAATGACAAAATTTAAAAATTCTTTTAAGTCGATTTTTACTACACTGATAAAAAAAATGTTCTAAAACTAAGATTTTGGTCTCAGAACTAAGTTAGAAAACACATCTTGATTTTAAGAACATTTCAAATAAGAGTAAGTTCTTGTTTTAAGACCCAAAAGTCTTAAATTCTCAACCCAAATAAAATAATTAGGCAAGTGGTGTTCTAAACTTATTTTTTTTTAAATACCATACAAAATACAAAATCTGTGAGTCTCGTTAATCGATATATTTATACTAAACTAGTTTAAGATTTTTTTGTATTTAAAAATTTTTCAAGATAGAAATGTAATTAAAAACAATTACATTTTGGGGAAGATTTCTTTTTCATTCTTTTTTTAGAGTTCTAGAAAGGTCGCCAGTAAAATACATGATTATTAAATGGAATTAAATTTCGTTATTTTGCTTAATTATTTAAATTAAATTTAAGTATGACAATATTTTGTACTAGAAACAAGTAAATTTTGGGATTAGATCAAGATTTTTGTGTACTAGTATGTTTCAATCTTTTACATACTTAAATTACTCCCAAAACGTATTTAAAGTATCTCAGAAAAATTAAATTTTAAGAAACCTAACTGAATATAAGATTTTTTTCCCAGTCTTGGGAAATCCGAACTTAGAAATCGTTTGTACTTGAATATTCCCTGTTTAAGTACGGAAATATTTATTATTTTTCACGAGTGTAATTTTATAATTAAATAAATTAAAATTATATATTAAATCAGACTATAATTCCACATAACTAAAATTTTATACTATTTAAAAAGCCTTGAATATACTTATAGGAAAATATTAAATTCAGTGAAATTAGAACTGCTAATTAATTTAAAATTTTATATTCTAAAAACCACATTTTTGTAGTGCGAATTCAAGCAATTATTTTGTTGTCATCATTTATTATTTCAAGAACTTATTTGTTTTTATCAGTGTAGTTGACCCTAGAACTTAGTTAAGCCCGCCAAAAATGCGACCCTCTTACAGTCAATCAACACTTTTGTTCCTGCCCCTACCCCTACACCTCCTCCACCTCCCCTTTTCCTGGTGTTCATCCAGCGTTTTCCTGTTTTAGTTTTTTTTTTTTGCCGCACGCTTCGTTGGTTACGACAAGGCAACAAAACTGCAGCCACAACAATTAACCGCAACAACAACAACAACAAAGTGCAGCTGCCACAGCAGGCAAACAATGACCGCCAACAACCTCCCCCCCCCCCCCTCTCCCCTTATTCCCTCCCTCCCACACACACACACACACAAACACACACATACTAATTGTAAGGTTTTTCATTGCCAAGGCCATGGACAACAGCAGCCGCCACGTTTTTTCGAGCTAAATGTTATGTGCGAAAAATGTGCAATTTATATTCACTATTTGTTGTGGTAGGGGGAAGGTTAGGTATACCCCATATGGGGGGTGGGGAGCAGGTATGAGTAGGGTATAGTACAGTACAAAAGTGCAGGTGTCACATTGCAAAGGTCATCAAAACGTATCAAATGCATTTTACGTGCTTGGGCAAATGAATTTTCGTTTTTATTTTGAATATCCTGTAAGTCTTACAGAACAGGGTAGCATAAGTCTGTGTTAAACTTAAATTTACTTTAAAACGTTCTTGATTTCAGTACAAGTCTGGAACTGAGTACAAAATATTATAATAATTTAAACATGATTCTTGATTTAAGCAAACTTACTGCCTTACATACTACTTAAATCAAAATAGTGTAAACTTGATTTGTATGTATCAGGGATTAAAACCGAAACGAATATCTGTTTCAGTTACGGTTTTGGTTAGGCTCGAATTAATGTTTTCGGTTATCGGTTATGCAAAATCTTGGAGCATTGGTTTCGTAACGGTTATCGGTTTTTTGTAAGTTTCGATTTCAAAATACCGGTATTAAGGTTTTCGGTTGACCAAAATAAGTAGCGTTATTCATTGCTTTACATGAAAAAAGACTTAATGCTCTTTTTAGCCTTGAAAGTAATGTTATCTGGTTACTGGAATGATCCAGTGTAATGCCGATTTTATTATAATTTGATCTCATATGAAATTGGTTCATTTGGTTTGAATTTCTGCATTTAAATTTTGGTCATTTTGAAAATTCGGAAGTTTCACATTTTTTTGAAATTTTACAGTGTTACCCCTTATCATTTTTCGAAAAATTTCGAAAATTTCGAATTTTCAAAATGAACAAAATTTAAATGTAGAACGAGTTTAGAAGTAAAATCATGCTCAAATTTACATCGCGCATGAAAATTGACTGAATTTTGACAAAGTTATGGCAGTTCAAAGTTGCTAAGTTATTTTGGTTTAAAAAGTTTCGGTTTGTGGGTTTCGGTACAGCGGAAAAAATTTTTTTTCGGTTACGGTTTCAGTTACGGCTACAAATTTCAATCGGTTTTTACCGGTTAAAGGTTACGGTTACAATTTCGGTTAAGGTTTTAATTTCGTATGTTTGTATTAAATGTTCTTGAAATACGTATTATGATCATCATGCAACACCTCAGGCTGTATATAAGAATTAACGAACTTGACTTAAGATATTTCCACGTAGCGCATTATATTATTAAAAAATTTGTGTTTACAGGGTATCTGGTTGTCTTGCTTTACTTGTACTTTTCCATTTTGCAAAATTTGCTGTTAAATTTGGTTAAACACATCAATTTTTTATTTATTTTATGATCAAAAATGTGATTTACTTCACACATTTTTTGTGTACAGGGTATCTGCTAGTTGTGCTTTACTTGAACTTTTCCATTTTGCAACATTTGCTGTTAAATTTGGTTAAAATCATCAGTTTTCTATATATTTTATGATCAACAATGTGTTTTACTTTACATACTATGTGTTTACAGGGTATCTGCTAGTTGTGCTTTACTTGTATTTTTCAATTTTGCAACATTTGCTCTTAAATTTGGTTAAAAACATCAATTTTCTGTCTATTTTATGATCAAAAATGTGATTTACTTCACATATCTTGTGTTTATAGGGTATCTGCTAGTTGTGCTTTACTTGAACTTTTTCATTTTGCAACATTTGCTCTTAAATTTGGTTAAAATCATCAAATTTCGATCTATTTTATGATCAAAAATGTGATTTACTTCACATATCTTGTGTTTACAGGGTATCTACTGGTCGTGTTTTAATGACTAACTCCTCTTTTACTTGATTTGCATCAGTCTGATGACTTTGCTCGATGCAATTCACGTTGCTGTTGTTGTTGTTGTGCCTTTTCTCGTAATGCAATTAGAATGTGTACAACTTTACACGTTTAACCTTAACATGAATACACTCAGATACTCATTCAGTCAGCCAGTTATTCAGTCAGTTATTCAGTCAGTCATTCAGTCAGTTAACCAGTTAGTCTCCGACTTATTCATTTGGCTGTAACGTCACCAGTTTTAAAACAAATGAAATTTGCTTAATTGCATTTGTCAATTGCATTGTTTGTTGTTGGTTAAAGCAGCTGGCCAAAAGTCGCCGGCAAACCGGAAGTTCTTTCTCTCCCCCCCTCTCTCTCTCTCTCTCTCTATCTCTCTCTCTCTTCCTCTCCCTTTTGTCGCTTTGTTGGTCTACCTTCTATGACTCTGCGCTGGCAGCTGGCACCAACTTCAATTAGTCCAAACGAGGGAAGTTTCAAACAAATATCAAACATTTCACCAGCAAGCTGATAATTTCAAATACCCATTAAAGTAATTTACTATTAGTCTACATATTACTTCAGATATAACGATGTTTTATTTCATTTATTTTTAATTCACCTCAAATAATTTCCAGTAGCAATATAATTTTAAAAATCTATTAAAGGAATTTACATAAATTAGTTACTGTAATTATTTCTCGTATATTTAATATTTGTATATCTAATATTTGTTCTTAATAGCACAAAATAATTAATTTTAAAATGTAAATGAAATTTTCCATAGATAATTTATATACAATGAATTTATCTCTATTATAAATTGATGTTTAGTGATCAGCTTTTTAGTTTCGTAGATTTTTCTTCTTATAGAAAATTTGATTAATATTTTTAATGTAAATCATTATAAAAGAATTTTAGCTTAGCTCTGATACTATTTAATATATGCATATTTATATCTCGTATATAAACTATAAAATTTAATTCAATTTTAAAATGTTTTTTGTTGGATTTTCTAACTTACTATTAAATTTGTTATCGCTTTAAGCTCTGTTTTTTATAGAAAAAATACTCTAAACATGATTTAACTTTACTTTATTACGATTTATTTAGAACTTTCGTTATTCGTCTGCATAAAAAACTATGAAATAGGTATTTAATTATACATTTTAAAATAAACATTGCTTTAAAGTTAAACTCTTTATGAATTGCCATAACAAACATTTTATTTACTTTGATTTAAGCTGCTAGAATTCTGAAATTCAGTTATAAATCCACGCCTTATCGCATAAACTTGATCAACATCTGTTTATTTTCAACAGAAATATGTTTTAAATTTTCTATAATCGAAAAATGGTCACCCTTGAATGGAAATTTTCAATGAATGCTATCAATGGGTAATTAGTGTTGCGTGTACTTATCGAACCGCCCTCCCCGCTTGTGTGTCTCGTTGGTGCGTCTAAGCCGCAAGTGGCGTGCACATAATCAGACAGTACGGAAAGACCGAGTTTCTCGGGGACTCGGGGACAATTCGAATACGAAATACGGTCTCAAAACAATGCGTTCTCTCTGTGCAGCTTCAATTGACCATTTCCGTTGCGGAAGGGAGGTGGAGAGAGAGAGAGAGAGACAGAGAGAGAAAGAGTCGGAGAAAAGAACATATGAGTAACATCTTTTGGCTGAACTGCAGATGTTGAAAAAGTGTTGAAAGCAAAAAAAGGAGACATAAGAAGATTGAGAAATTTGAAGCTACAATAAAAGACGAAAGTTGTAAAAAAAGTGATCAAAAATTAAGAAAAATTTTAGATTGAAGCTTAAGTAACGAATAAATTCAGTTTGGCATCCAATTGGAATGCATTGGAATTAACTGCAACCTGCACTGTTAAAATTTCAGCTAGTTCTAGACAATTTTTTAATGTTACAAGATTTTTAAAATTAAAGAAAATATTTAAACCACCTATTTATTTATTTTTTTCATCTTATCTTAACCTTTTTAGCATACTTTTTTCTTTATATTTTTATTTTTGCAAATCTAACACTTTTTATCGTTCAAATTCTGGCTATAAAGGTAACCAGTTTGGCTTGTTTAGCTTTTAAATGCTAGATCTATTTAGCATATTTTATAATACTTTTAAAGTTTTTTTTTAATTGAAGAAAAACAATAAATTGTTGAAAAAATTCTTTGATTTCTATGATGCATTTAAGCTCAGGGTTTTTATATTCTCTGTTCTTAATACAAGAACAATAGAGGGAATAATTTTTTTAATAAAATACATGTAACTAGCAGAAGAAGGCGTGGCAGACCCCATAAAAATTATATATTTTGATCATCATAGCATATATAGTAACGATGAATCTTTAGTATGAAACACATTTTTTGGTTTTTGTGATATCTTATGGTATGATTTTAATAATAATTTTAAGTTAAATGATCCAAAATTTGTTGCTATGATAGGAAAAAAGCCAATGAGATCAATATGTAGTTGTATTTTTATTAGTAGAAGTTTTAGTATTACTTGTAATATGGATATAATTAATAAAATTATCGTTATTAGTTTGATTAGGCAATTCTCTCAAACTAATCTTCTTTAATTCTACTTTCAATATTTTTTTATTTTTGTTTTTAAATCTAGTTTGTTTAATCTGTCAATAATCTGACAGTGCTGACTGTAAGAATAATCTTTGGCTTATCAGTATTGAGCACCGCTCCAACACTCCCCGTTGCGCTACACAACACTTCTCCACTCACAGCCCTCCTTTCTCTCTCTCTCTCTCCACCCACCACCTCGCAC
This sequence comes from Drosophila kuntzei, assembly GCA_035042165.1. NCBI lineage: Eukaryota > Metazoa > Arthropoda > Insecta > Diptera > Drosophilidae > Drosophila > Drosophila kuntzei. Next base: position 86,454 of record JAWNLU010001388.1, on the reverse strand, counting down.
ACTCTCTCTCACACACACACACACACACACACACACATGCAAAGCTTGCTCAATTACAAAGGTTTGACATTTGATGTTGTAAAATTGAAGATGCTGATGATGAAGAGAAGATGAAAACTAAGAAGAAGATGAGGAGAAGGAATAATGACTTACGACAATAATGAAATTCTCTGCGTTGGTCTTTGCACGCTGTTCTTCTTCTTCTTCTTCGAGTTGTTGTTGTTGTTGTTCGTGTCACAGCAGCAGCTGAAGTTGAACTTTCATTGTGTTGTTGTTGTTTTCTGCTGCAAATCAGCTGCCAGGTGTGCGAGTATTGTTGTTGTTGTTGTTGTTGCTGCTGCTGTCGTGTTTAACGAATTTGCATAAGCAGCGACGCACACACACACACACACACACACACGCACACAGGAACAGAACAGGTTCTCTTGTTAAGGTTTTATTGTATTTGTTTTTTTTTTTATTTGTTCCTTCTTTTTAGTCTGTTTGATTTTTATTTTGTATTATTTGTATATTTATTTGTAGTTGTTGTTGTTGTTTTTTGTATACCGTTGCAGTTTGCAGTTAGTTGTTGCCGTTGTTGTTGCTGCGTAAAACGCGCGCGTCGCGTTGCAGTCGCTGCCGCCAAACACGCGCAACTAAAACCCAAAACTGAAAGATCCGAAAAAACCGCGCAACTAAAAAAAAAAGTGTGAAAAATAATAAGAAAAAAAAAACACCGCTCGTTGTACTTGTGTATGTCAATTAATTATATATGCATATATAGCAGATAAATACATATATATATCTATGCAAAAATCAAAACAGACAAAAAAAAAGCAACAAGAGCTAACGTAAGACAGAAGGTAGAAAAATACGCAAAAATTTGAGCTCGCTTTGACTGTGCGCTCCGGAATGGCTTTTGTAGTGAGCAGAGCCCAGCACACGCTGCTGTCGCCGTCGACTGCCGCTGCTTTGCTTGCCCGTCGTTTCGTTTCGTTCCGTTCCGTTTCTCGTTGCGCTCAAAACTGAAAACTCAATTCCAACACAATCGAACTCAACTCAACACTCAGCTTCAAAAGCAAGCCAGCCTTTTCTCGCGCTCAACAGACTCAACACACACATGCACACACGCACTGTGTGCGTGCGCGCGTTTCTACTGATGCTCAAGTCGCGCTCTTTGAGTGATTTTCTTTGCCTTGAGTTCAACTCGCTGTGCATTTTGTTGTTTGTACTTAAATTAAGCTTAACATTAAAGCTGATCGCACTTACAAATTGTATCAACAATTGCACACCACACACATACAAAGCATAGCCGAAATTTCAAGCCTGCCTCTCGCTCCCTCTCACTCACTTACCCACTCACTCACTCTCTTGAGTCATAGTTGATTTTGACTTTTTAACTCTGCTCTTTTTGTATCTTTTCTTACAATTTTTTGATTACTTGACTTCTTTTTTTTTTTGGTAATTGACGTGGTGGGAGTTTGGAGGGGGGACAGATACGAAAAGAGGTAAGATTTTTTTTTGTTTTTATACATTTTGTTAATGCTTCGAATTTCATGATGTTCTCTTTTGTTGCGTTGTTTTCTTTTCGTTGCTTTGCTTTCTGTGTCCAATTTAAAGTCACGCCAACAAAATAAGGTAACATTTTGAAAAGTAAGGTTTTTTTTCTTTTGATATTGTATAAAAATGCGGTAAGAAGAAAAACTGGAAATTCAAATGTTGTTGAGTTTAATTCCTTACTTATTTTCTTTTGGCCATATTCTTTGGTCTTTGACCACAAAACTAAAGTTGACTATTGAATGCCCTTAAATTGATCATGGAAATATCGGAAAGATGGATGGAAAGATAGATAGAAAATATAGGATAGGACAGAATGAGCAAGCGAGATAAATAGTGTCCTCTCAATTCTTCTAGAGATCTCTTTATCTAACATAACCTCAATTATATTATATCTTAGCTTATTGGAAATCTGAATTTTTTTATTTTTATATTTCTCTCAATTTATTTAAGTATTAACTTTATTTGTGCTTTAAACATATTAATTAATTAAAAAAAAAATAAGAAAATGATTTCAGCTACAAAGTTATTTGCTGGAAAATTCGTGTAAAAGGATTTTCATACAAAAATCTACCATTGTTTTTCGAGATGATTCCTTAGTTTTACTCGTGTTGAATTTTTACCATCCATCCGACCATCCTATATTGAAGTTTCCTAAATACATTTAAGTCTTATGCATCGGTTTTTAAGCTTGATAATTGACTATCGTATATCTATCGTTTAGATTTGATTTGAAGTTTGCTCTTAATAAATCCACTACCTAACTTTAAATACATCATATTTTAATTTTTAAATGGAAAATTACAAAAAGGAGCTATACACTTTTATATTTTAGCTTAGTCAACTGTCATATGCTCTTTAAATGATCAGAAAAGGTCTAGACTTAGCTCAATCTTCAATTTCACAAGTACTTAGGGTTTTTTTTTCAATTCTTCTAGCACTACAAGAAACATTTCCTAATGGATTTTTAGATAACCAAGTCACATATCTTTTTGTTTCACTATCAATGGAACGGAAGTAGTTTTAGTTTTGTATGACATTTGTATTTTTTTTTACAATACATTAAAGATTCGTTGTCTATTCTAGTCTACTGAATATTTTAGCTTTTAGTCATTTATGCTCTTCCCCTTCTGAGTGTCAATAATTTAAGTTGTGCTATTAGATCAATGCCTAAAAAGTGGATATGATATATTACTTTCAACTTTGAATTGACACTATCTGCTGATTTAGTTGAATTACCCAAAAATTGGACTTCAGTTCATCAGTGATTCAATATGGCGAAGCTCAAATTACAGTTATATGGGGTAGTCGTGTTATTTATAAGGTTTTCATATAGCCCCTTAAGACAGTCGCAGTAACTCCCCGATTCCCCGACTCCTTCCCATGAAACTGACAATATCATGCAGCGAGTTCGTGGGTTTTTTTCTCTTCTTTTTTTTTACGTTTCTTGCATGATTTTTTTTTGTTTTTTTTTTTGGTCTTTTGAGGTTTTTTTCTTTCATGTCTTGAATCTCTTTTAATGGTCCTATAATAAACTGCGCACTTTCGTAAGATTGAAATAATTCAAGTGCCTTGTCATTACATACGAGCTGCGATCTTGAGCCAGACTTTTGAGATTTTTGCCTTTCACTCTGTCTGCCTCACGTTTGCCCGTTAAGACCGATAAACATTTCGATAACTCGTTGTCTTTTTGTGGGTGTTACGTGCGCGGGTGCACGGAAAACTTCTACGTGACATTGATATATGAGTGCGTTTGTATATATGTATATACACATGTATTCCTGTATGTGTGAGTGCGTGTCATACGCACACTCTTGCAATCCGTTTGATTTGGAACTGTCCGCTATTGCAGTCCCTTCTACACTGATAGAAAATAAGGTTTTTTCGCTACACATTTTTTAAATGAAAATTCAAAATTTAAAACCATTTTTTTTTAAATAAGATAAAACATCTTGAAGACAGGATTGTATTTTTATTTATTTTTCCATTAAAATTGTCTTATTAAAAAAAAATTGTTTATGATACAATTCCTACGGAACCGGGTTACTTTTTATCAGTGTATATGAGTTTTTCCTGTTTCCGTTCCTTTTTCATTTTTTCATTTTTTAAACGAAAATTCTTAATTTTCTGTTGAGAAAAATCTGAATTTTAAGACCTTTTACCTAAAAAATGCGTCGAGACTTTAGAGATTCTTAAAATAAGAGAAAACATTTTGGACAGGATAGCGTTTTTTATTTTAACATTAAAGTTGTCTTATTAAAAAAATAAAAAAAGGTTTATTTTAGAAACCGGGTTTCTTTTTCTCAGTGCATATGAGTTTTTTCCTGTTTCTGTTCCTTTTTCATTTATCTCAAACATTTATCGCCTGCTCACATCTTTTAACGACTTTGCACTCAATTCGCATTTCACTCAAGGCCAACTCAATTGCACTCACAACTCTCTCGCTCTCTTGCAATTTGCACTCAACGTTCGGATTGAGCAGCTGCTGCTCCTTTATTGCAACTTCCTTTTTCTGCTTTGCTTCCGCGTGCGAGGGTTGGAAAGAGGGACGCGTTTGCAGCTTCCTTTTTTGTTGTCTTTGCCACGCGGCGAGTGTGTGTGTGAGTGTGTTTGTTGAATGTGTGTGTGTGTGTGTGACAGTGCCATTGAAACTTGGCAACTTAAAATGGGCTCGTTTTTTAATTATGCACTCAGTTGCAAGACGCCAAATGTGAAGATCAAAGTGCAACATGGCAATGTTGCACATTGTCCATATATACAGTGACTACATAAAAGGGGGTGCCACATGCCACATATGTACAATGTACACATTTACTTATGTATATGTACATAAACATAGTGTACACACTGTACTTGAGTTTTGCAGCTGAAGATCGTTCATTGCTCACGTAGGCAGAGGACATTGAGATATTTATGGGATCGGTAGTTTGTATGTTAAAATGTATCTGTATCTTTACTGTATGGCATATGGTAATACTAAGTACATATATACTATCCATGATTTACGAATGGATAGCATCTGAAAAGAGGTCAAGTATCTTGACATTTCTTGGATTTCTAAATGCAAAAAGAATACAATACAATTTATGTGATAACTATATATCTATCTTAAGTAATATCTTATCTTTAATTATATTGTATATATTATGTAGCTATGTAGGATTAAACTTGTAAACAACAATTATATATGTAAATAAATAATTAATGTAATTTCAGAATCAGAATTTAGGTAAAATTACCGAATTATATAAATGATAAAACCAATAGATTAAGGATATAAAAATTGATATATTAAATAGTTCGTAAACTTAAATAGAAACTCACAGATACATATTTGTTGATCAGAGTTAAATACATATTTTTAATAATACAAATTTTTTTAAATCAATCAATTAAAAATGACTTAAAGATCTACACCCACCAGAAAAACTATGCGTACAAGTTCAATTTGATTGTCAAAAAATAATACTTGTATTTATGATAACGTCTCAATCTCTCTCTTTTTAAATTAATAATGAATAATTCATTAATAATTCTAGCTAGTATTTTTTTCATTAAGAATTATATTTACTTTTTTAAATTAAAAACTAAAAATTGAGATTAAATCCATATTTTAATTATATTTTTGCGTTCACATGAAAAAGATACATACATTCCGTGTATTACACATATACCAATCATATTTCTGGCAAAAAATTAAATATATTTCGCAGAACCAGCAAATAGTTTTTTTTTTAATATTATTTCATTTTGTAGAGTAATATTTTAACGTTTTAATCATGTTTTTATAACTTCCGGTTGATTTTTTTCCCTCAAATCGATTATTTTCTACGAATTTTGCCTTTAATGCGATATTTTATGTTCATCGACGTGTAAATACTCTATATCTTTTAGTTAATAGTAGCTATAATATAAAGAATTTGGATTTTATCACAAATTTTTATAATATTGTGGAAATATTTAAAAAAGTGAATACTTTATTAAAACAAAACAATATTTTACATTTTTTTTTAAAGTAAAAATTGTACAAATGAACTTTGCTTTAAAATAATTCAAAAACATGGCAACATTACTTTAACATTCGAAAATAGAAACGACTATACCAAATTTTAGCAAAATATTCCCATTGAGAGCTCAGTTCGTATAGATAGTAATGGCTAAATGCACAGCCAGACATGTTTGATGGCTTTATCAACATTTAAATGGATTTCGGGACAAACTACGGGGTATACAAATGTCCATTAAAGATATCAACATGACAATTTGTAAAGACAAAGGCACTTGAAAGTCTGGAAAACGTTTAAATGAGCTGAGAACAAGCATTAGAAATGTCGATTGAATGGATATTTGAGGCATGCAACATGAGCTCTCGAATTGTGAAGAGAAAACCGCTTGAAAAGTCAAACTGGAAATGTTTTTGTGGTGGCAGGCAGGCTATAAAAAAAGGAAGACGGCTTTTTAGCATTGAGAAATGGTGATGGTTATAACCATGCCACAACGTACTCCCAAGTCACATACAGTTAGTCAAGGAATTGTTTTGACAAGATAAAAAATATGCAAAAAATTATACCTTTTCTTAGTATACGATTTTTTCTCTTTTTTTAAATACATTATTACTTACGGCTTTTACTTTTATACTTAATGAGATAAATTTTGCTAATTTATTTTTTATTAACAAAAAACCAATATTTATCTGGGTTTTTAAGAAACTCCAAACGGATCATGAACCGAACCTTTGAAATTATTCATCTAGCGTAAACGAACAACTTTCTTAATTAAAAGGATCGGTTGAAAAATAAAAATTACCGGCATTTTATGGTTTTTTTAATATTGCGCAACTATTTAAGACTTTTAATAAAAGTCAGTATAAAAAGTCATACATAAATCATCAAATTAATTTTAAAAAAACAACTTCTAAAATCAAGAGCATTCATCTCACATATTTTGTTCTTAAAATAAGCCAATTCTTTATAAAAAAAACCAAACCAGAATAAAATTGCAATATGTATACATATAATAAAAAAGAAGTTTAAAGCTTCTGACGTATTTTTTGTTGTTGTCTTAAGTAATTAAGTAATTAAGTTGTCTTAAGTAATTAATTAAAACTGTTTGGTCTATAAAAAAGAACTTGGACTTATTTGAAATGTTCTTAGAATCAAGATGTGTTTTTCTAATTTGAAGAAGAATGTTCTTGACGCATAGTTTAGACTAATATTCTTAGTTTTATGTCTAATATCTTTAATGTAGAAGTTTTTTTTCCAGTGTTTGAAAAATGATGGAAAAATTAAAATAAAAATATTTTTGTGTATATTTTTAAAGTCGGTTCGAAGCCGATTCGCGAACCGAACCGAAGTTTTGCCTTAAGGTTCGACCACCGAACCAACATTTTGGTGGTCAAAATAATTACTTGACTAACTGTATAGTATATGCGAATCGAAATGGGGCATAAACCATATAAAGAAATAACTGACAACTAGATGGTTGATGTCTGATGGCGGTTCATTGTGGATCGTTTCAATTACGCACGTGTGGGTTTTAAGGCTTGGCCCGGCCAATACATAGAGGTGAGGGCAGGGAGGGGGGGAGGGGGAGGTTTGGGAGAATGTTGGTAAGTAAGATCGTTGACAATGCTCAACTCGTTGCCAAGAAGCGACCACAAACCAAACCAAATACCAAAAGCAGAAGCATAAAAAAGCTGCTTTCGCTTTGTTTGTATTGTTCTATCTGTGTAAGTGTATGTGTGTGTGTGTGTTGTGTGTGTTTTGTCTCTGTTTAAAGTTTAATGCCCTCGTTTGCTCTTGGGCGCCCAATGATGAAATTCCAATAAGAATTTCCTAACTATGGCGGACACACAATTGAAGAGGAGAAGAGGAGAGCAGCAGGAGAAGGAGGAAGGGAGGGAGGGGAGGGGAGCACAACAAAAGACATGTTTGAGCCAAAAGGTTTTGTGTGTATATACCTGTTGCCTGTTGTTGTTGTTGTTGTTGTTGCTATGCAACAAGTTTCTGTTGGCAGCGCCAAGCGATAAACGATTAACGATAGCCAATAACGATACAAAAAATAACAAAGGATGCGAACCTGGTTACAGCTGACAGCGCTAGAGCAACAACAACAGCAACTCAAGAGAGTGAGAGAGTGGGAGAGCGCGCTGTAGAGAGAGCGCGGCTTTATGCTAGCAAGCAGTGTTGACATTTTAGCTATTAAGTAGCTAGACTAAGCAAACAGTTGAAAATTTATTGACAATAAAATAATTAAATAATAAGTCAATAAGGAATATACTACAGAAACAGCAGATGCTTTTAGTTTTTTTTTTTTTTAAGAATTTGACAATCACAGTTTTTAAAGGTTATAATTTTATTTGTATTTGTTTTTTTTATGACAATCAACTATTAAGTTATTTCTATTTAATTTTTATATGATCAAATTAGCTATTTAATTTATTAAAAATAAATGCTGGCAGCACTGCTATAGTTTTAATGGTTATAATTATAAAATGTTGTTTAGCACCTTTTAGCTACAATTTCTAACTAACTTTTCTGTGATCAAATTAGCTATTTTAGTTCTTTAAAAAATGCTGGCAACACTGCTAGCGAGTGCTAGAAATTTAGTGAGCGCACGTTACGTTCATTAAGGTGTGTGTGTGTGTGCATGTGAGCGAAGCCTCTCTCTCTCGCTCTCTCGGTCTCGCTGACCGCGCTTGAAACGAACGGAAACGAAGTTAAAACAACGCTTCAGTACTAGCTTGGCATTTGCTGACGACGTTGACGACGACTTCAACTCTCTCTGTCTTCATTGTGTGCGTGCCGTACGTGTGTGTGTGACCAACTGCTTGATTAGTGCGTCATCACACCGCCCACCCGACCAACCAACCACCCACCCACCCACCGGACCGACCGACCTGTCATTGTGCAATCGTCAAGCAAAAAGAAGTCAAAGAAAGCACAAACAAAACGAAAAAGCAAAAACAAACAACTAAAATGTCAACTGCGTCGTCGACGTCGCTGCTGCTGCTGTTGACTGCGCTGCTTTTGTGCTGCTGCTGCGTGCGTTACAGTTTGGCCATCGAGTGTTACGTTTGCGATGCGAGCGATACAAAGAATCCTTTTCAATGCGGCGAATGGTTCGATCGATTCGATATACCCGATATACAGCCACAGAATTGTTCCAATGTCCATGGCGCAACGTTCTGTGTGAAGCATGTGGGACGCTTTGAGGGCGGCATCGGTGCAAAGCGTTTCTGTAGCTCCAAAGATTTGGGCAACTATTGTGATTATGTGCGTAATAAAGGTGATCGCATGGATTATCGCAGTTGCATTTACACCTGCGACACTGATGGCTGCAATTCTTCCAATCAACTGACTGCAACTGGATTTTGGGGTGTGGCGACTCTGCTGCTCTTAACGATCTGGCAACGCTGTTGAGCGCAAGAGAGCAGCAATAGAGAGAGAGCGAGAGCGGTCAACTAACAAACATAGCTTTTTGTAAACAAAGTACACACACACACACACACAAACACTCCACACGTTTTTTTTTTATAAACAACAAATAATTTTATATTATATTTTTTTTGATTGTAAGTTAAGCTGTTAGCTTTTTAAGTTGAACAAAAGTAAAGTTTCTCACACATAAACAATATGAAATGGAATGAATTGAATTCGAATCGGCATGTCAGGGAATGAAATGGAATGAAACAGCGCTTGGGCAATTGAGAAGAGTGCACGTTACGTACACAGGTAGACGGTGGAGCGTAGCGGGCAGTGACTGAAGGGCGGTGGGGGGGGGGGGGGGCGTTATTTGATAGCTTTGCGGCAATATTTGTTGATCGACAGATTGATATCTGTGGCGGCCACTGTGCGATTGCAACTGCAACTTGTGATCACTGTTGCCACCTTGGCTATTTTATAGCTAGTTCTGGCTATTTTCGAAGTTCGATTGCTAGTAAAATTCGAAAACTGCTATTAGCCGGAAATCTGGCTATTTTTATTTATGTTATCGGTTAGGAAAAGTCTTTGTATATTGGTTTCGTAACGGTTACTGGTATTTTTTTTTATGTTTCGGTTTTAAAAACCGGTATGATTTCGGCTTTACAAAAAATGTAGATGTAAATTGTTAAAAAAAAATCGAATATATGAACACAGATTCGTGGATTTTCATAAAGATTTCAAATTTAATCCGAATAGTAGTTTGAAAAGCACTGATTATCATTAACAACATAACTGAAATTAATGTTTGATTGAAACTAACCGAAACTAACCGTTATTCATGAATTGGTTATTAATCGGTTATTTCGGTTTCGGTATAATATAAAATGTTTGTTTTGGTTAGGGTTTCAGTTACGGTTACCATTTTCAAACGGTTATTACCGGTTTAGTGTTACAGTTTCGATTACGATAGCAATTTTTTATTTTTAATTCTTTTCTAAAACAGAGTGCTAAACTTTTTAGCAAAAAAATAATTTGTCCGAGATAATATTTGATGTGTATCGATATTCTGTTATATTATCATCACAAATAGTATTAATTTTAGCTATTTTATTTCGAAATGTAGCTATTTTTTTGAATGCTATTCCACTAGAAACATCTATTTTTTTTTTCAAAAAAGTTAGTTATCATTTTCTCTATTTTGGCTTGAACCTAAGCTATTTTTCTGATGCTTTCCCATCAGAAACAGCAAGTTCTTATTCAAAAAACTTGGCTATAATTTTAAGCTATTTTGTCTCGAAATGTAGCTATTTTCAGTTTTTTTTCTTCAAAAAAAGTTGACAACATTGCTTGTGACACACATTCTGGCGACGCGACGCTTTTGAAAGTTGTTGCTGCTGTTGTTGTGGTCGCTGTTGTCGTCTATCGCCTTGAATTGGCTTAGAACTCGGCTGACCCTCAATCAAATGGCTTGCAACCTGCAACCAACGGCGGCACGACGCATCTCATCAGCAAATTGGAAAAAACTAATGCACAAAAAAAAATATAAAAAATTGATATTGACATTTCATTAAGCGAAAAAAAACAACCATTTAATCCAGCTCAATTCTCGCTGATCTGCCGTCGATTAAGGTCGCTGTGTCGCCACTTGAGACAACCTGTTTGTATACCCTATCCCCTAGAGTAACATCACTTTCACACTCGCTAAGCAACAGTTACCTACATATGTATGTGAACTCAGCTTGTAATAAGATTATGCGGCTGAAACTTGGTACAGTTGCTTCAATTCACTAGGAATATTATATATGTTGAAATCACATGAATCGAATAACTATATCTTAGAAATACCATAGAAATGATCTGTCAAATATGTGATGTTTATATGAAAAATTATTTTGTTTTCACAGATTAACTGAACTTACAAACTAGAATTTTTTTAAGTTTCACATAATTTTCAACTATTTGGAATGGAAAAAATCTGACGAAATTTTGAAAAACTTTTATAGAAGAAAGTTTTGTTTTGTTTTTTAAAGATATTTTTACTAAACACAAACTGATAAAGTTTGATTTAAATCGGATTATTTTATTGTATAGCTGAATAAAATGTTTCTCCGCTTTTATAGTAATCTTTTCTAAACTTTCATACCGCAAGTTTCGTTCAGTTCTGTACAACTTGACGAAATTTCATATAAATCGGATTTTTACATTATATAGCTAACATAGGTAGAGTAGTTTAAAAATGTAGTTCTTGTTGATCTTTTCTTTTAATGAAACGTAACGAAACTATTTACAAACATAGCAATATCAAATTCGCATCGACTTAAAGCGTTAGAGAATTAAATCTTCTTTGTGGCTTGCGGCTTTTGAGGTTAGAAACGCCGCCCACGTTGTCCCAATTCCGATTTCGATTTCGATTCCAATTCCAATTCGCCGTAGCAATTCCAATTCCATTTACAGTTTTAGCTCATTGCGTAATTGCCTAAATTGAAAGCGCCTTGAGGAGCTATCATTGTCATGTGGTGCTAATTTGAGTCTCTCCGCCTGGGCGGACAGTACCACCCAAAAAAAAAACAGATGATAAAGAGACGAGAAAAGTACATCTGAAAAGATCACACATACACATTTATAGTGTACTATATATGTATAGTTGAAATTTCTTGTTCTAATCGACGCTTGTTGCCTCTTATCAGTCAGCACTTGACTAATCTACGTGTATTGTCGTAATAATGGATCCTCCTCTTGATTTCAATTGACTTTTATGACATTGTCTCATCAGCAGAAACATCATGTTGTCTGAATTTGAGCAATGCCCTCTTAATATGTTGAGAGCGGTCTTTGAGAAAATAACTTTTATTGATAAAGGTTATGCTGGAAGCGAAGAGCAAAGTTTACGAACCATTAAGATACTTAAGATGGGTAAAAACAATCAAATATCTCTAGAAAGTGAATTCTACGCTTTGAAAATCACTGTAAAACTTCAACTATAAGAAGTAAGCTTTGATCCACTGGAAAGTTCCATTTTAATGAGGAAGAAAACTGAAAACTTATTTTGAAATCTTGGTACAATTGCTTCTTTTCATCATAGTTTCTATGGAAAGATTAGTTAGAGCCTATTCGTAGATATTCTAACTCTTAAAGAACTTATCGCTCTACAAAATCTTTCAACTCTAGAGTTTTAAAGTCTTCAATCTTTAAGCTTTGTTAGTTAATCATTGTATGTACATATATTGAAAGTCGTATTATTGCATAAATTTAAGAATCGAGCTAAATTCCAACTTTCGAGTGGGTTTATGATCTATAATCATGAATATTGACGTCATTGTTACAAATGTCAGGCTATTATTTGTAGTCAAAGCGACTAACTAGCTGATAATCTGAAACTTACGAGTCTACCCATTATGTATGCAAGCTAATCTATATATAACCTGTAAATATGAGTTGAAAAAGAGTTAAAATTGAACACGTTCTGTTAGCACCTATTTTAACATGTTTTTGTCTTGTACAGGGTGTTTTATAGTTTATCATATCAATTTCTAAAACTTTCTTAGACAAATTAATCAATTTGATTAGGAAATATAATATTTCTAGATGCCTAGCATTATAAAGAGATGCTTTGTAGGATATTTACGTACTCTCAGAGGGTATCTTATAGTCTGGCATTTGTGGAAATTCTAAATGTTATATACATTTTATTTTCAATCTGCAGTTAAAACATGATTTTCCTATTTACCAACTCTTCTAGCATATATTTATAAACTTTTCCGATTTAGAGGGTATCTTATAGCCGATCATATATTTTGTAAATATCTAAATTAATAAGTTCTTTTACAATAGTAAGAAAATTAAAATTTTTTTTGGAATTAGGATGCTTTAAGTTTTAAGAAGGGTACTTTTGGAATTTATAGGATATCTGATAGTCTGGTATTTATGGAAATTATGAATACAATTCAAATTTTGTTTCTAAACTGCAGTAAAAACATGAATTTCTTACTCACTTACTCTTCTGGCATGTATTTATGAATTTTTCCGATTTAGAGGGTATCTTATAGGCGAGCTTATATTTTGTATATAACTGAACTAATGACTTCTTTTAAAATAGTTAGAAAATTTCAAGTTTTTTTTAGGAATCAGGATGCTTTATGTTCTAAAAAGGGTATTTTTGGAATTTATAGGATATCTGATAGTCTGGCAAGCGTTAAAGTAGCGTGATTTCTTCTGGAATTGTCTAAGGCGAGAGGTCAATAACATTTGCTGATACGCCAGACATGACAAGATGTTTTCCGCCGAAATAGGAGACAAAAGAGGAGGGAGAAAAATTAGAATATGGAAGAAGATAGGAAAGGGGTGAAGGGGATGAAAAGATGGGGAGGGAGGGGGAAAGGAACAGCAGCAATTGAGTTGCTCAAGGTCATTGCCAAGTTGAAAAGCAACAGAAATGCAAACTGAATGCATAAACAAAACAAAGAAAGACACTGAAAATGAGAGAGAGAGGGAGAGAGAGGGAGAGAGAGGGAAGGAGAAGCTGGAGTTTGAAAAGAAAAAGAGAGAGAGGGAGAGAGAGAGAGAGCATAAAAATAGAAACGCAGACAAAAAAAACGGAAATATCAGACAAAAACAGATGAAACAGAAATGTATGGAAAAATCTCAAGAACTCGCATAGCACAACAGAAACAACAATGGGAAAATATGTACACTGAAAGAAATAGGTTCCAAAATCAGAAATAAGTCGAGAACTTAAAATTCTTAAAGAACATTTCAAATCAGACCAAGTTCATATTTATAGACCAAACAGCTTTAAATACTCAAAAAAAAAAAAAAAAAAAAAATGGACAGGTTTTAAATAATAATAATGATAATTAATAATAATATTAATTATAATATTTATATTGCTCATTTTCTTGATATATGTATGTATATAAATTTTTTGTCTTTGAATTTTTAGAAATATGCCTTTAATATAATGGGATTCGAACCCGAGTCTGTTTTCAAACTGGGCGCCAGGGGGCAACAATGGGTTATACATAAAAATATAACATATTCATATACTCCTAACAATTTAAGATTTTAATTCTTATATTAAGAACTGCGATTGTCTAGAATAATATTCTTAGTATTATTAATTTGGTCTTAAAATGGTCGTATTTTAAGAACAATTTATGTTAGATAAATGATCTTGATTTTAGAAATTGGTCCATTTCTTCAGTGTACATATAAAAATTTCCGGGCAATAAAAACGACATTAGAACGTGCCACATGCTGCACACACACACTCACACACACACACACACACATACACGGCGAGACAGACACGTAAACAACCCTCGTAATGCCGCGTACTGAACTCAACCCTTGTCTAAATATGCTTTGATTCTGCCCAAAATACCAAAATGCATTTGAGTTTCCCGGAAACCATGTGAAGTTTTATGAGGGGTTTAGCTTGTATTTGAACTTTGATTCGAATTCGAATACGATTTCGGGTATTTTGAATTCAATTCCTGGTTTTGTGTTTCTTTTCCGGATTTGCGTCGTATTGTTTCAGGGCTGCTGCGACGTCATTTCCAACACAGGGGTTGCTTCCCCCACACCGCTCGATCCTCTCTCGACTCTCTCTCTCGCAGTCTCTCTCTCTCTCTCTCTGTTTTGGAGAGAAACTTCCTTTGTCTGCGAACTGTACCCGCGATTTTTGAGTGACTTTTTGAGCTGAAAACTGACCTACGCATTATTGCCAAACTGTGGTTGCAATTTCGTCATTCGTCCTGGCGAAAAACACTTCCTTTTCCCATTTCCCATTTTCCAAACCGGAACAAAGAGAAAGACAAAGACGCAATACGGAAACAAAGACTACAAATATTGCATACTATCGGATAATTTTCTAGACAAAGACTTAACCAATTTCTCTCGCAGCAAAGAAATCTACTAAACATTTAAATAAAACTATATAAATTTAGAGTTTTTCGATTTTTTTTTTTTTTTTTTTCGTTGAATAATAATTTAATGTTTTCGTATTTGTAAAAATACCCTCACATTAGACAGAGACTAGTAAAAAATAAATAAAAAGCAGACCCATGGTAGAGTTTTTCGAAAATAAGAAAAAGGTAAAGTAACTTAAATAATTCTATTATAATCTTGAAAATAACTCAAGACCAAAATAATAGAAATGGGATTAGTTTTAAGCAAATTATGGAGGTTTGCAGTCAAGCTAGGAAGGTGAGAGATAATTTTGGGATATTCCTGCTACCTATCCTATACAAAATATTTGTCGAATTTCATTAAAAATAATAAGATCCTAAAAGGAATATTTTTAAAAGATATTGTTAAGAAATTTGGAATACACACAGCTTGGTATATTCTCAATGTATTCTTAAAATTTCATTAAGTGCGCATCAGAAACACACAGTTATAAAAGAAGTAGGAGAAGAGGAAGTAGAGCTGTCTCTGTCTAGCGAGGGTAGATTGTACTGTTTTATTTAATTTAAATTGAATAAAGTTTCGAGCAAGTTTGATGACTGAAGAAGCAGCTTGACCCTTTGGGGCATGCCACATGCCACTGCAATCACGTGGCCAAAATGAGGCCAAGCATTTATTGAAATTGCTAATAAATCGCAATAAATGCGGTTGACATGCAAATTGGATGCACACAAAACCGAACCAAAAATGTGGTTCCTGTTGTTGTTGTCCACAATCCCAGCCCCATCCCCATCCCCACTCCCAATTCATTTTTGGGGGGCGTGGGGCGACAAAACATTTGCTAATCTGTAGAAATTAAATGCAATTGAAATAAATTTGCATGCCAAGAAATTGGCAGACTCTCACGAGGCATGCAACAAGTGTTCCAATTGCATAAATTTATTGGCAACGAATTCAGCGAAAGCAACGGCAACAAAGTGAGCAGACACAGGTCTGCAGCAGATCCACATTTCCCATTCCCATCCCCATTTATAACCCCGACAACAACCCCAACCACATTTGCATCCCCATCTCGTAGTTCAAAGTGTTAATTGTCGCATAAATTTTGATAATTGGTGCAAATTGTTGTCACATGGAATTTCCCAAGGATTGTCACGAGGCAAACTGCATCGTTATCATTATCATTATCATTATCATTATCATTATCATTATCATTATCATTATCATTATCATTATCATTATCATTATCATTATCATTATCATTATCATTATCATTATCATTATCATTATCATTATCATTATCATTATCATTATCATTATCATTATCATTATCATTATCATTATCATTATCATTATCATTATCATTATCATTATCATTATCATTATCATTATCATTATCATTATCATTATCATTATCATTATCATTATCATTATCATTATCATTATCATTATCATTATCATTATCATTATCATTATCATTATCATTATCATTATCATTATCATTATCATTATCATTATCATTATCATTATCATTATCATTATCATTATCATTATCATTATCATTATCATTATCATTATCATTATCATTATCATTATCATTATCATTATCATTATCATTATCATTATCATTATCATTATCATTATCATTATCATTATCATTATCATTATCATTATCATTATCATTATCATTATCATTATCATTATCATTATCATTATCATTATTTGACAGGGCATCTTACAGTCGATAACCCTCTGTAGTCTTCCAAAGCTGTTACAATTCTTCGCTCTTTTTTGTTGTTGTCCATCTTTGGATGTAGCGACTCTTTTTGGGGCTAAGCACAAACGTAAAAAAGACAACTCAATAGGGACAGAAGAACCTGTCATACCAGTAAGCTTGTTCTTCTTCTTTTCATCATCTTTAGACCAACTCGAAAATGTTAACGGTCATTCACCATGTGAGACAGAACTCCAACCGAACAGAACCGAACCGAAACAATAAGAAAATAAAACAAAGCTCGTTCCATACAATAATTTATTGCGTGTTTCTTTATTGTTGTCGTTGTTGTTTTTTTTTTTGTAGATGTAGATTTCAAAAGCGCCGTTTTTCGGTTGGTATGTTTTTATTTTTGCTTTGTCAGAGCTCCAAATAAATAAAACTTCAGGAATAAAATACAAAAAGAATTAAACAAAAAAAAAAGAGACACTTGATATGCAAACGATAAAAGAAACGTGCACGATACGTATATCGCCTATGTGACAAATTTACTTAGTTGATTTCAATGCCCCAGACAATCCAACAATCCAGCAATTCAACAATCCCACAATAACCTGATCAGTTTTCTTTCACGTTGTGCTTTTATTTTTTTCCTTTTTTGAATTGATTTCATTTTGAAAGTCTACAACAACAAATGTGGGTATTTATAATGAAAAGACTTGAATAATTCTTTACAATGGATGTTATGTATTTTTAATGAAATTTTTAATGTATTAATGCAGAAAATTTTGAAATAAAACATTGTAAATTATTTGTATTTATCGTCTGACATAAATATATTAAAGCTCTTGCAAGTGTTAGCTTATTATGACTTTCCAATGAAATCTCTAATGCATTAATGAAAACAGCTGCGGGCTTGAATTATATTTTTTCCTTCTCTTTGACTTTCACTAAGTAGACATTCTTCATATTTTCCTGAATATATTCTTATTCTTTAAAATTAAAAAAATACTGTATAGTACACATTATAAATTATGCAATACAGGGTATTAGATATTCAACACTTTCCTTATAAGTAGATATACCCTACATTTTTTATTTTAAATATTAACCCAACTACTTAAAACGACAGCAAACACATGTCGAGTGTCAGCATCAAGAAGGAGACAAGAGGCGTGACTACATGGGAAGGGGGCGTGGCGGGGCGGGGCGGGACGAATCGAGGTGTGTTTGGACAACAACTCGAAGTGAATTAAACTCGTCGGCATTGACCGCAAAAAAAACGCGAGTTGGCAAATATAATAATTGACAAATACCTAAAAAGAATTAGAAACGAAAAGATTTGTATTTATTTTGCTTTGAATCTGTCTAAATTCTATCAGTCAATAAAATATATACTTAATGCGAATAAGTATAAATACAATTGAATGTACTCGACTATAAAATACCCAGTGTGAGTGCAAATCTGATTCCACTAAGAGAACAAATTAAGAAATTAAGCATTCTCAAGATCTAGGAAATATGTATCTAAAAACTTGTTCAATTAAATAGTATTTAAGATTTGAGAGCGAGATGAACAGAAAAATATATACCCTAATTTGTATATTTTTCTCTACAGGGTATTAAAATTTAAAAATCAGAGACGTGCTCGAATAAGGCCCGCTGAGCAGGTGTCATAACTAACCGGCAATTACAAGTAGACGAATATGGTTACCGAACGAATTTTATGGATGATTTTTGAGTTATTTTTCCAACAAGCTTAAAGTGTCGAAATGTTACAAGCTACAAAAGCTACAAATTGACAGTAAGTCCAAATAAGTACTTAATTGCACAAGATCTCAGGATCTTTAGAGTTGAATACAAGAAAAGTGTGTATGGGAATTAAGTTTGGACTTATAATCTAAGAGACTGTGACGGTTTTTAACGGGTTCGCATTATTATCTGTATTATGCGAATAAATCTCAGGATCTATTGAAACAATTTTGATCAAACTTGTTGAAATTAAAAGCTTAGTATTGTAGTGTTATTATATCAGTTCATTGCTATTGGGTTCGGTATTTAGGATGAGATATTTCAGGATCTAAATAATGGATTTGGGTAAAACTTTTTGAAACTTTAAGTACAGTCTTGTAATGTTAGTTAATCATTTGTTTGTCTTCGGGTTCGGTGTATCAGATAAAGTATCTGATGATATCCCAGAGTTTATTGATTCGATTTGGATGAAACATGTTGGAATAGTAATCTAAGGGTTTTATTTAACTCGGCATATTAAGTGAAGGAACTAAAGGCTGTAAAACAGTAGCTAATCTTAAAGAAGATTTTCTTTTTCTATTTACATATCTTGTAAATTATACTATAGGTTGAAAAGTAGCTAGAAATCGATAGCTTACTTTAAACCCATTGATTATTAGAAACACAATTGCAATTTCCTTGACTTCAATTGCTTGCTTGAGATGATAAATCTTTGATATTTGATTAAAAACCACATGAACCACGCCTTCTATCGGTGTCAACTGAAAGTGGGTTAAACCACAGTCAAGAGCGTCAAACCAAAGTCAAGACAAAGTCAGGCCCCGATAAACAAATGTTAAAAAAAGGGGGTTAACTGTCTCAACTTTTCGTTAGTTGGCCCACATGGAGCCACACCCACACACAGTCACAGTTACAGTCACAGTCACAGTCAGCACCACATGATAAGGTGGTTCGCCTTAGCCGGTTTTAACGTTTCTTTCAATTTCTAAACTGGCCTGCGGCCATTTTGACTGTCTTATTTTTTTTTAGGGGGTAATTTGAATACTTTTTGGAATTTGAATTGTTTTTTTTTTTTTTGAAACCAGTTTTCACACAAAAAGCCAAGAGAGAAAGAAACAGAATCAGTTGAACTTAACAATAAATTTATTTTATAAAACAGCTAAAAAAAAAATGTAAAGAAATCCATAATTAATTATTTAAAACTTAATTTAATGTACATAAAATTAAGATCTATTAAACGGGCAGTGTGGCGCCCTCTGTCGGTGATTTTGGTGCATTAACCGAGGTTGCCCCACGATGATGCAACAAGGGGGCATCTACAGTGTCCAGTCTTTCGAGATTTGGATAATTTCCCGAACTACCGCCAGCTGCTTCCCTTTCTCGTGCTTTATAATCGTTGATATCGTTATCGTGTATCGGATCATTGGGGAACTCACTCGCCAGATGGTAGATGACCTTCTGGAAGAGAAACTCCGAAAGATTCGTGCGTAAAAAGAACAGGAACATCCAATTGGAGAAATTGCATTTCGAAATCACGGACTTTAAATCCGATTCATCCATTTTTCCTGGTTTGGCCCAATACAGCGACCATTTGGTAAAGGTAACGCTAAAAGTGAAAGAAAATAAAGCATTCTTAAGATGGGCTGAGTCTACTGAGAAATTTATAAGCATTCTAGGAAGACATTAAGATGAGGAAGAGAAAAGTCTAGCTATTATGACGAGAAAGAGTATGATAAATTCATAAGCTTGTTTTTGAATTGAAAAGAACTTAGTCTTAAATATTATGTGACAGTGTGACATCATTTTTACAAAACTTTTCTGGCATAAACCAAATTAAAACTTAGTTTAAAATTAATTGAATTTATTTCTAAAAATTTTAAACTTATTTCCAGACATGAAAGACAACGCTTTGAAGTATTTTTTAAAATATATTTGATATTGGGAATAAATTTGTAAGATCGGCTCTTCCAAAAGAAACTCTTGAAGTAGGGCTGATGAAACTTAAAAAAAAGCAGCTATAGTTTCTCTCAAAATTTAAAGCTTGGGAAATTATAATAGGTAAAAGTCTTCTTTAGGCATTCTGATAAGATTTCAAGGGATTCATCAATTAAGGGATTTATTTATTTTTATATTTTATGAAAAGAAGTACTATGATTTGGAATGCAAGATAAATAGATAGATATGGAATTCCATAAAAATAGATAAATTTGGATAAACTTAATGTATTTGAAAATAATGTTTACTAAATTAAGAAGGATTAAAGTTAATGGGAATCATAATAAGGATAGGCACATTTAATTAAGCAAATTAAAGCAGCTTAAAAGAGTCTAGAATGAATCCTATAACATGAGAGACATTTTAATAAAAAATATTTAGATTCTTGGGTTGCTCTTGAGGTAATTAAAGTTTGTTGGCTCTTTCCCAAATGTTCTAAAAGAAAATTGGAAAACTCCTTTAGTTAATACTCACTTTTTGTAGCAGAAGAGCGTTAAAAGTCTCCAAAATAGACCCAGAACGGTGACGGTAAGGAGGAAGGAATACCAGAACCAGAGTATGGTATAGATCTTCTCGTTCATTATGTTTAAGGCCATGACACAGAGTGTGTCGTGCTGTTGCAACGAACCAGCTGCACCGTATTTATAGAAGGTGCACTTGGTGACCTTGGGGAATACCATATCGAGGGCATCCATTTTATCGACCCAACGTTCTCGCAACACTTTGATGCCCAAAGTGAGAAACTCCCGGCCGAGAAATCGATGCGTCCAATAGATTTGAATGCACAAATTAATTAAATTGAGGATCTCGGCAAATACCAGATGAGCTCCCCATGATTGATTCAATCGCATTCGATCAATCATGGTACGGCGAATATTAATAATACGCTCCTCCGCCTCCGCCATCGAGGGTATATTCAATTTACCAATTCTCATGCTATCATGTTTCAGATATTTGGTTAATCCAACCATTCGCAGTCCATAGACTAAAGCCTTGATTCGACCTCCTTCCCATTTCTTCCAGAGCATGTGGGGCATGTAGAAGCACAGAGCTTGGGCAAACAGGACAAGGGCACCCATTGATAGTAGGCGTGGCGCTTGATCGTATCCTCTTTGCTATTGTAGGGTCCGATGCCGGGTTGAAAGATGCTGCCCGAATCGAGAGCCGTGTTATTCATATGACGCACCTGAGTTGGAGATAAGAATGCAGAAGACAGAATATTATTATAGAATTCCCAAATGGAATGCAACTATACAGGGTGTTCTGTAGTGTAACAAAGCCCGCAAATAAGAAAAGCAAATAGTGACGTAGAAGAAGCAATACAAATTGTATGGAGAATGACTAACGAATTTAAGGAGAAACTTAAGTAAATCTCATCAATACAGGGTGCTCAGTAGGAGATCAACATCTTCAAACAACTCACAATAAGAACAAAATTAAGAATATGATATATGGGCAGATGAAGTTAGATGAAATTGATAGCAACTATACAGGGTGTTCAGTAGTGTTACAATGCACACAAATAACTCAAATGAAGCTAAGACTTGTAAATAGTGACATAAAATAATCAGAAAAAGCTTCATTGATAATTGCTAAGAAATTTAAGGAGAAACTTAGCTAATACAGGGTGTTCAGTAGAATATCAATATTCACAAACAACTGACAAAATGCAGAAAAATTTCCAAGCATTTCTGGAAAAAACGCATGAAAAATACACTTATACAGGGTGTTCTGTAGTGTAGCATTACTCAAAAACAAATCATACGAAAAAATATATCATTATTGAAGGGTAGAAAAAGCAGTTGAAATGACATTTGAAATTTTCAAGCATTTCTGGAAAAATACAGCTATACAGGGTGTTCCGTAGGGTATCATTACTCAAAAGCAAATCGCAGGAAGAACAGGTTATAGAATAGAAGAAGCACTTGAGATTTTGTAAAAAGTTCCCAAACAGTTAAATTCAAAGTCAGCTATACAGGGTGTTCCGTAGGGTAGCACAGCACACAATCATATACAATCAAGGTAACTTAATTATAGACGTAGGGTCTTTGGGGGATTTACTTTATATATGTACTTCTAGAGTCAACTTACCACCGTGAATGTGGGCGTAAAGAAGCAGAAGGTGTTTATCACGGGAGCGACCACATTATCGGATATACACTGTATGTGCTCGCCAATGTATTGACGCGAGGTTATCAATAGGGTTGCCACCAGCAGGATCACAAAGGTAAATCGATAATGCAGCTTAAACACAATATTATCGATAATCACACGCGCTAAATCGAACTTTAGATATTGTTTAACCGAACTGAATGTGCTCAGCATGGTTACGACTTAAGTTCAGGTCTGATATCAGACCTATTTACTGGGGGGTGTATATTCTTTTAGTTATTGTTTTTTTTGGGATTTACGTGCGTGGAGCTCCTCGTATCGTTGCTGTTGTCCGCGCACTGCAAGGCTATAGACAATAAGGCAGTTAACCAGCCAAACTGAGCGAGTGAAAACCTTATCAAGTAATACCATAGGCCTCCTTACCCTCTATGCCGATCTCGGTACCCAAAATGCGTAACACTCGTGAGCGCCAAAATGCGACAAAGATAAGATAATTCAACTGAATTCAAGAAACAATAAAAATGAGTTAAGCACTTTAATTGAGTTTATTATTATATATATTTCTCTGAGAGACAGTTAGGTACTACCAAGAGCACTCTCTTGGTAGTACCCAAAGTATCAGACACAAAAACTCTACAAATTACGCTCACGTTTTGTGAGAGAATGTTACGGGTATTTGTCCTGATTGTTTGAGTGTTATAGAGTCTTTACTTTTATTAAAGAGTAAAGAGTTTTACACTGATACAAAAATGTGGTAAAAAATTAAATTTGGTTCACTTTTGTCAAAAAATTTTTAAAATATAGAAAACATTTTGTACATTTGTATATTTTTCTGAATTTAAAAACAATTCATCTTATTTTTAAAATAATTTTGGTATATTTTAATTAAAATAATAATAATAATAATTCTTCAAATTTTTAAACAAATTTTTGTATATTTAATATCTTAATTTAAAAATAATTTGTCTAATTTTTAAATTAATTTTTTATATTTTTCTTAATATAAAAATAATTTGTCTTATTTTTAAATTAAGAAAAATCAAGATGTTTTCTTAATTTTCAAATTCAGAAAAATCAAGATGTTTTCTTAATTTTCAAATTCAGAAAAATACAAGATGTTTTCTTAATTTTAGAATTAGTCCATCGTTTTTTTATCAGTGTACATTTCATCAGTTTATGATTTGATAAGGTACTACACTTTGGATAATTTTTACAATTCTTGACCCAGATCAGTATTGTAAAATAGATCGTTGAGAGTTTTTTTTGTAGACTTCAGTTGAACACAACTCATTAAAAATCAACTCAGTGTAAAGATTGAACTTTTGGTTTTGGTTTTTTACGAAAGAACAATTTTTGTTGGCTTCTAAATTATTTGGTAGTGTCACAAAATCTTAAATCCAGAACTGGCAAATTATTTTAGACTAAATGACAATTTACAAATGACTAAATGACAATTTAAGTACTAAATATTATATTTTAAGCCAAGGATTATGAACATGAAATGTTCGGTTTGAAAAAAAATACATATATTTTAAGCTTTTTTTAACATTTTGCAGCTTTGAATAAAAATCGTAAGATAATATATTTTTATATAAATATAACTTCAGTTTGTAAAATAACTGGATTCGATTCCCAATCATGTTATTCTAGAAATGTTTTTTTTAATTCTTTAGAAATTAAACGCAATTCACAATACGTTATATTGAAAAACAAAATAGTAATAATAACAAGTCATGCATAAATCTACAAATAAATAAATATATAATATAAATAAATAAAAAAATTAAGATTTTAAAATTAGAATTTTTTTAACACTAAATTGAATTGGTTAAAAATCAAGAAACAAATTAAAACATAAATATTTTTTTGTATTAAATTTAACCAACATATGAACATATAAACCAGTTAGAGAACCGAACCTTAGTTTTCCTCTATGGTTTGAACTAGAGATGGGCACGTACGTCCTTTTTGAGACCTGGCCCGGTCCAGGCCCGAAACCAATGTTTGAAGCCCGGCCCGGACAAATTTTAAAGAAGCCCGGCCCGAAATTATTACATTAAAAATATTTTTTAATGATTCTTTCTTTATTTTTTAAATTAAATCATTCCAAATTTAAATTTTAGAACGTTAATTTTAAGCATTTCGATAAAAAAATGTTCTAAAATGAAGATTTTTGTCTCAAAACTGTCTTATTTTAAGAACAAAATATTTAAGATGGATGTTCTTGATTTTAGAAGTTGTTTTTTTTCTGACAGTGTGGTTCTGACACTTAAAAGATTTAGCTTAACTTTTCAGTTTGATTTAAAAAGAGGGAATAACTTTAGCTATAGACATTGGTATCATTTAGAAACAATTTTGCTGTCATAATACAGCTACAAGTAGGCTAAGAATATTAAGAAATATAATAAAGGGATATTTATAAAAATACCAAACAAAAAATTTAAATATACTACATATATAAAACATCAAGAAAAAATAATAAATTTAAAACTTGCCTTATTTCTTTTTGTTGTTTTGAGTACTTAAAACTGTTTGGTTTATAAAAAAGAACTTGATCTTATTAGAAATTGTTTTTTAAATCAAGAAGTATTTTCTAACTTTAATAATTTTATGTTCTCGACGCATTTTTTAGACCAAATTCTCCAACCTTTTTTTATTGAGAAAAACCTCAACTTCATCTATGCAGATTGGTAGAACACTAGGAACAATTATAATGTTTCTTTCAAGATATAAAAAATGTTCTCTTTTTTTAACACATTTTCTCTGTTGGAGTCTAAGAAATGTGGTTCAAGTTCTGAGCTGGCGACCATTAACTTATCGCCAGAAGTGAGCTACATTTTGTTTTCTGGGACAAAACACTCGAGTTGAAAAATAGAGAAGGCATTGAGTTCGAACTCTCTGACCTTGTTATGCTTTTTATTATCAGTACAATCGAATTGAAATTGACATAAGTTGTAAACGCCTTGGATATATTGACAGAGATCAGTGTTGGACTTAAAACTAGACTGCATATACAAATATTTTGATTTTAGTTAGTTTGAATCTTGAAATTGATGTTTTGCGTCATGACTGATTCATTTTTGGCAACCGTACTAGGCACCTGTATTACCAATGTTATCTGCCATTTAGCGGAACTCATTAGCAGTATCAAAAAAATCGAAATAGAAATAGAAATAAACTAAAACTTAAACCGAATTTTTAGTCAGTGAGTGAGTTATGTGTCTTCGGGGGAATCTTATCATGAATATTCTGTTGAGTACTCGCATTATGCGACATTTACAACTCATACACACTACTACGTCAATTCATTTCTCGTAATCGTGATAAGTCAATATTTGATTGTGTGTTCTTAGATGATTGACACGATGATAAGCCATACAATACTTTACCACTACATTATAGTACAACCGACACACACACACACACTCAGAAAAAAAACAGTACGTTTCGTTCTACAAAAATTAGTTCTTGAATTAATCCCGATTCAGTTTAGAGTTTTTTAAGAACGATTCGGTCTTCAGTATTCTTAATTCAAGAGCGAATCGTTCTTAGCAGCAAAAACGGCCGTTTAACATTAAAGAATAACATAACGAAATTTCTAAATTTTAAATTAAGTACAAAATATTCTCAAATTTATCCCAATTTCACACAAAATCAGTTTATAACTAAGTAATTTGGTATTATATCGATAACATAAAATTCTTAAAACAATCCTGAATCGTGCTTGACTTATCCGAACGGTCTTGATATCAAAAATTTCAAGAAATTCTTTTTTTTTTTTTTTTTTTTTTAAATTTTGATTTATTTACTGAATCTCCTCCTCGTAGGGACTAACAGCAAGTGTATCAAATATTATAATTATAACTTTTTTACAGTCTGAACGACTGACTAAGGTCTGCTTCTTAAATATAGAATTTCGTTATTGAATCAAGAATTTTTAAGCTTGGCTAGATTCAAATACGAAAGAACTTGATTTTTCTCTCAGTGCACTTAGTTATCTCTTATGGCTTTGTATCTTTCATTTCATTTCTTATCTCTATCTACACTTCTACTCATTTGTATCTTTAGCTGTATCTTCTTCACGTCATTTACTCAAAATTTATTTTCTTTATGTAATAATGTGTCTATAGCAAGGACCTCAAATAAGAGTTTTGAATGCAAAATTTTAGCTAAATAAATCAAAGTGAAGGAAATATTTAACGGGAACATGGAATACACCAAAAATCATATTTTAGTTATAATTCATATTTTTAATTTTTATTTTAAAAAATCAAAATAATTTATATAGTATATTTACATATACACATTATTTTCAATAAAAATAATATATATGCTATTTTTGATTTTTATTTTAAGAGTTATAAATAGATTCTACAGTCAAATTTGTAGCTAGCAATGACTTTGTTAAAAATTCATATTTTTTTTAAATCAACAAAATCACATGTATCTAGAATTTTAGCATCGGGTGATCATTTTTTGAATGTATCTATTAATTTGCCTCTAGTTACTCATCTAAGTATCAATCAATAGTATCAATCAGCTGCCATTTTATCTCATTAATGATCTATGTATATGTATCTAAATAAAATCTGTGACTGCACCTCAAATAACTCACCTTTCTCTTTACTTTCAATCTGAACATTGAAAGCTTCAGTAATTTTATTTGTATACATTGCATAACTTTTTTCTTTATTTTCCTCTCAAACTGTATCTTTAACTGTATAATTAATAAAAAAAATAAAAATTAAAGTTTACGGTTGACCAAAATAAGAAGCGTTATTCATTTGTTTTACATGAAAAAAGACTAAATGTTCCTTTTAGCCTGGATAATAATGCTATCTGGTTACTGGAATGATCCAGTGCAATGTTGATTTTATTATAATTTTATCTCATATAAATTTGGCTAATATTGTTTGAACCTTTCAATTATTTTGATTTTACTGATTTTTAATAACTTTGAACTGCCATAACTTTGTCAAAACTCGATAAATTTCCATGCTCCATGTAAATTTGTTCATAGTTTTAGCTCTAAATTCGTTTTGCGTTTAAATTTTGTTCATTTTGAAAATTCGAATTTTTTCGAAAAAATCTAAAAAGATAAAGGGGTAACACTGTAAAATTTCGAAAAAAATCGATTTTCAAAAATTTTCTATAATGGAGAAAATTTAAATGCAGAACGAATTTAGAGGCAAAATCATGATCAAATTTACATTGCGCATGGAAATTGATTGAGTTTTGACAAAGTTAAGGCAGTTCAAAGATATTAAAGTTGCTCAGTAGCTGCAACGGTCAGAACCGAAATTAACCCTTATAAATGAATCGGTTACAAAACGGTTATTTCGGTTTATAAGTTTCGGTACAGCGGAAAAAGCGGTTATAGTTACAAATTTCAATCGGTTTTTACCGGTTAAAGGTTACGGTTTCAGTTAAGGTTTTAATCCCTAATTCTAATCTTTATCTGTATCTCAGATGTTTCAATTTGCTCAATAATATCTTCCCCATCTCACATTTCCCAGCTGTGTCTTAAACGAACCACAATTATTTATACGTTCTATATAACATTTTATAATTTTATCGTATATCTGTATCTAAATATATCTATGTAATTGTCGTATTGTATCTCTTTTAAATTAATGTCTGTATCTTGCTATAATTTCAGCTCTGTCTTTGTTTGTATCTGTCTCATATTTTCAGATGTATCTTTATCTGTATCACAGCTTTCAACTGATTTATTTTTATATTGTATATCCAACTAGATCACCTTTTAAAATTCTTGTATCTCTTCGCTTTTCCGACTTCTCTGACTGTATAATTTGCTTTAATTTCTATCTGCATATCAAAAATGCTGCTATCTATAGATTCAACTGTATCCGTATCTCTTATATCTGATATTTATAAGTGAAACTAGTCACGACTTCTTCTTTTCTATATATATCTAACTGAATCACTTTTGGTCTTTATAGATAGATATCTGTAACTATCTTTCAGACTGCACCTGTGTATATATTATATTTTTAGTCGCTGACTGTTTGACTTATCACTCTGTCTCTGTCTCTTCTTCTTCCTCTTTCTCTTTCTCTATGCATAATTTAATCTGTTGCTTTATCTTTGACTGACTGTATCTACATTTAGCTTTGTCTGTCGCTTATATAAGTCGGGGTCGGACAAAACTTTGGTAGCGTGTATTACCAAAGAGCTTACAAATTGTTTGGCCAAAAAATAAAAAAAAAGAAACGAAGTAAGGAGGAGGTAAAGTCTGTGTCGGATAAGATTGTCCATGTCCGTGGCTATAGATAGGAGACCCCGTTACGCATTAAATTTGGTTTCTCCATATTCTTAGTCTTCTGTTTTTTGTTTCTTTTGTGGTTTTTGCGTTAGTAATTTGTACATTTTTAGTTGGTTGACTGGTTGCCCCCGAAATGCGCTAGATAAGACTTATTTTGTTATTTTTTAAAGGGGGTCTAAAGAGTCCCCCCCCCTCTCAATCTCTTCCTCTTGCTTAGGGGTTTCTGATTTCTGATTTCGCTGGGTATAAAGTCAATTACACTGTGACAAAGTTCATTGATTGATACACGACTTGCAACACGCGCAATTTAAGTCCCTGTCTCCCTCTCTCTCTCTCTTCTCTTTCTCTTCCTATGTCTATCTCTGTCTGCTTAACAGTCGCATTGAATTACAGGCGAAATTTGAATACTGCCAACCACAAAAGAAATCGAAATGCGAACCAATCATGCAAGGCCCGCACAAAATGACGAAACAACTTGAAAAACAATATATAAAAAATTATCAAGAGATATATTAAAAAACCATAAAAAAAAGTCGCACCTCAGCTTTAGATACAATTACAATTAGCTACAACAATGGAGAAGAGAACGTATTCGTATTCACAAATTGCAAAAGTTGCACCAAGTTCTGCTGAGCAAAAAAAAAGTGAAAGTATTTTCGATATTGGCTGAAATATTTGCGCAATGAACCGAACAGCAAATCAAACATAATTCAAACCAACTACAAAATACTTCAACTTCAAGTGTGCTCGACTAGCACTTACCTATCACATACTCGAGCTGAGATTTTCCACTTCTCCACTCTTCAACCATTATATCTTCGGTTTATTATCCTATTCTTCGGAAATTTTCAGAATTTGTGAGTAAATTATTAATATAAATGAAAACCTTATATCAAATCCTTGATCTCAATACAGGGAGGTGGGATTCACTTTTAAGTATTTTGATAAGTGGAAGAAATAATTCACATTTCATTATTTTTTCTGTTTATTATCTAACTCTTTTTAAATTTTTTGAATTTGTGGGCAAATTATTAATATACAAGAAATCTTTATATCAAGTCCTTAATCTTAATACAGGGCGGTGGGATTCACTTTTAAGCAGGGATTAAAACCTTAACCGAAACCGTAACCTTTAACCGGTAAAAACCGATTGAAATTTGTAACCGTAACTGAAACCGTAACCAAAAACAATTTTTTCCGCTGTACCGAAACCCATAAACCGAAACTCCTTAAACCGAAATAACCGTTTAGTAAGCGATTCATTTATAAGGGTTAATTTCGGTTCTGGCCGTCGCAGCTACTGAGCAACTTTGATAACTTTGAACTGCCATAACTTTGTCAAAACTCAATCAATTTCCATGCGCAATGTAAATTTGAGCATGATTTTTCCTCTAAATTCGTTCTGCATTTAAATTTTGTTCAATTTGAAAAATTTTTGAAAATCGAATTTTTTGGAAAATTTACAGTGTTACCCCTTTGTCTTTTTTGATTTTTTCGAAAAAATTCAAATTTTCAAAATCAACAAAATTTAAATGCAAAACGAATTTAGAACTAAAACTATGAACAAATTTACATGGAGCATGGAAATTTATCGAGTTTTGACAAAGTTATGGCAGTTCAAAGTTATTAAAAATCAGTAAAATCAAAATAATCGAAATCTTCCTTGCCTTCCAGTAACCAGATAACATTATTTTCCAGGCTAAAATTGGCTTTAAGTCTTTTTTCATGTAAAACAATGAATAACGCTTCTTATTTTGGTCAACCGAAAAACTTAATTATTATTTTTTTTGAGAAACTTATAAAAAACCGATACCCGTTACGAAACCGATACTCCAAAATTGTGTATAACCGATAACTTTAATTCGGTCATAACCGAAACCGAAACATAAAATTAGAGGGTATTAATCTAGTATAGTATGTCTTTAATAAATTACACCATTTAATCAAATTATTAAATTTTGACTAACTTTTCTAGAACTACACGTGTTGCATTTTTTATTGGGTATATTAATCATTCTTTTAGATATTTATATACATAGTTTCCTCCTAGAATACAATTTCAAATATTGATGAAATGTTTTGACTTAGGGGAGTGTGTGCATAAATTTAAGATCATGAATCGAAATTTATCTTTAAATTATATTTTATTATTGGGTTTCTAAGTTTCATCAACTATGCAGACTTCTTCTGTAGCCCTTTTGATCCTAATTGTGCCGTCATCAAAATTTATCAATTCTATTAAACCGATATGGAGTCTTCAAACGATAAAAAAGTCGCCGCTTTGATGTGGCGCCAAGTAAAATTAAAAAGCAAAAGTGCTAAACAATTGATTAGGCTAACAAAAAGAGAAAAATAAATATATCTTATATCTTTTAGAGGAAGTAACTGAATTCCAAACTGACAGCTACTCGTTAAAAAAAGAGAACCAAAGTTCAGATAAATCCCACGTATTTTATGACACAGATGAAAATTCGCAAAGCAATCAAAATTCATGGAGCATCGTATTATTACAGAATTCCCCCTAATTTACTCTCTTAATGTTTAGCTCTTCCCTCTCCCTCTCTCTCTCTTTCGCTTGTTTTCTCTCTCTGTCTGTGTTGCCAAATGTTTGATTCATGCTTAAATTAACATGTGCTGAAAACGCAATCTCGATCTCATCATCTCTTCGACAAGTAAACACAAAGTAGACAGGATTAATTAAAGCATTTCTGACTTGCTGTATACCCTGTAAACTATGTGTGTTTCTTATGATTAGCTTGAAAGGTCCAACTTAATAATTGATCAGCCTATGTTTCAATTATTTCGAAAATTAAACCTCATTAATTTTAATATTTGATTGATTAACTTTCAATTTAAATTTGATTTTATTTTTTTATTACATGTAAGAAATACCCCCTATGGTGGAAAATATGCTCTTTGAGATTTTATGAGCGAAAGCTTCGCATTTTTCTTACTTAACTTCAATTAATGTTCAAAACTTTAAATAAACAGCGTGAGTCAAAAAAAAGATTCTCTAAAAAATACCCCCTCGTGTGGGAAATTGTTGAAAATACTTCATATATCTATATAAAGCATTTAAGAAGCTACATACCAAATTTCCCAACTCTAGCATAAATAGTTACCGAGTTCAATGAGTTCAGTTGCGGTTTTGAAATAATATATCAACTTTATAAAGTCAGAATTGCGCTTAGTACATTTGCCAGCCTTTATAGGGTGTATTTGAAGCGTGGAAAATGCTGTATGAATAATATTTATAATAACGCTGGCTGACAGCTCGATTGAGATCTTTGGGCCAATTTGTTTAAATATTTATGCAGCGGCTCGGGGATCTTATCTCATGTTCTTTTTTCTCCAGATTTGTTTAAACTAAAATTTGTGGCCTTATGAGAAATTGGAACTCTACGGACGATTGAGTCGTCGAGGCGTTGATTTGATTTAATTTGATTTGATTTGATTTATGCCAAAATAGACGCCTATTACGACTACTACAAACTGCGATCTGATAAACGATATGATCAATTATTATGGTCTCTGTGTGTGTGTGTGTGTTGGGTGTGTGTGTGTGAATCCGTCTGCCTATTTTTAGACAACGGTCGACAGTCTCGTAAATTTGGCAATGTGTTTAATGGATTTATGAGCGTGCGAATTGAAATAGGCCCATTGAATAAAATTTATCTATTTATATTTTATGTCCGAGTGTTTCCAATTTAAGACGATAACATATCGATAACAGTGGTTGTTGTATTTGCTAAATAGGTCAGAAATATTTTTTTTTTATTAATGAGAGATGTTTTATCGATATCAGATCGAATGTGATTTGGATTCAAAGGGATTTCGAAATAGTTGACAATTATTGGGAAACGATAACATATAGATAATACCTCAATAGCAGCTCACTTATAGATATAAAAATAGATTGCGAGTAATGTAAAACATACAGAAAAGATTTTCAATTAAAGAGTCTTCCAAGAGAATAATATCATAGATGAAATATGCTATATATTTTCCGAAAGATTGAGTTACTTTATCATTCATTACTTAATTTAATATTTTTTATTTTAAGAAAAAGTACATCCTACTTTATGCATTTCTATTCTATCTTATGTGATATTTATGAATTTGAAGAACTTCTGAAAATAATATCGTTGATAAAATATGCAATATATTTTCTGAAAGATTAAGGTACTTTATCATTCATTATTTAGTTTAATTTATTTTAACTGAAGAAGAAGTTTAATTCATTTATGATTTGTATTTGGATTTTATTTAAAACTTACTAAAGCAGTCTTGTTCTATCTTATGCAATCTTTATATCTTTATGAATTTGAAGAAGTTCTGAAAATAATATCTTAGATAAAATATGCAATATATTTTCTGAAAGATTAAGGTACTTTATTATTCATTATTTAATGCAATATTTTGTATTTTAAGAATAAATTGATTAACAACTTATTACTACATTATGCAATTCTATTCTTTAGGGATTTGAATAAATTCTGAAAATATTATTATAGATAGGATATGCTATATATAACTTTGACAGTATATAGAGCGCTTTTTTTATTTGCCTCCAGTTAAATATTTAAGTTATTCTTTAAGTTATTATTATCTATACATTTTTAAGAAACTTAATAATCTATATTGAACAAAGAAATATATAAATCTACAGTTTTTATATATGTATGTATTTGCAGCCAATTTTGATCAGATAGGCTTGAACTTGGCATACTTTCGATGGGTTTAATCTGAAAGTGCTAATATTATAATTTATCCAGTGGGAAAACTGCAATAATCTCGGGGGAAATTTCGAAGCGGTACCTAGGGAACCATGAAAACGAAGTATTACGAAACAAAACGAAGCTGAACAAATTATAGAATGTGCCTTGAAATGGGGCACTTGAAATAGGTCCAAGTATTGGGGGCACTTCTAACGATTGTGCGATGTTACGACAGCGATAAGGTTGCTGGACACATATGTATATATGTACATATATTTCTAGTATAAGTAGTATTAAATTTATAATTAAGATAGTGCTCAGCCATATACAAAGCGTTATTTATTGGACTGAGAAGCTAAACAATCCTAAGATTAACTATGACTCGCAACTAAAGAAAACTTAAAAATGAAAACGAGAATGAGAAGAAGAACCTGAAGAAGAAGTGGGAATAACAGGTAGTCCCGATATGCCATATAAAGGTGTGTATGTGTGTGTGTGTGTGTGTGTATCTTTATGTATTTGTATTGTAGAGCAAGTTTTATATGAGCGCAAAAAGGGAAAATCCATTGATTGAGCATTTAAAATGTATCTATCGCCTTGGCAACATGAAATGTTGTATGTAGGTAAAAGATACACACACACACAGGTAGTTGGAACACCACATCAGGTAGTTGAACAAAATTTAGTGTTCTGTCATTTTTGTAATTGCTGGTAAATTATCAAAGACGCGTCAGGTAACCATGTGAAGACAAACATTTGAAGTAAAATGCAGTGAAAGCAACCAAAATTTTATTCTTCTTCGACGTTTTTGTATCTTTGTATCTGAAGATAGTATGTACCTAACAGATACATGCCAATGTGTGTGTTTGTATCTGTCAGTAACTTGTTTCTTTGTGCATTATGCAGGGATCCAACTTCATTCCACACTCAATTGACGAGTTCCGAGAACTCTTCGTATTCATCTTCGTCTTCGTCTGCGTCTTCATCTTCCTCCTCGTTTGCTCGAGAGTTACAAAAATATGCAACAACAACAACAACAACGAGCACACACAGATACAGATACAGATGCAGATACAGATACATTTGCGAGGTATGCAATGGCATTGCATGTACGTGTTTCTTGCGCTTCTTCTACTTCTTCGTCTTCGTCTTCTTCTTCTTCTTCTTCTGATACTGGGTGCCAGCTTAGGTGCAGTTTATGCCTGCAGCGTTGCCAGACTGTTGCACTCTGCACACCTGCTTAGGCAAACTCTGTTATCTATAATATGATTCTAATTTATTTTGATTGAGTAATTCTTTAATTTAAGTTTACAGCTGCATATAAAATTAAGCCAATTAAAAATTTTAAATTATTTTTTGGAGCTTTGCATAACAAAAATTAGTTTCAAGGCCGGAAACTTGGAATATTTTAAATATCATTCCCTTTGATAGTACGAATAAAATAAAATATAGAGTAAGGAATCGCCGAAACCAAGTATTTTGTTAGAATTTAATTAAAATATAACTTTTTTAATTGTTTTTCTATTTCCTCGATTTTTACAAAATATTTTAAAAAATAATTTCAATATTCTAAAAATTTGTATTGAGTAAAGAATCGGTAAAACCAAGAAATCAGCCCAAATTTAACTCTTTAACTTACGTTTTAAAAAATTTTTTTTTTCTTAATTTTCAATTTTTCGAAAATCTGAATTTATGAAATTGATTTTATTGAAATTTTTCCACTGCTTAAAAATCGAGCTAAATTTGAATTATACATAGTAAATTATGAAAAAAGGACGTTGACGTATGTATTGTAGTAAATTTAGTTAATAACAAAAATTAATAATAAATTAACCTTAAAAGCAAGCTGATAAATTGCACACAGCGTTGCCAGACTGTTGAATAGCTGATCTTTAAGCGAGACTTGACGACTGGACAGCGTTGCCAGATAGACAAATGCAACCGAAAATGCAACGGCAAAGTCAGACTTAAATACGTTAGTATGTATGTGTGTGCGTGGTTGTTTTAGCCAAGTCCAAATACAGCAAACTGGCCCAAAGATAAAATGGCGACACTTTTAATGTGGCATCACTGAGTCACATGCTGCCCCCTGTTCCACTTGACCCCCGCTGTTGTCTTTACATGCCCCATTCGTGCTATGTGTGTGTGTGTGTGTGTTGCCAACTCAAGAGACCCGCTTTGAGGATTGGACTCGAGAACGGCGGCTGCTGCGTCCACTAAATCATGTTTATGGGCAACAGTTTGCGCTCTCGCAGCATAAGAAATAACAACAACAATAATAAAACAGGTCTGACTGCAGACACAAAGGCAAAGCGCATGTATGTGTGTGTGTGTGTGTGTGTGTGTGTTTGTGCCTTTGTGTGTGTTTCCCACTCAACAAGATCCACCCCAAAAAAGCAAGTTTACCTGAGCCACACAAACAACTCAACACTTTGCGCTCTCTCTTGCGCTCTCACACCACGGCTCTCCACGCCTAAGCTATGCAAACGAAACAACTCAAAGCGCGCGCTCTTTCTCTTTCTCTCTCTCTCTCACGCTGGCTCTCTTGCAGTCCGCATAATTTTTCATGTGTGTGCTGTGCTCTCTCTCTTGCTGCCCGCTACTCTAAAGTTTGGGCTCAGTTTGAATTTTCTATTCGAAGAGTGCGCTGCTGTGGCCGCTGCTGTGACGGGCCGTTTTAAAATATATATACAGAACCATACGACATACAACAACAACAGCAGTCAGTTGTTGTTTTTGTTGTTTCATTTCTTTACGTTTTTTTTTCGTTGAACAACAACAACACAGTCAGTTGTTGTTGTTGTTGTACTTCTTTCACTCCTTCGTGTTGTTGTAATATTATTATATATATTTTTTTTTGTTGTTGTGTTGAGTGAGAGTGTGTGTTTCAATTCACATCGTTTCGTTTCGCTGAGAGAGAGCGCGCAGACTCAATACAACACTGAGGGGATTTGTTGAGTTCGGATCAGTACAGAACGAAGAGCTGCGGCGGCAGAGCCAAAGCCAGAGCCAGAGTTAAAATACCCTCTCTGCATTTGGTGCCGATGCTGCTGCATTAACGAGGCAGAAACTCAAGCGTTATGTTGGACAAGTGACGTGTGAACTTCAAGCAATAACAACAAATTAACGAAAATTCCCAAAAAGATAAACAAAAAAAAAACAAGACACTTGAAAAAAAAGAACTTGCATACAAAAAATAATTATCGAAAAAGAGTTGAAAAAGATTAAGTGCCAAAATGTTTGATGTATTTGGCTCCGTTAAGGGGCTATTGAAAATCGATCAGGTTTGCATCGATAATAATGTATTCCGTATGCATTATAAGGCGACCGTTATCATCCTGATTGCGTTCTCGCTGTTGGTAACATCCCGTCAATATATTGGCGATCCCATCGATTGTATTGTGGATGAAATACCGCTGGGTGTTATGGACACCTATTGCTGGATATATTCGACATTTACCGTACCGGAGCGTCTGACAGGTGTAACTGGACGGGATGTGGTACAACCAGGAGTTGGATCCCATGTCGATGGGCAGGATAAAGTCAAATACCACAAATATTATCAGTGGGTATGCTTTGTGCTATTCTTCCAGGCCATATTGTTCTATGTGCCGCGGTATCTATGGAAATCGTGGGAGGGAGGACGCCTCAAAATGCTCGTCATGGATCTCAACAGTCCCATTGTGAATGATGAGTGTAAAAATGATCGGAAAAAGATTCTCGTCGATTATTTCATGGGCAATTTGAATCGTCATAATTTTTATGCCTTTCGTTTCTTCGTTTGCGAAGCCCTCAATTTTGTGAATGTGATTGGACAGATCTATTTTGTGGATTTCTTTCTGGATGGCGAATTCAGTACGTATGGCAGTGATGTCCTCAAGTTTACCGAAATGGAACCCGACGATCGTATCGATCCCATGGCAAAAGTCTTTCCCAAAGTCACCAAATGTACATTCCACAAATATGGTCCATCCGGAACGGTTCAGACCTTCGATGGTCTCTGCGTGCTCCCCCTAAATATTGTGAATGAGAAGATCTATGTGTTCCTTTGGTTCTGGTTCATCATACTGAGCATATTGTCCGGTATTTCGTTGGTCTATCGCATTGCCGTCGTTGTTGGCCCTAAATTGCGCCATTTGTTGCTCCGCGCCCGATCACGTTTGGCCGAAAGCGATGAGGTCGAAACGGTGGCCAACAAATGCAATATTGGCGACTGGTTTCTGCTCTATCAGCTGGGCAAGAATATCGATCCATTGATCTACAAGGAGGTGATATCGGATCTATCCCGTGAAATGGGCGGCGATGGACAAAGTGCACATAAGCAACCCTTCGAGGCCTAAGTGACGATGGAGATGAGACAGAGACAGAGATAGAGATAGAGAGAGGAATGGACGAATGGATGTTGGATGTTGGAAGACAGGAGAACGAGATGGAACGGAAGATGTCGGGAGTCGAACCTGGGAACCTTTTTTCTAGGCTTGGCAGCGTGCCAACGACGGTAAGTTGAATTTCCCCAATTTCCCTTTAAATTTCCCCTCTGTAGCACCCACATACATACATACATACCATATACACTGCTAGAAGAACAGGTTTTCTCCTCCAAAAATCTCAAAACACTCCATACATTTTGGGATCCCTGATTGATTTACAATTTATCTTATTATCTTTAATAAGATAACTTTAAGTAGACGCAAAAAAACACAATGACCACTTATAACCATTCTTATATATTATATATAAAAAAAATAAATATTTATTTCTAGCTTCCAAAATATAAATAAAAATATAATGCAAAGGAAAATAAAAATAAAGTATCTCCAAGTTATCAACGCATTTTTAAGTTGAATAATCTTTAAATGCATATTTTTCTCATAAATCTATATCTTTTCCTCAAAAAAAGGAACTTTATTTTTATCAGTGTACACAAACCACTTGTAGAGTTTCAAAGAGAGCGCCATTGAGAGCGAGAGAGTTGTGACAGGCAAAAGACATTTAGGTAAAAAGTTTAATTTCACATATTTATTTACTGAAAGCTTTGTTTACAATGTACATTTTACATACTTTAATTATTAGCTTACATTTTTTTTGTTTACTTTAAAACTGCAACAAGCTATAAACAACAATAATTAATAAAATCCCAAGAAAAACGCACACACACACACACAAACATTAAATAAATGCCATGAAATTGCATGTAAAGTTGCTCTCTTGATTAGAGACCACGCGCTTTTTACAGTCACCACAGCAGCTTAAGCTTTCAGAGAGCAAGTGCAGGAGAGCCAGTGAGAGCGAGAGAGCGCATACTCACTGCTGGTCTTACGCGCTCATTTAAGCGTAACGCAAGCAGCTTCAGTCGTCGACTTTGCTTTGTTACGTTATGCCTGTGTGTGTGTGGTTAAGTTTCTGCATGCGCAAGCGAGACGCAAGCAGCGACTGCGGCGCATGCGTAGCGCAGACGTCGACGCGTCGCACAGTGGGCCCACAGGCCGAAAAGCGTGACAAAAATCACATTTTTGACGAAAACGTGCGTAAAATTTAATTAATATAAATGCATTTGATAGAGAAATCTTCAAAGATTATGAATCCAAAAAGGATTTAACTTTTACCCCAAAAATTGAAGCACCTTGTAGCTGAATAGCTAACTTAAAAATATATAGTAATACATATATAACTAATAATACGTTTTCTATCAAATGCTTTTTAAATTTTTAAAGTATCTTCGCTGTTTTAAAAGATATGATTTTTGCAACGCAAAATGTGAAATGGCCCCACTGTGCGTCGTCTCTTTAAGAGCTCAGCTTGTCTCTATACATATATCTGTCTCGCTTGCTCGCCAAGCTACATTCCAAGTTTCTTCTACTTCTTTTCTTGTTGTAGTTTTGTAGTTGGTTTGCTAAAGTTGCTGAAGCTGTTGAATCTGCATGCAAACTGGTTTGACCAGCAGCAACAACAACAAGAACAACAGCAACAAGAAGAACAACAACAACAACGTAGACCGGCGCAAGTTCAGGGCGATTGCGAGGGCGCATTGCCAACAAGACAAATTCTGACCAAGAGCAGCAGAAAACGTCGAGATACTCGTAATTAAGAGAAATCTCTAAATAGATACTTTCGAGTTCTTTGCACCGAAAGCAATAAATATTGCAGTTTATTACCTGTACATAAAATTATGCAGCTCACTGTGCAACATATAAATGCTACAGGGTATTTGATTAGTAAATACCTATAAATATTAATAACTATAACTATAAAATGAGCATATAACAACAAAAAGTGTTTTTACGCTTCGAATAGATATAAAAATCGGTTATTAATACCCTGTAAGCATAAAAATTTATAACTCAAAATTAGAAAAACAAAAACATTTTCGATACAGCCTATAAAAAAGGTATAACGTTTGTTTAATGTCATTTTCGAACATTTAAAGTCTGTTTAATCTACTGAAAGCTGTTAATATTATTTTTTAATACCAATTTTAGAATAGGTAACTGTAAAGTAGTAGTAAAAAATATAGTATATCCGTTTCTTAAGAGCACTTTAAACATACATAGATCTCTCTTTATACCCTGTAAATATATATGAATAACATGTAAATATTGCAAAAGTAATTTTCGTGACAAATTTTTCACAGTTTCGCTTGCAAAAAAAAAAAATATTTTTATGGATTTTTATTTTATTAGTCTAGTCTATGGTTCTTTGAACAAGTTAAAAAAAAAACAAAAAATGTTTTCATTGAATTTAATTGTTTTTAAAAGTAAAATAAAATAATTATGTGCATGTGATACCCTGTAATACTATAAATGAGCCTGTATCAGTCATCTAGTAGCCTTTCACAGTGTTGTAAGCTAAGTAAATATATCAAATTACAGGGTAACTGCAGTCGAGTTCTACCTTAACGTTAATTTTCATGTTTGAAATGCTTATTTTTTTTTTTTTTATTTCTAATCAGCAGTAGAAACTTGCTCAAATGTCAGCATGTTTAACATATTTACGTCTCTGTCTTCTTCTTACTCCCTCTCTCTCTCTGTCTCTCTCTCTCTCTCTCTGTCTTCCTTTGTGCGTACATACAATGTCAATTAGAAGTTAGGCAACATGTTGTTGCCTTTGGTCTTCCGTCCGTCTAGTTACTTGACGTGCCAGTTTCTTATCTTATCAAGACCCCCTCGTACTCCCTCTCCCCTTCTTTATTTTACCCACCCCCTTCAACATCCACACCCCTTTTCCCCCTTCTCTGCTGTACACAACAAGAGCCTAAAAAGCAATTGCTTTGAGTTGATAAGAGACTACAAAAAAAATAAAAGATGCTGATGGTTTTTTATTTTATTTTGTTGCCACATGTGGCAACAAGTGATAAAGTGTTGTTATTAACACACATTCATTTCAGATCACATTGCACTTGTCACACAAACAGGGCAATTGCAGCTATGTACTTAATTTGCAATTAAAGTAAGAGAAATGCGCAATTTTATCATATTTGACTAGCACATACCCTGTAATTATAACAGAAATTAGCTATAAAATATTTTAACTGTTCTGTGTGCAATTTATGCTCACACACACTTCA
Source organism: Drosophila kuntzei (assembly GCA_035042165.1). Lineage (NCBI taxonomy): Eukaryota > Metazoa > Arthropoda > Insecta > Diptera > Drosophilidae > Drosophila > Drosophila kuntzei. The sequence continues at coordinate 45,449 of JAWNLU010001388.1, read as the reverse complement.
AACACCACTTGAACTATAGTTTTCCCCACATCTTAACTCAAGATCATATAAACTATCATAACTTTTCTATTTGTTGGGCAATCATGCTGAAATTTTCCGAATTTAGAGCTAACTTGACAATATCTACTTAAGCCAAATATAAGATCTTTAGCTTTTTAAATAGCCTTGAATTTTCAAATATAAATGTTGGGTATAAGTTAAGGAAAAACATAAAAATCTTTCAATTTGGTTTTGATAGAATGTAAATAACATTTGAGATACGCCAAGTTATTTTTTGTGTATTATAAAATAAATTTAGTTGTTAAAAAAAGATTATGCTACCCTATGTATCGTTTTTTACAGGGTATAGCTCAAACAAAATAGACAATTTATGTGTGTTGTCAGTCAGTCTGAGTCGCAGCCTCGCTATAATTGAACTTATACCCACACATTTGAACTCATACACACTCCCACACACACACACATACAGTCAGAGTCGAACTGTGACCGACAATTTGAGGTATCAATGAATGAAACTGCCCTCGTTCCTCCTTCGTGTCGTGTTTAGTACACAAAACTGTCCCATAGATCAACAAAACTGAATGTGAGAAATGTGCAAATGCGCTGATGAATATGAATATGAGTGTGAATGTGAGTGTGAATGTGAGTGTGAGTACGAGTATTCATTCTATGAATGAGAAAAGTCAGCCTTCAAAAAACGTTGCGACACGCGAAAAACGAAAATGAAAACGTTAATGAAAAGCATTCGATTGTTTAATGTTGTTGTTATCTATAATATTATTGTTGTTGTTGCTATTGTTGTTGTTGTTGTACAATAGACACGCACAATGTATAGTTATGTGCCGACAATCAACAGCAGAAGACGATTGTCGTATTTGCTCATTTCTATAGCATTTTTAATTGCATTAATTACTTTCAATTAGCCAAAGACAACAGCAAAAAAAATAAATAACAACAGCAAAAACATAGCCAAGTTAATTGACATTATTAATTGTGTCAAAGTTTAGCGCGAAATCCAACAAAAATTGTGATAGAAACTGTTAAAGAAAGCAAATTACGTATACGTAATGTGAAGCATACGCCACGTGGGTTGCAACTGAAATAATTAAAATTATATAACATAAACTTACATAATTTTTAACATTAGATCATTCAAAGTAAAACCCTTAAAGTCGCACTGGAAATATGACAAAAATTGTAGAGATCAATAAAAGTGGCATTTATTGATTTTATAAAATAAAACAATCCGATTTTATATAACATTTATTTATGTATCAGTAAAAAAATGGTGTAAATATATATAATATTTATGTACATATATCGCTTCATCTATTTTGATCAATTATTTGCTTCTTTTAATTTAATATACACTTCTTTTTATCTGTCTTTCCCTCAATAACCGTCCAAATGAACTCAGTTCTCAATGGGTTTATCTTATTGAAACTTGTTACAGTTGCTACTCTTTGATAAAAAAAGTATATATATTAAAATCGATGCGATCGTTTGACTATTTGATATAGTTGTCATAGAAATTAACTGCCAAAAAATAGATTACAAATTTATACTAAACAAACTGAATTAAAAAAAAAAAACAATAGAAAATTGTAAGACTATTTTTATAACTTTTAAAAATTATTCAATAAATGTTTTTTAAATGTTCGCTAAATAAACTTACATAAATAATAAAATTAATTTAAAAAATTGTAAGCCATTTTTATAACTTTTAAATATTATTTAATAAATTTATTAAAATAATAATATTAAGACTACATATTTTTATAATTTCTTTGACTCAAAAATTTATTAATTTATTTAGTATTTATGCTTAACAAACTTTCTTTAAATTCTCTTTAAATTGTGTGACTATTTTAAATAATTTAATTACATTTTAACCAAAAGATTATACAACTGTCAAGGGAATTACCCACCGAAAAAATAGTTTCTAAAGCAGAAATAATTTATTTTTAAAATTTTATTGATTTAAATTTAAATACCTTTTTTTTATTATGATCATTCTTCTCGAATGAATCATAAAAAATGAGTGTATCATGTGCTTAGGCAGAAATTCATGAATCGTTCATTTAAAATTCTATTAATTAAATATTTTATCAATTTTACTCTCTCTTTGCAGTTGCACGCAGCCAAAATGGAAGATGGAAAAGAGTCGAAGTAGAATGAAGGATGGAAAGAAAGAGGGGGCGTGGCCTTTTGAGCTAATGACGAGCTAATTGAACACACATATCAACGAATTCCATGGTAAACGCTTCTGTTTTCAATGTTTTGACTGATTGCAAAACACTTGAAAACATTTTCGAAATGCAACTACAACAATACTAGCCACACTCACACACCTACACACACCTACACACACTCACATACACCCCACCAGGCCCTGGACTGGCAGCTGTCTAAAAAATGAAGGAAAATCGCCAACGACAATCATAGAACAGGCTGCAAAAATGGAAACAGGAACTAAAAAAAAAGAAAACAATAAAAAAAGACAACAATAAGAATTTGATAAAAGACAACAAAACAGTTAAAAGACAACAATTAGAATATAATAAATATTTTTTTATAAAGCATACAAAACATATACTATATATATATACATATACAGAAGATGATGCAGCTGCAGATACAGATACAGATAAAAAATTGTATCTAGATACATTTATATACTATATATTTATAATGCAAATGCCACATGCGATTAATATTTATTTAAGAGTTGTGATCATTGATTAAGCAGTTTATAAACCACATTTATAAACAAATTAAATAATTAAAAAATTTAACAAAAATATATTAAAAAAAACTAAAAACAAACACAACAACAGAAACAATAAATTTTAAATACTTTACTTTATTTCAATTATACAACAATAATTAATTAATTAAATATTATAAATAATTTTATAATTTTACAATTTTCGCCAGCAATTTAGTTCATTTTTTTTGTACTTTTCAATTTTGTCATATTTTTTTTAGCATTTATTTGTTTAGTTTTTAGGCATTTTAGTTTAGCGCAATTTTTTTTTTTAAATAAACAAAAACTACTTGAAATATTTTAATCATAATAATAATAATGAAAATATTTATAAATTTGAATTGTGCAAAAATATATTTTTGTATAAATAATAACTTTTAGCTATACAAAATGAAAGACTCAAAAGCAATATCTAAAAATAAAAAAGACATTTAAAAATAAAATGCTTAAATCGATTTTGAAAATGAATACAAATATATGTGTATAACTTTCTATATATACATATATATATATATATTTGAAAGTGTATGTAAGTGCGCATATTTACAAGCCAGCTTGATCTAAGTATATATAAATATATATATATATTTTTAATCGATTTATCGATTTACCGATTGCTAAGATCTTAAGATTTTAAAATCCATATTATTTTTTAAAAACGATTTTTGAATAAAGAACAACAATATTACGAAAAAAGACAACCGATACAACCAAGAAAATCATAAATCTAATTGCGTTTTCCTTCTTCTTATTTTTTTGTTATCTTATCTAGGATTTATTCTCTTTCCTATCTTTCCTAAGAAATCTTTCTATCTATTTTTATTTTTATTCCCCTCAGTTGCGCATGCGCAAACAACAAGTGAACTCAAAAACTGAAAGTGAACTCTAAAATAAACTCAAACTACAAGTCATAAAGCGTAGCCAAAAGGAAATTATAATTTTCAGATGCCGAATTCTGAATACCCTGCCATTTTAACTCTTGAATCTTTATAAGGGGAAATTCTGAATTGAAAAATTAAAGTTAGGAAGATAATTTTATTTTAAAATGAATATTCAAAACATTATTGTATACTCTAAAAATATTTCTAAACCATTAACATAAAAATTGGGGAAAAAAATGATTTAGTTATAAAGGGAAATTATAAATATGGGAAAAAATAAAGTTAGGAAGATAATTTCATTTTAAATTAATTTAAAATGAATTTTAAAAACTTTTTAATATATTCTCTATATATTTCTAAGCCATTCACATTAAAATTGGGGAAAAAATAATTCAGTTATTAGGAGAAATTATAAATTGGAAAAAAGAAAGTTAGGAAGATAATTTCATTTTAATATATTTTCAAAATATTTCTCCACCGGATACAATTCACATTAAAATTGGGGAAAAAAATGATTTAGTTATTAGGGGAAATTATAAATTAGTAAAAAGTAAGTTAGAAAGATAATTTCATTAAATTAATTTATCATTCATTAAATTAATTTAAAATGAATTTTCCAAACATCTTAATAAATTTTCAAAATATTTCTCCATCAGAAACAATTCACATTAAAATTGGGGAAATAAATAATTTATTTAATTCTCATAGAAGTCGCTGTATTCTTGGCATTACAAAGTGTTTGATAAAAATAGTACTACCCATGGTTAGGGTATCAAAACTATCTAAAAAGTCATAAATCTAAAAGTAAACAACACATCTACTGAGTAAACTTCAAAGGTTGCTTTGGCCTTAGCATTCTAAACAATCAAACAAATCTTTTAGAATGCATTCTACATACAGTAAGCACTGCTTATGAAGCACAAATTAAAGTAAGTAATTAATTTTAAGGTATAAAATTTAGTGTTCTTTAGTTAACAATAATTATAGTTGTCCATTTGGTGGAATTTATTTACTTTTATTTATATATATGTATATTTGTACACCAAATATTCACTGTAAGCAGTGCACACTGTAGCATAAATCCAACGTTCTTTCAGTCTCTGCACTCTAGCAAACTTGTTTACTGATTCTCAGTGTTTGTCAGTCTTAAAAATGTTTATTTAGTCAAAAAAATTCAATCTAGGGAGTGTCTACTGTGGTACATGCTTTACATTCTTCTTCTGCCGAAAATAGTGTTCTACGTTTGTTCTTCTAAGTATTATAAAACCATTTTGAGTAAATAAACATAAATATTTACTATAACGAGTGTTTACTGTACCATAAATTTCTCACTTTCTCACTGTCTATACACTTTTTATCAGTTTAAAAGTTCAATTTTAATATTTACCTAAGCTATGCATGTTTTCTTAGTAAAAAAAGTTCATTGTAGCTTGTGTTTACTGTGACTTGGAGCCATTGAAGTGAGAAGTTGCACTCGGCCGGCAGTTGCAACACGTGTCAAGCTTCAGATTGGCTGACTCAATGTTTCGTCTAGCTGGAAACCGGGAAACTGGATACGCTCTGCAAATGAATCAGAGAGGAGACTGACCAAAAAAAAGCAAGAAAAGAATAAAGAAAAAGTTTTATTTTTAATATGCCTTAGATTTGATTCCCTTTCGACTCATTGTTTCTGAGACAGTTTTTTCTGCTTATAATTTTAAGAAAATAATCATTTGAAATATTTATTATGACACTTCTTTATGCCCAGTTCTGAAAAAAGTGTTTTTTTCCTAGTAGGAAATAATTGTTGGTACACATTCAAGAAATCACAATCATTTTATTTAATTTTTTGAGTATTTAATTAAATTATATAAAAACTAAATAAATGTGAATTTAATACAATAAAAACAAATTAATAAAAAATGTTGCTATTAATAAAGCGTCAATTTTACGGAATATTAAGGCTAAACTGTCTCTTAAGATCACAAATATTAAGTTTCGATGAAAGCTTTAGATTTAAAAAAATGGTGCCCAAACCTATGCAGAAAAATACAAATTTTGGACATAGGATTTCGAAAACATAAGTAGAATTTTTTCTCTTCACTGAAAATTAAGTTGAAAAATATCTATGAAAAATGAGTGTACCAATATTAATTTCGTTGAGGTATAAAACAATATTTAATGCGTTTTCCATAAGATTCGTTAAGATATCTCGAAAAACAAACAAGTTTTTCATACAAAACTTTGATTCGACCAATCGTTTCTATATGATATAGTAGTCCGATTAGGACAATTTTTACGTGTTTAAAATCCGGAATTCCTATATAAAATCAATCCGTAATCAAGCGGTAATCCCGGACTTTCTTAATCCAAGTACAAAATACATGATCAAGCTCGATTTTTCTTAGCCATATTTTTATTTTTAGGGTTCTGTGTATTTTTTTTAATTAGATAAATTGTTTTACTTTCTTCGTCTTTATCTTTGACATTTTATCTTTATACTCTCTTAATTTAACAATAATAGACTGAATACATACTTAAAAATGCATGATTAAATCAAGAATTTAAATCTTGAATTTTAGAATTGTTTTTTTATTTTACCGAGTTTTATCAAGACAGAGATGACTATGACATTAACGATTTGTAATCAAGAATATATAGTATATATTTTTTGGGCGTCTTTAATGCGTTACACATTTTGTGACAATATTATAATACCCTCTGCAAGGTTGTAAAAAAAAATTGTAGCATCAATCCCATCCCATCCATGATGGGGGATGTCTCGGTCTGCAATCGTGAGTTACGATATCCGATTACAAACTGCGATTTTCGATAGCCGAGCAACTCGTGCCGTGCCACTCTTTTCAGATTTTTCCGTATTTATTTGTTGTTGTTTATTCTGGAGTTCTCAGTTGCCAGTTTTTGGTTCCCTATTCTCGTTTCTCGGTTCTCGGTTCTCAGTTCCCAGTTGTCGCTGATTTACGCTGGAAGTATGCCATGGTTACAGCACGAACAGCTTATGAAATGCCACAGAATGGAGCTGTGGTCAAGTGCAATTACGTAATCCCATCCAAGTATGTATGTATGTAAACAAGTCTAGAGATATGTAAGAGCGCAGATCCCCCCAAAATAAACTGATTCGTGATTAATTGAAGTTTTATTTCGCAACTCTGTTTCGTTGTAAACATATGTTATTAAAAGGGACAAAATAACAGAAGAGTGAAAAATAACAGTGTGACGTTAATAGCACTGAAAAACAGACCAACATCTAAAATCAAGAACATTCCTAGACTAAGAATACTAATCTGAAAAATCGCAAATTGGAAAGAAAATATTACTGCGAGTAGATAGCAAAGGTAGGTTAAAAGTTGAAAGATAACAGAGAGGCGTTAACAGAATGAGGATAACAGGGTATGGATAACAGAGTGACATTAACAGAGTGAGGATAACAGAGTGAGACGTTGGCAGAGTGACATTAACAGAGTGACGTTAACAGAGCGAGGATAACAGAGTGAGACGTTAGCAGAGTGACATTAACAGAGTGAGGATAACAGAGTGAGGATAAAAGAGTGAGGATAACAGAGAGACGTTAACAGAGTGAGGATAACAGAGTGAGGATAACAGAGTGAGGATATCAGAGTGAGATGTTAGCAGAGTGACGATAACAGAGTGACGATAACAGAATGACGTTAACAGATATAAGAATTTGCCCATTAATCCAATATTGTTGCCAAAATCTTTAATTTGTAAGTTGAAATTAAGATACAAATTTTGTTCTTAGTATCTACTTTAATACAATATGAAATTATAATATTATAGTTAAAAATTTCGACTAGATTTCCGTCCATTAAATATATTTAACATATATTCAATCTAAATAAATTTGCAAGAAGAATATAGCAGATGTCCAGTCTGTGTAATACTCACAATTTATCATTAATATTAGTATTTATTTTTAAAGTTATCAAAGTCAATTGCTTGAAGATATATCTACCTTAAAGTAATCTTAGATTTTCATTCTAAAAGTTTCCCAACGAAAGTGAAATCAATTAAAAAATATGCAATATAAATATCAATTTCCGCAAGAATCGATATTGCATCGATTATTTGCTATTCGCTCCGATTATTAACATAATAAATGGGCAATATTTCAATATTTGTGCTGTAATATTCGTATCAAATGCACAAATTGCTCAATTTGTGGGCACATTTCTCACATTCCAATTGCAAATTCTATAACTTGTTGTTGACCTTTTTTTTTTGCTCTTGTTGTTGTTGTTGTTGTTGTAATAAATGGGATTCGACGCATTGGGGTGCGTTCCGAGTTCCGTAATTTATTTGAATTTCGCTATTCTTTGCATTTTCTTACTTCAGCGTAATATTTATTTATTTATTTATTTATTGAGGGCACGCCTGGACAATTGCTGGCGTTTAATTCAATTTGATATGCTAATTTACTTGACCAGACGCAACTTTAGATAAATGTGTGTGCGTGTGTGTGTGTGTGTGTGTGTGTGTGTGAAAGGGGGTGGGAGGGAATAGAGGTGTGTGTTTGTGGATAGATGTTTGCCTTAGATGTTGCCACAGTCACCTTGCAACGCGCGCTCGGTATCAGGTTGACTTGCCAATTGCCACACTTTCAACATAAATTCAATTGCCTGCGGGTCTTACACTGAAAAAAAAGGACCAACTTCTAAAATCAAGAACATTCAACTTACATATTTTGTTCTTTAAAATATGACCATTTTAAGACCAAATTACTTACATATACTAAGAATCAGAGATTAAAACCTTAACCTTTAACCGATGAAAACCGATTGAAATTTGTAACCGTAGCCGAAAAAAAATAGACTCTTTAAACCAAAATAACCGTTTAGTAACCTATTCATTTATAAGGGTTAATTTCGGTACAGTCCTTCGCAGCTACTGAGCAACTTTGATAACTTCGAACTGTTATAACTTTGTCAAAACTCAATCAATTTTCATGCGCAATGTAAATTTGTGCATGATTTTACCTCTAAATTCGTTCTGCATCTAAATTTTGTTAATTTTATAAATTCGAAATTTTCGAAATTTTTCGAAAAATTATAAGGGGTAACACTGTAAAATTTCTAAAAAAATTTGAAATTTTCGAATTTTCAAAATTAATAAAATTTAAATGCAGAACGACTTTAAAATTAAAATCATGCTCAAATTTACATTGCGCATGAAAATTGATCGAGTTTTGACAAAGTTATGTCAGTTCGGAATAATTAAAAATCATTAAAATCAAAATAATCGAAATGTTCAAAAGAAATGAACCTAAGTAATATGAGGTAAAATTATGATAAAATCGACATTATACTGGATCATTCCAGTAATCAGTTAGCATTATTTTCCAGGCTAAAAAGAGCATTAAGTCTTTTTTCATGTAAAACAATGAAAAACGCTTCTTATTTTGGTCAACCGAAAACCTTAATTTTTATTTTTTTTGTGAACCGAAAACATACCGGTATTTTTAAACCGAAACTTTTAAAATACCGATAACCGTTACGAAACCGATACTCCAAGATTTTGCATAACCGATAACCGAAAACCTTAGTTCGATCATAACCGAAACCGTAACTGAAACCGATATTCGTTTCGGTTTTAGTCCCTGGTTTAAAGTCAATTTCAAGCTTAAATCATAATTAAGTTAAGTTTTTAAAAAGTTATGAAAGTTTAAGGTGGTTCTAAAATACATATGTCCATTCTAGATTATTTAAATATCATTTCGAATATATTATATGCATATATGTATATTGGTATATACACTATATTAACCCAATATACCCTATGTGACATCTCTACATAAAATTTAGAATTTTAAAAAATAGCTAGAATAATAAAAATTGCTGTTCCCATGGGAAAAGTTAAAGAATAAATATTAAGAACTCTCGTCTATATTTGTTTACGTAAAGCCTTTATTGATAATGCACAATTTGGTTATACTATGTCCACAAATAACTGAACCCTCTGGTCAGCTGTTAAATTTCGAAAATTTGTATTGCCCCAAAATCAAGAGACTGGAAACTGGGAATTTGGGAAGCTCGGAAGCTGGGATCAACTTTTGTTTGGGTTTCCCAGCAAACAATTGTTGAACCCAAAAATAAAAAATAAATCATAATAACAAAAAAGAAAAAAAAAAGAATAGCAACAAAAAAGCAAAGACAATAAACAAATACTGACGGCAAACAAAACAAAAAAAAAACAATAACAATAAATCTGACAAGTGAAACGACAAAGGCAAAAGACGAGCCCACAAATCAAGTGTCAGCATGCTCGAAGTGAAGATACCCTGTAGACAGGGATCGCAAATAAGACTTACTTTTATTATAAAAATTACTTTTAACTTTATTTTTTCAATATTAAAAATTAAAAATAGTAATTAAATTTAAATTGTTGCTGGTCAGCATGCTCAAAGTGAAGATACCCTGTAGACAGGGATTGCAAATTAGACCTACTATTATTATAAAAGTTACTTTTAACTCTTATTTTTCAATAGTTAAAATAAAAATTAAAAATAATAATTAAATTTAAATTGTTGCTGGTTAGCATGCTCGAAGTAAAGATACTCTGCAGACAGGGATCGCAAATAAGACTTATTTTTATTATAAAAATTACTTTTAACTTTTATTTTTCAATAGTTAACTTTTATTTTTCAATAGTTAAAATAAAAGTTAAAAATAATAATTAAATTTAAAATTTTTATTTAAAAATCATATCTTTTCAACCTAAAATATCCTTAATATACGTCTATCGAGGATATTATTTATATTATATCGATATTCACACTCAATTTTTATAATAAAAAAAAAATAATTTTTATCTTTATTTTTGTTTTAAGAATTGAAAAATAACTCTTATTTTGTAATTTTTATTTAAAAAATTATAATCGGTACCGTCCGTGCTCTCTCTACAAATAAAATATATTTTTAAGTACATATTAATTATTATTAATTATAGATACCCTGTTAAAAATTTAGAGCTGTCATTACCAACAATTTTATATGTATTTATTTTGTTTACAAGTGTGCACACTAGTCGAGCATACCACATTTGTCAATTTTAATGATTACAGGGTATTTGAAAAGCATTTGATAGTTGGCTTTTAAATAAATAAATTTTGTCTAAAATTAAGTGATAGAGATAGAGATACAGATAGAGATAGAGATAGAGAAACACACACGTCGAGTTATATTTGTGGGGCTATCATGTTATGCAATTTACGGCCGCCAGAGGTCGCCACTGAGCCGCATGTTGATTCGCGTTTATGCAACGCGTTTAACTTTTCGCTTTGCCAATTTGTTTAGATTGAATTAAAATTACAATTTATTTGACATTTGGCGGCATTTCGTTTGTTTCCGAATTAACCTTTGGCCAAGGTCAACAGAAGTGCACAAAGAGTGACAGAGAGGGAAAAAAGACAGAGAGAGGGAGAGTCTTATACATATAATCTGTTTGTTCAATCGTTTTTTACTATAAGCTGGACTTTAGCTTTTGAATTAATTCACACAATCACTTGTTTGTACTTTAAAGTTTAAACAGCAATTTTCGGAGCTTCTCTCAAGATCATAAAACCCGCTTTATATTCTCTAGAGCGTTTTTTTGATACTCTTAAGGGAATTACAAGATTGCAAAGTCGAAGGAATTTTCCATCTTCTTAAATCATCCTTTAATCTGCTTAATTATATCTTTATTTCAATCTAATCTATGACTAAATTTGGTCAGAATGTAAGAGACAGTCTCAAACACATAATCTGTAAGTTTGGGTATGATATCTTAAGAAGCAAAAAAGTGTTTCATACAAAGCAATTCCACGACCTCTGACCTGAGTTTGACCCACTTGCAGGTGGAATTTTGCAAAACGCCGTCTTATTGCACGATGAAATTGTCTCATCTATGTTGTTAAAATTGTGCCTACTCTTTGATATGTCAGAGAGTCAGTCAGGACAAAGAGTTTTATATACATACATACTAATATAGATTTCTTTAAGTCTTTTGATTTAAATCTTTCTGTAATTGTCTCTCCAATTTTTTGTTTTTATTATCTATCCTAATTGTATCTCTATGTCGATCTCTATACATATCTTTATCTGTTTTCTAATCTATATCCCAATTTGCACCTCACTTTGTATCTAAATCTCAATATCTCAATATCTTAATTTATATCTAAATATATATTAATTGAAATGAATGTCTTTATCTATAACTATATAAATATCTATATCTATGTATACCTATATTTATATTTATATCTACATATATCTTTATCTGTATCTTTATCTATATCTATATCTATATCTATAACTATATCTATATCTATATCTATATCTATATCTATATCTATATCTATATCTATATCTATATCTATATCTATATCTATATCTATATCTATATCTATATATATATCTATATCTATATCTATATCTACATCTATATCTATATCTATATCTATATCTATATCTATAACTATATCTATAACTATATCTATATTTATATCTTTTTCTATATCTATATCTATATCTATATATAATATATAACTATATCTATATCTACATTTATCTCTTTTTTTTCTTCTCTCCCTCTCTTTCCCTCTCTCTTAAATTTTGAATTCTCTTACCCGGCTTTGCCCGTGTCATCCTCACGATCTCTCCCTATTTGCATAGGATAATAAACCTATATTCAAAGCACTTACATGATAAAAAACTAACTAAACTTAACTTGATTATATTTAATGATAAGTTTATGACTTGAAAATTATATAGTTCTCGTATAATTCTCAGTTCCAGCTGTGCTCAATGGGAATCGTGTGATTTTCTTTCCTTTTCGTTGATTCCGATTTTTGTTTTTTATAGCGTAGTTTCTCGGATTTTATGAGCTCTATAAATTAGAGTTGTTTTTCTTATGTTTTCGTTGGGTCAATAAATCAATTAACTAATGGTAATTAAATGTGTTAAGTTTTAGCATACTTCTATGTATCTCGCACTCTGTCTCTCTTACTATATTACTACCTGTCTCTGTCTCTAGTGAACGGTTGACATCAATTTGCATTTTGTTTTTATCGACCAAAAATTATCATTATAATTATCAAGTCGCATCTAAGATAGTAAAATATATTTTAATCTATTTTAAACACATTGATTAGCATAGAACAGTTATCTGTTATTTTCCCCTTACCCTTTTCCCCTTACTCCTTCCCTTTTTCCCCTTTATGTGCGTCAACATTTTTGCCAATTTGTTAATTGTTTATCAACGGCGACTTTGTATGCAAATCCTCAATTTAATACTTATGCCTGTGTGTGTGTGCTCGTGTGTGTGTGTGTGTGTGTGTGTGTGTGTGTGTGTCTCTTTGAGCCTTTTTGTTTATGCCATTTATCAAGTTTGTTCTTGCAAAAGCGCGTAATTAAAATACAATGAGCGAACCATTTTATAAACCTCATTTCCCCTCTCTTTTTCCCCCTCACTCTCTCTCTCTCTCTTTCTTTCCCTATTTTTATTCCCTCTATAGTTCCCCTTCACTGCACATCAAAAACTTTTCCCATAATAAAAATTCGAGTTGTTCCATAAACACATTCTCTAATTTTTTATGTCCCTCGTCCAATCTGTCCTATATCCGATCTATATATATCTATATATACCTAGATGTAACCTATTCAAAAGTGTGTCTTTAAATTTCAAAATTGTGCTACGTTTTTGTCTTTATTTTGCGGAAGTTTCAATCGTTTTTAATGAGCTACTCAACGATTCCGAGTTTTTTAATATGACTGCGCAGCACTTTCAGATACCCTGTAATAAATATTATAATTCAGGAGTTTTTTAAGGCAATATATTGTGCTCATTTTGTGTTTATTATGGTTTATGAATGCAATCTTATCATATTAGTAGCTAGTATAGTTCTTTTATAGTTTTTAGCTTGCCCTATATCATTGGTTTTCAACGTCTTGCGACTTAAGATAAAGATGTATACAAAGTCTATCAATTAAATTAACTTTATTTAGTATACAGGCAGCCACATACCAAATTTAGGGACTCTAACACTAGTAATTCCCGAGTTCTTTAAGGTCAGTCGATTGCTGGAGTCGTTAAATATGTTTGAAGTGCATAGAAAGGTTTAAAAAATACTTTGTTTGGACTTTTATTAGTATAACTATATCTTACATATATGAACTATAGTTGGGCATACCTTGCTTGCACATTTACAGGGTATATTTGGACAGTCAGCTGTAGAGGCGTCAGCGGAGTCAACGTCTGTCGTTGCAATTTAGCGTGTGGATCTCTTATGCCCTGTCTGCCTGTGTATACACTGAAAAAAAGACCAACTTCTAAAATCAAGAATATTCATCTTAAATATTTTGTACTTAAAATAAGACCATTTTAAGACCAAATTAATAAAACTTAGAATATTAATCTAAAAATTCGCAGTTCTTAATATAAGAATTAAAAATCTGAAATTGATAAGAAAATATAAATATGTCATATTTAATATGAAGACAATAATGTCACCTCTGGTTAAAGTCGCCGCTTCAGTTTGGTAACAAGTCGAGGGATCGAAATCCGCTGTAGCCAAGGAAAAAATATACATATAATCGGAATATTTATAAAAAAATAAATCCAAAAAAGTTTAAATATCAAAAAAAAAAAAATAATAAGTTTAAAGTTTAATAAAACACCTGCCTTATTTTTTTATTTTTCGTTTGAGAATTTAAGATTGTTTGGTCTTAAATTAAGAACTTATTCTTATTTGAAATGTTCTTAAAATCAAGATGTGTTTTCTAAATTTAATAATTTTATGTTCTCGACGCATTTTTTAAACCAAAATTCTTAGTTCTGAGACCAAAATCTTGATTTTAGAACCTTATTTTTTATCAGTGTATATATATATGTGTGTGTGTGTATATTTATATGTATATATGTGTGTGTGCTTGGGGCACAATCAGCGTTTCTAATTAGCCGGCCAGACGCTTATTAGACTTTGAATTTTGGTCTTCAGGCGGCTTCAAGTTTCAGTTTCAGTTGCAGTTGCAGTTGCAGTTTGCAATTTTGGCCTCAGTTTTCATATCTTGTGAGCTTTGCCTTTTAGTCAAGTTAACAACAATAGCAACAAGACAAACAACAACTTGAACTAACAACAATTTTCAGATCAAACATTTGCACAGTGCAACGAACAAGTTGCATAAATTATTATTAATATTGAACAGAAAATGCAATTGCAATTGCACGATTCATTTTACAAACAAATTAGAAGAGAGGTGGAAAATGGTGGGAAACGGGGAGGAAAAGCAAATATGAAAACGAGACAAAACTTGGTTGCTAATGACAAATGCATGTCGCTGATTTCGTTGTTGATTTTCAATACCCTAACAAAAAGAGACACTCAATAAACTCATCAACTTTGGAATAAAATTAAAACAAAGAATGTGAAAATTAAGAAAGAATGATAATAATAAATAATATTAAAAATAATAATTAAAATAAAAATAAAAAACTGTTTCCATCCTTCACTTATCAAATTAAAATTATATAAAAAGGTCAAAGAGCAAAGCCAAAAGTCCAAAAGGATATTTTACATAAAAATCATAAACCTAAAATAATTCGCAGGAATTCATATAAAAATTCCTAATAAGACCTCGAATTATAGAAATAAACATAAGCTAAGAAAATTAATCTTTAATCGTTAATTCGTTGTAAGCAGGTTTGACTGTATTAATAAAAACGACTTAAATTAAATTAATTAAATATGATTCTTTCATCCTTTTGCTTTTATTTTAATTTGAATATCACTTTAATACATTTAAAGATCCAATTTTCAGAAGATTTTTAAATTTTGAAAAAATGTCCAACGTATCTTCAGATTTCTCCTTCCCTCCGTGTTCTTTATATTCACATCCAGCTTTGGACTAATTAAAATAATTAAAATTTCTTGACAGTATGTGATAATCCACTAAAAATCTTTACATAAATTTATTTATTCAGTTGATTATATTTTTATTGAACATTATTATCATTTGTTATCTTGGAGGACAACAAATTTGAGAATTATAAATTTTGTTATTTCTCATATACCCAAAAAAAAAAAATCTTCTAATTCATCATACCATAAATCTGTATGATTTTATTCTTATATAAGATTACTAAATTCATTCGTACTTAATTTACTCGTTGTTCACTTAAGTTAAATCATCTGATTATTTGAAAATTGAATATTTTTTAGAATTTAAAACTTGGTATTTTTAATACACTATAGAGTATTTACACAGAAAAAAAGAATCCGGGATTCCAGGATAAAATCAAACCTATGCAATGTCAGAAGTATGGTAATCACGGATTTTCTTAAACCAAGATACTTGATTCCAGCACGATTTTTCTTAGCAATATTTTGATTTTCAAGAATCTTAAAAAATGCATGCTAAAATCAAGAATCTTAAACTTGAATCTTAGAATGGTTTTATTCTTGTGTACACTGAAAAAAAGACCAACTTCTAAAATCAAGATCATTCATCTTAAATATTTTGTTCCTAAAATAAGATCATTTTAAGACCAAATTATTAAAACTAAGAATATTAATCTAAAAATTCGCAGTTTTTAATATAAGAATTAAAAATCTTAAATTGATAAGAAAATATAAATATGTCATATTTAATATGAAAACAATAATGTCAACTCTGGTTAAAGTCGCCGCTTCAGTTTTGGTGAGAAGTCGAGGGATCGAAACCCGCTCTAGCCAAGGAAAAAACAACATATAATCGGAATATTTATAAAAAAAATAAATCCAAAAAAGTTTAAATATCAAAAAAAAAAAAAAATAAGTTTAAAGTTTAATAAAACACCTGCCTTATTTTTTAATTTTTCGTTTGAGAATTTAAGACTTTTTGGCCTTAAATTAAGAACTTATTCTTATTTGAAATGTTCTTAAAATCAAGATGTTTTTTCTAAATTTAAGAATTTTATGTTCTCGATCCCTTTTTTAGAGAAAAATTCGTAGTTCTGAGACCAAAATCTTGATTTTAGAACATTTTTTTTATCAGTGTAGGGTATCTCAAGTGCTTGTCTCACAGAATTACAACTATTTGAGTTCAAACAAATATGCAAGTTGCAAGTTTCTCTAGGGCGTGGCATGTCTGGTGCAAGCACTTGTATTTAGTTGAAATCACTTAGCACACACACACACTTACACACTCACACACACACACACACTCTCACACACACACACACACAAGAGTTGAGTTTGTTGAGCATATTATGAAATTGGAGCGTAACCATTTGGGATTCATTGAATGGGATTTGCTTCAGTTGAAGTTGATGTTGAAGTTGGGTTGGGTTTTTGACTTTTACGTTGAACTGGGCGTTAATTGGCAAACTAATCAAATTGCACCTGTTGCAAGTACATATCTCAAACACATTCAACAAACACTGCCTACCAATAGTCTATATGCACTTGCGCTTTGTCAGAGTTTTCAGACTTTCATAAGTTTTATTTGCTTAATTTTTATCGATCACGATTCTTTTGATTTGCATTAATCTTAAACTAATAATTACATTGGAGTTAACAGCCAAGATTTTGAGTTTTTTGAATTCAGATTGATTCCAGATTTCGAAGATTCCTTAAAATTAAAGTTATGCTTAGTTTTTAAATGTATTTGTATTGAACCAAAACATTCTCATGGCAAAAGTAGCTTAAAGGTAATTTAATATTTTCTCAGAAATGTTTACACAATTCTTTTAAAGTATTTTAAATTCGTGGCTTTCAAAGTACTTTAAAAATTTGCTAAGAAACGATTTTTAAACTGTTTAATTTAAGCATCCAGAAACATATTTTAAAACTCTTTTATTTCATTGCTTTATGACAGTTTTATTAACATTAATTATGCTTTCATTATTCATTACATTGTTTTAGGTCCTTTTCTAAAATTCGAATAAATTTTTAAAAATTAATAAGATTAATATAGTTGAAAAACTTCAATACCAGAATACATAACTATGGTTTTTTAATGTCTTAATACATGAAACACTGTCAATGGTTGGTGCATTCAATGATTGGAAATTCTTATTGCGCTATGAAGAAATATGTAATAAATAAATAAAAACAAATAGGAGTTCAAGAAAATAAATTATTCTTTTGTTAAATAGTGTCATTAATTAGCAGATGGTTGGTCAAGTTTTAATTTAAGCAACCATATTTAGCAGGGATTAAAACCGAAACGAATATCGGTTTCAGTTACGGTTTCGGTTATGACCGAATTAAGGTTTTCGGTTATCGGTTATGCAAAATCTTGGAGTATCGGTTTCGTAACGGTTATCGGTTTTTTATAAGTTTCGGTTTAAAAATATCGGTATGTTTTCGGTTCTCAAAAAAAATAAAAATTAAGGTTTTCGGTTGACCATAATAATACTTAATGCTCTTTTTACCCTGGAAAATAATGTTACCTGGTTACTGGAATGATCCAGTGTAATGTCGATTTTATCATACTTTGACCTCATTTCAATTTGGTTCATTTTTAATAATTCCGAACTGCCATAACTTTGTCAAAACTCGATCAATTTTCATGCGCAATGTAAATTTGATCATGATTTTACCTCTCAATTCGTTCTGCATTTAAATTTTATTAATTTTAAAAAATTTGAAAATGAACAAAATTTAAATGCAGAACGAATTTAGAAGTAAAATCATGCTCAAATTTATATTGAGCATGGAAATTGGTTGACTTTTGACAAAGTTATGACAGTTCAAAGTTATCAAAGTTGCTCAGTAGCTGCGACGCCCACAACCGAAATTAACCCTTAGAAATGAATCGGTTACTAAACGGTTATTTCGGTTCAAAGAGTTTCGGTTTAAGGGTTTCGGTACAGTGGAAAAAATAAATTTCGGTTACGGTTTCAGTTACGGTTACTAATTTCAATTGGTTTTCATCGGTTAAAGGTTACGGTTTCGGTTAAGTTTTTAATCCCTGATTTTTAGTGAACAACTTTGACAACTACACAGATTTCAGTTAAAGATACATAAATGTTGTTGTTTCCTGGTTCAAGAGCGGTTCACAATTGGTACATAAAGGGTTTTACATTGGTTCAAAACAAATTTTTATTAATAATAATAATTAATAATTTATTAAATTAATGTTTTATTGATAAACTGTTGAAATTGGATAACAAAGTGAAAAATATGCCTAGAAGCTACTTTGAACCGGTACAAAAATGGGTTAGGTTCAATTAGTGATAGCGATAGAGAGGAAGAAAGACTGAAAGGGAGTCAGAGAGAGAGAGGAGAAAGAGAGAGAGAGAGAGAGAAGGGCAAAGGTGGCCTTATTCAGTTAACCAGAACAATTCTTTGACTGTACTAAATGTGAGATGCTTAAAGTGTTCTAAAGACGAACAACTTCAGAGTTGAATATAAAAGCAAAGGGGGAGGAAAGAAGAGGGAGTACAAAGCAGATAGAGGCACAGGAGAGGGGGGGGGAGGGGAGAGATCTGTTTAAACCAGTTTCAACTTTAAGTTAAATTCGCATTAAGAACTGCGATTGTCATATGCAAATAAGTTTTATGTGTGTGTGTGTGTGTGAGTGCATGGGTGTAAGTGTGTGTGTGTGTGTGTGTGTGTGTGTGTGTGTGTGTGTGTGTGTGTGTGTGTGTAAAGTTGCTAAATGTTAACGATTTCAGTAATGACTAGCATTTGTTGTTCTTCGTGTTGCTGTTGTTTTTTTATTTTCACACACAATTATTTCAACACTTGCGAGAGAATTAATTAAAACAACAACAACAGCAACAACAACAATAATAAATGGAAAAACGCTTATGGCACAATTGTTATAAATATTAAACAATTAACAATTAACAAAACTGTTAACTTTAAAGCAAAAGATAATTAATAGAAAAGGCAAAGAAAACTCAACAAGTTTTTATACAATTTTTTGTTTCTCTTTATTTTCGATGGCGACAGCAAACGAAAGACTTAAGCAACGAACTTGGGCTGAGACTAATGATCATTTTGTGGCGCATTTGTGGCATAGACTTGAACGTGGCACAGCATGTGGCATGCCACAAAATGCTATTTTATATCTTTCTTATATATATATTTTTTCCTTGTTCCCACGCTCGCGATTTTGGCCAAGTTAAATGGGCAACTTAACTGCGTGTGTGTGTGTGTGTGTGTGTGTGTGTGCGTGTGTGTAGCAAGTCTAGGCTGTGGAGTGAAGGCGTATCCTCGATTTGATGGCGCTTGTTGGCTACCGTTGCACGCGAGCTGAAACCAAAAGCCGATGCCCAAAAAGCCTGGCCAAGTTGCGGGCCCAAAAACCGGTTGCCACAGACAACAAAACTGCAAGCTACTATATACCCAATAAATATATAATATATTTTATATATGTACATATACTCGTACTCTGTGCCAGCAAAAAAAACAATTCAAGTTTTGCATTTTCATTTAAATTTATTGGTTTTGTTCGCTTTTGGCTTTTGGCTTGTTGAGGTTGAAGTTTGTTGCCAAGCGGCGGACTTGCAACTTGATTTCCAGTCAAGTGGCGAACAAGATTCTGCAGCCAGTTTTAAATATGGCGACCCAACACACACACACCAAACACACACACACACACAGAGAGTGTGTTTTGTTGTGTCTCACTTCCAGTTTGCATTAAACACATTTATGGGTCTCTACAAGAGCAGCTTTAAATACCCTATAAAAAGGGTATTATAAACAAGGCTGCAAAACACTAACATTTTTCGTAAGTTAATACAAAAAAATAATTTTATTATTTTTTAGATTTTTTAAAACATATTTTGTTGAAAAAAAAAATGTAGTTTTTTAAATAATCTAAATTAATTTCAAGTTTTAAGTGCAAGGCTGCGAACCTCAAAAATGTTGTTTTATTTATATACATATATATATATTTTTTTATTTTTTAAAACAAATTTTTTTGAAAAAAAAAATTAAGTTTTTTAAATAATCTAAATTAATTTGAAGTTTTAAGTGCAAGGCTGCAAACCTCAAAAATGTTGAGAAAGTTTCGGTTCGTTGGTTTGAATAGAGCAAAACATAGGTTTAATACAACAAAAAATATATATACATTTTTTTTATTTTTTAAAACAAATTTTATTGAAAAAAAAAATGGACTTTTATAAATAATCTAAATTAATTAGAAGTTTTAAGTGAAAGTTTCGGTTCGTTGGTTTGAATAGGAACATAGGTTTAATACAACAAAATATTTTTTTTTTATTTTTTAAAACAAATTTTTTACAAATAAATTGGAGTTTTGTAAATAATTTAAATTAATTTGAAGTTTTAAATGCAAATCAAAAATGTTGGCAAAGGTGGTTCGAACCATAGAACAAGTCTTAGGTTTGATTCACGAACCGGTTTATATACATATATGTACATAAGTAACCCTTGAACCCAAGGTTTGGGTTCGAGCCTTAGTTCAATTTAATACAAAAAAAAAATATTTATTGTTTTACTATTTTCAAGTAAATAATTTTTTTCAAAAATTGCAATTTTTATAGATAATCTAAATTAATATGAAGACTATAATGCGACATTATAATTTATGATATTTATTCAAAGTCTGCGGAATATTAGAAAAGCCTAAAATTTATGTATTTCTTAATTTTTTTTTTATTCGAACATTCTATTTAAGAAAGTATAAAAAATATTTTTTTGATTTCATTTTTTGCAACTTTTTAAATCAATTACAATTATTAAAAAAAAAAAATCGAATTGTGAAAATAATCTATATTTTTTTGAAAATTTAAATACGACTTATTTTTATTCAAAGTCCAATATAATTGCGCAATATTAGAAAAGCCCGAAATTTATCTAATTATTTTTTTCTTTCAACCGAATCTTTGAGTTAAGAACGTGTTTCGGTTCAGGTTTGGGTTCATGGCGTGAATAATTCCAAAGGCTCGGTTCATTTAACATCTGCAATACTTATAGAGTATATACATACATATGTATATTTTAGACTTGTCGATTTAACCTTGCGTAAATCGGGAGAAGCTTCAACTTTCTTCCAATATAAACTCAAGTTGTGACTTTACCACCAATAGGGGTTAAATTCCAAAAAGATAATTCTGTTGATTCCACTATTTGAACCAAACCGATAGAACATAATTTTGTCAGGATGTAGAAAATCAATTCAGATATTTATTCTGTAAGATTGGTTGAGAATTCTCAGAAAACAAAAAAGTTTTTCATACTAAAACTTGATTTTTAACCGTAGTTCCTATGGCAGCTATTTGATATAGTGTTCCGATCCAAAAATAGAAACAAACTTGATCTTCGCCCGATATACAGGAACCTACATACCAAGTTTGGAGTCTCTAGCTCTTAAAGTCTCTGAAATCGATGCGTTCACACGGACGGAAATGGCTAAATCGACTCGGCTGTTGATACTGATCAAGAATATATATACTTTATGGGGCCACGCCTTCTTCTGCCTGTTATATACATTCCAACGAAACCATTATACCTTTTTTTTGCCCACAAAAATATGAGCTGATTATATGAGGAACAGACTTATTAGTTGGTTTTATTATCCAACTTAAGCATGGATTTAAAATAAATTTACAAACAATTACCAATCATACAATCAGATAAAAGTAATACAAATTATTTCGGATAAAGTTTATAAAAAAAAAAGATTATAATAATATTTATAATAATAGAAATAGCGATACAGTTGAACATTAAATGTAAGAGTTTCATTTAGTTGTTTGTTTATTTTATACTTAATTAAAGCTTAGGAGGCTGGCATGTGGGCGGTTGGAGGCGTGGCTACATGCGCACCTGGAATTTGCCAGCTTTGGTTAAATATTTGACGCCCTTGAAGGGTTTATATTTCTCGCCGTACATGTCCAGGCGATTGACCTTTAACCCGGAGACGGCAAGCTGTGAGATTTGGAATTGCACATTGATCGATGGATTCGCATCGATATTGGTGCTACCGGGAGTTATAGATACCTAAAAAAAGGAGAATTCATTAAATGGAAACTTATTACAGATGGAAATATAATTCTTGAACTCACTGTGCCGCGTATGTTGGGCAACTTGGAGACATCGATGCGTCCGACATCCCAGGAGAGTGTTTTGCTGACCGAATCAAAAGTGTATTTGCCCTGATTTGGAGTCAACAAACAGTTGAGCACACACCTGGGCATCGTTAGCTCCAGCTTGACCTTGTCAACAGTGCGTCCAAGCGTATTCCTTGGTCCAATCGTCAAGTCGAGTCGTCCCTGTTCGCCCGTTTTAATTGAAAAGTTGTGACGTATATAGATGGGTATGGCGACCACAGATTGGGAGCTTATGTGATAGGACATCAGTCGAAAGTTGCCATCGGGCGGTATAAAGGAGAGCAGACGTTCCGCCTCCCAACGCTTGAAGCGCACACACGGATGAAACGAGACGTCGTCAAAGAGACGCGGATTCATAAAGGATAAAGTCAAGTCTGGCATGCCCGACAATTTAATGCAGCAATCAATCTGTGAATAAACATAATTAATAAGTATAAACATTTAATAAATAACAAAAGACTATAAAATAACATTTAGCAAATTCTTTCTTATAAGAAAAATAGTTTTTATTTAATTTAATTAAAATATCTTGAAATACGAAAAAATAAGTAATTAATAGAGAAATTCAATTTTCGATCAATAATTTCAGCATATATATAAAATATATAACTTGATTAATATTAATAGATAAATATTGAATAGATTAATATTGATATAAAGTTAGTCAAGAGAGTGTTTTCACAAAATAAATATTCACATATTGTTTATTTTTATTTTTAAAAATATGTTAATTCGATAAAATGTAATTTTTCTCATTTTTTAACTTGTTGTAAGAACCACAGACGAGCATCATAAAACAAAAAATAAAATAAAAATCAATAAAAAAAACATACATTTCTTTTGCCAGAGAAATTGTGAACATTTTTAAATTATATAGAAAATAGATAAATATTGAATGGATGAATATTGATACACAGTGAGTCAAGAAAGTGCTTTCACGAAATAAATATTCACAAAATATTTTTTTTTTAAATAGTTAAATTCGATAAATAATAATTTTTCTTTAAAATAAAAATACATTAAAAAATATATGCATATATTTTAAGCCAGAGAAATTGTGTATATTTTAAAATTGTCAAAACATTTTCTTGACTAACTGTATCCCAAGAAACAAAAATTTCTTTTATATTTAAGATTGATTTTTGCACGATTCTTAGATAGTTCGATTTTAAAAAAATTTGGTAAGGATGCATAGGAAAATATTTAATTCAATATTTGCAAGTATTTCATAATAAATCTTGGAAATATTCCGATTTCCATCAAATTCATTAAGAATTTATAAAGCAATACAAAATAGACAACAAAGTATTTTAAACTAAAAGTTGATTTTAAACCTATCGTTCTTATAGTAACTATATGATATAGTAAACTGATATTAGTCAAACTTCATCGAGATGTATAGAGCAATAATAATAACAAAACTTGTGAGTTTGGTTGAGATATTTTAAGAAACAAAAAAGTATTTTATAAGAAAGCTGAAAGATTCCTATGACAGCTATATGATATAGTAGTTCAATCAGACCGGACGGACTTAGAACAAGTTTCATCAACATGGCTTTAAAGCTGAGAGACTGGACTGCCTAGAAACGAATGGACAGAAGGATCTGATCATCTCCTAATCTGATCAAGAATATATACATATATATATATTCCTGATCGCTTTCTATAAGGTGTAACAAATAACGTGAGAAAGTTATAATATACCCATTAGACTTACATGACCCTGGATCTCAGCAAAGACCGTGGAACCGGATTTGTCAATGATGGCGTCGACTTCCTCGATGACATCGAAATAGGCCTCGTTGTTGGTGTAACGGACGCCGCTGCGACGCCAGGGAATCGCCGATAGCTGACCCGAGGGCAAAATGGTGCTGACACTGCAAAGAATTCGATAATTACAGACGGAAATGAGACTACAGATTGATTGGACGCACTTGCTCTTGCCGGTGACGGTGTTGGCAATTGTTCGCAATATATTTGGCGGCTTGATGAGCTCCTTGAGTATGTTGCTCTCGGTGGAGAGGGGGAAGCCATTGTCGAGCATCTCGTCGAGCAGCTCATAGACGACAACATAGTTATCCTTGATCACCGACTCGGAGCAATCGCTGAAATAATCCTGAAATGTGTCCACAACGCGATGCAGAAATTCAATGACAAATAATGGAGGCACCTCCTGCTTGCAGGCTGCCACCAAGGACACGCTATCCCGCTGCACAGTGATCAGATAATAATGGGGCGTGGCAATCACGGGCGGCACATCCTACAACAACAACAACAACAACAATGTGATAATTGCAAACGTGGCTGGAAATAACAATAACAACAACAACTTACATATGGTGCGGCACGTTGTGCATCGAGAAAATATTCGCAAACAGATCGGGAGACAACGGAACGCCAGTGTTTCTCCAGAAAAACTTCTGCTGTGTGTGTAAAAATATGCAAATTTATCAATTTATCAGTTGCATTTACATATATTGCATTGATAAGACACAAGAAATTCACATATGGTTGAATTATTAGTTTTCATTCTGTTGCTTACCCGCTGCTGTTTACTATAAACAGACTGTGTATCATATTGCTGTCTTTTAAGAGCTACACATTCATAAATGTTTAGATCAATTGATTTTGCAATAAATTAAATGTTTACGTTTTTTTAATAAATAGAAATACTAAACAAACGTAAACGCAACGTTAAGTTAACAGCATATGTTAAAGCAGCAACTTAACTATGTAAATTAACAGCTGCTATAGTGATGCTCAGCTAATAACAGAGAGGAGCAACTTGAGCTTCGATTTGCTCAATATTGCGTTGCGCATTCACGCGTCACAGTAATAACAGAGACGGAAGGCAGGAGCAATAACAGAAGCTATTACTGAGAAAAGCAAATTTAACAATTGTTTAGCAAACGATGTGAAATTGCAACTGTTATAGTAATGAGAGCGGTTAACCTATACAGTGCTGCTCAAGTAATAACAGAGAGGAGCAACTTGAGTTTCGCTTTGCACATTCACGCAAAACGGAGCATGTTAATAACAGCAGTCTGTTAACAGCTGTCAGCGGCGTTGCCACTGCGAACAGCTGATCATTTTGACAAGTGTAACACACCGAAAGGTTGTCTTTTCGAATTACCAATATTATTGTTAAATTTCTGTATTAAATTGTTGTACTATAACTAAGCTATATACGGCAAAGTCTACGAAATTGATCGCTTTAATCAAAACTGCGAAGGATTAAGTGAGGGCAGTCGCGGAGGCAGCCTAGGCAGTTGCCGTCTGCTTACATAATCGACAAATGAGTCTGCACAGCAGCTTCGTCCGACGCTTCCTCGATAATTGGCCCGGCAAGCGACGTTTTGGCGTCTACAGATTCTTGCCGATATTCTTTGTACTCGGCGCGGCATTGGAGTTCTCCATGATCAACTGGACCGTCGGCGAGACCAATTTCTGTGAGTCTATAAGAATGTAAACGTATACAAATCTTGTAAAGTCGGAATCTATTTTGGTTACAGATCGCACATTTAAACGTCGCCAGGCAAAGAACTATTTGGAGGATCAGCAGCATTATCAGCAGCTGAAGGAGCAGGCAAAGGCAGAAAATACACAGACAACAGCTTAAAGATGCCCGCTGGCGTTTCATGGGGACAATACATGAAGTTTCTGGGCAGCGCAATGCTGGCCATGATGGCAGGTTCCCAGGCAGTGCATCTGTATTTTAAGCCCCTCGATGATCTGCCCGCGTATATTGACCGTGAGAGGGAGCACAAGGAGGAGCCGGCGAAAATACCAGCACCCAGTTAAGATTCAATTAAACTTTGTTTATTATCCATTGCGGTTTTTGTTAAATACGTTTTAAAAACTAAGCTTGCTTCACTTGGTCGCACTGGGCGGCTTGTCATGGACCTTGCCATGGTTCTTGAGACACGTCTGCTGGCGGAACGCCTGTCCACACACATCGCACACATATGGCTTCTCCCCGGTGTGTATATACTCATGATGACGCAGTGTTTTGCGCGAGGCAAAGGATTCCGAGCAATACTTGCAGTCAAAGGGTTTCAACTTGAGATGCACAGCTCGGATGTGCGCCTCCAGTTCGAATTTGCGGGCAAAGAGTCTGCCGCAATGCTCGCAGGGCATCTTGTCGGCGGTGTGCATCAGCATGTGTTGGACCAACATGAATCTCTTGGCCATGCGACGTCCACAGACCTGGCACTCGTGCTGCATCTGCTCGACGCCGGCAACTCCGGCCGAATCCGAATGCTGTTGCATTGTGTGGTATTTGAGAGTGTAGCGGGAATGGAAATGCTTTTGGCATATATCACAATAATGTCGCTCGCTATCGCGTGCATTCTCCGCCGCCTCATCCGCCGTGGGATGCTTGGTGCGACGATGATACTTGAGATTCGCCGTCTGATTGAATGTCGCCCCACATTGTTCGCACACATATTTGCGAGTGTTGAGCGTGTTGGGGCTGCTGTGCTTTAAACGCTTGTGTTTCTGCATCGCAATGCAACTGATGTACACACGACCGCAGCCGGGATGATCGCAGGGATAGGAGCGTGCCTGTGAGCCATGGATCTCCTTGATGTGCGTGTAGAGGCCGCCCATGAAGCTGTAGGATTTCTCACAGCGATCGCATTTAAATGGTCGCTTGCTGCCCTCGTGCACCTTGCGCACGTGCGCGTCCAGCGTCAGGCTGTGGGCAAAGCAATGACCACACTGTGCACACTTGAAGCTATTCTTGACGCCCTTGCAGCGACGCCGTAGCCCAGTCTCCTCCATGGGAGCAATGGTCTCTGGTCTCTCTGGCTCATCAAACGGATCCGGCTGTGTGTCGTCGGAGATAATGGATGCAGTTGTCAGCAGCTCCTGCGAGTTTTGCAGCCTGCTGCTCATCATCGTCGACATCCGGCGGCTCCTCCTCGTAGACAATCTCGAATGTGGCTGTTTGCATCTTCGATTCCTGGAGCATCGCCAGCAATTGTTGACGGCATTCGCTTGCCTGCTGCTGGAACTGCTCAAAGTTGACCAACTGTTGGTAGCAGGACGTGCACAGCTGCTTGGGCAACATACCCTTCTGCGCTCAGCCCTCCGGCTGTACCAATTGAGATGCCGCACCAGGGAGACAGCTCCAACTCCAAGTCTATTGTGTGCGTTTCCTGTACGCTGTCGCGGTCCATTTTGAGCAGGCACGTCAAGCAATTGTAGCTACTCAGCGTGCGCATTGTTAACTCTCTACTCAACTTGACCTCACATCCAATGCATGCGTTTAAAACAATAGAAACAAAAACAATATAAAATTGTATATCAGGAAATGTATACAAATTGATGGTTAAAATTCAACTGCGGCACAACGGTGACTCAACAGTTGAGTGCTGTTAACCAGACGGCGTTGCCACCTAAACAGCTTGTCAAAGCTGTCGGCAAGTTCATACGTTATTTTTTTGCAACCTGCCGGTTAACGTGAATTGTAAATAACGTAAGCGACAGTTGCACTTTATTACAAGATGTTATGAGATTTAATTACCATAAAATGTTCTTCAACATTTTGAAATTTTTAGAAATAACCTTATTGCTGCGGTACAAAAAAACAAAGTAAACACAAAATCTAATGAAACTCATATTTTGGAACGTATGGAAACGGAAACGGATATTTGTTTAAGAATTGAGCCCTGTATTTGTATTGCATTTATCGGACATGTTTTCGTTTCTTATGATAATTTTGTCTTTAGTTTTTCTTTTTTTTTCAACAGTTGATAAGACCGAAGCAATCCTTGTAATTTACAATTTGAATAATTTTTTAACTCATATTTTCAATCGATATGGAGAAATATCTGAAAATTGAAAGAATCGGTGAGGGCGCTTATGGCATTGTGTACAAAGCTCAGAATCGTTTAACCGGAGAGATGGTTGCCATGAAGAGCATGCGCAACTTTGCCGGAGAGGAGGGAATTCCAGCAACGGCGATTCGAGAGATGTCGTTGCTCAGGGAACTTAAACACCCAAACATTGTGGCAATGCAGGATCTGCTGGTGGAGAACAATAGTTTTTATTTAGTTCTTGAATATCTGCCAATGAATCTGCGACAATATATCGACACATTGCCACTGAACCAGGTGATGGAAACTAAACTGGTTGGCAGATATCTATATCAGATAACCTGTGCGATTCTCTATTGCCATCGTCGTCGAGTCCTGCACCGAGATTTGACGCCACAGAATCTGCTAATTAATGGCACTGGACTGATTAAAGTGGCGGACTTTGGACTCAGCTGCAGTTTCAATGTCCCAATGCGCATTCTTACTCACGAAGTGGTCACTCTTGGTACCGCTCCCCAGAGATCCTATTGGGTTCCAGCCGCTATTCCTGTCCCGTCGATATCTGGGCAATCGGTTGCATTTTCTTTGAGATGGCCACCAGTACGCCCTTATTTAGGGGTGATTCTGAAATAGGTCAGCTGTTTCGCATATTCCAAGCACTTGGCACACCAAATGACGATATCTGGCCCGGTGTCTCCAAATATTCTGGCTTCAATGCCGAATTTCCCAGTTGGACTTGCAATATTAAAAATCTACTGAAGAATAGCCCAGGCATTATCGACTCTATTGTTGACCTACTGCCAAGGATGATCACCTATAATCCCTCGCAGCGTATAACAGCCGAAGAAATTATTGAACATGATTATTTCAAAGAAGTCGCGTTGTGATTAAAATATTTCACTGTCTACTATATACTATTTCTATACTATACTGTATACTATTTCAAATGCTACTGATGAAGATACCCAAGTTGATGCCATCGTTGATGAAGTCAAATATAAATAGTTTCCGAATTTTAATATATAATATTATATATTAAAAAAACAACACATTTAAGAGAAAAACTTTTGCCCTTTATTCTAATCTCTCGTTTTTTTTTAATTTTATCCTATTTTTCAGATTTTGCTCGATTTGTCCTGTTCTTGTGACGTGTAGTTGGCAACAATGGTTGTCAGCAAAGCTTAACATACGTACATAGTTCATAACAGTTGCACGTGTAAACATCTTAACAGTGCCAGTGTTACCATATGGTTTCTGTTATTTTGCAGTCATTTGGGTATTTTCGTGGTTATGTGTGTGTGTGTGTGCGTTTGCGTTTGTTTTGGAGCTCGCGCGCCAAGTCAATTGCGCGTCCAAACGATGGCATCGTCCCCAGTTGCATGCTGCCATTCAACAACAGCGCACGCATCATAATAAAGTACTATTCTTGCCACAGTGAAACTTGGCCAAGAGCAAGCTGTTATTGTATATTTTTGGCGCGCATTTCATTTGTTGTTGTGTTGTTGCCCAAGCTAATTGCAGACCGCAGTTGAAAAATTAATGAGACAAAGTGAGAGAAAGAAGAAGTGAATTAACAGTGACAAACAATTGTTTATAATTAATTGAGGGACATTTGTTTCGGTTTTTTTTTTTGTTTTTTGTTCAAGTGTACAAGTTTGTGCGTGTCGTGAACGACAACAACAATGTCAAGCGAGATCAAATGGCGTTGAGCAGCCGTTCCAGATACACTTACACCAAATCCCTTGGCGCCGCCAGCACGCAACTCCGTTGGCTGGACTGCCTCATACGGATCTGTTTGTTTACCCGGGGTAAGTCGAATGCGCAACGTATACTTAATTTATGCGACAGGCGGCCGTCCAAACGGTGCGAAAGAGATGCACCGAGCAACACTTGCTGTCCCACTTGCAACATCACTTGACCATCGATGTTGCCATTTTAGCTACTTTACGGCTACACTTGGCTTTTTTTTTTGTAATTGCAAAAGCTAAATAAAGGCTATTAGCTACACTCAGAAAAAAACGCCATCTTGAAATTAGGTACGTCCGTACCTGAAATTGTACCGTTTTGTTCTTAAAATTTGAAGGTTGTTGTGTACTAGAAAACTTAAATTAAGTATGAATCGATCTTAAATTTTAAATTCTGGCTGAATATCCCTAGGACCAATGTATACCTGAAATAATAGTCAGATTATTACCGAACTTAGTCAGAATATATGAGACCACATAATTCCAAAATGTACTTAAAGTATTCCAGAAAATACTTGCGAAATCCGAACTTAAAATATGATTTTGGTTTCCAGTTTTGGAAATATCGAACTAAGACATATTGATATTGAATATAAGACACACAAAGATAGTTGAGATATTTCAATAATTTAATGCAGAAAATATATGTATTTGAGGTAAGTGACTCTCTAGTTGGAGTCGCCAATCTGTCACATATATAGAACCTCAGTTTAAAAAATGACTGGGTTCGATTCCCCGTCATGTTTTATATTAACTTTGCTTTTAAGTTTTTTGGGAATGAAACACAAAATATTTAGAAAATATGTTAAGATTGTTCGAAACAAAATCATTTTGTCAATTGGGATTATGGTAAAAATGCAGTAAGAATCTAAAATTCAGCTCCATTAACAATTTATAATTAAAATGCTCTTAAAAGCTTTTAAAGATATTACAATTTACAAAATAAAGAATCTGGATAGATAAAATAACGTTGTTGCTAGCTAAGAATAATGTCAAAGAAAACCAATTTTCTTTTAAATCTGAATTTTTGAAACAAATGAAAATTAGGATTTGTAAGTTATAATTTTGAACAATTTCGAGTAATTTTTTTTGGGATCAAATTAGCCAATTTAGGTCTTGAAATTGTGGCAACACTGTTGACCATTGCGGTCGTCAAGTACTTAAAGAAATTAAAATGCGTCGAGGCGACTTGTGTTTGTTTTCTGGTTTCCGTTAACGCCCTCCCTCTCCCTACCCCTTCTTGACCAGGTCAACAGCTGCTGCAGCTGCCACGCGTTAATGTGTAAAAAGGAAATGCTATTTATATGAAAATTCCGAAGAACACAAGATATTGCATATTATACAAACCTGTAGCACTTTTCCAACACCAACCCCAACCCCAACCCTTCAACAAACGTCCAAGTGAACTGCACTCTGGCTAAAGACAAAGTGGCCAACGAAAAGACCAACAAGCAACAATGGAAAAAAGACAAAACAGATGGCAGAATGGAAAAGCAAAGAAGGGAAATTGTCTAAAGATAATCTGTGGAAAAGTGTGAATGAAACTTTGCCCGGGCTCGGTTCAGTTATCATACTATAAGGCCAGCAATGACACTTCCCTTTCCCACTTGGCTTAAAGCATAAGCTGAATTTTGATTGACCAACGGGTTTGGCATTTTGTGGCCAACTTTTATGATGATGACGATGTGTGAAGGGGTCTTTGCATTCATTCAATTACATAGAACTTTTCAAATAGTTGCATCCTTGGCTTTATTTACTGATCTACTTCACTTGGCAGTGTTCAGAAAGCCAACTGAGTCCATTTGGGCCAAAAGCAAAAAGTTGCAAGTGATTTCACTTTATTCTTTTTGTTTATATTTTGAAATTGAGGTTTAGCTGTATAATTCTTAAGGAAAATACACAAGACAATGGTAGAAATTGTGAAAATAATTTGGGAAATAACTTAGAATAATATAAAGAGCAATTTATTGTTTATTGTTATGCATAACAAGTTCAACTAAATGCGAACATAAATCAAAACAAACAATAAATGCTCTCAATTTATTAGTCCCAATACACATTCTGTTAATTAAGAGTTGACCGTAAATATTTCAAATTTATGATTATTTATTTAAGCAATCATTGAATCAAAGAGTTAACTTTCATCCAAATGCCAAGCAGGTGTCAAAAATAAATTCAACAATTTCACAGATGGCATTAAAATTGCCAATTTTAAAACAGTACAAAAACAATTTTTGACAGCTTCTTTAGAATTTGTATACGCTGTAAATAGAAGAGAGATACGTGGGGTAGCTTAAAATTGAGTAAATAAAATGTATTCCTTACTTTTTCGAGCTTTTTTAAAGTTTATACGCTGGAAAAATATATAAATTCTCTTATACTCTAAGTATTTTAAGTAATAAATTACAAACATCTTTTTTTATTTACGAAATTTCTATATATTTCTGTATATAAAAATATTCTGTAATATTGTAAGCACACTGATAAAAAAAATGTTCTAAAATCAAGATTTTGGTCTCAGAACTAAGAATTTTGGTTTAAAAAATGCGTCGAGAACTTAAAATTCTCAAATTTAGAAAACACATCTTGATTTTAAGAACATTTCAAAAAAGAATAAGTTCTTAATTTAAGACCAAACAGTCTTAAATTTTCAAACCAAAGATAAAAGAATAAGGCAGGTGTTTTAAACTTATTTTTTTTGTTGATATTTTTACTTTTTTAGATTTAATTTTTTTTTTATAAATATATTCCGATTATATGTTTTTTCCTTGGCTAGAGAGCGGGTTTCGATCCCTCGACTTGTTTACCAAACTTAAGCGGCGGCTTTAACCAGAGCGCCACGGTGCCATTATTGTCTTCATATTAAATATGAGATATTTATATTTTCTTATCAATTTAAGATTTTTAATTCTTATATTAAGAACTGCGAATTTTTAGATTAATATTCTTAATATTAGTAATTTGTTTCCAAAATGTTCTTATTTTAAGAACAAAATATTTAAGATGAATGTTCTTGATTTTAGAAGTTGGTCTTTTTTTTCAGTGTATAGAATTGTAATAATTAGCTTTATAAAATAAGAAATTTATATGCAATTTTAAAATTTTTCCGTCTATCCCTGACAGTATTTATATTTACAGGGTATTTGCTAGTGTAGGCATTCGAATGATGCATGCATAATGCGCTTTTTTTTCATAATATTATCATGATATCATGAATGTTTATATAGAGACGAAAACTAAGGATCTCTATTAATGTATTTCGATTTTATGACGAGCAGGTGAAAAAGCTACGTAAAATAGATTGGAATAAAAATCATATAAAAATTCTTCATCACCTGCAAGTATATTTTTTTATGCGTGCTTGAAAATAATAGAGGAGAGAGAGGGGGATACAAGTTCGGGGGGGGGGGGGGATATATTTCTTTTTGTTCTCGAATCGAATTATAATTCAATAATTTGTTTTCCTTTTTTCTTGTTTTCTTGTGCAAATCAGAGAAAAAGTTATTGAAGATGCTGAATTATGTATATGATTTATGTGTTTGTTGCGACAAAAGCAACAACTCCTACCCCTACCCCCTAAGTCCCCCCTATTGCCAGATCTGACCCGTGAACCCAGCAAATCAAATTGAGGGAATACACTAAAAAATAACAACTTCTAAAATAAAGAACATTCATTTTACATATTTTTTTCTTGAAATAAGACAATTTTAAGACCAAATTACTAATACTAAGAATATTAATTTAAAATTCGCAATTCTTAATATAAGAATAAAAATCTTAAATTGTTGGGAAAATATAAATATGTTATATTTTCCCACTCTCTTTCCTAGGAAAAATTTATTAAACAAATATTTATAAAAATTCCAAACCAGAAGAAATTGAAATATGTATATCAAAATAAAACAACAATTAAATTATTACAAATTTAAAATCCTCTCAAGTTCTTTTTTTAAATATCTTGAGTATTTAAATTTGTTTTGTATATAATAAAAAACTTAGTCTTCTTTAAAATGTTCTTAAAATCATGATATGTCTTCTAACTGAAAGAATTTTATGTCTCGACGCATTTCTGAGACCAATATTTTGATTCTAGAACCTTTTTTTTATCAGTGTATTAAATTCTGTTTTTTTTCTTTTAAACTTTTTCGGCTGCAGTTGAAGGTTTTCTGTGGGTCTGCTGACGAATTTGCTTATATAAATTAAGGGGGAGTACAAGGAGGGTGCTTAACCCCTGCTCCCCAGAGAGTGAGATAGAGAGAGGGGAGAGAGGGGAGTTGAGAGAGGGAGAGGGGGCGTTGTGCAAGCTACTGACGTCTCTTCGTGACGCAGACGAGTCGTAATCGTCTTTACTGCAGTTAGCTTTACCTGTTTGAGGAGCTCCTGCAAATGACAGTTAAATGGAGTGCCATCTAATCAGGCATAACAACAAGAACAACAACAACAACATGTGGGATGATAAGAACCACAGTCACAACAGACACGTGAGAGGGTCAAATCTCAGTTACAGTTACTGTTTGAGTTGGAAACGTAATTTCAATGTCGCAAGTGAAACACAAGAGCTCCCTGTTGTTTTCCCTTGGTTATAAGAAAAACAAAAGTAGATCAGCTATGTGACAATTTATGTAACAGGTACACTGAAAAAAAGACCAACTTCTAAAATCAAGAACGTTCATCTTAAATATTTTGTTCTTAAAATAAGACCAAATTAATAAAATTAAAAATATTTATCTAAAAATTCGCAGTTCTTAATATAAGAATTAAAAATCTTAAATTGATAAGAAAATATAAATATGTCATATTTAATATGAAGACAACAATGGCACCGTGGCGCTCTGGTTAAAGTCGCCTCTTCAGTTTGGTAACAAGTCGGGGGATCGAAACTCGCTCTAGCCAAGGAAAACACAAATAATCTAGGAATATTTATAAAAAAAAAATAAATCCAAAAAAAGTATAAAAATCAAAAAAAAAGTTTAAAGTTTAATAAAACACCTGCCTTATTTTTGTATTTTTGGTTTGGGAATTTAAGACTGTTTGGTTTTAAATTAAGAACTTATTCTTATTTAAAATTTTTTAAAATCATGATGTGTTTTCTAAATTTAAGAATTTTATGTTCTCGACGCATTTTTTAGACCAAAATTCTTAGTTCTGAGACCAAAATCTTGATTTTAGAACATTTTTTTTATCAGTGCAGAAGACATCTCCAAATCTATATACACTCAATCCAACATTTATTCGTGCACCTGAAATGTTAAAGTATTTGCCATTATATAAAAAGTAAATTTGACATAGAAAAATATACTTTTTCAGGAATATTCGTACTACATATTTAAAAAATAAAACAAATAAAAATGTGGTAAATATTTATGTTTCAAATGGTCGGAGAAAGAATAATTTGGAATTTCGTAATGAAATCATTATAAATAAATATCATAAATCGTAATTATAATTATAAGTTAGAATTTCAGTATGAATTTCATGACTCAGTAAATTTTTTGAATCGGAGAAAGATTAATTCGGAATTTCGTGATGAAATCATAACAAATATCCTAAATCATAATTATAAGCTTGAATTTCAAAAGGATTCTTTTTTAATCTGTCATGATTGAGAAAATTTTTTGAATCGAAGAAAGAATAATTCGAAATTCCGGAATAGAATCATAATTATTACTATTAACTTGAATTTGAAAATGCTTTTATCGTTTTCTGTATAGGAGTATCTCTCGGTCGAGCATACTCAACTGTTGTTCTTACTTGTTGTTATCCTGTTATCCTGCTATTCTCTTATCCTGGGCCTGTCACTGCCGCCGTAAGCCAGTTAAGACTCGCTCCCAGGACACGCCAGATGCCACGTTGCAAGTATACATTGTCTGGCATTGCCATCACATGGCTGTGTCCCGTGTCCTGTGTCTTGGGTCCTGTGTCCTGGGTCCTGTGTCGACTCTCCCTTTGCTCCTGTCTAGCTGTGATTCACGGGACTTTGTTTTTAAGCAGAAAAACGTTGGGCTTTTTATCTAGACAGCCTGTAAACCTGGTTGCCTGCACACCAAGTCCCAAAAGGTTAGACAAAATTCTGCAAATCTATCAGATTGCTACTCCATTAAAGCTACAGCATCAAATGACACTGGCTGAAATAGAATGCGACTTATCTAAAAATTGTTTTTAAATTTGAAACTAAAGCACAAATATTTTTAAATAATTTAATTTTTAATCAGCTTTGAATTGGAGAATTCTCAAAAATCCAGGGACTGAAAATAATCGTTATTGATGAAAAATTCTACTAAAAAAATCTATACAAGAAGGAAAGCAATTTTAGTTTCAAATATACACAATTTTGTATTTACAACATTTCTGCAAACATTGAATAAACTTATATTTAAAAGTTATTTAATTAAAAATTAGTGCTTTTAATGGTTATTTAAAGGCTTTTCTTTTACAAATCAAATTTAATAAATATTATTATTGATCTTTATGTACTTTTTCAGTTTTTTATAAGTGACTGTTTTTGAATAAATGTCTTTAAAGACATATATGACATGATTTATAAATTTTAAAGTCCCATCGGCATAAAAATTAGTAGCTATTTAGTAGGGAATAATTGTTCATAGAATGTCTTGGGTGTCACTTGTGTTGTAATTTTGAAATGCCTATTTACAAAGACTTTAACTCGAAAATTTTCAAATTTTAATGCTAAAAAATAATAGCCTTTTTAGACTTATATTCAACAAAAATCATCGAAATCTCTTAAAAAACACTGAAAAAATAAATATCAACAATAATAATTATTTATCATTTTTTTTAATCACAAATAATTATTAAATTGTGTTTATAAAATAAAAGTCTTTAAATACACATTAAAAAATATTTCTTTTAGCTTATTCCCTGCTTTATTAGCTTTTCAACTAGTGTCATTGCGATTTATTCACTGATCGCTGACAAAAGTTAAAGATCTCAACTGCCAAAAAAATAGCTTGGATTGTGCATTTAATTTCCAACTGGACAAACTTAAACAATTGTTGTGAAATATTAAGTATACTCCACGTGCGGATCAAGGAAATATGTGTGGGGTTAGGGAATTTAGAGGGGGAGTGGTGGGGAGGGGAGTGCTGGCTGTCAGGGGGCAAGGTGGCAATAACAAATAAATAATGCGAGCATGAATGTTCAAATGTTTTGTGCAAATATTAAAATTGTATATTAGAACCACAAAAATCAATCAAACTCAAAAGGCGGCGCATGAAGTGGTAACAAAAGAGGGGGTAATAAAGCAGGGGGGGGGGGGGGTCCTGGGCTGATTTAACAGTATATTTGTAAACATACGAGAAGAACGTCAAGTATTATTTCCCTTCACTTTTCCCTCAATCCTCAATCCTCAATTTTTTTATATTTATTTTGTGTACAAATAAACGATAAACAAAATTTGCGCTGCTGCTGCGAAAATTGCGAGCGTTTCCAGCATCTTTCTTAATCGAGATGATTATGATCATCATCATCGCCATGTGCTTAATCATCATCATCATTCGCACAGGCATTAAATTGTATGTGTCGCTGTTGCAATTTTTCCAAATTTGTCAACTGTTTTGTGGCCGTCTTCATTTTTTTTTTTTTTGTTGGTTTCCACATATGAAATATGTGGACTTTATATAACAAACAACAATTACAATAACAAAAGTCGACGAAAATACATTTATTTTTTGTTCTTACGTTACATTGTACCGCAGTACATGCCACATATAAACCCAACTCATGCCATTTACCACCGAGTGGTTTTTTATGCCCCCGCACCACCACCACAATCATCATCATCAGCACCACTTACATATCTTATTTAGACTCATTTCACAAACGCGTAAAATGTTTTATGACTGTTTTCTTATTCTTTTGTTGACTTTAGAATTGCAATATGTTTTGTTAAATTTTTAAAGTTTAATTCATATGATTAATATATGTTTGGATTAATTTATATTAACATTTTGCTTAAATATAACCAATAGAATAATTAAATACTATTATATAATTTTTATATTAATATTTGTAATATAAATCAAAATTAAAGTTAGAAAAACACCATTCTAAAATTCAAGTATAAAATTCTTAAGTATGAATTCATAATATTATTCTTAAAATGGCAACGACACAACACTAAAAAATCAAAGAAGCCTAAAATATTTGACCTAACTAAAAAAAAATGTGCAGACCAGAGAAAATCAAAATATTGTCGAAAAAAATCATGCTTGAATCAAGTATTTTGTACTTGGTTTAAGAAAATCTGGGATTACCGTACTCCTGACACCGCATTATACCGGAATCCCGGACTTTTTTCCTGTGTAGAATCCTTTCATGAATTATTTATTTTTAAAACTTATCGTATTTTATTTTATAATTGCTCGTTGTTACTTTGGTTTCAATTTCATTGTTTTGTTATTTTTTCAATAACACAAACAAATGTGACAAAAAAATTTTGATGATGATTATTAGTTCTTATCAATTAAACTATCCAAGTAATACTAAAAGCTATAATTTTTTAAATTTTCTTAAAATTATAATACAAACTTAAACATCTAATATAAATTCTTAAATATGGAAATACATGAGTAGAAACAGCTTTTCTTGACTTCATTCTTTTATCATGTTTTAGAAATTTTGTTCCTTTTTTTTGCTCTGTTTTCTTTGAAAGATTTAAAATATACCAGCAAAATGACATAGATCCTAACTATTTGATTTACCTGAGTAGAAGTGGTAGAGTTCCTACTATTTTTATTCAACTTTCCCCTTAAAGTTATCATTTATCAAACTATTTGAACTATTTTCATATTCTTTGATTATAGTACAGTTTCTCATAAATGGAAATAGCAGCAGTTTTGTTTTTTTTTTCAGAATTTCCTTCGACTTTCTTTGTTTTGTTTTCTTTGAAAGATTAAAATAAAAAAATATACAAGCAAAATGACATAGATCCTAACTATTTGAGTTACTTGAGCGGAATAAGTAGAGTTCCATAAAATTTAAATCGACTTTTCCTTTTAAATTTATCATTTATCGAACTATTTTAACTTTTTATATATTTTTTGATTATAGTGCAATTTTTCATAAATGAAAGCAGCAGCAGTTTTGCATTTCTTTCTTTGAGAAATTTCCTAGAATTTCCCTTTAGCTTTTCATTGTCATTGTCGAAACTGATTAAATTGCAGTTGCATTCGAAGCCTTAGTTTTGAGCTTAGTCAATTGAATGCATACACTGAAAAAAAGACCAACTTTTAAAATCAAGATCATTTATCTTAAATATTTTGTTCTTAAAATTAGACCATTTCAAGACCAAATTAATAAAACTAAGAATATTAATCTAAAAATTCGCAGTTCTTAATATAAGAATTAAAAATCTTAAATTGATAAGAAAATATAAATATGTCATATTTAATATGAAGACAATAATGTTACCTCTGGTTAGAGTCGCCGCTTCAGTTTGGTAACAATTCGAGGGATCGAAACCCGCTCTAGCCAAGGAAAAAACATATACTCGGAATATTTATAAAAAAAATAAATCCAAAAAAAGTATAAATATATAAAAAAAAAATAAATTTGTTTAAAGTTTAATAAAACACGTGCTTTATTTTTGTATTTTTGGTTGGAGAATTTAAGACTGTTTGGTTTTAAATTAAGAACTTATTCTTATTAGAATTTTATGATCTCGACGCATATTTTAGATCAAAATTCTTAGTTCTGAGCCCAAAATCTTGATTTTAGAACATTTTTTTTATCAGTGTACATTTCATTCCCTTTTTTTTTCTTTCTCTTTCTCTGTCTCTCTCTTTCTGTCATTCTCGCTATCTCTCTCTCTCTGTCTCTCGCTTTGCCCCTTCTCTATTCAATTCTTTCTTCCGAGTATTGTACTTGTAAATGCCATCGGCTAAAACAATACGAATTTTTGCGTGCTGTCACACCCACACCTATACACACACAACCACACACCTATACACACACACACGTTTATGGGGACACCTGCTGCTTTGTTTGTGTGTGTGTTGTGTGTTGTGCCCCAAGCTTTGTTTGTTTTTTTTTTGTTTGTTGTAAATTTTTGCATTTGTGAAATTTGAACGCTTCGTGCATTTCATTTGAAAAGGAAAATACATATATATGTATGTAATAAAACACATTAAAAATAAAAATAAAAATTCGTATAGCATGAAATGTATATTATTTTTGTTGCTTCTTTCCTTCCAGTCGTTTCGCTTGTGTTCCCCTCCCCTCCCTCCCCTCCCCTCAAAATGCTATCCCCTTTGGTCCTTGGTCCTGATTCTGTTTGCGTGCAACTGTTTGAAGTTTTCGGCATTCGGTTTCGCTTTTGGTTCCCAATGCATTTACTTATTTATGAGCCCATACACGGCACATACACCTTACACCCCCCTTCCCCCTCTCTCTCTCTCCTACATTCTTTACACTGAAAAAAATACCAACTTCTGAAATCTTACATATTTTGTTGTTAAAATAATATTTATACCATGTTAAAACCAAATTACGAATACCAAGAATATTAATCTAAAATATCGTAGAGTTAAATATTAGAATACAAATTTTAAATTCTTAGGAAAATATGAATATGTTATATTTCAATTGTGGTTCCGTAGAGCTCCAAAATTGAGCTTCAGTTTAAAATCAATCTCACTCTTGCCAAGGAAAAAATATTACCAAAAGGAATATTTATAAAATCCACCAAACCAGAAAAATATGTATGCATATAAAAAAAGAAAATGAATTAAAAGATTATAAATTTAAATTTTATTTTTTTGTTGTCTTGAGTATTTAAAACTGTTTAGTCTATAAATTAGAAATTGGTTTTATTTGAAATGTTCTTAAAATTAAGCTGATTTTTCTAACATTAAAAATTTGCATGCTTTTTAGACCGCAATTCTTAGTTCTTAGACCAAAATCTTGATTTTAGAACAATTTTTTTCAGTGTACCTCCTCTCATGTGCTCTTCCCTTCAGTTTTCCTCCTCTAGCTGATCCACAACACGCAAGACCGCACTCGCACAATAATGCAACAATTCGCTTTTTATTGAGATGTGTTGTGGATGGAAACGAGAAGGGGGAAAAGGGAAAGGGTAAAGGGGGTTTTCTCAATGTGCTGAGGAGGGGAAGTACTTTAATTAATAGTTCCTAATTGCTACTTACAATTATCAGAGGCATCGCTTGCGCATTGGAATGAATCCCTGCATATTTCATTTGTAATTGCAAATGAAAAAACACTAAAAATAGATCCTAATCTATTACTATAACTTAAAATTGGTTACCAGCTGGACTAATTAGCTAATGTACCCCAACAATATATTTTAGAATGCACTCAGTTGTTATAGTTATTTGAGCTTTATGGAAACTTGCCGGATATTTGAGGTTTTCTTTAAAGAATTTGGTTCAAAGTCGTAGCATTTATGCACTGCAATTCAGAATAGAATAGAGTATTATTTATGAAATTTATTTTAATAAATAATAATAACTATTCATAGTTTAATTTGTTTTGATA
Source organism: Drosophila kuntzei (assembly GCA_035042165.1). Taxonomy (NCBI): domain Eukaryota; kingdom Metazoa; phylum Arthropoda; class Insecta; order Diptera; family Drosophilidae; genus Drosophila; species Drosophila kuntzei. Next base: position 3,670 of record JAWNLU010001388.1, on the reverse strand, counting down.
TCCAGACTTTATAACTTCAAAACGTACTAGATTTAAGTATATTTTATACTTGATTCAAGTCTATAGCTGAGTACAAAAACATCTTAAAATAAAAATATGAAATAAGTATTATGATCATTTTGCAACATAATAAATTGATAAAATGATCAAAATCATAAATCATAATGAAAAGTAAGTGAAGACTGACTATAAGAAATATTTTTCGATCAAGATTAAGAATGTTTATATTTAAAAACAAAATATTCTTCACTTAATATATATAATTCTTGATTTAGTAACTTTGTTCCTATTTTTTTTGTAATGTTTAACGGCTATTTATGCTAAGGAATCGTTTTAAAAAATTTCTAAACCGAAACAGGATTAATTTAAGAACTCTTTTTTTGTCGAACGAATCATACTACTTTTTTCTGAGTGTACTTTTCTGTCAGTATACTTCGATCGCTAGGAAAATGTCGAAATGTTAAGGAATAAGGTAACATATTTGTTGTTTCTATATATCATTTTGGAGGAAATACCGAAAATTTATTAAACTCCTTAGTGGCAAAATGGACTCTGAAATTATACACGAACAAAGCCGTCTTACATTATCTAATCTAAAACTTTCACTCCTTTGTCTTAGAACTTTTCCTTTTGCTCAAGTGAAATCCATAACTAAACCCCCTCGAGTGTACTTTATCAAGTTGTTGGAAAAATGTTTTCTAATGAAATTGGTTTCAGTTTCAATGAGTTTGGTTTCTAAATAGTTTGGTTCATTTGGTAAATGTTTTAATTACGTGTTTCCTTCATTATTATTATCATTATCATTATTGTAATCAATCTCTAACTGGTTTTCAGATTTTGCTTTGCTTTCTCCTGGAATTTAATTATTCCAGGTTTCATTTAGTTGCTCGAAAGTTCTTTAGCTATTTATAGCATCTTCTTACGCATTTTCCCAACATTTTTCATTATTTTCCACATTTCTTTTCTTATTTTCTGTTTATGAGCATTTCGCAATATGCTCGTTTAATATCTCTTAATTACTTAAAGTGCACATTCTGCGCATTTGCTGTTTTTCCAGAGTTGACTTTATTTTCCGCCTTTTTCCAGCCTCTGCTATCTCTATCTCTCCCTTTCTATTAAATTTAGTCTACCTTTGACTTCATGAAGCTATGCAAAATCTGTTTACGCGTTTTAATTTCATTAGCGTTAAAGACATTTTAACTCTTTTTTCTCTTTGTTGATGTTGTTGACAATCTGGCTAAAATCATTGCCACTTTTGTTGTTGCCCAATGTCAAGTTGACGTGCTAATTGAATTGCCAACATTTCAATAGATGAAGTCTGACAACTCACTATAGAAATCCACACATACAGGCAGACATACATACATACATATGAATGTATAAGAGTAAATGTGTTATGTAGGACATACAAAAATGAATTCTAAATTCAAAGTAGAGGCAACTCAAAACCTAGAAGTTACTAGAAAAATATTTCTTATAGAGATGACACGAAAATACCTGAGTTATACTTATACTTATACTTATACTTATACTTATACTTATACTTATACTTATACTTATACTTATACTTATACTTATACTTATACTTATACTTATACTTATACTTATATTTATACTTATACTTATACTTATACTTATACTTATACTTATACTTATACTTATACTTATACTTATACTTATACTTATACTTATACTTATACTTATACTTATACTTATACTTATACTTATACTTATACTTATACTTATACTTATACTTATACTTATACTTATACTTATACTTATACTTATACTTATACTTATACTTATACTTATACTTATACTTATACTTATACTTATACTTATACTTATACTTATACTTATACTTATACTTATACTTATACTTATACTTATACTTATACTTATACTTATACTTATACTTATACTTATACTTATACTTATACTTATACTTATACTTATACTTATACTTATACTTATACTTATACTTATACTTATACTTATACTTATACTTATACTTATACTTATATATACTTATACTATATACATATATACTTATACTTATACTTATACTTATGCTTATACTATATATGTATACTTATACTTATGCTTATGCTTATACTTATGCTTATACTTATGCTTATACTTATACTTATACTTATGCTTATACTTATACTTATACTTATACTTATACTTATACTTATACTTATGCTTATGCTTATGCTTATGCTTATACTTATGCTTATACTTATACTTATACTTATACTTATACTTATACTTATACTTATACTTATACTTATACTTATACTTATACTTATACTTATACGTATACTTATACTTATACTTATACTTATGTATACTTATACTTATACTTATACTTATACTTATGCTTATACTTATACTTATACTTATACTTATACTTATACTTATACTTATACTTATACTTATACTTATACTTATACTTATACTTATACTTATACTTATACTTATACTTATACTTATACTTATACTTATACTTATACTTATACTTATACTTATACTTATACTTATACTTATACTTATACTTATACTTATACTTATACTTATACTTATACTTATACTTATACTTATACTTATACTTATACTTATACTTATACTTATACTTATACTTATACTTATACTTATACTTATACTTATACTTATACTTATACTTATACTTATACTTATACTTATACTTATACTTATACTTATACTTATACTTATACTTATACTTATATTTATACTTATATATACTTATACTATATATACTTATACTTATACTTATACTTATACTTATACTTATACTTATACTTATACTTATACTTATACTTATACTTATACTTATATATATATACTTATACTTATACTTATACTTATACTTATACTTATACTTATACTTATACTTATACTTATACTTATACTTATACTTATACTTATACTTATACTTATACTTATACTTATACTTATACTTATACTTATACTTATACTTATACTTATACTTATACTTATACTTATACTTATACTTATACTTATACTTATACTTATACTTATACTTATACTTATACTTATACTTATACTTATACTTATACTTATACTTATACTTATACTTATACTTATACTTATACTTATACTTATACTTATACTTATACATATACTTATACTTATACTTATACTTATACTTATACTTATACTTATACTTATACTTATACTTATACTTATACTTATACTTATACTTATACTTATACTTATACTTATACTTATACTTATACTTATACTTATACTTATACTTATACTTATACTTATACTTATACTTATACTTATCCATATACTTATACTTATACTTATACTTATACTTATACTTATACTTATACTTATACTTATACTTATACTTATACTTATACTTATACTTATACTTATACTTATACTTATACTTATACTTATACTTATACTTATACTTATACTTATACTTATACTTATACTTATACTTATACTTATACTTATACTTATACTTATACTTATACTTATACTTATACTTATACTTATACTTATACTTATACTTATACTTATACTTATACTTATACTTATACTTATACTTATACTATACTTATACTTATACTTATACTTATACTTATACTTATATATACTTATACTTATACTT